>JAHRHZ010000063.1:19574759-19644801 GCA_024137785.1 Ginglymostoma cirratum | reverse complement strand
GATGCTGCTTGGCCTGCTGTGTTCATCCAGCTCTACACCTTGTTATCGAAGATTCTCCAACATCTGCAGTTCCTACTGTCTCCAGCTACAATGCTGTCATTTAGCTGGCAAGGTGGAAAATTGCCGAGTTGCCCTGTCCACAAAAAGCAGGACAAATCCAATCCAGCTAATTATCACTCTATCAGTCTATTTTCAACCTCCAGCAAGTTGATGCAAGGGTCACTGTCAGTGCTATCAAGTAGCACCTAGTCAACAATAACCTGTTCACTGACTCAATGTGGGTTCTATCAGTACAGCATACTGCCCTCATTACAATCTTGGTCATAACATGAACAGAAGAGCTGATTTCTAAAGGTCAGATGAGAGTGCCTGTCCTTTACAGCAACTCAGACTTGGACCAAATGTGGCATCAAGAAACCCCAGCAAAAATTACGGTCAAGGGAATTTTCTGCTATTTGGAGTCATTCCATAAAATCCCTTCATTGTCGAAACAGGACGTTCATCCCAACAAGTCCACACCGACTCTCCAAAGAGTCAGACTTAGCATGAAGTAAGATTAATGTGGTTAAGAGCATAAGACCATAAGAAATAGGAACGTTCAACCCCTCGAGCTTGTTCTGCCCTTCAATAGGATCATAGCTGATCTGACATTCCTAAATTCCATTTTCCTGCTCTTTCCCCATAACACTTGATTCTCCTACTGATCAAGATCTATCCATCTTAGCCTTAAATATTGTCCCCACAGTTCTCTGTGGCAAGGAGTTCCAAAGATTCACAACCCTCTGAGAGAAGAATTTCCTTCTTATCTGTCTTAACTTGGTGCTTCTCTATTCAGAGAATATGTTCTCTTGTCCTAGACTCTCCCATGAGTGGAAACATCCTGTCAGCATTTACCCTGTCAAGCCCCTTAAGAGTTCTATATGTTTCAACGAGGTCACCTCTCATTCTTTAAAAACTCCTGTGAGTAGTCTCAACCTGCTTAAAGGGAGACACTGGCCTAGTGGTATAATTGCTAGACTGTTAATTCAAAGATTCAGGTAATGTTCTGGAGGACCCAAGTTGAAATCCTGCCACGGCCAATGGTGGAAATTGAATTCAATAACATATCTGGAATTAAGAGTCTAAATGATGGCTGTGAATCCATTTTGATTGTTGGAAAAACCCACCTGGTTCACTAATGTCCTTTCTTAAAGGACATCTTTACCCAGTCTGGCCTACATGTGACTCCAGATTCGGAGCGCTGTGGTTGACTCTTAACTGCCCTCTGGGTAACAAATGCCGACCTAACTAATGATGCCCTTATCCTGTGAATGAATTAAAATAATTCTTCGATCATACGATAATCCTTCCATACCAGGGATTATCCTAGTAAACCTTCTACGAACTGGTTGGTGGTGCTCAAGTAGCTCTTTACAAACATATGACATCGGAGCTCCTCAGGGTAGAGTCCTAGGCCCAATTTTCTTCCACTGATTCATCAATGACCATCCTTTCATCAGAAATTAGAAGTAGGGATGTTTGCCGATGATTGCACAATATTCAGTGCCATCCACAACTCCTCAGATTCTGAAAGAATCCAGGCTTGAAATGACAGTGGTAAGTAGTGTTTGCACCACACAAGTGCTGAACAATGACCATCTCAAACAAGTTAGGCTCTAAACTTTACCCTTGATGTTCAATGACCCTACCATCACCGATTTTCCCACTGATAACATCCTGTGTTTTACCCCTGACCAGAAACTAAAGTGAACTAGCCATATAAATATTGTGGCTACAATGGCAGAATTGTTTCAGTGCAGCAGGAAGTCTTCCAGCCCATTGTGCCTACTTATTTGCTAGTGCCAATCTCCTGCCTTTTCCCCGTATCCCTCCACATCATTTATATCCAAATAATCATACAGCACCGCCTTGAAGTCAGAGGTTAGGATTTCTGTGGCTGACGACTCATGTCCTGACTCCCAAAGCCTGTCTAACATCTACAAGGCACCAATCAAAACTGTGATGGAACACTCTACACAGCCAGATGGGTGCAGCTCCAACAATACGCGAGAGGCTTAACATGATCAATAATGAAGCATCCAAATTGATTTGCACTCCATTCAGCACTTTCAAAATACCCTCTCTGATGCACAATGACAACAGTATGTATCATATACAAGAATCACTGCAGCAACTCATCAAGCCTCCTGTGACAGCACCTTCTGAAGCTCTGATGCCTACGACCTTAGACAAAGACAGCATATGCATGGGAATGCCATTGCATATAAGTCTCTCCAAACTATACACACACCATCCTGACTTGGAAATATATCACTGTCACAGTGTCAAAATTGTGGAACATCCTCTTTCATGGCGGTGTAGGTGTATCTAGCTGCTGGAACTGTAATGGCTCAAAAGTTGGTTCACCATCACCTGCTATGAATGAATAGAAAAAAACCATCACCTAAATGATATTGCTTGATTTGCCTTAGTTCTTGCTCGTCTTAATATCGTACTACACAAAGGTTCCTTGTTCTAATACTCTGGCATCTAAAGTTTTATTTAACATTCCTATATCAGATAGTGATGTCCAATTGAGGAACAGACTCCAGGTTTATATTATGATCAGTTTTGGTGTCAATATTTCAAAGAATAATTCTAAAGCTGTGGGCAAATGGCTGAGTTTTTTTTATTCACTTGATGGCTGGCCAGCATTTCTTGTCCATCCCTAGTTGTCCTTCAGAAGGTGGTGATGAGCAACCTTCTTGACCCAATGCAGTCTATGTACTGTAATTAGATCCACACTACCCTTGAGGGAATTCCAGGATTTTGACCTAGCGACACTGAAAGAATGGTGATATATTTCCAAATCGGATGTTGAGTGGCTTAGAGGGGATCTATCAGTTGGTGGTGTTCCCTTGTATCTGCTGCACTTGTCCTTCTAGATGAAATGGTTGTGGGTATGGAAGATGCTGTCTAATGATCTTTGGAAAATTTCTGTATTGCATCTTATACGTAGTAGACACTGCTGCTACTGAGTGTCAGTGTTGGAAGGAGTGGATGTTTGTGCATGTGGTATCAATCAAGTGGGCTGCTTTGTCCTAGACGGTATCAAGTTTCTTGAATGTTGCTGCAGTTGCATCCAGCCAGGCAAGTAGAGAGTGCTCCAGCACACTTGTGAGCTGTGAATTATTGGAGGCGGACAGGGTTTGGGGAGTCAGGACTGTGGTTACGAAGCTCTTAAGTGTTTATGAATTTATAAACCCCCACTTAACATGCAAGTGTGCACATTAGGGTGAACTTTGAAGGGAATTCCTTCAGTTTTTCATTCATCCATTACAACTGTGGCAAAAGCTGCAACAACCCTGGAATTGCAAGCCATTGGAATTATCCCTCTGAGGTTCTGCCCTGAATGACTGATGATATAGTCTTGGAGCACAGAAATAGGCCCTTTGGCCTATCATGTATATGCCGACCAACAAACACCAAACAACACCAATCCCATTTACCTGCACTTGGTCCATAGTCTACTAAGCCCTGGCATTTTAAGTTCTCATCCAGATACTTTTTAAAAGTTGCTTAAGTACCTGTCTCCAACACTCTCTCAAGCAGCAAGTTGCATATTTCTACCACACTCTGGGTGAAGGTTTTTCTCAGATCTCTTGTAAACCACTTACGCCTCACTTAAACTTGTGTCCTCTGGTCTTAGACAGATCTGTCTTGGGGCAAAGATTCTCACGATCTACCATGTCCATGCCTCCCATAATTTTGTATACCTCAATCAGATCCCCCCTCAACTCCTCTGCTCCAAGGAAAACAGACCCAGCCTATCCAGTGTCTCCTCATAACTGAGACTTTTCATCCCTGGTAATATCCTGGTGAATGTCCTCTGCACCCTCTCCCTTACAATCACATCCTTCTGAACATGTGGCAACTAGAGTGCCTAACTGATGTTTTCTAAATTTGTAACAAGACTTACGTGCTCCTATATTCTACGTCCTGGCTACTGAAGGCAAGCCTCCCAAATGCCTTCTTCATCCCTCCTATCAAAGTGTGCTGACACCTTCAGAGATGTACGGACTTGTACACCAAGGTCCCTTTGTTCTTCAGTACTCCCTACAGACCCACCATTCAAGCTCCTTGCAGTGAAGTAGATACAACTTAGCTTTCTGGACCTCCCATGTGTTTTATCATGTCCATGTCTTCTCTGCCTACTGGACTGTCCCAGCATTCCTTTTATATTTGATTGGACCTTTTTACAATTTTACATCTATTCTGTTCTCCACCCCCATAAGTGAATTGAAAGGAAATGAAGGAGAAAACAAAATGGAAAGATATTCTCTGTGGGTGAGAGGAAGTAAAGAGGTTCCTGTGGAGTAATAGATCAGTTGAGCCTAATAGCCTACTTTAGTCTTTTAAATTTTTTTGTATAATTTATTGTACTTTGCTAACAAATGTTTTCTTAGTTTTTTTCACAGCTACCAGTAACATGACCTTTAAATGCCAAAAAATATTGCGTAATGCTTCCTTTAATAAGCAATATATGCTATTAAAGTCAGCTGCAACTATGACAAATTGCACCCACACACAAAAAGCCATGCCAAATACATCTGTTTAATTAAAATTTGGCATCAAAAGCATAGGTGTGCGCTCTTGCAATTTTCAAAGTCATAGTATTTGGAAATGCAACCTCAGTGGGATCACTTAGAGTCATATAGTAAAACAGCATGGAAACAGATGCTTTGGCTCAAACTGGTCCATGCTGACCATAGTGCCCATTCAGCTAATTCTGATTACCCGCATTTGGTCTATATTTCTCCAAACCCTTCCCATCCAAATGTTTTTTAAATGTTGCTATTGTACTTGCCTCAATCACTTTCTCTGGCAGCCTATTCCATATACGCACCATTCTCTGTGTGAAGAAGTTGCCCCTCAGGTCTTTCTTAAATCTTTCCCCTCTCACCTTAAGCCTATGCCTTCTAGTTTTCAATTCCCCATCCCTGGGAAAAATACTATATGCATTCATCCTATCTATGCCCCTAATATACCTCAATAAGGTCACCCCTTATTCTCCTATATTCCAAGGAATAAAGCCAAACTCCCTCTATAATTCAGGCCTACTAGTCCTGGCAACATCCCGTAAATCTTCTTTGCACACTTTGTCAGTTTAACTATGTCTTTCCTATAACAGGGTGACCAAAATTGTACACAATACTCCAAGTGTGGCCTCACCAATGAGTTTTGTAACTGTAACATAACATCCCAATTACCATTTCTTTAATGACACTGAGTCAAAATTTGAGAACTTTCGACCAAAAAGCAA
The DNA here is from genome assembly GCA_024137785.1 of Ginglymostoma cirratum. NCBI lineage: Eukaryota > Metazoa > Chordata > Chondrichthyes > Orectolobiformes > Ginglymostomatidae > Ginglymostoma > Ginglymostoma cirratum. Next base: position 19,639,499 of record JAHRHZ010000063.1, on the reverse strand, counting down.
TGAGGATGCAGAGTGGGAACTTAATACTGAGATGATAAAGCTGAAATTACTACTGTGAAAATGCAGAACAAGGATTAATGCTGTGAGAATGGAGAGCAAAGTTTAATATAATAGCTAACTATAGCGTCTATTCTGTCAGGTGGAAAGGAATGGCTGTACACTTTTGATATTTGATTTCTGACAGAGTTGGTTAATGTGACTGTTTTGATATATTTTTCTTTTGCTTGTAAATTGAGCTGGAATGAAACATGCACTTTTTTTGGATGTGTATTCAAACCTCCATTTTATTCATATACATCTCCCTCATTAAAAGAGAACCAATTCAATGTTTTCGGCACTCATTTCCAGATCGAACAGCACAGCTTTGTGGGAGTGGATCAATTCATTCTTAAATTGCAGATTGAATTTACATAAAAGTACCTGTGGATATGTAAAAAATGTGTGAGTTTGCCTAATGCATGTAAATATGCTGGTATATGTGTCTGTATATATGTATAGTTTATTGATAGTATTCGATGATGTTTATCCATACTGATACATGGAACAGCTCTTGACAGGTTAATGGAGATCTCATTAAGGAGGCTCTGCTCATAAAAATATTCACAAATAGCAAACATCACTAATGAATTCAAAGAAATCAGATCCTGCTGGGATGATGCCAGTCCTGTCCTTCTAAAGCCAATGGAAGCAGTCTATTTGATTTTTAATAGCATCTAAAACCTTTGTGCAAATATCTACCTATTACAACCAATGTTACTATTGATTTAAAATCTTGTTTATGGGAAATTGGGTGGTGTTTTTTCGAGTTATGAGGCTGGGTTTAATTCCAACCGAAATGAGTGGGAAGCTCATCTGTACTTGACAGCATGCATCCTGAGTTTAAAGCTGTCAGGGTGAATGAAATACCATAGGGTTGGCTAGGGTCACAGTTGTGGATAGTGGAAAAGGAGATGGGACAGTGGAGCAAGGAATTGTGATGAAGCCTGGATGAGCTGCTTCGGGTCCACAAGGAAACCTGTTACAATATTTAAAATGTTATCCTCCTGGGCCCAAGCACTACACTGGATTCAATTCCTGTCAGCTTTGTCAGAATTAGTCACCATGGCCACATAGAGCCCAGGGAGAGAATGAAATAATTTCACCTGATGCTGACTAGCGAATATTTCAGTAGGCTTCACCTCATGTCACTCAACTCCTGAGTAAAACTCGTACAGCTGTGATTTTACCCCCTCCCCTCACTGTATACCCTGTTCTAATGTGGCAGAGGGAGGAATGTTAAAATCTGGTCCATGTTGGCTGTAAGGCAGTATGTGACATCCAAAAGCAGTTGTGAGTTGAGAGTTGAGCTTAGCACAATGAGTTGACAGTGGAACAAGAGGACACAGCCTGCACTTAAACTGTGGAAGCAATAGGCCCAACATTATCTTTGTGCATGTGAGTTCAAATCAGATCCTATATTTTAATGGTCAATCTAAAGAACAATTGTATTAGGGAGTCAGGAAAGGAAATTAACAAGGGCAAATTACATACAGTAAATTACAGCCATTGAAAAAGATGCAAAGAAGATTTTGAGGACGATAAATCACCATAAGTATTGGCGTGTACGTATCAGGACATGATAGACTGGCTCTTTCCTGTTGTAAGTTAGGGCTGACGGATGATCAATAGATATCTTTAAAATTATGAAAGATTTTGATAGAGTTAATACAAACAGAATGGTTCTTTTGTTTTTTCTTTATTCTTTCATGAGATGTGGGTGCCGTTCAGACCGACTAGCCTATTCACTATCTAATAAGATCATGGCCTCAAATCCACATTCCCTTCTGCCCCATTAACCATTGATGCCTTTGTTAGTCAAGAATATTTTCTAACTTCTCTGTAGAAGAGAGTTCCAAAGACCCATTGACCATCTGAGAGAGAAAAAAAAATCCTCTTCTCAAACAAGGCACCTCATTTTCAAATCCCTATTCAAATTTCTCCCACAAGGAAAAACATCCTTCCAGTGTCCACCCTGTCAAGTTCCCTCAGGACCTTGTAGATCTGAATAAGATCACCTCTCATTTTTCTAAACTCCAATGAATACAGGCCCAGCCCGCACTATCCTTCCTCACAAGATAACACCCTCATTCCCTGATATCAGTCAAATGAAACTTCCTTGTACTGCTTCTAATGAATTTATATCCTTTAAATAAGGAGACAAAAACCGTACACAGTACTTCAGATGTGGCCTCACTAGCATTCTACACAACTGTAAATTAAAACCACATTTATATGCAATATTCCTTGCAACGAACGATAACTCTAGTTCCCTTCCTGATGACTTGCTATATCTGTATGCTAATATCTTGTGATTCATGTACCAGGACATCCAGATTCCCTGCACCTCAATTTTCTGTAAAATCTCTGCACTAAAATACACTGCTTTTCTATTCTTCCTGTCAAGGTGGACAAGTTCACATTTTCCCATGTTGTACTCTACCTAATTTTAGCCCATTAATTTAACCTAGCTACATCCCTTTGCAGATGCTTTACATCCTCTTAGAATCCCTACAGTGTGGAAACAGGCCCTTTGGCCCAACAAGTCCACACTGAACCTCAGAGCATCCCATCCAGACCCATCCCTTAATCTACACCTCCCTGAACACTACAGGCAATTTAGCATGGCCAATCCACCTAACCTGCACATCTTTGGACTGTGGGAGGAAACCAGAGCACCCGAAGGAAACCCACACAGACACAGGGAGAACGTGCAAACTCCACACGGACAGTCTCCCAAGGCTGGAATCGAACCCGGGTCCCTGGCACTGTGAGGCAGCAGTGCTTGTGCTCATGGCAGTCTTTTCCACCTATCTTTGTATCATCAGCAAATTTAACAACCATTCCTATGGTGCCTTCATTCAAATAATTTATGTAGATTGTAAATAATTGAGATACCGACACTGATCCCAGTGGCACATTGTTCACCACATCCTGCCAACCCAAAAATTATTTCGTTATGCACATCCTCTGCTTCCTATCAGCCAATGAATCCTGTACGCTAATAGGTTACCCCACACCACCACACACTATGAACTGTTATTCAGTGTAATAATCTTTGATGTGGCATCTTGTCAAATGCCTGCTGGAAGTCTAAGAATGGTACTTCCACTGGTTCCCTGTTATCAGTGTTGTTCCTTACTTCTTCAAAGAGCTCCAAAAAAAAGTCACAAAACCATGTTGATACTTTCCTGATTGCATTAAATGCCCCGTTATAAACTGCCTAATGAAAGATTCCATCGTTTTCCCTATTACAGATGATAAGCTAACTGGCCTACAATTTCATGTTTTCTGCCTGAAGAGAGGAACTACATTTGTTGTCTTCAATACTATTCGACCTGACCAGATTCTAAGTAATTTTAGCAAATTAAAAGCTCTATGTCTACTATTTCAGCAGCTTCTTCTTTTAATATCCTAAAATGAAGTACTTTAGGGCCAGGGGACTTGTCAAATTTTAGTTCTAATAATTTTCTCACCATCCTTTCTCTGGTGATTGAAAAAGATTTAAATTCCTTGGTTCCGCACATTCTGATTAAACTTTATTTCTGAGATTACTTGCATCCTCCATAGCGAGCACAGATGCAAATTATCTGTTCAAAAATTCATCTGCCCTTTCCTATTTTTAGTATTAAGTCCCCAAACTGACTGTCTAAAGAATTAATGTTCACTTTACTTACTCCTTTCCTTTTTAAATACCAATACAAACTCCTAGTAACCGTGAAACAGGGGGTCCCCGACTTCCTAACACCTGACTTACAAACAGTCGCACTTACGACACGATCCCTTACATGATTTTAAAATTTAAAGACACATTATATGAACATTTCTTGTACCTACTAACAGCTGCGTTCCCTTGTCCTGACTTGTGCTCCGACTTGTGAACACATCAACTTGGGGACGGACTGCGGAATGGAACCCGTTTGGAATCTGAGGACTGCCTGTATTCTAGCTAACTTTCTCTCAAATAAAATGTCCCCTAATTTTTGAGACATTATTTTTTGTTCTTTATATTTTGTCCAAACCTCTGACCCTCCATGTATCTTTATGGAACTATATATTTTCCTTTCAGTTTGATACTGTCTTTAACCTCCTCAGGTGGATATTGTTGGTGCATTTGTCCCGTAGAATATTTCTTTGTCCAGGTCTAGTACACTGCCCGCTGTTTGGCTCTGGAAACGTCCCAAAATCACTCGATGAACTCATTATCAAGGCTAGCCTAGCCAATCTGGTCATTCGATCTACTATGTAAATTAAATTTACCCATGATTATTGCCATACCTTTTCACATAAGCCTCTACTGATTCTTTCCACATGTTCCATTCTGCAATGTGTTTGCTGTGGAGTATCTATAGATCACTTCCACAAGTGGCTTCTTACCTTTGCTATTTTTATCTTCACTCAAATTGATTCTACAATCCGATCTCAAGAACAAAGGTTATCTCCCTCAATTGTACTGGTCCATCTTTAATTAACGGGCCTATCCCTTGATCTTTACCTAGCTCCTGTCCTTCCCGACTATCTTAAACCCTTGAACATTCGGGACCCAATCGTTGCCATTTTGTAGCTGTCTTGGATTACAGCGTGTATTCCAAGGGGTTCTTTTCGGATTGGGTTAAATGTAGTTAAAAGATGGTTCCGCAACGGCAATTTGCTTAAGCACAAATATTTATTGAGTAATAATAAGAAAAAAGGAACATTTATTAAATAAATAAAAAGAATGAAGTAGTAAGGAAAAACCCAATAAGCCTCACACCTTTCTGCCCATCGGGGACCCCTCGATTGATGGCTGCTCTGGGGGCTGAAGTTGTTCCTCGCACTATTCACGATCCTGGTCCGAGGCGAAGTCCAAAGACTTGCAAGGAAACTCTCCGTTGTGACAAATAGCAAGGATTGCCGATGCTAGAGTCAGAGATAACACAGTGTGGAGCTGGAGGAACACGGCAGGCCAGGCAGTATCAGAGGAGCAGGAAAGCTGATGTTTCGGGTGAAGGGTCCCGACCTGGCCTGCTGTGCTCCTCCAGCTCCACGCTGTGTTATCTCTGACTCTAGCATCGGCAGTTCTTACAATCTCTTTTGAATATTATCAACAAGTTTAGCCCTTCAGCCCATCCTATACAGTAGCCATGTGTTAATATTAGCTGTCAGATCAAATGTTTTTTTCTAATTGCACTGTCAATTCAACTCTTTTGTTTTGAATGATACATACATTAGAATACAGAGCCTTTATGTCTACCTTTTGATCATCTCCAACCGTATGTTAGGCCTGCACACCTGTCACTTTCTATCATATTCTGATCACTAGTTCCCCTATTGCTCACTTACTACCTTTCACTACTTAATGTATAAAATCTTCCTCGATGTGTTCACTCTCCCCCCACTACTTCGTTTAAACCATGTATTGTTCATTCCTAATTGTCCTTGATATGAATGGCTTACCAGACTATATCAGAGGGCAGTGAGGAGTTAATCACATTGCGGAGAGTCTACCCTCACATGTTAACCTGACCAGGTAAGGCCAGCAGATTCCCTTCTCTAAAAGACAATCAGTAATTGTTTAATAGTCATGATTACAGGAACTCGCTTTTAATTTCAGACTCATTAATTAAATTTTAATTCCTTTGGTTGCCACGGTGGGATTTGACCCTACATCTTCAGAGCATTATTCTGGCTTCTAGGTCTAGTAATATAACTGCTACACCACCATCCTGCCGCCTCCTCTTAGGGGAATACTATAACTTCAGCCCATGAATCTAAGGTAGTTGCTGTATAAGGCAATGGTTCTGAAAGGGTTAATGTTGAAGACTGCATGTGACCAGTGAGGGTGATCTTTCTTTAAATACCTCAAGGCAACAAGGATGGGAAAAAAATATCCATTTGACCCAAGAGAAGAACATTTCCAGCAAACAAATGAATTTATCACTTCAAGGACATGACCACTTTAAGAGTAGTCAGTAAGTCAGCAGCTGCAAGCGCTTGAGCAAAAAGTCAGCCAAACTCCTGAAAAGAACTGGAGGGTAAAAAGACCGTGGCAAATTAAAACCTTCACGTCAGAGCTAATGAGGGGTTTGGGAAGTACACTGTGGGATAGGAGGAAGATAAAAAGTCTGGTCACACTTGGAATTTATGGAGTCCTTGGAGAAGGAGGATCTGTAAAGGGAGTCTCGATGTGAGATTCAGTAAGGAACTGGCTATTTTGGAGCTCTGGGAGAATAGTTAATAAGCCCTGTAGGCTGGGGAAGAAATTTTAAATTTACAGTGCAAAGGTGCAAGCTGGGTAGAATAGAAGGGAAGACTACTTACCATTCACAGCAAGCATTGCTGCCCATCATGTGCAGGCACCACAGGCCTCAGCTACTGTAACGAAGTCGAGGGCTATTAAACTAATTAACACTGAGGCTGCTGTGTTGGGAATGTCATGGAGCAGATTTAAGGTGATGCAATTTAAAAGATTCAAAAGACAGTCAATAAAGCAAAATAGTTAGAAGAATCTAAAGACTGGATTTGGCAGGACGATATATTAAAGGAGCAGCCTCAAAGGGACTTGAGGAAAGGGATACGGCTTCTGTATTGGTTTCTATGAAAGGTGAGAAATTGTTCATGTCACAAATGGCAAACCTCCATCTCTGTGGCATAAGGTGGTAAAACATCCATCTTGCCCACAGATGATAGGAAACTATCGTTTTGATCGCAAAAAAGCAGATAATCCCCCAGCAAGCAATGCAGAAGTACAAATTACTATTAACAGAATTTAAAGCTTTAAGGAGGCATAGATGAGGGAGATAGCCAACAGCTTTTTCCCATGGTAGGGGAATGTAAAACTAGAGGTCATAAGTTTAAGGTGAGAGGAGAAAGATACAAAAGGGTCCAGAAGAATAATTTTTTCACACAGAGGCTGGTGAGTGGCTGTCAGAGGTAGTGGTGGAAGCGAGTACGATTTTGTCATGTAAGAAGCATTTCGACAGATACATGGATGAGAGGTATGAAGGGATGTGGACTGAATGCAGGAAATGGAACTAGTTTAATTGTGAAAAATGGGCAGCATAGGCAAGTTGGGCTGAAGGGCCTGTTTCCATGATGTAGACCTTGCTGGTTCTATGACTCTAAAAGAATTAAAATACCTTAGTTCTGAGGAAGGGTCACCTGACCCAAAACATTAACTCTGTTTTCTCCTCCACAGATGCTGCCAGACTTGCTGAGCTTTTCTAGAACTTTGTTTTTGTTCCTAAAATACCTTAGCATTGCTTCTGATGTTAAAAGCCAGCTATATGCAAAATTATAGCATCATGTAGGCAGAGAAATACAACAGAGCTGATCTAGGCTAGATTAAAAGCTTAAATGCAGAAGATTTAAACAGCCCTAGTACACTGCAAAAGTAAGTTTGAAAGACAGCTAATTATAAACAGAATGGAGACGCAAAAGATTCAAAGCAATTTCAATGTAATGAGAGCAAACAGCACCATGAGAAGGGAATGATCAAAGTAGTAAAATTACCACAAAGATTTAATGTCAGAGATGGGTCAAACAGAATACAAGATTGGACCTCTTGGAGAAAACTATTCTTAAGAATTATTAAGCTCAAATGCTAAATTTTAATTACGTTCAATTAAATTTCATTAGTGGTCATTACAGCTTTGCATAATAATTATGATTATGCAGCTTTGAAATCAGAATTAGAAGAGACAGCGTTGTTAAATTATTAATGATTCTTTGTCAGATTTATTACAGTGCAAAAAAGATTTGATTTTGGATAAAGTTATTCAGATTGTGCTGGAAGCTGAAATCAGGAAAACTCACCAACAAATCCTCACAGGAGAAGGACAGTTTTACCTCAGGGGAGCAACAAATCCTATCCACTTTATAAGGGACAAACACACATATCTTCATTCTAAAGACACATATGACATGCCAACACACAGAATAGGCTGAAAAACAGATTCCAACAGTTATTTTCAGTGCCATGGAACACCAACATCTTATGAGCAGCCCCCGGCCATGACAAAAAGAATATTACATGAATTAAACTATACATCACTTCCGGAAGATACATAGAAGTAGGACACAGTTTCAAACCATCAAAAATTGTGGTGGTTCCACATGTACAGAGTTCAATCCAGTAGAGCAATTAGAATAGAAAAGATACTCCAGTCATTCCTGGGGGAATTGGTGATTCAGTCATCTCAAGTTTGACTGAATTTGTTTATATCAATGGCATCTCAATTTTAAGCTCAATTTTAACCACAAGAGCAAGTGTCACTGTCTTAACAGATCCAATACCATGGCTGAAGAAACAGATGTTACAGCCTATGGAGATGAAACTACATGACCAAGTAAAATACCTCTCAAGAGTAAAGGTGCACTACAAACAACTTTGCAACACAGAGCATAAGAGAGTTGAAAATGTGTACATAATTTACAATAAACACTTCTCATGTTTGAGCTTGCATGGGCCTTGACCTCAATAACCTTGAGGTAGCAGGAGTTCAAGTAGTTCGAAAGAGCAACTGGTCAAGGAATAAACCATTGTCAACCAATCAGCCAAGGGGAAACCTGTAGAATATTAAATTGAGCTTCCTAGACTCATAGCAGAAGTCAAAAGAAAGAAATAAACTCCTAACACTACCTATGTTGGAGTAAGAGAATTGTTTCATACTGTCAATAGGGTGGAGGTCTGTAATTTTATGGAGTTATTTATGACTCCATGGAAGCCAGACCAATATCTACAGATTCATGAAAGTCAGAGAAAAAAATACCTGCCCTACAAATCCAGAATACCGCAAAGAAGGAAGTCCTAATTTGAATAAAGCAACTGTCTTAAATGGTGGACATTTATGAGATTAAAGGTCCATAGATAAGACCATAAGACATAGGAGTGGAAGTAAGGCCATTCAGCCCATCGAGTCCACTCCGCCATTTAATCATGGCTGATGGGCATTTCAACTCCACTTACCCACACTCTCCCCGAAGCCCTTGATTCCTTGCGAGATCAAGAATTTATCAATCTCTGCCGTGAAGACATTCAACGTCCCGGCCTCCACTGCGCTCCATGGCAATGAATTCCACAGGCCCACCACTCTGGCTGAAGAAATGTCTTCTCATTTCTGTTCTAAATCGACCCCCTCTAATTCTAAGGCTGTGCCCACGGGTCCTAGTATCCCCACCTAACGGAAACAACTTCCCAGCATCCACCCTTTCTAAGCCATGCATTATCTTGTAAGCTTCTATTAGATCTCCCCTCAACCTTCTAAACTCTAATGAATACAATCCCAGGACTTGAGTTATCAGGGAATAGGTCTTCCCCAAAAGGAATCTAGAAGATTAAGTGTCCTTCAGAAAATCAACCACCAGATTTATTAGGAATGACAGCCAAGAGATATAAAAATTCTGTAAGAATGTTTCACAGAAAATCAGAATCAAGGTCCACTGTCCTCAAGTGAAAGGGAAACCAGCCTTCCAACTCTGAAGAAAATGTGTTCTAGGCTCCTAATAACTGAAAAAGCTGTGTGTCCACAAGCTGCCAGGAGAATTACTTTGCCTTTCATCTGCCCCAATGTTTTTTGCCCAGAAAAGAATAACACATTTTTTCCACATACTGGGTGGGATGGCAGGATCTCATGAGTCAAGCTTCCCATATAACAGCATGATTCCAGAAATGCTTACCCCCAACTCAAAGATGATATTAGCGAGTCAGTTTCCTCAGGAGTGTGCTTTTCTCTTGTCACCACTGAATTAACTCCAGAGAGGCCAGTATCCGGTCACCCTATATTTACACTCAGAAAACCCTTGTCACTAAACTAGCTTCCTTAGAGCCAGCTCTGAGCGAGCGGAACCTCTGACATGCCTGTTTATATCTGTCGGCCAGAGTTCCCTGATTGGACCAGATTAACAGCCCCAATCAGGGAATTCATATTCTATGAGGTGAACCAGGCTGACCTTGTTACAATCAGCACACCGTTAGCTGGCATAGTAGTTGGTTCCCCAACACACACAGCAGCAGTCAACAGGAGATCCAACTGGGAATTCAGAGGAATTTCTTACTCAAAGAATGATGAGAATGTGGAACTCACTATCACACGCAGTGGTGGAAGCGAACAGCAGAAATGTATGTTAGGGAAGGTCAGACAAGCATAAGAGAAGGGAATAGAAGGTAATGTTGTTACATTTATCTGGGGAAAGTGGGAGAATGTTGGAGCAAAGCATAAATAACAAGATGTATTATTTGGGCTGAATAGCCCATTTTTGTGCTGTAAAACCTGTTTTATTTACAATTTATATAGATGATTTGGAGTTGGGCACTATGTGTAGGGTGTCAAAGTTTGCAGATAATACTAAGATGAGTGGCAAAGCAAAGTGTGCAGAGGACTGTGAAACTTTGCAAAGGAACATAGATACATTGAGTGAGTGGGCAAAGGTCTGGCAGATGGAATACAATGTAAATAAATGTGAAGTCATACATTTTGGTAGGAGTAATAGTAAAAAGGACTATTACTTGAATGGTAAAAAGTTGCAGCATGCTGCTATGCAGAGGGACCTGGGTGTCCTTGTACATGAATCACAGAAGGTTGGTCTGCAGGTACAACAAGTAATTAGGAAGGCAAATGGAATTTTGTCCTTCATTGCTAAAAGCATTGAGTTTAAAAGCAGAGAAGTTATGTTGCAGCTGTACAAGGTGCTGGTGAGGCCATATCCGGAGTACTGTGTGCAGTTTTGGTCTCCTTATTTGTTAAAGGATGTACTGGCACTGGAGGGGGTGCAGAAGAGGTTCACTAGGTTGATTCTGGAGTTGAGGGGGTTGGCTTATGAGGAGAGACTGAGTAGGTTGGGATTATATTCAATGGAATTCAGAAGATTGAGGGGGGATCTTATAGAAGCATATAAAATTATGAAGGGAATAGATAAGATAGAAGTAGAGAGGATGTTTCCACTGGCAGGTGAAGCTAGGACAAGAGGGCATAGCCTCAAGATTAGAGGGACGAGATTTAGGACTGAATTGAGAAGGAACTTCTTCACCCAGAGGGTTGTTAATCTATGGAATTCCTTGCCAAGTGAAGTAGTTGACGCTAGTTCAGTAAATGTTTTTAAAGCTAAGGTAGATATTTTTTGAACAATGAAGGAATTAAGGGATACGGTGAGAGCGCGGGTAAGTGGATCTGAGTCCACGAAAAGATCAGCCATGATCTTGTTGAATGGCGGAGCAGGCTCGAAGGGCTGGAAGGCCTACTCCTGCTCCTAGTTCTTATGTTCTTATGTTCTAATGCTATATGGAAATAACATTCTATGGTATAATGTGAATAATTTGAGACATTATACGAGGTAAATATAATACTCTTGCCATTTGGATCTATGATTCCCAAAGTTCTCGTGCCGTGTTTGGATCTGTTGTAAACTAATTAAATGAGATTGACTGCTGTGATTAATCAACAGTTCAATTATCATTTTATCATGTGATTATCAGGTTGATAGAATGTGAAACACATGAACCTTGGACTTTTCTCATTCTATGTTCTTGCTCATAATCTGTATTGTCACGCAAAGGTCATCCTATTGAAGACAATAGAAAATAGATCGCAATGGGTCAATGTGCTTGCTCTTTAGAGGTTGAAGCAGTTTAGCACTCCAGCTTTGATGTGATGTATAGATATTTTATTCCTGAAATGATAGGAGAAATATTTTCAAACAGATTCCCTGCTGTCGCCTGAGCAAGTACAAAGAAAACTGACAATGGACTGTGTAAATTTTTACTGAACTTATTATTGTCAATTATTCAAAAACAGATTTAAAAAGATCTAGTTAACGCTATTAAACCTGCAAATAATTTTAAAGAAGTCAATATTATAAAGCAGAAACATCCTGCCTGGGGTCCTGATTTTCAGTGCAATTTTCCATTAATTATAGTCAAATTTGGTTTTACATTCAGAAGTGAGATACAGGCTCATAATTCACTGTATACGATGGGCTGAAGGGCTAAACTTGTTGATATTCAACAGCTGCATGACCTTGAATGAGTCCCGTGAACATTCCTGTATATGCTGAAGCTGGCACAATCAATGTGTTTTTCTGTAGTTGTTTTTTCTCTGCCTTGCTGTTTGTTACACTGTATAACAGAGAGAGTTTCGTTCCAAGTCACTGGACTTCGCCTCGGGCCAGAATCATGAATGATGCGAGGAGCAACCTCAGCCTCCAGCCCAGCTGTCATTCGAAGGGTCCTCAATTGGCAGAAGGGTGTGAGACTTATTGATTTTTTCCTCTCTTTTTTATTCATTTTATTTTCCTAATAAATGCTCCTTTTTTTGTCTTCTATTATTACTCATTAAATGTTCGTATTTAAGCAAATTGCTATTGTTGAGTCTTCTCTTAATTACATTGAACCAAATCCAAAAAGAACCATTTAGATACACCCTGTGATCCAAGACATTCACCCAAGCATTTAGCCCTTAACATTTCCGGGACAATACGCTCGGAGCAAGATGAAGTGCAATATTAGAAAATGTCCAAATAACACTCTTGTTTATTGATCTGAATAAAGGCAGGGGAGAGGAGGCCAATTTTTGAAATAAGCCATTTAGAGAGATTCTTTTGTTCAGTGCGCATAGTACTTGGTGGTACATTTGATGTAGATTGTGAAGGCAGACAATTACAACAATAACTTGAAGACACAATTAACATTGGAAAATGTCCCATTTGCCCAGCTGACTAGTCCATTGATATTTTTCTGCAGTTTACAGCTACCCTTCTCACTCTTTATAACCCTAACAATTTCTGCGACATCCACATTCTTGATTATTCCGATTATGATTAAGTCCAAGTCATTAATGTACACCACCAACAGCAAGAGTCCCAACACTGAGTCCTATGGAACCTCACTGGAAACAGACTTCCAGATGCAGAAGCATCTCTCTATCATCAGTCTCTGTTTGTTGCCTGTCAGCCAATTTTGGATCCAATGTGCCACTCCACCTTGGATCCCATGGGGTCAGCCTACCAGCCCTTATTAAAAGCCTTGCTGTAGTCCACACAGGCCACATCAAATGCATTATCCTCATTAACACTCCCGGTTTTCCACTCAAAAAACGCAATCAAATTTGTGAAACACCACAATAAATTCATGTTGACTATCCCTGATTGTGTCTCCAATCTAGATTTGTACAACCACTGGCCTCTCAGTGTCTGGTGATCAGTGATGGGTAATTGTATTGTTGTTATTCAGTAACTGCGGGCCATACGAGGTAGCATTTTGACGACAATGGCCAAGTAGCAGTGTAGTCCAGTTGGATAATTCAGGATAATGGCCAATCAGGAGGCTGGCAGCTTAGCAGCCTCAGAAGTGCCATCTCTAACCGTGGTCATTGCTGGGAGTGCAGCTCCAAGGTAGTGCTGTTAAAGACATATCCATTTGTTTGGGATGCTGGGATTAGACCTTGCTGATTGGAGAGCCGGTGGGGGAAATTCTGGCTATTACAGCATTTGGAGCCTTGGATGTGGAGGGTTGGCATGGGATTTTTGTGCTGCACATTCCTACTGCTGGCAGAACGCCATGACATGGGTACACATTGGCCTCCGTCTCCCAGTACTTTCGCTGCCTTACTGCAATCCCTCTTACTTCTCAGCCTGTCTCCAATGGATTAGGAGCTATGCAAGAGAAATGATAGAAATCCGATGAAGTCATGTGTGCCTACACTAAAGTACATTTGAAAGTATACGTGCAGTATACAGAATGACCTACCCCAGCTCCTATTTCTTTATATTCTTGTAAGAAAGCTACCAGTGGCATTTCTTATTTATAATGTATTTCCTGAAGATTTGGAGATCATATTATCTGCTGTTATTGTAGAATCAGTTATATGATACTACATAGCAGAGACATAAATTCCCACAGCCCTAGAGCCTTTAAAACCTAGGCAGGTTACTCCACTAGCACTTGTATTTCTGACTTGACTCTGTTTGAATTGCATGCTTTCTGACTGACTGAAGCAATGGCAGACATTTATTGTCTTATTTAATAAAAACAGGTGCAGGTTTAGAAAGGGCTGCTTTTCTAGTCCTGTTGCCTTACTTCCAGATCAATCCAAAATAAAGGTGCTTCAATGTGCTTAGTTTGCTTAAGATACATGCAGGTTAATAGGGACCATAACAGTTAGGAACAGGAGTAGGTTGTTCAGCCCCTCAAGTCTGCTCTGTCATTCAGTAGGATCATGACTGATCCAATATTTCCTAACATCCAGTTTTCTGCCCTTTCTCTAGAATCTAGGATCCCGACAATGTGGAAACAGGCCATTCAGCCCAACAAGTCCATACTCACTCTCTGAAGAGCATACTGCCTAGATTCACTCCTCTACCCTACCCCCATAACCCTGCATTTCCCATGGCTAATCCACCTTACCTAAACATCCCTGGACACTATGGACAACTTAGCACGGCCAATCCGCCTAACCTGCACATCTTTAGACTGTGGGAGGAAACTGGAGCATCTGGAGGAAACCCATGCAGACACAGGGAGAAGGTGCAAACTCCACACAGACTGCCACCAAAGGCTGGAATTGAGCCTGGGTTCCTGGCACTGTGAGGCAGCAATGCTAACCACTGAGCCACCATGCTGCTCCGTCTCCATAATCCTTGGTTCCCTGACAGGTAGATTCTTGATCAATCTCAGCCTTAAATATACATGAGGATTCTGCCCCACACCGCTCTGCGGCAAGGAGTTCCAAAGACTCATAACCCTGTCAGAAAAGAAATTCCTCCTAATCTCAGTGCTAAATTAGTGCTGCTCCATTCTGAGACTATGCCATCTGGTCCTAGACTCCCCATGAGGGGAAACATAAATGTAAATATATAAATATGCATACATAGGCCCCATAACTTCAAATTATAGACCTATACGATCTATGGCCAGGAAACCACGCTCAATTCAATCACTTGTTATTTTTCTTTTCTTTTGAAATTTATTGCACAAATCTATTTTCTCGAGGGATGCAGTGGTGAACCAGCATCTTTAATTTCCACAATCCACGTGGTGAAGATGTTTCCACTTTGCTGTTAGATTGGGTATTCCCAAATTTTAATCCAGTCACTGTGATGATATGTCAAGGTTCAGATGCTATGTGTCTTGGAGGGGAACTGGTTAGGTGGCAGTGTTCCCTTTCAGCTGCTGCACTTATCCTTCTAGACAGTGGGTTTGTTACTTTGTTTTTGTTAAGTTCACTTAGAGTCATAGAGTCACAGAGTTGTACAGCACAGAAACAGACCCTTTTGTCAAACTTGTCCATGCTGACCAGATATCCTGAATTAATCTAGTCCTATTTGGCAGCATTTGGCCCATATCCCTCTAAGCCCTTCCTATTCATGTACCCATCCAGGTGCCTTTTAAACATTGTAATTGTAGCCACCTCTACCTCCTCTTCTGGCAGCTCATTCCATACACGCACCAGCCTCTGAGTGAAAAGGTTGCCCCTCAGGTCCCTTTTAAATCTTTCCCCTGTCACCTTAAACCTATGCCCTCTAGTTTTGGACCATCTTACCCTGGGAAGAAGACCTTGACTATTCATCCTATCCATGTCTCTCATGAATATTTAAACCTCTATAAGATCACCCCTCATCCTCTTGAAGAAGACTTGGTGAATTGTTATAGTGGGTTACTTTGGATAGCACATACTACAGCCACAATGCACAAGTCAGTGGTAGACAGAGTGAATGCATAATGTGTATTTTTAATGTTTATGAAACATTCACTTAAATTAGGCAGCCTCTACTATGCCTAGAGGTCAGCTACAATGGCCAGCAAACTAAGATATAAGGCCATCTATTTCAAAATAATTTAGAGATATTTGATAGGAGGAATGGCAATTATCTGGCAGAGATTTTATGTCTGTAATTTAGTGTTGTGAGCTGGTTACTGCTCATCTGTGTCAAAAGACATCATTAGAACCATTTGATTGAATTGCTGTCTCACTGACTGTATCTAGTGCCAGATTATTATTCTATATTTAATTTTTGTAAGTGCGAAATTACTCTTCTATCATATTGTCCTAGAAAAGTGGAAGCAGTATGATTAATCACACAGATCTATAAGCATGTTGAGTATCCCACGAGATTATCAAAATATTATCACAAGCACAAATGAAAACTTAATAACAACTCCATGATATCACTTCAGATCCAAAGCTGGGTGCACAGAATTATGCATGAAAAATTAGAAAGACCATAATAAAATCTATATTAATTGATTTTTATTCTTCAATCTGACTGCCCTTTGTTTCCATGCTGTCTTCCTTATTGGGGCTAGCAAGGCTGAGGCACTTATGTGTGCGTTTGTGTGGGATGGAGTATAGGTATGTATGTGGACATGTATATGTGCGTGTACAAATGTGTGGAGACGTGTTTATTTGAGTGTTTATCCATGTGTGTGTGTACATGTATTTGCATATCTGTTACGGGGTGTAGACAGAATTTAGAAGTCTTGGTGTTACACAGTAGTATAAAAGAGAGCTGAAATGAATTTTAGTACAGGAACAAAATCAGGCACTGGACATGGTTTTGAGGATGTGGGGAACTCAGAATCCAATGTTTCCTGACAGAAACAGAAATCGCCACTTAAAATGGCGCAATATTGGCAGTGCAACAGATTGAAGGAAGAATTTTGTTAGTTGTGTAGGAGGAGCATTCAAATCAGTGCCAAAGCATTCTTCATAGGCTGGTTTGTTGGTATGGCCTGATGTGAATTTGACTCCAACTTAGTGTTTTTAATCTGATGTGGCAAAATTATGTTATCTTCCTTAACATGTCTCTTAAAGGTATATTGTCATACTGACCATAAGACATAATAAAAGATGGCCTATATAATCCTTTAATGATTAGGTTGCTCAACTCCACTAGATGAAGTGTTCACATCATGGACCTCTGATCAGAAGGTGCCAATTTAATGGAGGATCATCGAAGGGTCTAGGCCTGAAACGTCAGCTTTCCTGCTCCTCTGATGCTGCTGGGCCTGCTGTGTTCATCCAGCTCTACACCTTGTTATCTCCTGAAATGTTAACTCTGATTTTTCTCCACAGATGCTGCCAGACCTGCTGAATTTCTCCAGCAATTTCTTTTTTTGTTGTTGTTAATGGAAGTCCCACCTATTTTTAAATGGGAATGTTGTCCATTTTGAGTAATTCTAGATAAATCAGTTGGCCCTTTGATAGCTAACAGGTGACAAGACCTGTTTTTTACGTTGTCATTTGTCCAGATTTTCAGCATTGGATGGGTGAGCAAGTAAAAATTACTTCCAGTACTGTTGGATTAGATGCCAATGCCCACTGCTTACCAAGTTGTAGTAAACATGGTGCCTGGGTACCCAACAACTGGTAGGTATTGATCGGATGAAGTACAGCCACCAATCCCCCATCCTATGCTAGTTTAAGGAGCTGCACAGTAGACTGTGGAGGAAAGTGAACACTGAATAAGTCTCAGCAGAAGAGACATCTGCCTTAGATAACAAGATATAGTTTCTTTCATCGCAGTAACTGTATAATGTTTGTATTAATTCTTAGGCATTTTAGTTACTATTAACAAGAGATTGAGAAGATACTGATATGTCCACCAGGAAACTTGTCAGGGCTCCTATGTTTTTCCACCTGAAGTTGTGTTAGACTGTCAGACTAGATGGAGTTCAGGGTAGCTCAAACATTAACTATTTCAGAATCATTACAACCTTATACAACAAATATATTTTACAGAGATAACAAGCATGGGGCTGGATGAACACAGCAGGTCAAGCAGCATCATAGGAGCAGGAAAACTTGACATTTCGGGCCTAAACCCTTCATCAGAAAATGATTTTCTAATGAAGGGTTTAGGCCCGAAACGTCAAGTTTTCCTGCTCCTATGATGCTGCTTGACCTGCTGTGTTCATCCAGCCCCATGCTTGTTATCTCGGATTCTCCAGCATCTGCAGTACCTTTTATCTCAAATATATTTTACAGCTCATTCAGGGCAAAACAATGGCAGAACTGACAGGGCAGAAGCAGTTGGTGGTTTGTGTGCATGTGCTTATGTGTGTATGAGCATGTCTATAACCTGAATGATTTATATAAAGAAAAGTAAGCCATTTGTTGTCTCTTGAATGTTTTCTCTCTAGACAGTGATCATCTACTGCCAAAGGCCAGAAGCTAATTATTAAGGCAGAAAATATAGGATGTTCTGATCAAAAATTTCATAAATATTTGAAGCAGCAGAGGATACAGGGTGACAGGAGGGTAATGAGATTAGTTTTAGATTGTTCTGGTGTAGACACAATTGAAGTCTCCATCCATATCATAATATTTTACCACTCTGCATATAACTAATGCTGCAGTGTGGGTGTTTAGGGAAGAATCATATTTTGGCACATGCAGAATTTAATCCACCCAAATTTCATCAGAATGTCATCTCTGCAGAAGCATGTTGATCAACAATTATTCATGCTGTTCAATCTTTAATTCACATTACATGTTACTCTTCCAACCTTTATGAAAGGGAAAGGAGGAAACAAAAGTCGATATATTCATCTAGGAAACAGACTGTTTAACTTCTATTTTTTAGGTTTTCCATAGTTTGTTAATGCTGCATCATGCAAGGAATGGTTGTGTACAGCCAACTGGAAGTGGGATTCCACTCCTTTGGAGAAGGACATGTACCACTGACATCATTTAAAGTAAAAATGGAAGTCTACACATGAAGGGTCTGGACTTTGTTTAATTTTGTAGCTTGTGGCCTGGTATCACCGTATGACCAGAAATATAGCTGGATTATAAAATCACAACTGGTGCACTGATGTTCATCAGAGAACATAAGCTATCGCTGTTAGCTCATCTGATCTAAATGTGACTCCCATTGGACCGTATGTGCTTACCTCTGAAAACATCCTGGGATGGGCATTAACTGAAACCTCGTCATTCTCTCCTACTACACAAGAACAAGTATATGGACTACAATAACAGACTTGGATTGATCAATATCTGTCTTAGACTTGAACTAATCAATTTTTACATCATCAAGATGGCGGTGGGTTAGAGCTCCTGAGCCGGGGGTCACCCGCTCTGATCGCTTTTCTTTACTTTCCTTTTTTTTAATCTCTTGTCTTGTTATTTTCTCTTCTCTGTTCCTTTACCTACTCTTGTCCTGAGCTCAGATGACATCGGCAGCAGCAAGTGATCCCAGTGTGGACCTCATGGTGGTGATGAATGAGCCCGGAGTGGACTCGAGTGAGCCCTTCCTTGCTTTACCAGGGGTGAGAACAGGATCTGGCATCAGAAATGGCGGAGGTGACTTTGGTATTGTAGGCCCAGCAGTGAAAGATGGTGCCTTAGGATCAGCAATTTCATCGGTCTGGCACTGGTGGCAGCAGAAGGGCATCACAGCAACATTGATGAGGTGGGCCCAATGGCAAGAGATGAGACTCTGACATGGGTGAGTCTGGTGCAGGTGACAGCAGAGGAGAATTGGCCCAGCGGTGAAAGATAGCACCTGAAAAGTGGCGACTTTGACATTGGTTGGCTGCAGTGTAGATGGCAGTGAAGCATTGGAGGGGGACTAACAGTGCAGGCTTCGTTGATGATGAGCTGGCTCAAGACTGATGGACTCTCTTTAAAAGATATCTTTCTCCCTTTAAAATTATTCTTAAGCTATTCAAACTGGCGCTGGATTGTGGCGACAGTGGAAAAGCTTTTCACCATATTTTACTGTTTCTATCACTGTGAAATACAAGTGACAATAAAATCATCCATTCATATATTACTGACTTGGACTAAACAATGCAACTGGCAGAAAAAGCAAGAACTTTGTACAAATTGGTTTAGGAAATCAGAATTTGAATACTCTAAGCAGTCATCAGAAAAAGTGAATTTACTTTTCTCTATTCATTTGTGGGACATGGGCGTCACTAGCTGGCCAGCATTTCTTGCCCATCCCTAATTGCCCTTGAGAAGGTGGTGGTGAGCTGCCTTCTTGAACCGCTGCAGTTCTCCTGCTGTGGGTTGACCCACAATGCTATTAGGGAGGGAATTCCAGGATTTTGACCCAGCGACAGTGAAGGAATGGCGATACATTTCCAAGTCTGGATGATGAGTGGCTTGGAGGGGAACTTGGAGGTGGTGGTGTTCCCATATGTCTGATGCCCTTGTCCTTCTAAATGGAAGTGGTCATGGGTTTGGAAGGTGCTGCCTGAGGATCTTTGGCGAATTTCTGCAGTGCATCTTGTAGATAGTACACACTGCTGCTACTGATCATCAGTGGTAGAGGGAGTGAATACTTGTGGATGTAGTGCCAATCAAGCAGACCGCTTTGTCCTGGATGGTGTCAAGCTTCTTGAGTGTTGTTGGGATTGAGAGATAGCAAGAATTGCAGATGCTGGAGTCAGAGATGACGCAGTGTGGAGCTGGAGCAACACAGCAGGCCAGGCAGCATCAGAGGAACAGGAAAGTTGACGTTTCAGGTCAGGACTGGCTGTCTTCTGCTCCATTAGCATAACCTGAGGTCAGCTGGAAGTGGAGTAATATTTCATCGCCAGAAGAACGAGAAAGTAATCATCAGATAACGTGAGAGCTGCTTCAGTGCTGTGATATTCCAATGGAAATTCTTCCTCCTGACTTCAACCCAAGCACTCACTGTTGCTTTAAAGTTAAATGTAGCCTGGCAGTAAAAGCAGAAAAGGTAAGAGATGGTTTGAAATGAGTATCAAGAATCAGGGAAAGATGGCAAACAAAAACGTAAAATACTGGAATACTCATTAACTCTGTTTGGCAACGTCTGGAGAGAGAAATAGAGTAGATATGTAAATATTTCACTTCTGAAGAAAGGTCCTTGGCTTGAAACATTAAACATTAAATTGCCTTGAATGTGTCCTACTGCCTTTAATCCTATCATTTCCTTGTTGACACACAGTCCTTTGTTGACATCTTTTTGGTGGCAATCAACATATTCATTGACATTAACGTCACCAAGATCTACAACTCTACTGCAGTTTCTTAGTGACCTATTCATGTACGACCACTTTAATTGCCAAATAGACTGGAATGCCTTGCCTCCCTTCCTACCTGCTCAACACCAGATCAGTTCGATGTGCCAGCACATACAATCAATGTTCCAGATCTGGTCTCCTTCAGCTAACCTAACCTTCAACTATCACAGCTCACACATTTTCAACTTCTCCTCAAATATTTCTGTCTTGATATGTTCGTGTTTCTCCTTTAAAACCTGCCTCAAAATCCACCTCTGATCTTGTTTCAGTTCGTACCCCAGTCCGTTTCTCCCATCACTGCTCAGTGTCTGGTGAGAGAGGGTTGTGACACCTTGCTATACTAAAGATATAGGTTGTTGTTATTGTTTGACTCTGTTTTGTGAAAGGACCCACTTTTATTTTGTACTTGGGTCCATTTATAAGTTTGTTGTTTGTATGTAAACAAAGTATTCAATCCGGGAATAGACAAGTGAAAACAAATCGTTGTGCTTGTGAAAATGAAGTGGGTACAAGGGCAAACCACCTATTGATTTTGTACTGATCTGAGCTATTAATTGAGGGATAACATTGGCAGGGGACTGAAAAGATTTGCATTTACATAATGCCTTTCAGAAGACTCCAAAATGCTTTTGTTCAAAAAAGTAATTTTGAAATATTCTTGTAAAAATGTCAACACAGCTGTCAAACTCTTTGCAGTAAGATCCCATAACTGTAATGAGATGATGTTTTAATGATGTTTGAGTGATAAAACTCTTACTGAAATACTGCAGAGAGTGAACTCACTTGCCCTTCTTTGGATGCATGCTGTGGAATTTTTTTATGACCAAGAGGCAAACAGAGTTTCAATTTGGCACCTCATCCAAGAGATTCCTCCCACAGTCCAAAGATGTGCAGTCTATGTGGATTGGCCGTGGAAAATTGTCCATCGTGTTCAGGGATGTGTAGATTAGGTGGGTTATGAGGAAAGGGCCTGGGTGGGATGCTCTGAGGGTTGGTGTGGACTTGTTGAGCCGAAGGACCTGTTTCCACACTGTAAAAATTCCATGATGATAATAACTTTCAAGATGCCTGAACAGACTGAGGTACCTTGTTTCAGGGAAAAAAGAATGTAGGATGATCTGATTGATGTCTTTAAGGTCATGAAAGCATAGACACATCTAAGATGTTTTTACTTGTTAGGGAAACCAAAGCTAGGGGACATAAAAATAAGATCATGACTAACAATGAAGTCAATACTTGCTGCAGATGTAGTCACAATAAATTTCACTGATGTCGAACAGCTCCCACATACTACAGCTGCAACACATCAGCTGCCTAATCATTTCTGGTCTATTTAAGTCATTACTTTGGATGTTATATATTTTATAAATGAATTTCATGCTGTACACATCAGGTGTACAATTGATTCCTGATTTAAAACTACTTTGCCAATGAAAAGAGACATCGAAGAAATACCAAAACCATCCTATATTTCAGTGATATCTCATGTCAGCTCTGACAGTTAAAAACAGGCTCTCTGCACCTGGTTTTTATCTCTGGCTATTGCTGCTCTTCTAACACAGGTCCACTCTTCTCTTTATGAAGCTGTTGACTGGCTTTCTTTTTATTCATTCACAGGTTGAGGGCGTCACTGACCAGGCAGCATTTATTACCTATCGGGCAGTTTAGAGTCAACCACATTGCTGTGGGTCTGGAGTCACATGTAGGCCACACCAGGTAAGGATGGCTGTATCCTTCCCTAAAGGACTTAGTAAACCAGATGGGTTTTTCCCAACAATCAACAATGGGCTCATGGTCATCGTTATATTCATAATTCCAGATATTTTCTTGAATTCAAATTCCACCATTTGCCATGGATTTGAATCCACGTCCCCAGAACATTAGCTGCATCTTGGGATTAACAGTCCAGCGATAATACCACTAGGCCATTACCTCCCCTAGTCGTACTAAACCATGCCCATTGGTCCAAAAGGTCTTTTCTCTATTATAAATAGTTTACAATTTCATCTAAGAATTTAGACGAAGGCTGTAAATATGTTAGCATTAT
Source organism: Ginglymostoma cirratum (assembly GCA_024137785.1). Lineage (NCBI taxonomy): Eukaryota > Metazoa > Chordata > Chondrichthyes > Orectolobiformes > Ginglymostomatidae > Ginglymostoma > Ginglymostoma cirratum. Next base: position 19,616,445 of record JAHRHZ010000063.1, on the reverse strand, counting down.
AATTTGGTAAGCTCATTAATATGCCTGAGGGATATAGAAAAATAAATGATAATCGAATGCAAATAATGTGAGGAATAATTTTACCACCTCTTTCTCTGCATTAATGTGCTGAGTTTCTTGCCAAATCTGCATTTGTTTTTTTGTTGGATGTGAATACCGCAGGCTTCAGTGTATAGCAATCAGCTCACGGTGGATGAAGAATGAAAACATTTCTGCTGTGCATATGGTAACCATTCTTGAAAGGATCGCAGTGACCAGCAAAATGTTGCCATTTTAGAATATTTGATGATAGAAGCACCGGTTTGTGTTTGAATTAAAACTGCAGGTCCATATTTTCAGCAAATGTCTAATTTTGTGTCATTCATTACTTGAATGAAATACATACCTAAGCTGCTGCATAACTTAAAATGAGTTGGGATCCAGTGAAATGCAACTGAATTTGTTAAACTTCTTAAAATTCAACTTTGTTAAATGATTTTGAGTGTGAGCAAAAGTTTCAACGATGCACTTTCTGCTGGATATTTGTGGCAAATGTTTGCCAAACAAATGGAGGCAATCTCCAATGTATTTGAGGTAGTTAAATCTCTGTAATTAATGTCAAATCAGGGTCCTAATGTAATCCCACCCTTATCAAGGGAATTCTTGTGTCCTGGCAACGCATTCCACACTGTGTTTTCAACTTTCTTTTTCGGACCATCAAGGTGACTGTAAATCCTCTTCGGGTGAAACTGACAAACTAGAACGTTTCACTGAAGAGCTCCATCCTGGCCCTTGAGTGACTGCTGTTCAAAGCACTTGTACCTTTACAGAGCACTCCCACTGCGGAAAGGTAGTTATCAAACACTTGGAAGGCAATTCACCTGGCCAGCACTTCACTCATGTTCAGCAGCACTTCCTTGCCGTTGGCCTGCACCACGGCATGGGAAAAACATGTGTAATTTCACCTCCCATCTTCCCAAGTGTAGAGACCCACATTGTCCAAATGTTCCAGCAGAAACAGTGGGAACACAATCAACAGCAGTACTTAACCTTCTCCTCAGCCACATACCCCTCTTTAGAGCAAAGGGAATGGTCACCGTGATCTAGTTGGAGGAATACGAGCACCCGACAATGGGTCTATGGAATTGGGTCTGCTCTTCCAAAATATTTGAGGACCGATACATCAACAGGGCTAGGTGCTCATGGCTAGTATCTGTTGCCTCCTGGAACAGGACCTCCTTTCCCCGAAGCATGTTGCATATTTTGCCAGTTATTGATGAGGTGCCTGTCACCAGAGAGCTATCCAACTACCTTCACTAGATCTCTGTCTGTTGAAACTTCTTTTAAATTATACACCTAATTAAAACAAAAATTTTACAATAGATTATAAAACATCTCAACTTGAATATACAATACTTTCAAGAAACTTCAACTTGTTTCAAGATAGCATGTACTGCTATGATTGTAACAGACTTAATATTTACAAAATACATTTTATTGCAAAATTGCAAAAGTGCATATGATCTGGGAATGAACTTCAGCAAAATCCTACCCATTCATAAGTTGCTTTCCCCACTCTAAAACATTTGTTGTGACAGGGAATAAATTCATAAGATTTTGCCTATGGTCTCATAGCCAGAGTGCTCCGTTATTAAGCACTTCACAACGGTGACCTTTAAAAACGTCCTTCTGTTTTTCTCCCATTCTTTCCACACACTGGCGTCAGCTGTGGCTGAATGAGTAGCACTCTCATCTTTGAATCAGAAAGTTGTGAGTCAATAATCACGACTGACACTTCAGTTTAGTACCTCATTAAAGTCCACATTTTGGAAAGGTCAGACAATCTTTTCTGAATTGTAGATGGGAGCTGTGAATAGGGACCCAATCATAGCAAGGTCCAAAGGAATCGCCCAGGAAATTGAAGCTTCAGCTGAACAATTCCCCTACATCTGGAGCCTTCTAAAGGTCTCCATTTAAGTCAGAAAATTCATTGGGTTCCATAGAAGTCATATAAATAATTACTCAGGAAATTGTAGTCTAACTCCCGAGTAACGATTAAGCTGGCCCCATACTTACCTCACATGCCCCCATCACAACGCCCCTTACAACTTAGACCCTATACAATCTTTTCCAAGACCTGACACAACACCTCCCCCTCCACCCGGGACTCCCCTTCCCCTGTGTCTGGATGTGATCCCTATTCCCTATCCCCCCGCCCAGCATCCCAACCCTTCCGCAAACTGAAAGTGTACAAATGTTCCGTTAACCTCCATACAATACCCACAGTGCTGAACCTGACAAGTCCCACCCACTCTGACCTATATTAAACATTCCATCACTTAACTAATCCTTTGCAACCTTGCCCCATCACCCTACTTACATGGCACCATATCAACCTGCTACCGTACGCACCTAGAACACTAGCCATTACTCATTCTGAGGAAGGGTCACCAGACCCAAAATGTTAATTCTGTTTTCTCCTTCACAGATGCTGCCAGACCTGCTGAGCTTTTCCAGCAACTTTGTTTTTGTTACTACCCATTACCCACCTGACACACTGTGTACCTGACACCATAACCTCACACTTAGCTGTGTACTTACCATTTGGCAGCAGTGATCAAAGTAGCTGTCTGTGATGCTGAGCCTTTAACCTTCAGAATACAGTAACTGACTGCTGTGTAAAAAGGTTCATGGTTTACCTGCACTGTGAGGGACCTGCCAGAGTGGAAGTACAGCTCCACATTTTTGAAGGTGCCTTGACCGGAATCTCCTGCCAGAAACGTGGAGCTCTTTTGTTTCATGAAGAAAAGGAGCAGAGTGGCAATCTATATGAGATCGCCACTTCTTGGAAGATCTAGCCCTATAACTCTACTACAGGTTTGAGGCCTATGGATTATTTTGAACATCTTCTTAACACTCTATTAAATCAAGTGAATGAATTAATAAAACACACACCCTTATACATAGTACCTGGAAGATATACGTTTCAATTATTCTCCAGTCCCAAACACTTTGTTCAGGAGTTTGTAAATGTATCATTATGACTGCTGCTTCCACAAGATTAAAACAAACATCCCTGGAGAGCTCCAGAATAATACATATAATGCAGATTACATAGTTAAATATGTCCCTTTAATATGATGCCATTTCATCAATGCACTATGATTACATCTAGTCAATTTCCCAACAATGAGTCTGCACAACAACATCAGTTTATTCACTAATGAGAAAGTGTGTGTACCTATTATGGAGTTCCTTCTTATCTCTTCCCAGGACATTCATAATGGAAATCTATTTCATACCACTGTCTCCCTAAAGTCATCTTGACTAATTTATTACATCTCTTATCGCTCCTTGTGGACACTTAATGAGCTGGTAATATATCTCTGTTGCTTCAGGCCTGACCTAGTATCCAAAACTCTGAACCACGTTCTGTTAACCCATCACTCCTGTGTTTGCTGGGCTACATTAGCTCCATTCCAGCAGTGTCTGGAGTTTAACATTCTCATCTTTGTTTTGAAATCCCGCAATGGCTTCACCATCCAGCAGCTAATGTCCCTATCCCTCCAATCCACTCCTCCCTACATACAGACATACCCTGAGATCTCTGCACTCCTTCAATTCTTGAATCTCACACATCCCAAATTTTTGTCGGTCCAGCACTGGCAACCAGGTATTGAGCCGGTTAGGCCCCAAGCCCTGAAATTCTCTTAATAAACTTTCTGACCTCTCTATGTTATTTTCCAACTTTAAAACACTCTTGAAACCAACTTTCTGACCAAACCTATAGTCATCTACTCTAATATCTCTTGTCTCAATGTCAAATTTTCTTTGATAACAAAGTACCTTGGATGCTTTACTGCTGTATGCTCATTAACTGGCTTTGGACAGATTCCTGAACCTTTAATAGGTGCAAACAGTTTATTACATGTTAAGAAATGATACACAACTTTACGTAAGTATGTCTCACTCTGTTGAAATCCTGATCAACTGTCTGTCAAGTGTCTCAGTCATGTGTTCTCTGACATCTCCTGCTCAGTACTATTTGCACAGTCCCACACATTAACCCTCACAAACTGTAATTGTACTATTACAGGCACTATATAAATGTAAGTTCTTGTTTTCATCGTAGTAAGCAAATTGCAAAAATGGATACTCAAATAAGGACAGGTATTTTAAAGCTCATTGTGGCTACTCCTATTGATACAATTGTACTTACATATCACACTGGTTAAAGAACATTTGGAACATCCTGAGCTCATGATAGATGCTATACATACTGGAGACTACTTTTCATTAAATCGGTATGCGAGACCCTTTAAGGGCTGTAATTTCCTCAAATGAGGCACAGGTTGATGGCCTTGTATAAAATCCTTTCACGTAATGTTTTATTGTAATCAACGATTTGTTTATATTTTAGAGGGTTGTAGCTATACTGGGGTAAGAACAGTGGATTTTCAGAGATGGTTGCCCCCGCTCAACTTCAGCAAACTCATGATGGGACAAAGCCTGTAATTGGTGATATCACCAGGCTTCCTGCAATAGGCACTCTCTGCTGAGCAATAAGTTAACACTTTTATGTGAATTTCTCACTCACTGCAAAATAAAACTCACATTGCAGTGGAGAGAAATGCTTCCATCAAATAACATTTGTAATAAGTAACATTTGAGTTACATAAGTGCCAGGCAATGATAATTTCCCCAACAGCGAATCTAACGATGTCTCTTTGACATTTAGTGGCATTAACATCACTGCTAACATCCTAGGGTTACTATGAACTGGAAACGGGAGTGGAACCAATCTAGTGAACCTTTGTTTGCAGTGCCTCTAGTTCTGTACATTTTGAATTGGAAAAATCAAGCAAAAAGAAAGTGATTGGGCCCTTTGCTGTGACATATATGGGTCTAATAATGTTAAGTTAAAATTTGTATTTGTGTCATGGGAAGTGAATGCAACTCTCCCGAGGCCTATTATCAACACATGGAGAATGCAACAAAGATAGCAATCAGTTTTACATTTTTAGTCAATTCCCGATATTTGGCTGGAAGATTCTAAATGCAGCTTAATCCACAGTTTAAAATAAGGCTGTGTTTGCAGGCACCAGCTCATATGCGCTATATTTTGCTTTAAATGGCATGTGTGCTTACATGTGGTCTAGATACATCCACAGAGCTGTAAGGACAGGCATTCCAGGACTTTGAACCAAAGACAGAAAAGGAAACATACTATAGTTCTAACTCAGGACAGTTCTGACAAAGTTACCATAGTCCCAGAACCAGTGGTCTTATTAGAGAGGTTTGACTGGTGGGGAGTTTAACCTGAGGGTCACCATATCTCTGGTGTTGTATGAGGTTGTGAAGGTGAGACTGAATGGTGAACTCAGCTAGTACAGGAATTGAACCCACACTGCTGGTATCACTCTACATCCCAAACCAGCCCTTCAGTCAACTGAACTAACCAACCAAAGGCAACTTGTGATGGTGTTCCCATGTACCTGCTGCCCTTGTACAATGGATATCATGACTCACCAACTTGATAGAGATTTTTGAAGAGGTGAAAAAGAAGATTGATGAAGACAGAACCATAGATGTTGTCCGAACGGACTTCAGCAAAGTGTTCGACAAGATTCTGCATAGTGAAATGATTAGTAAGATTAGATCACTTGGGATCCCGGGGGAGTTAACCAACTGGATACAGAAGATGGTGGTAGAGGGTTGCTTTTCAGACTGGAGGCCTGTGGCCAGTGTGTGCAACAAGGATCGGTGCTGGATCCACTGCTTTTCATCATTTACATAAACGATTTGGATGTGAATACAAGAGGTATGTTTAGTAAGTTTGCAAATGACATCAAAATAGGAGGTGTAGTGCACAGTGAAGAAATTATCTCAGCGTACAATGGGACCTTGATTGGTTAGGCCAATAAGCTAAGGAGTGGCAGATGGAGTTTAGTTTAGATAAATGTGAGGTGCTGCATTTTGGTAAGGCAAATCAGGACAGAACTTACACAGTTAATGATAGGGCCCTAGGGAGTGTTGTCGAACAAAGAGACCTAGCAATGCAGGTGCATAGTTCCTTGAAAATGGAGTCGCAAGTAGACAGGATGATAAAGGAGGTGTTTGACATGCGAGAGATAATAGGTACTGCAGATGCTGGAGAATCCAGGATGGACATGTCGTCTGAGGAATGGGAGGGGGAGTTGAAATGGTTCGCGACTGGGAGGTGCAGTTGTTTGTTGCGAGGTGATCTGCAAAGCGGTCCCCAATCCTCCGCTTGGTTTCCCCAATGTAGAAGAGGCCACAACGGGTACAGCGGATGCAGTATACCACATTGGCAGATGTGCAGGTGAACATCTGCTTGATGTGGAAAGTCTTCTTGGGGCCTGGGATTGGGGTGATGGAGGAAGTGCGGGGGGCAGGTGTAGCACTTCCTGCGGTTGCAGGGAAAAGTGCCGGGTGTGGTGGGGCTGGAGGGGAGTGTGGAGCGGACAAGGGAGTCACGGAGAGAGTGGTCCCTCCGGAAAGCAGATAAAGGGTGGGGAGGGAAAAATGTCTTTGGTGGTGGGGTCGGATTGCAGATGGCGGAAGTGTCGGAGGTTGGTGGAGTGGTACGTGAGGACGAGGGGGATTCTTTTTTGGTTGTTATTGCGGGGACGGGGTGTGAGGGATGAGTTGTGGGAAATACGGGAGACATGGTCAAGGGCGTTCTCGAAGTTGCAGTCCTTGAAGAATGAGGACATCTGAGATGTATGGGAGTGGAATGCCTCATCCTGGGAGCAGATGTGGCGGAGGTGAAGGAATTGGGAATAGGAGATGGCATTTTTGCAGGAAGGTGGGTGGGAGGAGGTGTATTCTAGGTAGCTGTGGGAGTCGGGGGGCTTGAAATGGATATCGGTTTCTAGGTGGTTACCTGAGATGGAGACAGAGAAGTCCAGGAAGGAGAGAGAGGTGTTAGAGATAGTCCAGGTGGACTTCAGGTTGGGGTGGAAGGTGTGGATGAACTGTTCGAGCTCCTCGTGGGAGCATGAGGCGGCGCCGATACAGTCATCAATGTAACGAAGGAAGAGGTGGAGTTTAGGGCCAGTGTAGGTACGGAAGAGGGATTGTTCCACGTAACCTACAAAGAGGCAGGCATAGCTTGGGCCCATGCGGGTACCCATGGCCACCCCCTTTGTCTGTAGGAAGTGGGAGGAATTGAAAGAGAATTTGTTGAGGGTGAGGACGAGTTCGGCTAAGCGGATGAGGGTGTCAGTGGAGGAGGATTGGTCAGGTCTGCGGGACAGGAAGAAGTGGAGGGCCTTTAGGCCATCTGCATGGGGAATACAGGTGTATAGGGACTGGACGTCCATAGTAAAAATGAAGTGTTAGGGACCGGGGAATTGGAAGTTCTGGAGGAGGTGGAGGGCGTGGGTGGTGTCACGGACGTAGATAGGGAGTTCCTGGACCAAGGGGGTGAAAATGAGTCTAGGTAGGTGGAGATGAGTTCGGTGGGCCTCCTGCAATGCCACAATGATGCCACCCGAAGGCTGCAGGAACAGTATTCAGCCTGGGAACCCTGCAGCCCAATGGTATCTATGTGGATTTCACAAGCTTCAAAATCTCCCGTCCCCCAACCGCATCCCAAAACCAGCCCAGCTCGACCCCGCCTCCCTAACCTGTTCTTCCTCTCATCTATCCCCTGCTCCCACCTCAAGCCCCACCCCCATCTCCTATCTACTAACCTCATCCCGCCCCCTTGACCTGTCCGTCCTCCCTGGACTGACCTATCTCCTCCCTACCTCCCCACCTACGCTCACCTTTACTGGCTCCATCCCCGCCTCTTTGACTTGTCTGCCTCCTCTCCACCTATCCTTTCCTCTATCCATCTTCTATCCGCCTCCTCCTCTCTCCCTATTTATTTCAGAATCCTCTTCCCCTCCCCCATTTCTGATGAAGGGTCAAGGCCCGAAACGTCAGCTTTTCTGCTCCTATGATGCTGCTTGGCCTGCTGTGTTCATCCAGCTCCACACCTTGTTAACTATGTTTGGCATGCTGGCCTTCATTGGTCAGAACATTGAGTATAATACTTGGGACATCATGTTGTGGCTGTACAGGACATTGGTGAAGCTACCTTTAGAATACTGCATGCAAATCGGGTTGCCCTTCTGTAGTAAAGATATTGTTAAACTTGAGAGCGTTCAGAAAAGATTTACAAAGATGCTGCTGGGGCTGGAGTATTTGATTTGTAGGGAGAGGGTGAATAGGCTGGGGCTTTTTTCCCTGGAGCATCGGAGGCCAAATGCTAGTAAATGGGACTAGGTCAGATTGGGATGTCTGGTCAGCATGTACAAGTTTGACCAAAGGGTCTGTTCCTGTGCTGTATTACCCTATGACTCTATGTCACTATCTCCCACTAGCTCATGCCATGTGTATAAAATCAATTCCAATTACTTCGAGCAATGTGGTCCCCAAGTGTGTGATTGATGTGAAAGTCACCAGATCATCTGCACTTTGACCAAGAATATGTCACTATATGCAGCCAATTATAAAAATCTTAACAACTCTCAGAATCTTTGTGTAATAGTTCGGTAGAGTTAACTGTTCGGAATCTGCAAAATTGAAATAATATTTAGCCTCTGGCAGACAGTTTTTGTTTGTCAAATTCTAGTAAACTCAATTCTGCCATAAGCCTCTATGATAAGTAGGGTCAGTTTGGTAGATGGTAAAATTCAGAAATGCTTATTTTTTTCTCTACACATTTAGTCAGTGGACATCAGACTTTAAAAATTTCTCAACAGAATCTCCTGAGAACATTGCCACATTAGTGTCAGCTAAAACTTGCATACTTAATTGATCAAGTACAAGAACAGCACTCATTCCAAAGTCAAATCATTATGGGATAATTGCAAAGCACCCCTTTCCTCTTCTGGCAAATTTTAAATTGTGCTGAATGCAAAAGAATTTCAATTGTAAGTGATAGACAGGATGGATGCATACATCAATCGAAATTCACAACAACCTACATGCCTGGTAGTTATCTATCCCCGTTTAATGTATTCTAGAGTCAGCTAGCGTAAAGTAATTAGACAGAAAATGTTCATGAGGTCACTGCCAGTGATGTGATTTGTAAAATCATGCACAGATGAATGAGTAATGATGAGTGTCTGGCAGTCCATGGTAAGTTACTGTTTTCAGTGTCCTGGACTCTGATGCTCTCAGGTTGTATCTTTAAACCATATCCAGGGTGTGGCCTATGGAACACCTGCTCTTATTGTCCTCCTTACTTGAGGCTCAAGGCAGCCATTGGCTGCCTGACCAGGGAACAGAAACACACTGTGCAAAGTTACATCCTTCCTCATGTTCTCAAGAGGAAGGCAGAGAGAGAGAGAGAGGGATGCAAAGACAGTGAGAAATAGCAAAGGATTGCAGCCCTCCGACTGAACTGCCCAACCTTCTCAGAGAAATGGTGGCAGGGTTAGCTCAGCAATGTTATTTTTCATCCAGTCAATTTGGATGTGATGGTAAAACTGAGGACCTGCTATTTCCCTGCATTCTCAAGTGGGCCTAATGCATCCAATGACACCATTTTGAAAACAAGCATGGGCATTCTCTTAGTGTCCTTGCCAATATTTTTCCCTCAACCAACATCACCAAAGCAGTTACTTTGCACATCTAACATTGCTGTTTGCAGGATCATTCTATGTACAAATTGGTTGCCTTGGTCCCTACTTTGTGGGGTTAATATACATGCTGCTTAAATAAAGTCAGCCTTTATGTCTCTTTCTCACTCTGTCCCTCTCCTTCTGTCTCTCTCTCTCTCTCTTCCATCTGGGATGCTTGAGAATCATCAGCTGCAGGAAGAATCCCCAGACAAGGCAGGTCTAAAGCCCAGAAAGGCCTCAATGCATGTTAGTCAGTGAGTCCACACATAAAATTACATCACTGTCTGAATGATATCACCAAGATAGTTTCATGTCAATGAGAGTCACATGACTGGGATGAAGCCCTGTCAAGCTGCCCACCTGTTAAAATGGATTGGAATAAGGTAAGGATGACCATTCAGTAGAATCCATATCATAGCATTATGCTATCTGATCCAAAAGATCCATGCCAGTGATATGTTCCATTTAAAATTAAGGTACCATATAACCATAGGATAATACGGAGTCTGTGCCAGCTCTTTCTGAGAACACTGTAGTTGGTGCCAAATCTCTGCTTTTTCCCCATATTTCTGTAATACTATGTTCCTTCATGTGTTTGTCTTATTTCCTTTTGTAGGCTGTTATCGAATTTGTACCACTGCCCTTGCATGCCAAACCCCAATCACAGTTTGTGTAAAACAATTTTTCCTCATGCTTCCTCTGATTCCTTTGCTAGACACCCTAAATCTGTGACCTTTTGGTTATCAACCTTTCAGCCATGGGAAATAATTGCTCCCAATGCTTAGATTTCTGCCAGGTGCTCTGGTTTCCTGCCACAGTCCAAAGAGGTGCAGGTTAGATGGATTAGCCATGTGAAATTGCCCATAGTATTCAGGGATAAGCAGACTAGGTGGGTTAGCCATGATAAATTACCCAATAGTGTTCAGGGATGAGCAGATTAGGTGGGTTACCCATGGTAAATATACGGCTATGGGGATAGTGTGGAGGACTGGTTCTGGGTGCAGATGGTGTTCGGAGGGTTGGTGCAGTGGCCTCTTTCTGCACTATAGGTTCTATTTGATTCTATTTGTGTTATCTAAGTCCTCAAAGATTTAAACCCTTCTATTATATATCTTCAAACATTTCAGTTCTAAGTCAAGTTCACTCCAGCTTTTCCAGGTTTATCCATTTAACTGGAATCACTTATCCCTGAAACCAGATGAGTAAATTTCTTCTGTGCCTGTTCTAAAGCCTTTATACCTTTATTCTTTCCTATCTCTTGTGTTTACCCTAAACACATCAATGTTATTCACCTTAACTACTCCAACTAGTAGTGAGCTCCACATTCTCACCAGTTTTGGGTTAACAAGCTTTGTCCTGAATTCCCTATTTGATTTATAGATAATTACCTTATATTTATGGTGATAGTACTGATAGCACTGATGTCCCCCAAAAATCAAAATATCTTCTCTCCATCTAGAAGAGCAAACTTTTTCAGGATTATACATACCTCTATCAAATCACCCCTAAGTATTACCTGTTCAGAGGAAAGATAACCAACCTGTTGAATCTTCCCTTGCAGATATAGCTTTACAGTTTTGTTTTTATCCATGTCAACCTATTCAGCAATGGTCATATTGAATGGTGGAGCAGGGTTAAAATGCTGACTCCTGCTCCTATTTTCTATGTTTCTATTTTGCGGCTCCTCCAGTGCCTCTATGTTTGTTCCTAATGCCATGGAGACCAGAACTGTAGCCAGCATTCTAGGTCTGGCATAAGCAAAGTTTGATCCAAATTTAACATAATGTCCACTGCATCAGAACATGAAAAAACTGGAGCAGGACTGGGCCATTTGGTCCCTCCTGCCTGCCCTACTGTTCAATAAGATCATGTCCGCAACAGCTCTTCTTTCATGCTAGCTCCTTAGAACATTCAACTCCCTGATATTTAAAAAAAACACCTGTCTACCTTCTCTTTATATACTTTCAGTGATCTAGCCTCCACAACTATCTGGGGCAGTGAAAGCCTCCCATTCACTACCGTCTGGGAGAAGAAATTCCTTCGCATCCCAGATTTACATGAGTGTACCCTCACTCTGGAACAATGTTCCTAAATAGAAATTTTAATGTCTGTACGTCCAGTTCATACTGGAACCTCCTGGAGAAACAGCCATGCTGTATATAGCCAAGGTTGCACTTGTGGAAGGCTTGATTCATCTACTGCTGAGGTTATGTTAAAGATTGAGAGAACTCTCAATCGCTCTTGAAATTCTGTTTACATCACTTGTCTGCCATCAAGTGGGAGATGCACAGGGAACAATTGGGATACCCAAAGTGAAGTTGTTAATCACTTTCATACCTTGACCTAATCAATTAGCCTAAAATATGGCAATAAGTTTCCTGTTGCATGTTAAGAGAACCATCTCAATTTTTGACTTCCATGATCCAATTTTAATACCTGGGACCTTGCATGGATTAAAATAGTTTTTAAATAAGGGGAAAAAATGACTAAAGAAGGCCACTGTGATCACCTGATCACAACAGAGCCAGTTTATGAAGCCATTATTAGCTTGTCATTAAAATGAGTGAAACCAGTCATTCAGATCCATATCTCCTGTTTGATTTAAACCTTCCTGGAAGGGAATACAAAAGGACTGTATCACATGCAACAGCATTTGGGCAGTGAGAGAAGGAAGTAAGAAAATGGATTCCTAACAGCAGAACTGGAAGGCTTGTTTTCAACCACCCTGCTTGGCTTGCCTCTTGATCACTAATGCCTGTTGATAAAGCAAATTAGAAAATCATCATTCACCGAGTTTATAAATTTCACCAAAGTTGAGGTTACAACACATCAGTTAAACAACTGTAGTCTCAGGTTAAAAACTAACACCTCGAGGATTCTCAGGGATTTAAAAAATAACCTACCTGTTCTTTGTACTACAAACTATCCACTTTTTAAACTTTCTGCTTACATTGGACGAGGAAGAGCCTTTTTCATCGCTTTTGAGCAGGTAGCACAGCCATTAGAGTGGCCAGCCCAACAATAGTCACTGCTGTTGAAAAGCAGGCTGACAAGGAAAGTTCATGACGTTTACTTCCGCTACAGTAAAATAAAAGTTACGACTGTGTTGTCTGTGTGTGTACGTCTTTGAGCCCTGTGCATTTGATGTCCCATTTTATTATTTTTCTCAGGGTTATTAAGTAATAAATTCCTCTTTTTTCACTCAAGAAAGCCTTTTATTTGCCTCCTTAATTTTGACTGGTACTACATTTTGTGGAAGTGTTTTACTGCTGCATGCAATAAAAGAAAATTGTTGCTGCCAACTGAGGGTGTTAATAAGGGGGGAGCTGATACTCCCCATCTCATCTGGTCTTAACAAAACTGGGGACTCAGATTCTGGAATAGATCCCACAGTCAAATAAAAGAATTGGAGCGAGGAAAACAAATTGTTCCTTCAAAGCCATTTTAGATTAAAACTGAAAAAATGTTTTCTTGGCTCTGGAATATTAAATTGCTAAAATGTCTGTATTTGATACTAGTGCAGGATGGGGAAACTCACAAACAAAATTACTTTGAAAATGTAACTGGGGGAGGTAGGTACCTAGATGTGCAGATCTACCGAAAGCCTGGAAAACATATATAGGAAAATAGGTGGTGAGATATCCAGAGGTGGAAACTGAGGCTAGCAAAGCATGTAAATTAATGATGGAGCAACAGAGGTTAGAATTAAAAAATTCAAACAGAAAAAAAAAGGGAAGAGAATGGCAGGGATGGAAAAGAAAGTGAGTGAGAGAGAGAGAGACAGGAATGAAAAAAGAAAATTCCAGGAAGGGGAAAGGGTGTTTAAATTGAAACAGCTTGGGCTGAGGAAAGAGGATGTCAGTGAAGGCAACTCTGGTGAGGGAATCACATCTAATTTGAATATACAGGATTAATGTATTCACGTTGTCTCATTTAACTCCTACATTGGATGAGGAAGAGACTTTTTCATCGCTTTTGAGCAGGTAGCACAGCCATTAGAGTGGCCAGTCCAACAATAGTCACTGCTGTTGAAAAGCAGGCTGACAAGGAAAGTTCTTGACATTTACTTCTGCTACAGTTAGGCAAAAGTTACGACTGTCCTACTGGACTACTCTTTCAATAGAGAGTGAGATGACTCATGGTGGTTTAACCTGTGGGTTACCATTGCTCAGGTGAGGGGAAGAGGTTGAGAAGGAGAATCCTTCATGGTAACCTCAGCCAATGTGGGAATTGAACCTGTGTCATTGGTGTCACCCTGTATCCCAAACCAGCTGTCCGCCAACTGAGTTGAGGAGAGTACCACAGATGATAAGGTGACAAAAGAGTCAATTTATGAGAATACCAGTTAGTGCCAGAGAATAGCAAGAAAAAAATTCTTTAACTTCAGGAAATGGCCTGACCAGATGTACCTGGAATTTGAACAGTTCAAGCAGCTCAGTATTGAATAATAGGTATGGACTCTTTAAATTTAGGTCACCTACAAACACCTTTGTGAGATGATTCTCCTTGAAGAGTTCAAAAACTCTCCTCAGGGAGCTCAAAACTCAATGTACTGCAAAAGGGAAACATCAGATTACCATCCATAGACTTGATAGTAAAGGAATTTATGAAAGCACCTGAGCCTGGTAAATAGATTATTGAAAAATTCGAAAAGGGCTGCAGCCCAGAGAACAGGTCTGGCTGACTCCCAAATTAGGTTTTTTACCCAGGTCAGGAAAAAGAGAGTGAATACAGAAAGTGGGTGTTGTCATCCCAGCTTTTTTTTTATTGCACTAACCTTGTAATGGAATGTTTACCACAAGTGAATAAAAATATATGTTTCTTTTATGTGGTGGGGAGATGTTACGTTAGCTGTAAAAACGGGCTATTAATCTTTAACTGCCTTCATCTGATTTTAATACTTAGTCATTTTTAAACAGGGTAAAAACTGACATAAGTTTGCTACAGTAATCACCTGGCCACAAGCTGAACTAGTTCATGAAACCATCTGTGAACAAAACCCAGACTGAACTGAAATTAGTATTTCTTCAAACTGACTGAACCCAGTCACTTAGACCTGTATCTCCTGTTTGATTGAAACCTTTCTGAAAGATTCACATATTGTGATAAAAGTCGCCTGCGGGTTATCCAACTTGGCAAAAAATGAAGCTGCTCTCAGGAATACACAAAGGAACTGAATTTCAGGCGATAGCTTTTGGGCAGAGATAGAGAAGAAAATACATTCATAATGGCATAATAGGAAAACTTAGCCTGACTTTTTGTTTCTCTCAAAAGACAGTGCCTGCAGATAAAGCAAGCCGAAGAAACATCCATTTACCAAATGCTCAAATTTCACCACTGCTGAGTATCCAAGAGATCAATTAAAGATCTATAGTGTTAGTTTAAAACCTAGCATCTCAGGGACTCTAAGGACCATTTTTAAAAAACTAAATTTTTTGACCTTCCTTTTTAAAACAGATACTCCCCTTTTTAAACTTTCTGTCCAATGTCCTTACTTAGGATTTTTCTCAGGATTGGCAAGTTAAGAAAATTTCCTTTTTCTTTTATTAAAGAGAACCATGTAATTGGTTCCTTAATTTTGACTAGTTCTGAGTTTTAACAGAAGTGCGATAGAACTGTGCACAAACAAGCATTAAAAATATTTGCTGTGCTAACCAAGGAGGTTAAACAGGAGGGAGCTGACTCACTCTTCCTCATCTGGTTCTACACATTTCAAATAATTTGTCTCTCTTCTGTAAGACTGCTCAATCTGTGACCTTTATAAAACCATGCTAATGGTCAATCTTTGTTATTTTCCTGCTTTTGTCAGTGCTTTTTTCTGAAGAGTAATAGATTACTTTTTATCTTTGACAGTGCTGCATTTGATTCAATCCTTAGGGCCGACCAATTATTCCTACAAAAATAAGTTAGAGTGTGATGTGTTGTTGAAAAATTCCTGCAATCTGATTTAAGGCTCAAAACTTAGCTGGAGGGCAGGGGATGCTGAAGTGCCACAACTTCATCTCACAAAAAAGCCTCCTGCATTTTTCTTCTTCATGAGTTGTGAATTGGCAAGGCCAGGATTTGTTGGCAGTCCCCTAACACTCTTGAAAAGCTATTACTTTAGAATATGTTGAGCCTTGTTCTGAACCACTACAGTCTATGTGGTGTAAAGGCATCCACAGAGCTATTATGAAGGGCATTTCAAGATTATGACCCAGTGACACTGAAGGAATAGTGATATAGTTCCAAGTCAGAATGATATTAGGATGGAAGGGGAAATTGCAGATGGTGATGTTCTCATGCAACTACTGCCCTTGTACTTCCAGTAAACTTCTGGTAAAGTTTGCAGGTTAGTGAGGAGTTTTTGAAGTATGGTTGACAAATGACTGCAGTACATTGTGCAATGATAAATGCTGCCACCATGCACTGGTGGTAAAGGGCATAAATGTTTAATGTGATGGATGGAACATCAATCTAGTGGATAGATTTCTCCTAGATAGTGTCAAGCTTCCTGAGTGTTGTTGGAACTGCACTTATCCAGGCGAACAGACAGTATGCCATCGCATTCTTGATTTGTGGTTTGCAGATGGTAGACAGGCTTTGGGAAGTCAGAAGATGGGTGACTTACAGCAAGAGTTTATGGTCAATGGTCAATTCCAGGATGTTGTTAGCGGGGACGTTAGCAATGGCAATGTCACTGAACATCGTGGAGAGATTTTCTATGTTGGAGATGGCCATTGCCTGGCACTTGTGTGATGTGAATGTTATTTTCCACTTCTCCGCCCAAACCTGAATATTGTCCAGATCTTGCAGCATATGGACGTGGACTGCATTGGTATCTGAGGAGTTGCAACTGGTACTATACATGGTGCAATCATCAAAGAACATCCAGTGACTTTCCTTATGGTGGAAAATCATTGATGAAGCAGCTGACAATCTTTAGAAAATTAACCTAATGAATTTCTACAGTGATGTCTCAGCTGCTTTATCAATTATTTTCCATCATAAGGAGGGTGTACAGGTTATTCTATAAACTCTGAAAATGTGTTTTAGAACTGTCAGAATTAATGTGTGTAGCATTAAATCTACTACACAATGTACTTCCACATTGGCTTACCTGGTCAATGTCAAAGCTGACCTCCTATTTCTGCAGGCATGTGGGATGTCACACCCCAGCAGCTTCAGGAAATGGTCGAGATTATGGACACACGGGTCTTCAATTTGGCCGGGGGCGGGGGCGGGTGGGCCTGCGAAATGATTGCTGTTCCTCTGGCCTGGGTTGCGAGCGGGCAACTTCACTACCTGGAGGTGGTGGACGGGCACCTCCTTGTAACAGACGTTATGTACAGAAATGCTCCCCTGACACTAATTAACATGTACACCCGGGTGGTACAGAGAGAGCGCTGGCCATCTGCAGCAGTTCCCACTGCTGCTGGTGACATCCAGGTCGGTCATTCTGACAGGACACTTCAACTGCTTCGTTGATGCAATTGGACGATCTGGAGGGCTGATAGCAAACTGGACACCACGTCCAGATTCCTGATGGAAACAGTAAAAATCACTAAGCTGCACAACGTCTTCAGAAGTAATGCAGAGTAGATACACCTGGTCGAGGTCAGACAGGTCTATTCCCTCAAGGATCAATTTCCTGTTTGCGTCCTGCACATTCTCAGTCAGATCCACAGATGCCAGGCCAGTGTTCTTCTCTGACTACTGCCTCCTGCTGGCCTACTGTCACCTACAGGATGGCTAGTGGGCCGGCAAGGGTACGTGGAAGCTGAATGTGAAACTGTTGACCCTAGAAAACTTTGAGGAGCTCAAAAGGGATTACACAGGTTGGAGTACCGTGAAATCCTTCTTTAAGTCTCCAGCAGACTCATGAGAAACAGTCATGGGGAACAGCAAGAGGTTCTTTATCCTCAGAAGTGTGTGGAAGGTGACAGAGTGAGATGATGAAAACTGTCCAAACTCCAGAAAAGCATGCAGAACCTACTTCTGCTGCAGACGATGGGGTCAATGTCAAGGAGGATTTCCAGGAGGTGAAGAGCCAGCAAGCCTCGCTGTTTGCCTCAGATGTCTCCAAGATAATCTTCTGGTCCAGGGTCTACACCCTGAAGCAGGATGAGACCTGCTCATGTTTCTTCTTCTGGAAGATGCACAGGGAGAGCTCTGTGCTCACTGCCTGAAGGAAGAAGATGGTTCAGTAACATCATTTCAGTCTGACATCCTGAGGATCAGCAAATCCTTTTATGCCAGACTGTGTGACATGAAGCCCACAGCCAGTGTGGCCTCCCAGCCATTCCTGTCCTCTATCACCGATTCTTAGACGACAGCACATGGGAGATGCTGGGACAGCCATTATCTCTGGATGAGCTGACCAAGGCCCTCGAGTCCTGAGAAAGGAATAAATCTCCTGGAAGTGACAGTTTATCACCCGAGTTGTATTCAGTTCTGTGGGACTCGATAGGCCAGGACCTGCCAGAGGTATATGACAGTACGCTCCTGACAGGTAGCATGCGCAAATCCATGACAAAAGGTATCATCACCCTTTTCTACAAGCGGAAGTGATGGAAGGAGGAAATTAGAAATTGGCGAACAATTGCACTGTTAAATGTGGATTACAAAATCCTGTCTCTGGTCATCGCCAGCCCAGTCAGATCTGCTCTGGGATCAGTGATTCACCCCGACCAAACCTGTGCTGTAGTGGGCAGGGATACAATAGCCTATGTGCAGGACAGGGGGTTGGATGCCTGCCTCATCAGCCTGGACCAGGAGAAGGCCTTTGACAGAATATCACGCACCTGCACGTGGGACATGTTTCCACAATGTAGGGAATTTGCAACTGGATCCAACTGCTCAACTCCAACATCAAAGTGCAATCTCAATCAGTGGATGGGAATCAGAAAGCTTCCTGATCAGGTCTGGAGTCAGTTAGAGCTGCCGCTCTCTCCTGCCTTGTTTGTGTGTTGTATGGAGACTTTTACCAAGGCTATCAGGAAGGATGAGAGCCTGAGAGGAGTGACTATTTCAGGTAGTGGAGACCTGCAAATTCAAGCCTCCTTGTACATGGATGACTTCGCCGTTTTCTGCTCGGATCCGATGTCAGTGTGCAGGCTTGCGAACATTTGCAACCGGTTTGAACTGGCCTTGGGAGCCAAGGTAAACCATGGCAAGACAAGGCCATGTTCCTTGGGAAATAGGCTGACCGATCCTTTATCCCCTTCACTGTCAGGACAGATTACTTGAAGGTGCTGGGAAAATGGTTCAGAGAGGTCAGTGCATGTGCAAAAACTTGGGAGGAGCATATTGCCAACGTGGGGCAGAAACTGGGCTTTTGGGAGCACCATTCTCTCTCCATTGCAGGTAAAATCCTGGTCATCAGGTGTGAGGCATTCTTTCTGTTGTCGTACATGGCGTTGTACCTGATCTATTCTCAGAGCCTGTGCCATTGCAGTCAACTGAGCTATCTTCCACTTCATCTGGAGGTCTAAGATGGAATGTGTCCATAGAGACACCATGTAAAAAACTCTGGATGGGATTTGGAGGGGTGGAGAATGTACCCAATGCAGCCCCCATTCTGATGGCCACCTTCATGTGTGGCTGCATCAAGCTGCGCGTAGACCCTCGGTACGCAAACAATGCAATGAGGTTCTACTTGTCTCAGGTGTTGCGAAGAATGGGTCTAGCCTTGTTGCCATGAAACACTCCAAGCAGTTAGACCGTTCCATGTGGCCTATCCTTCATGGAGAAATTTGCTAAGAAAATGATCGGAAGTCCATCAGGAAGTGGTCAGCACTTACTGTCTTCGAGACCCTGCGGGAAAAGGAGAGGGTGGATCCTATCGGGTTGTTTCCTGAACAGACTGTCAAAGTCATTTAGCAGAATGCCTCATCACCAGAACTTTCCAACAAGCACCAAGACATTGCTGGGTTGGTTGTGGGAAAGGCAATACCTATGATATCCTTCATGTACACCCAGACTCTGTGCGCCACTGCACACTGCCCTTGAAGCAGCTGTGGGGGATATAGACTATCTCACAGCTCCCTCTGGAATGTACTTTTGCAAAGGAAGCCTGGAGAAATATGCAATGGTTTTTGTCAAGGTTCGTCCCCAACAGCTCCGTAATGTGGGACTCTGCGCTCTACAGTCTGTTCTTCAGGATATACACCGAGACCCACATCGGCTACACCTGGAGGACCATCACCTTGGTAAAAGATGCTCTTTGGTCTGCCCGAACCTCGTTGATCCTTCAGAGCAAGGAGTTGATCTTGACTGCGTGTTGCAGACTGCCACATTCCAAGGTCCGGGAGTACGTGTTGAGGGATGCACTAAAGCTTGGGGCAGCCGCACCAAGTACCATGGAGAAAGACCACCATATCAGGCCTTTCTGTCGAAGTTAAATACAGGTCCATTCAGTTATCGGACATTCTTGGTGCCTCAAATACACGTAAATATCATCTTGCACAAGTAAGAAAGCCTTGGGTTTTTGTTTTGTTCTCAATGTGCAAAGCCAGGATAGAATTGAACTGTTCTAGTGTCTGTATATGTATATAATGATACTTTATGAAGAAAGTATATTTTTGAAAAAAAGATCTAGCTCCGATGAACCACATTCAAATCTCACCATGATGAAAGATGGTGAAATTTGATCAAAAGTAAATCTCTTAAAAGTCTAATGATGGCCATGAAACCATTCAAGAATGTCATAAAACTCATTCCGTTCACGAATATCCATTAGAGGCATGTGTGATGCCTATCTCTGAGCCAGGAGGCGTGGGTTGAAATCTCACCTGTTCCAGAGGTGAGTCATTTCATGTATGCAATAATTGATCAAAAGCATCTATAGGGTGTAGAGCTGACCACTCCTAGTGGAATCCAAACTGAAGATCGGTAAGCAGATTACTGTTGAGCAAAATACCATTTGATAGGACTGCCAATGACATGACTTGGATGCTAATTGAGTGTGTTAACCAAATGGGCCAGATTGGATTTGTCCTTTTTTTTTGTGGACAGGACAAGCTTTCACATTGTTGGATAGATGCTGGCGTTGTAGATGAAGGGAAACAGTTTGGCTGTTCCTTTCCACACAATAAGTAGGTTAAGAAAATTTAGTCCTATTACATAATAGAACATTTTTATCAGCTCTTTAGTCTTTGTTAATTGCTGAATTCAGTGAAAACAGCTGTCAATACCCCCTCAGTACTAATGAGCTCCTTGATGAGGACAAATAGTCATATTTATTTCATGGAATGCAAATTTATAACAGCTATGGAATTGATCCAAACCCCAAAGCTGTTATTGAGTTCCCTCACATCTGTTTTTAGGTGATGGAAAGGAAAAAGCAAGATCATTTGCATTTCTAATGTAAAAACGTTTCCTGATCATTATTTTCTATTGAAATGAAATCAGCCGTTGCTATGGTGGTAAAGATGGAAGCCATGTTATACATAGTCAGATGCCACGAACAGCACATACAGGATTAGATACACCATTGCAAACTCACTGGGGGTTATTAGTCTAAAGTCAATGATAGTGAATGAAAATAGAAATGAGGAGGGATGTTTAAGGGGCTGCTGATTTTCCACTTTGGATGGCCGTGAAGCCTAAAGTCAAAATTATCTCCAGCATCTTAATTGATCTACTTTTTAAAATGTGGCATTTTATTTCTTGAAATGGTGGTAGGGTTGGGAATGTTGAAAACCTGCAATGAAGGGACTGAAACTTGATAATCAAAGGCTGGGAATTCAGGAGTAGACACTGAGAATTGTGGACAGGGAGCAGGGGAATCCAGGGGTGGGAAGCTGAGAATTGGTAATCAGAGATCAAGAGGAGCATTGAAGATCGAGGTGAGAAAATACATAAGTACTGAAGTGCCAAGCATGATTATTAAAATTCAGAGAATGGAGCAGGGTTTGGGAGTCACTCACTACCAGTCTGTATCCACCTCAATTATACTGCAATATTAACTATCACTCTGACAGGTAATTGGCAGGTCACATGATTGAGCTGCAAAAATGGTGGGCTTCAAAATCCTGGAGTCAAAGCTTGTTTTACTGGAGGATTCACTGGAACATGAGGAGGAGGCTCATCCCTTATCCCTCTTCAAAATCACCCCTCTCCTTCTTTATCTATGCAGATGAATGAAATACAGAGAAAAATCATGGTTTACTGTCTCTTCTGAAAGAACACCATCTCCACCAATTCAACCCTCAATGTCGAATCACAATTAACTACCAACCTGGAACTTAAACTAATGACAGTCTACCTAAGAAGAATAAATACTGCAAACTCAGTATAGTCCAATATCCTAGTCACTAGCTACGTTTGGCGAATTGGAAATCCAGATGTAGCTAATCGCTTTTCTGATTATAGTTTAAAAATATGGAGCAGAAACAGTTGTTAGGCATGTGAACTTTGCACATTTGCAAAATGCATAGAAGTGAATTTCAACATTTTTGTGCATGTGTTGGCAAAATGGTAAGACAGCAAACAGATGTATTCAGATATTGAGAGTTGGTACTTCCTATGTTATTGGATGGTGCTTAAGGATTGTTGAGTCTGTGTGCATGTGAAGTACATTTATCTTATATTGTGTGTAAACAATTTTTCAGTAAAATTTGAGCACATAGCTAATAGAAGCATAGAAACATAAAAGATTGGAGCAGGAGGAGGCCATTCGGCCCTTTGAGCCTGCTCCATCATTCTTCGCGATTATGGCTGATCATCCAAATTAATAGCTTAATCCTACTTTCTCCACATTACCTTTGATCCCATTCACCCCAAGTGCTATATCTAGCCACCTCTTGAATACATTCAATGTTTTGGCATCAACTACTTCCTGTGGTAATGAATTCTACAGGCTCACCACTCTCTCGGTGAAGAAATGTCTCATCTCCATCCTAAGTTGTCTACCCCGAATCCTCACACTTTGACCCCTGGTTCTGGACACACCCACCATCAGGACATCCTCCCTGCATCTACCCTGTCCAGTCCTGTTAGAATTTTATAAGTCTCTATGTGACCCCCTCCCTCATTCGTCTGAACTCCGGTGAAAACAATCCCAACCTAGTCAATCTCTCCTCATATGTTAGTCCCACCACCCTGGAATCAGCCCAGTAATCCTTCGCTGCACTCCCTTGAGAGCAGGAGCATCCTTCCTCAGAAAAGGAGACCGAAACTGAACACAATATTCCAGGTGTGGTCTCACCAAGGCCCTGTAAAACTGCAACAACATATCCTTGCTCCTGTACTTGAAACCTCTTGCAATGAAGGTCAACATACCATTCACTTTCTTTACAGCCTGCTGAACCGGCATGCTTACTTCAGCCACTGGTGCACAAGGACAGCCAGGTCCCATTGATCACTCCCCTCTCCCAATTTACAGCGATTCAGATAGTAATCTGCCTTCTTGTTTTTGCTTCCAAAGTGAATAACCTCACATTTATCCAAATTATACTGTATCAGCCAATGCAATGTTCCTGTACTCAATCCTACATCACAACAATGCTTACCGCTCAGAAATACATGATTGGTACTTCGATACATTCCGAGGCTGTCAAAGGCATCATAGAACAGAAGTCCTTTAGATAACAATGAACTAATTAACTTATTCAATTGTGACTTTTTAAAATTCATTCTTGGATATGAGTGTCATGGGCTAGGCTGATATTTATTGTCATTGAATAAAGGGCAGTGAGGTGCCTTCTTGAAACACTGCAGTTCACATGTTGTGGGTATACCCAAAGTGGTGACAGAAAGGAAGTTTCAGGATTTTGACCCAGTGATAATAAAAGAACAACAATATATTTCCAAGGCAGGGTAATGTGTTAATTTGGGAGGGAACATGCAGGCACTTGCATCTCAATGCATCTGCTGCCCTTGTTCTCCTAGGTAGTGCAGATAGAACATGGAAGGTACTGTCAAAGGACACAATGATGCCACCTGAAGGCTGGAGGAACAGCACCTCATATTCCACCTGGGAAGCCTTCAGCCCAATGATCTCAATGTGGACTTTACAAGCTTCAAAATCTCCCCATCCCGACCTCATCCCAAGACCAGCCCAGCTCGTCCCCGCCTCCTGGTCCTGTCTGTCTTCCCTCCCACCTATCCACTCCTCCCACCTCACTGACAAACCCCCATCCCAATTCCCTACCTACACTCACCTTTACTGGCCTCATCCCCGCCTCCTTGACCTGTCCGTCTTCTCTCCACCTATCTGCTCCTCTATCCACCTTCTATCATTGCCTCCCCCCTCTCTCTATTTATTTCAGAGTCCCCTTCCCCTCCCCCATTTCTGAAGAAGGGTTCCAGACCCGAAACATCAGCTTTCCAGATCCTCTAATACTCCCTGGCCTGCTGTGTTCATCTAGCTCCACACCTTGTTATCCCAGATTCTCCAGCATCAGTAGTTCCTACTATCTCTGTCAAAGGACAGTGTGTTTTGTAGAAGGTACATACTGTTCCAACACTTTTCAGTTTGTGGAAAGAGTGAATATTTCAATGTTGGAAAATGTTGGTGTTGGATTGATCAAGTGAGCTGTTTTGTTTTGGATGAGATTGAGGTTCGTGAGTGAAGTTGGAGTTGCACTCATCCAGGCAGGTGGGAAACACTCCATTGCACTGTTGATTTGTGCCTTGTGGATTGTTGCCAGGGTTTTGGGAGTCAGGAGGAAATCTGAACTTTGGTTGGTCCATTTGGGCTCCTGGTTAATAATGACCAGCAGATTGTTCATACGGGGCAATGAAGAGATGATAATGTTACAGGTTGTTGATTTGTTCTTAAAAATAAAGCAGCAGAATGGCTGAGATGATTATTGCCAAAATTATTTCTAAAACTGTTTGTTGAGTTACCAGACTACCGTTTTACCCTCAGGGTGATGGAAATTTGGAACTCCATTGCTCCTAATATTTTCCAGGCTGCCCTGTTGAAAGCCTCCTGATGCTACATGGTAGCTAGTCATCAGAACTCAGAAGCAGAAATGCACTCACTATTCAGACTAAAATCATGCGAAGCTGCACCACCAGGTTCGCAGCATGTGAAAGTCTCGAGAACTTAGATTTCAGGGTAGACATTAGTCCATATGAGGTTTTACGCATTTTATCTCAACCTTGTAATGATTAAATTCCAAATTATCAATTAAAGTGTAGGAATGGCGACAAGAATTGCAAATTTGAGAAATAGATGTGATACAAATCGTATGAATTTTTATTCAGATTTAGAAAGGCTGGAACCAGATTTTAACTACGGACCCAGAGAGTGGCTGATACAATAAAAAAACTGTAGAATTACCTGAAGGATAAATAAAATTCTTTCCCTGGTGTGTGTGTTGCAGATTGATGTTCTTCTCTTAAATTTCATCACAATGCTGCTTCATGCAGCTGGTACAGTGGTTCACCTTGATATAATAATGCAGCACAGGAAATTGCCATTGTACCTAAACCAGCCATTTAAAAGCACAATTTAATGAATCTCATTCCCTTGTCTTGATCCCATAACTACGTAAATGTTTACCCTTCATGCATTTAACCAATTTGAAATATATTATTGAAACTACTTCTGCTACCTTGGAGGTAGTGCATTCCAAATTGGAGCAAATCAAATCTGAATAAGATTCATACTGGACTCAAAACTGTTTCTCTATCCACAGGTGATGCCAGACCTGCTGAGTTTCACCAGCACTTTGTTTGTATTTCATAACAACTCACTGCAGTTTTTGAACAAAAGCCTGCTTACCTAGTGTCTGTTTTTTCCTCCTCCACAAATTTCGCCTTGGCCTTAGAGCCCATGCACGTCCCTTGCTGTGAGATAATAAATTTGATTGTTAGTGTCAATGGAACACTCGACAGTTCTGCCCCCAAAATTCACCCAGGTTTAATAGGGTGATGGAATAGGTGTCAGCATTCAAAGCCAGTGAGGATGGTATTTGTACAGTAATTAACAGGAAGCAAGCAAGTTTACTTGATTCACACATCTTGTTAAATTTGCATAATTCCACCTGGCATTCAAACACCAAGAGAAAGCTGTTGGAATTCAAGAAACGAGCAGAACAGGAGGTAAATAATGCATATAATTGAATAGTCTTTGTTGGGGGGTGGGGGAAGTGTGTTGAATCAAGTTTGGGTTGATCCATCCTGCATAGGGAAGACTAAGGTGAGACTGAATAAGGGTGTTAAAAATCATGAAGGGTTTTGATGTGGATAAATTAGAAGGCAGTTGGCTCACAAGCTAAGGTCACAGGTTTAAAATAGCTGCCAAAAGAAACAGGTGAGGAGATGATTTTTTTACACGATGGGTTGTTATGAACTGGAATACGTTGGTTGAAGGCATGGTGGAAGTAGATTAATTTGCAACTTTCAAGAGGGAATGGGCAAAGGGAAGAAATTGCAGAGTGATGACAAAATAGCAGGGGAACATTGTCAAAATGGCAGCTGGCACAATTCTAAAGGATTTCACTCATGTGAAACTGTTGGAAATTGGTCCCCTTCACAAGCTTTAACTTTCACTCCAAAAATTTGGGTGTGACCAGAACAAATTTCTTTAAACCTGTAATGTTTGCACTTTGCTAATCTAAATACCTGGGGATGAAGAAAGCTCAGTCTTTATGACTCAGCTGACAGCTGTCAATTATCTTACAGCACTAAGTGGAACAGATGGCTCGATTTCTGTGCTTGACTGGGAAAGTAAATCTTATAAAAGCCACATGGGCTTTGTTATGAATGCTGATACTGCAATGGTATGACAATTTTGTGGAAAATACAAGCCATTGTCTTTTAGCTGACTTTTAGAAAGGTACTGCATCAAAAGATGCTGTTCAGCATAGTATGGCTGCACTGGTTCTTTGAAAAAGTTTTCCAATTCATCGTCCTCTCTATGCTCTTTCCCTCAGAGCCCCACATATTTTAGCTATACATATTTTTTTCCAAATGTATATCCAATTTCCATTAACAGTGTTCTATCAATGACTACACTTCAAAAATACTTAATTACCTGATTAGTGTTTTGGGGCCACCTATGATTGTGAAATGCTCTATATAAACTCAGGTCATTTTTTTTAAAGTTACTAATGAATCTGTTTCAAACATCTTTCCAGGCAGTACATTGAGATCCTAATCCAGGGTATGAAGTAAAATTCTCCTTCGCTCCATCCTGGATATTTTTTTGCCAATAAGGTTAAGTCTGTGTCCTTTGGTCACTGAGTATATTCCAGTGGAACCTGTTTATTGACTAAAATGAACTGGCAGGAAGCCTTAAGTTTCAGCATCCTTGAGTTCCCATCCCAGCATCCCAGGCTACAGTCTTCATGTTTGCTGCCTTAATTGTATCATCATCTGCAAGGATAAAGAGATATGCCGAGGGTATTTTGTACAAGGTCCGGGTGACTGCAGTTATTGATGAATGTGATGAAATAACTGGAAGCTTAAATTCATATTGAGTCCTTCTGTTCCTGGATTCTAGGAGGTCACCGTGTTATACATTTTAAAAATAGCATCTCAATTACACTGATAATGAGTGTCTTATTGGCATTATTTTTCCAAGTATTCTGGTAGGAGGCACAGATGTGCAGCAGTTATAATGCACCTGACCACAGTGAAAAATCCCCTGGGTAATGCTCTGCCTTCCTGCAAATGTGATTTTTTTAATAAAAGGAAAATACATAATGGGACTTTTCCATCAGAATTACAGTGAAGCTAATAGCACTCGCTGTTATTTATATGTAAATGGTACAAGCCACATCAGGCATGGAGCAGTTGCATGGTTAAGTGCAATGAATACAGAATTGCTCGTTGCACTGTCCTGAGCTTTGCAAAAAGTGCCCTTTGCTGCACCTTCAGTTGTTCACATTTTCAGCAATTTTACAGACAGCTTTGCAGGTCTGGAATCCATATTAGATGAGGGATGTGATAGCACTGGAGAGGATGCAGTGATGATTTACCAGAATGTTGTTTGGAGTGGAGAATTTCAGTTATGAAGAGAGATCGGACAGACTGGGTTTGTTTTCCTTAGAACAGGGGAGATTAAGTGAGGACATGATTGAGATGTATAAAATTATGAGGGACATAGATCAGAAACATTCCCCCTTGATGGAGGGTTTAATGACAAGGAGCTTAGATTTTAGGGAAGGGGCAGAAGGTTTACAGGAGATGTGAAGAAGATATTTTTTCATCCAGAGGGTAGTGGGAAACTGGAACTCATCACCTGTACGGGTGGTCAAGGCAGAAACCTCCAAAACATTTAAGAAGTATTTAGATGTGCACTTGTGATGCGAAGTCATACAAGGCTGTGGACCAAGTTCTGGAATATGGAATTAGAATACGTCAGGTGGGTTTTTTTGACCAACACAGACATGATGGTCCTAAAGGCCTTTTTCTGTGCTGTTGATCTCTGTGGCTAAAAAAAAAATGAGCAGAAGGGTGCAGGGACAAGCCAGGCTAATGCTAGACGCTGTTAGACATTTTGCTACTGCACTGTACTAATCTCATCAAATATGCACTCCACGTGCAAAGACCAAATTAATTCCACTGTGTGAGAAAGTTTGAAAGAGGCTAACAGAGATTTTTAATGTTGTAACGGGTTTTAGCAAGGTTATGTAAAGTCCTAGTATGCTTTTATGGAAGCAAAGGGCAGTGCAGAATATGTTATAAAAGGTAAATCTATTATTATTTTTAAAAGAGCAACATAAAAATTTAAGGGGTGGAATGGAGTACTGTACTGGACAAACTAGTATCATCATAATCAGGGCCGTGTGCCCTGAGGTATCAGAGGTTCCAAACTTCCCTGTTCTCTGCTCCTTTTCTCTTTCTTCATTGAAAGAGGAAAGGGGCAGTACTGGAGCTAGAAGCGTGGGTTTGGTTTTAGCTGGTGATAAGGTTCCACCACATCTAGTTACAGCATAGAAAGAAGCCATCCAGCCCAACAATCTATAATCTATAATGGCGTTTATGTTCCCCTCGTGTCTCTTCCCATTCCACTCCTTCTCGTCTCTCTGCCATCCTTCTCGTGTCCTTCGTGTTGCTCTCCAATTTCCCCTTAAAAGCAGCACACTGTCCACCTCAACCATGCCTTATGGTAAGTTCCAAGCTCTCACCACTCTCTGGGTAAAGTAGATTGTGCTCGATTCCCTGCTGGATTGATTGGTGACTGTCTCGTATTAATGGCCCCTACTTCTCGATGCACTTCTATGTCCAGAAGTCATAATTTTTAAAACTCAACATTTGTCTCTTCACAGTCTTCTTGAGAAAATTTGTCCTTTTAGTTATGATGTCACAGTTTTGGTATCATCCCTGAAAATCCTTTTTGCACTTTCTCTGGAGCTTTAATGTGATTTTATTCAATGTGGAGATCAGAATTGTTCACGGTACTCCAAGGCTTGTCTAACCAAGATTCTACACTTCTAAGTTTTAGGTTTAACATTCTCTGCTACACAATTGTATTCCTCTGGAAGCGAATCCTAGTGCTTAAATTGTACAGGTGCAAAATCTTCCTTCCATCCTGTAAAATTCTATAATACCAGGCCAGGTTTTCCAAAAACTATTTTTTTTCCCTAATGTTGTTGTTCACAGTTCAAGCTATTAATTTATTGGGTTCATTAGCCCATAGCTCAGAGATCCCATCTGGCTCAGTGTTGGAAAGGAAATAGGATCACCATCTGTCTACATTATTGTACAGCTGAACGCTCCAGAATTAAACCATAATCCCACATTTCAATAAATGTTCTTGTTAGATTTATGAAAATAAAGCATCACATGCAACAATCAAATTTAGTATTAACCCCTTTTGTAAAACCTGTTATAAAATAAAAGAAATAAGTGTATTTGCATTTGGCTTTTTAAAAACTCATGTCATCCTGAAGCACTATATAGCCAGTGATGTGTTTTTGAACTACTATCTTTGTTCACCCCCCTGCACATCCTTGATTTTAATCTCACCACCATTGGTGGCCATATACTCAGCTGCCTCAGGCCTAAAGTCTGCAATTCAGCCTGACCATCCTCCTCTGTCTCTCTTCCTTTAAGATGTTTCATAAAACCTACCTCTCCGATGCAGCCTTTGATCATCTGCTTAAATGGCTTTGTGTCAGTATTGCTTTTTAAAGATATGTTAAGGGCTTTGGGATACTTTACTATGTTAATGGTATAACAAAAATACATACTTTGTGGCCCAAATCTTTCAATTGTGACCCTACAAAGCTTCACTTCCTTCATTTCAGGAAGAAACTTGGATCCCAAAATAATCTTAAAATTAAATGTTTATGCGAGCGACCCTCCAACCTTCAAGTCTTGAGTTCAAATCTAGTCAAAGCAAGTTGTGAATTATCATTCAACAATGACTGTGATATTGCTGTTTGCTGCAATGGGATATAAAGCCAATTTACGTCTTTCAGTAAAAGGAATTTCCACTCTCTACTAAGGCTGGTCTCCATGTCATTCCACTTCCACACCTTTGTACTGACTCATAAATGCTCTGGAGAACTCTACCTCATTGTGAACTCACTGGAATGACCACCAGTACCTGCCAAGGGCTACTATCAATGGGCATAGAGATGCCAAATCCACTTAAGAAGTACTTCACTTACTGTAAAGGTCTTTGAAGCATCCTTAGGTCTTAAACAGTGTACAACAGATGCAAGTTTTTGGTTTTCTTTTCCTTTCTCTGGAAAGAGAGACTGGTCATTTTCCCATGTTAGAGGCACTTTATAAATAGAAATGTTTGTTTACTCATCAAACTACTTATTTCTAGTTAAAAAGAAAAATATTGGCTTTGAAAGAATGGAATGTTAGATCTGCAAAATATTGGACCAGAAATTGTTTGCCACATTTAGATTATAAACAAAATTTGCACTGAAGGAGAGAAATGCTGATGATTTGAAAATTGCTGGATGATTTCCTACAACTTAACAACATTACGAAGGGGAAAGAGTGGACTGTACAGCATCTTGAGCATGCACTACTACTCATTATGATCATTACTAAGATTTGCCTCAATTTTACTTGTCTTTCTATTCCCCAAATTCATTTAAATTCCGAGACAGCAAAAATCAATCTCTTTTGTGCTTATATTTATTCAATGATGGAGCATCCCAAACCCTTCAAACTGGAGAATTCCAAAGGATCGGAGTCCGGTAGGAAAGCTAATTATGCAAAGCAATCTCCCCTAAACAGCAATATGATAATGACTGGATAATCCATCTTGTGACATTGATCGAGGGGCAAGTATTGCAAAGGAAATGGGGTAACTCTTCATAAAATTACTGAGAAATTATTTTGATCAGTGAATATTAGTAATTTTGCTAGTTTTAAAAGACACTCTAGTTTTTAAAGCCATCTTAGAACATGATGTTTTGAAATTAAAATTTATTTGCAGAACATGAGCATAGGTACGGCCACCATTCATTGTCATTCTCCTACTAAAAGACCAGGGGATAAGAATATAAATTTCCTTTCCTGAAGGCATTAATAAACCGGATGGGATTTTACGAACCAGTAGCTTCATAGTGACCATTACTGAGACATTTCAGAATGATTTTGGTAATCAAATATTAAAGTCCCCAGCTGCCATGGTAGTATTTGTATTTGGGTTTCTTCCAGGTCCATGGATCATCAGTCAGAAACATAACAACTGCAACTGCCCACTTGTAAGTAGAAATTTTATAGAATCATAAAATCCCTACAGTGTGGAAGAAGGCCATTCAGCCCACTGAGTCCACACCAACCCTTGAAGAGCATCGCACCAGACCCACCCCTCTACCCTATCCCTGTGACCTATCATTTCCCATGGTTAATCTACCTAGCCTGCGCAACTCTGGACACAATAGGCAATTTCCCACGGCCAAACCAACGAACCTGCACATCTTTGGACTGTGGGAGGAAACCGGAGCGCCCAGAGCAAACCCACGCAGACACGGGGTGAATGTGCAAACTCCACACAGACAGTTGCCAGAGGGTGGAATCAAACCCAGGTCCCTGGCGCTGTGAGTCAGCATTGCTAAATATAGTGTCTAAATACTGGGCTGACATCTACCTGGATAGTTACACTCATATCTCACTGGCTGTATTCCCACCTCTGAGTTAGATGGGGTTGAATGTTACTCTAGACAATGAGAGACCAGATTGGCTTCCAACACTTGGGTGTGGGTTCACCATTGTGAATGGTCATCTTTCATTGTAGCTCAGCTGGGAAAAGAAGCCAATTTTTTTTTAAATGTAATGAATGTATTTAGCAACTCTTTTCCTTCATTACGTAGCTTGATGTAAACTAGGAACCTCCCTGAGCCAGACAGCTGAGCTGTGCTGTGCTGTGCTGTCTGGGGCATAGTAGCTTGATGTGCATGCCTCTGTGCAACAGTCAATACCACAGCATTTTTACAATTTAACTTTCAATCAAACAGCTTTTTAGTTCTGATTGCAACAATCCGACATGAATCAATTGAAGATGAATGAAGACTATCCACTGATGACCTGACGATTCTTTCAATCACATTTGTGGATTTACTTGCATAAAAATGAGCAACATGCATAAAGGAAACTGAAGAAAATCAGATCTTGCCTACAAACCGATTTTACATCTGCTGATTTGCATTAAATGATTTGCGAGAGTCACTTTTCAATAGTTTTGAAATAATTTGAATATCTTTGAAGCCTATATCGAAATGAATCACAGTTGTCTGTTAATGTAATTAATGCTACAGCTGGTTTAGAGGAGAGCTGAATCAAAAATGGCTATTAGCCTGTATTAAAATCCACAATTTTATTTATTTCTAGAATGGTTAAATTTAAACACCACTGAAGCAATGATAAACAAGTAAACAAACCTAAAATTGCTGGAGAGTGCTCAACAGCATCTGTGGAGACGGAAACAGCATTAACATTTCAGGTCAATGACCATTTATTAAATGTTATTGAGCCTAGGACCAAATCAGAATTGATCCGCAATATGATTGAGTCTGTTTAAAATGTGGTTAACTGCTGATAGATTTTCATTGCTGGCTTTCTAGATGATAAGATCAATATGGACAATGATAAGAACAGGACCAGGCCATAAGAACCCTCAACCCACTCAGCTTCAACTCCACATTTCCCTTGATTTA
Source organism: Ginglymostoma cirratum (assembly GCA_024137785.1). Taxonomy (NCBI): domain Eukaryota; kingdom Metazoa; phylum Chordata; class Chondrichthyes; order Orectolobiformes; family Ginglymostomatidae; genus Ginglymostoma; species Ginglymostoma cirratum. Next base: position 19,583,762 of record JAHRHZ010000063.1, on the reverse strand, counting down.
TCCCTTGATTTCGTGGAGAGACTCTCTGATGTTATGTAAAAGTCTCTGGAAGCTTGAATCAAGAAATCCTGCTCCCTGAATACAGGACCTAATATTTTCACCGTGCTGCATTATGGGGGAGTGGGGATGGGTTGCAATTTGTATATCTGCAGTTCACGGAGGCAGCTGTACATCTTAATCACGACTGACCCAGTCAGATATGATTTTAGCGGGTGCAATATTGCGGACTTTATGTTCATTGGAATAAAACAAAGAACTGTGGATGCTGGAAATCTGAAAGAATGACAGAAGTTCCTGAAGGAACTCAGCAAGTTTGGCTGCATCTATGGAGATAAAGCATTTTGGGTCCAGTGACCCTTCTTCAGAACTGTTCATTGGGCCTGGTAGGAGAACGTAGAGTTCTTTAAGAAGCTGGCTACCCCCTTGAAAAGATAAGACATTCTTTTGGATATGGTCAAGGGACACCACTGGGGTGAGGTCAGATACCCTTTGGGAAAGGTAAGATGCCTTTTAGAAGTGGTAAGTTAAAAGTAGTTGCAAATGTGAGTAATAAATGCATTAAACCAAGGTAATTGCCAAACTCAGTGGAACTTCCAAAGTGCTTTCAACGGGAGCTGTCAAGTTTTGAAGGCATTTAAAACCGTTGAACTTTTAATCTTTGAAAGACCGTCTGGAATGTTTAAAATATCAATACTTGCTATTTCACTTTACCCTGTTGACGTAATGTTGGTGGTTATAATTACATGATTACTGCAACATAGCTGATGCCACAACCTTTGAGAGAAATACGACAGCAATAATCAGCTTGTAGTTTGATTGACAGCTTCTTGATACTGTTATTGGACACTTTGATCCGCATATTCCAATGCTTCTTTTTATGGCAGAATAAAGGATATTATAAGCCGTGTTTATTTTGAAATGAGAATTCTTTTTGTATGAAATTGTGGATTCATCATAGGCACTTAAGAATGTAATTTAATCTCAATATGGTCATGAGTTCTGTCCATGGTGAATACAGGTTGAGTTGCCATGGTAGGTGTAAGGGAAGTTATGTGGATGGGAGAGGCAGGAGTTGGCATGAGTTGACACTAAGTTGGCATAGGGGCCATAAATAACCATGATGAGTGGGTGGAAGGGCATGCCATTGGAGTGAAAAGTATGAGAGGCAATGGGTTTGGAGGGAGTCATAGGTTGACATGAAAAGGATAAGAAGGCCATAGGTTTGGGTGGAGTTGTATCAATTGGCATTTAACATATGAAGGTTTTCAGATTTGTTGAGGGCCACAGGTTGGCATGGAAGTTATGGGTGCTTTGTAGTTGTTGTTGAAATAGTTTTGACACTGACGAGGCATGGGAGTGAATGGGGTGGTGAGAGGGCATGGGATGTGAGGGTTGGAGAAATGTTTGTTGTTTAATCGTTTTCTTCATATCCCAGACAAGATGCTGGTGTGCCATGGCATGCCTTCCACCTAACCTAGTCTCTATACCCAGACCTGTTTCTGAACTCTCCAGGGTATTTTCTCCCAAGTTGAGTTTTTATAGCTAGGAATTATCCTGACGTTGTGCTCTCAACCAAGAGCAAACATTCAGGCCTTGGTGTCCAATTGAAAACTAGTATCTTGCCCCATGTCCTATTCATCTATCCATGACCTCGTTCCTCCCTTTTTCTGTAACCTCCCTATAACCTTGCAAGATCTCTATGCATCTCCAGTTCTCCCTCCCTGAATCTTGGCTCATCATCATAGCCTGCCAAGACACTGGAATTCCCTTGTTAAACTTACTTCTCTTTGTCCTTCTTTATGACCCTCCTTATTATTTGACCAAGCTTTTATCTCCTCTTCTAATATCTCTTTATATGACTTTGTATCAAATTTTATGTGATAAACCCTCATGTGAAATGCCTTTGGATCTTTCAGTCTTTTAAAGACACTATTTAAATGCAAATTGTTGTTCTGAGATTTAAAATCATTTTATGTGTTTCAAACTTAAAAACCGTTGATGTTAATGATTTGTTGAAGGCCATGTATGCTCTACTGAGTGAACTAGAATGCACGAGGGAACATGCTTCCTGTATTTAATATTCTCTTAAAAGTTTTCTTGTTTGTACAATGGTAGCAGGACCTTGCAATCAGCAATAGTAGACTTAGAACATCATGATTACATAGCACAGAACCAAGCTGTTCAAACTAATTGTTCCTTGCCAGTGTTTATTTTCTGCACAAGTCATCTCATACCTTAGTTCTATTGAGGTCACCACAAAGACCCTATCTTCTCAACCTTGCCCCTTACTTGACGAATGGTGACCCTCAGGGTGAACTTACCACCAGTCATCTCTCTCTTTTTAATAAGAAAACAGTCTACTGTCCCCTGGGACTGTGGTGACTTTCATTTTACTTGTTCTGTATCTTCAGATTCTACATTTATCATCTTCCCTTTAAATACAACTATTCCATACATTAGCAAATCTCACATTCTAAACACAGGCTAGAGAAAGAAGCTTTTCCTATATTACTTATGGATAGCTTGTGTTTATGGCTCCAACTCTCCCCTCCCTCACAAGCAGAAATATATTTCCTGCGTCTAGCCAATCAACTTCTTCAGAAATCTTTAGGTTAAGGAAACAATATGTTTTCCCTTCCAAATTTTTATCCAGATCCTTTTGAAGGTTACTATAAAATCTGCTTCCATTGTGCTTTCATGCAGTGAATTCCAGATCACAATATCATTATGCTTGTAGTCGCTCAAATCACCAATGTTTCATTATTACATCATTTGAGAACAATTAGAACATGGAACAGTACAGCACAAGAACAGGCCCTTCGGCCCAACATGTCCATGCCAACCATGATACATTACACAATTACCTGTAAACTAAATATATAAGTATATATAGTTTCCATTTGATGAATAAACATGACTTGCTTTGCAATGGATCACAATTTACATTAGGTTAATCAGCATGTAAGATTTTGTTGTGTGAGAACATGACATGGATATTCTGACCTATCCCGACGCCTCCCAGTCTAATAATTTCAGAAACAAAGACAAGAAATAAAGGAAAGATAGAAAAAGAAACCATTGCTTCCTGACTGGCACAGGGGCAATGGGCAGAATGGCCTACTGACCTGTATTATTTTAAGAATCATTCTACATTCAGGAATTTGCAATTGTTAGCCTCTGCACCTTCTAAAAGATTAACATTGTTTCAGCCCTATTGCTTTGGGCTTCACGCTGTTTGCAATTTGATCCAACAGTGAAGAATACTGAATGTAATATGATCACTAAAGAGAAACAAATGGCTGGGCTACTTGCTGAAGGGTTTGTTGTTAGGTTGCAGGGCTATCTGATAATGGAAGTGATCTTTACCAATTCAGAAAGCCTCATCTCCTGGCTGTCCAAACAGGGCTTTCAAAGCAAGCACACCATCCATCATCTTCTAACCGATGGTCAGAAAATCACAATACACAATTCGGCCCCTTGTTCCCTATGTAACAGTTATTTTCTGTTTTGAGTGTAAGTCCACCAGCTTGGTCTGTTCCTGCAGCCAGAGCAGAATCTTAAGGAAATTTATGTGACCGGGATCTTGGGGAAGAAGGGTTTCAGTTATGCAGGGAGATTCACAACGGGAAAGTTGTGGAGAAAGTTCAGGTTAAGGGGAGATTTAATAGAGATGTTCAATATTTTGAGAGGTGGCAATGGAGTAAGTAAGGTGAATCTGCTTCCAGGGCTATCGAGTCAATAGCCAGAAAGCATGGATTTAAGGTAATTATCGAAAAAAGAGGAGAGATATGAATTTATTTAGTGCCATGAGCGACTAAGAACCGGAATGTATTGGTTGCAAGGTGATGAAAGCAGATTCAGTTGTTGCTTTCAAAAGCGAATTGAATAAATACTGGAAAAGGAAAATAATTGCAAGGCCTTTGGGTAGTGAGGCCAATTGGCTAGACTGCTTGGGAAGCACAAAGTTGAGACAGAGTCATAGGGTCACAGAGCTGTACAGCATGGAAACAGACTCTTCAGTCCAACTCATCCATGCTGACCAGATAACCTAAACTAATCTAGTCCCATTTGCCAGCATTTGGCCCATATCCCTCTAAACCGTTCCTATTTAAATACTCATCCAGATGCCTTTTAAATGTTGTAATTGTACCAACCTCAACCACTTCCTCTGACAGCTCATTCCATACGTGCACAACCCTCTGCGTGAAAAAGTGCCTTTTGCCTGTTAAATCTTTGTCCTCTCACCTTAAACCTATGCTATCTAGTTTTGGACTCCCCTATTCTGGCGAAAAGACCTTAGCTATTCGCCCTATCCATGACTTTATAAATTTCTATAAGGTCACCTCTCAGCTTCCAAAACACCAGGGAAAATAGTCCCAGCCTATCCAACCTATCCCTATGGCTCAGACCCTCCAACCCTGGCAACATCCTTGTACATCTTTTCTGAACCCTTTCAAGTTTCACAACATCCTCCCGATAGGAGAGAGACCAGAATCGCATGCTGTATTCCAATAGTGGCCTAACCAATGTCTTGTACAGCCGTAACATGACCTCCCAACTCTTATACTCAATGCACTGACCAATAAAGGCAAGCATACCAGACGCCTTCTTCACCATCCTGTCTACCCGTGACTCCTCTTTCAAGGACCTATGAACCTGCACTCCAAGGTCTCTTTGTTCAGCAACACTCCCCAGGATCTTACCATTAAGTGTATAAGTTCTGCCCTGATTTGCCTTTCCAAAATGCAGCATCTCACATTTATCTAAATGAAATTCCATCTGCCACTCCTTGGCCCATTGGCCCATCTGATCAAGATCCTGCTGCACTCTGAGGTAACCTCCTTCGCTGTCCACTACACCTCCAATTTTGGTATCACCTGCAAACTTAGTAACCATACCTCCTATGTTCACATCCAAATCATTTATATAAATGACTGTGACAGTGCTCACGTTGATCAGGAATTTATTTTCCGTTGCAAATCAGCTCACAGGAATTCAGATGGAATAAATTGTCAGAACAGCTTAAATAAATTTAATATATGGTCAAATTTCAGAGGAATAGAAACAAATAGACTGTGAAATTTTGAGTGCTACTGCTAGTGAATTTTTGCAGCATGGTAGTCTGGACACAGCTAAACTGTGTGAGACAGTTTCATTATTCCTGTTCTGGTTGACAACTCAGTCACATGCCAAAATATTATAACTGAGATAAAATGGAAAGCTGACTTATGGAAGACCTACTAGTTCTAAACTGGCAGCTTAATATTTTGTGTGATATACTTCTACAGAACTGATATAAATAGAAAGAACTGTCATTTTAAGAAGAAAAGAAATAGTAGCTACAGCATTTTGAGCCTGCCCCAATCAATGCTGATCTCAACACTCTCTCACTCATTCCCTATATTCCTTGATTCCCTAAGGACCAAAAATCTATGCACTTCAGTTGTCAATACTCAATGATTGCCCATCCACTAGCCATCACTTTTGGTGAAGGAAATTCCAACAATTCACTAACCTCTGAGTGACAAATCTTCTACTCATCTCAATCTTAAATAGCAATCATTTATGCTGAAATCATGAACCCTCATTCTTGATTCTTCGCTGTTGAAAATAGTCTCCCAGTATCGACTAAGCCAACGGAACAATCTCATTTTTCACAACGTCACCATAACCCTATTGTACTTAATCTTTCTTCAAAGGAGAACCTTGTTATCCTAGTAATCAACCACATTCTCATGACAGAGTGATCAAATAAAATCTGATTCCAGGCTACATAGGACAGGTGACCGGAAACTTGGTGAAAGAAGGAAATTTTAAAGAAGAAGAGAAAGGTAGAAGGTCAGAGAGAGGGAGCAAATTCCAGAGCCTAATACTTAGCCAGGTGAACAGATAACCACCAATAGTAGAACAATAAAATCACGGATGCCCAAGATGCTGTGTTTGGAGACATGCTGAAATTGCAGAAGGTTGTGGAGCTGAAGCAGGTATAAAGGCATGGAGGAATTTGAAAACAAGGATGAGAATTTTAAAGTTGAGGTATTTCTTGACCAGGTGCTAGCGTGGGTCATGAGCACAGAGGTGAGAGTGGAATGTGAATTGGTGTGATTTTGACAGAGGCTTCAGAGGTTTGGGTGAGTGACATGGTTTCATGAGTCAGACACTACTGTCACCATAATATGGTTTGAGTGCTTCCCTATGTTAACTCACATAACATATATCACAAACACTGGGGGTTCTTGCTGAGGTTCTTGTTTTGAAGCCTATTAATAACACTGCTTACCTTATTATATTTCATAAATTATTGAGCCTAGCCATTGGTGGTGATTTTGTACCTACAATTAGATAGATAAGAATAGAACCAAGTGAGAGCACTTCCACTCAGCTGGACGACTGTGGTGAAGCATTGGAGAAGTATGTTGTGGTCAACTAGGTCAAGTGGAGAAGGAGGGATAAAGTATGCCATTGTCACTGTGATACAGGATGCAATTTGTGACTTTGGTAGGGATTCATTCAGTACTGTGTACAGTTTGAAACAATTAATCCTACTGCCATCCTCTTTCTCCACAATCCTGCAGATTTCGCCCTTTCAAGTGTTTCTCCCCAGTTTCCATTTGAAATTTACTGTTGAATCTGTTATCTATCACTCTTCTGGCACTTCTTTCAGATCATAACATTTCACCGTGCAACAAATCATTTTCTGTCACCTCCCTTTTTGCCAGTTATCTTAAATCTGACTTCCGCTGGTGGAAGCTGTTTCTCCTCATTGACTTGAACAGAACCTCTATAACATGATAGGCAACTTTAAAAGAATGTTTTCGGAAAAGCACAGGAGATCAATCAGCATCAATAAAGAGGATGGGCACATTAGGTGCTGTCTTTTGCCATGGTTATTGTGATGGTACTGAATTAGTAATTCACAGATTGTGAGTTTAAATCCTATCACCCAACCATGAAGTCTAACAATTCATGGACCTACAAAAAAAGCTGTTGAATTGTCATTTAAAAACCTAGTTGGTTCACTGTTGTATTTCAGAGAAAGGAAACTGCGACACGTTCTGGCCAACAGAATGATTCCAGCCCATATGTACATGATTTATTCGAGGCTTTCTGAAGTGGCGTAGAACACTTCCTGATTGTCCAAGAAGTTATGCTATTGTTTAACCAAATCATGAGGGCAAATATAGAAGTTCACACTTGGAAATTTAACTACTTTTTTCTAAGTTCATTTCCTCCTACAATTAAGGTGATTGGGAGATATCCCTTTGTTAGTAATGTCCATAGACCGCACAGCTATAAGAGAAGAGAATCAGATTTACTTGAGCTACTTGTGTGATGTGACTGTCCTCCAATTACTGTATTTTGCTGGAGAAATTGCCTTGCTTTTATTAGAAAACATTGCGGTAATTTCTGGATGCTGCAGTTCAGGGAGACTCTTTATAAATAGATACCATAAATGAACTTTGATTGCTTCGCTCTGTTCTGAGGAATCATCAGGAATCTAAAGCATTAACATTGCCTCAGACATTTGATCAGCGTCAAAGGCTCTGTTTCAATCCCTGATTGGATTACAACATACCCACTTAACCTAATGTGTGGCTTAACTTCGTCTGCGAAGAAGATATTCATAGAAGTCACAGGATCTTTACAGCAGTCAGTGTTTCCTGTTTTGTGATTGAAATGTCTAGCAGCACAACCAGCCATTTTGTCAGCTCCTGTGAAAGTGTAGTTATCTACACAAGTGTAGGATTAGGGTGATATTTGGCTAAGGGGCTAGAGTGCCATCTGGGTAGGGTGCTATGGCACCTGTTAAGTAGGGTGCCAGATGGGCAGGGTGCTACATAAGTGATAGTGCACTTAGTGATGGTGGTGTGGTCTTGGGCCTGTCTATGAGAATGTGCTGTTTGAGGAATTGTAAGGCCATGGGTTGGGAAAGAGCTGGATCTTCTCATTTACCTTTCCTCAGTCACTGTCAAATTGCCTTTGGGGTCTTTATTTCCTGGAATATGGCAACAATTGTTGTTAAAAACAGGGGTCTCTCATGGCCTGCAGTGCTGCTCCAGTGCTGAGTGGATTTTTCCCAGTTATCTCCAATGGTTGTGTCTGGTACAGGCCAGACTCAGGATCTTGATCTCAGAGTGACTAATCTTAAAAAAGATTGTTGTCAGTCAAATCTGTTCAGACTGTAATTGGTATCTGGGCCTATGTCTCTCTTTTACAGTAATACTCACATGCCATATTACCAAGCAGCGACACGGAAGCTGCCTTCAGCTACATAAGCTCGAAGCACTGGAATTGCCTCCCCAAACATCTCCCTCCCTTTCATGAAGATGCGGCAATGGCTGTTTGACTAAACACTTCATCACCTGACCCCTGGCTCGGGGTCAGCTCCTGCCCCTTGAAGACCCTCTTGGTATTTCACAGTTTCCAAGGGGCCATATAAATTGAAGAAATTCTGAAAGATTTTATAGACAACACTTGGTCCATTTGATTACCCAAGGAGATCAGCAGGGAATTTTCCAGCATATTTTGTCGCATAGTTCTCTGTTTCCACCCCTTCATTGCAGGAGATTACATAGATGAAGGGAGACTTGAAGCAGGGAGGGGAGTTGAGGTTAGAGGGGAACGAGGATGAGGGTGGTGGTTGGGTGAGCAGAGATCAGTATTTAGTCATGAGGCTCCAGTGTGAGGATTTTGACCACCTTGATGAATCAGCTGGGTTTTTTTTCCATGTCAGTGAATTCATATTTTTGTACGTGCAAGGTATATACCTGTTCTGAGGAAGTGTCATACCGGACTTGAAATGTTAACTCAGTTTCCCTCTCCACAGACCTGCTGAGATATTGCACCACTCCCTGTGTTTCAAAATTGCACTTGTACCTGCCTCGCATATAGGGTAGCCATTATCACCAGTGCAGCATTGAGGGGAGACAGACACTCACTCCCACTCATGCTTTAGCAACTGAACTGGATTAAGAATGAGATAACAAGGTGTGGGGCTGGATG
>JAHRHZ010000063.1:19545195-19564759 GCA_024137785.1 Ginglymostoma cirratum | reverse complement strand
CTGGATGAACACGGCAGGCCAAGCAGCATCAGAGGAGCGGGAAAGCTAACATTTTGGGTCTGGGCCCTTCTTCTGAAGAAGGGTCCAGACCTGAAACGTCAGCTTTCCTGCTCCTCTGATGCTGCCCGGCCTGTTGTGCTCATCCAGCTCTACACCTTGTTATCTCAGATTCTCCAGCATCGGCAGTTCCTACTATCTCTGTAGTGAGACTAACTGGATTGCTCTTTGAGAAAGCAGGCCTAGGCCTGAGGACTAGAATGTCCTCCTTGTCTGCTGTAGCATTCTACGATTCTCATAAGCCGATTAGAGAGAAACCAACTTTTCGGGAATGTCACTGAAGCTTTGAATCAACCACTTTTTTGTCAAAAAGAGGCAATCACATAATGTAGAACTTGCTGCACAAAAAAAAGGACGTTTGACCTACCTGGCCCATTCTGGTTTTGATGCTCAACACCAGTTTCTTCTGAAACTCCTTTTTGTCTAACATTGGCAGCGTAAACTTCTAACCCCCTTCCCCTTCAGTGTTTATGTAGTCTCCCCTTAAACAGGATCAGGCTGATTCCACAGATGTCCTGCTCAGTGTTAGGATGAATCCTTGGAGCTTTAGGAGTAAATATTTAAAGCGTATCAAATTCAAAATTTCAATACAAAGTTCTAAATCTCAGCACAATTTACTTTTTAATAAGTGAATATGTCCATTCAGGCTAAAAATCACTCATTAAATAGGGCATGAGCAATTATTTATTTTAAAAAGGCCTATTCTGGGGATGTGAGCTGCATTAGCAAAACCAGAATTTATTGTTCATCCTAGTTCCCCCGAGAGCCCAGCAAAGGTGAACTTCCAGTTTCTCAATGCTTGGTTTAATAACATTCCAGTGATAATATTGCCTGTTTACCATTAATTGGAGAAATCAGCTAGGTATCGCTATATATAAGGGATTATTTCCATTCGTAACATTGAGGTGAGAGAAATGAGCGGTAGTTTATTTTCTCCCATCAATCACATGGATCAGAAATAGCCATCTCCCTGAAAGAGTTATGCTATCTATTTTCTGTTCAGCTACACCAGCCATGTATGAGCACACATCCAGGATTCAGAACGATGGGCTAGTCCAATAAAATCTAACCAGATTTTTTTTTAATGTTAGTCAGCTTTAGAAAGCTTGAAATTGAAATGCTCATGAAGTGGAAATCGAAGTTGGAAGTCAAGGTCAAGCTTCCACTAAAGCCTCCTGCGAGCGGCACAGGCTCAGCTTTAGATTGTAAAGACAACAGGCTTCCTTCATTGGTGTAATCTCTTGTTCAGCCGGTAGAGCTCTCTCCTCTTGAATTAGGAGTTTCTGGGTTTGAACTCTATTCCAGACCCTTAAGTGTGTGATCTGGCCTGAGATTGCAGCTCCTTGAGGCAATGAAGCCAGGCCCCCGGTGATCCTGATAACTGGTTACTATTCTAGGCAAGCTGCCTTCTTTCACTTAAAAAATGTCGTTTATTGAGTATTTGGTTTAGTCCTCTTACACGGGAATTCACATTTACACTATATTTTGTGTTAAGCATAGAAATATAATAGATTTATAACCTGGAAAGACGTCATTTGGCCTAAATGATCTCTACTGATGTTAATGTCAGATATGAACCTTCTTCATTTCCCTCGTCTAATTCTCGATCTTCCCCTGAAAAGCACTCATGCTGTTCATCCTTCTACCACAACCATTCCTCTGGTGTACTTTCTGATCCCCACCAGCCAAACACCTCAGGCTGAGCAGGTGCAGTTTGCAATTGGACTTCCCAGGCCCAGAGGTGCACGGTCCTCCAGGGCCCTCTTGCAGTACACTCCCCCATGACATTCGGCAGCCTTTCACCATTCATGCCGCAGCCACTGGGAATCCTTTGTAAAGGAGTACTAGAACAGGCAGAGATTTATGGAAGACGGGCATCAATGACGCACAAAAGCTGCTGGATCTTGTACCTAGCAGGAACCTAATTGGTCAGCCAAGGGGTTTCTCACCACATCCTCACACCCCATTTAGCGCTGCCGGCCAATTAGAGTGCACAAAGATGGTTAGTTCTAATTGTGTGCATGAATTGCCTTATATTTGGGAATTTCAGCTCCCTAGAGCACTGGGCTATGTGATGGAAATGGCAGATAGTTGGTGGGTTGGCAGTGGTGAGATACCCTGCTACCTTCCACAATCCCAGAAATTAAGCCGTGAGTGGGAAGGCCCACTGTTGATTTACCTGATCTATTGCCAACTAAGGCCATTAAGTGCTCAATTAATGACTTCTTAATGGCTTCTTCAGGCCACCATCCTAATTAACTCTGTTCCCAGCAGGGAGGAACATTGGCAGCATTCCCAGTGAAATGTAGTAACCTGTTTTGAAAGATGGGCCTTGATCTGCCCCAATCTGGGTGTGATTGGGGTTACAGATTTGGGGGAGGGTGTCAAGGGACAGTTGCTGAAAGTCATCCAGGTGCCTTTGCCTCCAACCCTCCCTGAGCCAGCTGTCCCATGACTCCCACTCCATGATTCCTCCCCGGCTAAGTCACCTATCTTGCCTACTGATCCTGGGCTTCCAGCATTGTTGTACCATAACAGCCGTTATATAGAATCCCTATAGTGCAGAGGAAGCTATTCAGCCCATCACATCTGTAATGACCTTCCAAAGATCACCCACACTCAGCCCCACCCTATCCCCGTAAACCCACATTTACCATGGCTAACCCCACCTAACCTGCACTTTCCTGGACATTACGGGGCAATTTTTAACATGGCTCATCCACTAACCTGCACATCTTTGGACTGTGGGAGGAAATCAGAGCCGACACGGGGAGAATGTGTACACTCCACAGTCACCCGAGGCTGGAATCGAAGCCGGGTCCCTGGCGCTGTGAAGCAGTAATGGTAACCAATGAGCACCATGCTGCCCATGTCTCAGAGATGGCTCTGCTGGGACAGTGGCTGCCGGCCTCTCATTTTGTGTTGATTTTTATTTTTGCATTGTCACCAAGTGAAGGCTGTGAGGTCAGTGATGGAATGAAGGGGAGGTGGCACTACTCTGTGAGAGTTGAAGGCTAATGGAGTATTTGGACAAAAGGTTGACTGATGTCCGAATATATCATCTTACCAGCTACTGCTTCAGTCAGGACAGTGCTGAATGGAATTCCTTTAGGAGATCACAAGGGGAAACCTGATGTTTGGGCAGTTGAGGATCTCCACATATTCTGCCAGAAGTCCCAACAGTTTTGCTGCAAAGCATCAATACAACATGGGAGGCTACAATTATGAGCAATGAGGCCAACAATTTGACACAGACAATAGGTTCTCTCGGCTGATTCCAATTGTAACACGCACCATCATGTCCGACTGATCAGCCACCAATTGCCTTAAATCAGGCAGCCCCTATCTAACAAGGTGCTGACCTGTCACTTTCTATCTGATTCAACGGTTGTTTGGAGTTTAGAGTTTCTAGTCAACAAATGGATGGAAAAGATAAAAAGTAAAACAAACAAAAAGAAAGAAGATGTCGGTTTTTTAGTTGAGAAATTGGAGGCCCAGTGCTACGTGGATGGGAGTAACAGACAAACTGCAGTTGGTCAATACTGTGCACAAGACAGCTATGACTGACTGAAATCTGATAGACTGAACATAGATTCATCACAAGATACCAGTTTTGTGAGAGTGAATCACTAAAAGGAAATGAATGAATTACACAGTGAGACAACAGGTAAAGAATTCCAAGAATGCATGAGCAAGATGTCAACTTTGCTGTAAAAAAGCTCAATACAGTCAATGTTAGTGCTCCCACACATTGTTCAGAATATGTTCTTTGCATCCACTTTTTAACTCAGAGTTAATTAACTTCATGAGTATCTATCATACTCCAACACTGTGCTACACTACAGAGGCAAAAAACACAGTTCTGTAAGATGTTTGACACTGCTATCAGCAGAATCCTTAAGTCAGAACTTAGAGTCATAGAGTCACATAGCACAGAACAAGACCCTTCAGTCCAGCCAGTCCATGCTGTCCATAATCTCAAACTAAACTAGTCTCACCTACTGATGGATTTCAATTCAAGAGTGAGCACAAACCTTGTGATCTCAACTGAGAACATTGTTACTGTGGAGATCTGAGACACCAACAGGTCTCTCATGGTAGAGCTGGATATCAACTTACAGTGAAGTAGCATAGCACAGCTATTGAGTCATTTGCCAGGAACAAAGTTCCAGGTGCTAATGCAATGCCACTTAAATTCATCGTGGACTAGGAATTAAGGACCATTCATCAAGGACCTACAGCATCTGCATGGACTTCTCTGCCTATGTTGGAGGGAGGGGACAGTCTCCCAGGATGTGTGCGATGTTGAGATTGTGATCTTGTACAAGAACAAGGGCAGCTGCAGCAATTGGAACAACAGTAAATGCACTTGCCTGCTGCAGAATTTTGGGAAAAGTATTTGCTCATGTTACCTCATCAAACTGCGGACTCTGGCTGAACACAAGTATTTTGAACCCCAGAATATTTCTCGAACTGCATGATCTACAATGAATGTAATCTTCTCAATAGGTCATCTGTAAGAAAAACAATGTGTACAAAAGTGATCAATAATGTTGCCTTCATAGATCTCACTAACATTTTCAACCACATGAGCAGTGGTGGAAATTTTAGCTGCTGCATTGAACTGGCTGCCAGCCAAAACTGCTCAGTGTGGTCTCCTGTTATCATGACAACATCATCGGAAAGGTCAGCTGTGATGGGCAACTTTTAAACCATTGGGATCTGCAGTGGGGTCAATCAGGTTTATGTTTCAGCACTGACGCTATTTAACACATTCATATAGTCATCGAGCATGGAAACAGACCCTTTGGTCCACCCTGTCCATGCCGACAAGTTTCCCAAACTAAACTAGTCCCACTTGCCTGCATTTTGCCCATATCCTTCTAAACCTTTCCTATTCAAATACCTTTCCAAATGCCTTTTAAATGTTGTAACCGTACCTGCATTTAATCCTTCATCTGGCAGTTCAATCCGCATATGAATCGCCCTCTGCATGAAAAGGTTGCCCCTCAGGTCCCTTTTGAATCTTTCTCCTCTCATCTTAAAAATATGCCCCCTGGCTTTGAAATCCCCACCTTAGGGAAAAGACCTTTGCTATTCACCATATCTACGCCCCTCATGATTTTATAAACCTCTATAAGGTCACCCCTCAGCCACCTACTTCCCAATGATAAAAGTCTCAGTATATCCAGTCTCTCCTTATAACTTAAATCCTCCATTCCTAGCAATATCCTGGTAAATCTTTTCTGAACCCTCTCCAATTTAATATCTTTCCTATAGTAGAGTGACTATGACTGTGCATTGTACTCCAAAAGTGGCCTCAGTAATGTGCAGTGCAACCTCAACATGATGTCCCAACTCCTATACTCAACAGTCTCAGCAATGAAGACTAGCATGCTAAATGCTTTCCTGACCACCCTGTCTACTTGTGACGCAATTTTCAAAGAACTATTTACCTGGATGCCTAGGTCTCTTCATTTGGTGTTGTCACATACCTTCAGGTCATCTAAAGGGGGTGTCTATTCACATACCAGAGCTGACATAAAGCTGTACAGCTTTTATCATTAAAGATCCAAGATAAAAGAATACCAAATCCTCATTGGAGAGTTGTTCCATTCTAAAGATGATGCATCAACATGCCACACTGAGGAACAGCTACAACAGCAAATGCATGGAATCCCACAGTTGTAAAGATTTGGTGAACCTTCTAAATAATCTGTCACATCATGGTAGAATTAACACACACATGATAAAAGCTTACAGGTGAATCTATGAGCTCATTAAGAGATTGCAGAGGAACAGCCACTTAACTGAGAACATCAAACTGTGTCCAGGAAGCCTGCTTCTTCAGTAAACTCCTCAATGGTGGTTCGACGTAGACAATATATGTCAATCAGGAGAAAAGACTGAACAGTCTCCACCTTCACAGTCTCAGATGTATCCTCAGTATCTCTTGACAGGACAAGGCCACCAACTCAGAGATCCATCAGCATTATTTCATTGCTAAGCCAATGAGGCTTGCAATAATTTGATTTATTTATTGTCATGTGTATTTTGTCACAAAATACAGTGAACAGTGTTATATAATCTCCACTGCCATCTTAAAACACAGAAAAATGACCAAAACATAGAATATAAAGGCAGAAAAATAAAGAACTATAGAAAAAGTGTTCAACGTTATAGTCTTTCTTGGCAAGTTTTCTATCGTGGGCCATAGACCTGGTGGCCATGCTCAAGACCCCTTTGCCATGCTGCCCCCACTTGAATGAAAGTTGCCACTTTTCAGCACCATCTTGCCTCCACCAATGCCTTCTCCACCATGAGTCCTCGCTCACCCTTGCCAATGCATAAAACCATCGAAATCGCTGGGTACTGTGCCGGCTCAAACTCGGCTCTGCTGCCCTGAGTCTGCTTCAGGCCCACTTCACCGATCCAGCCAGTGCTGATGCTGCTGGGTTTCATAGTGGGCCCAAACTCACCCATGCCGCCTCCATGAGTCCGTGCCGGACGCAGCTGCTGCCAAAAACACAAACTCGCCTCCACCATAGCAGCCAAGAGTCGGTGCTAGGACCGCATCAACAACGTAGAATCTGCCAAGAACCCAAACTTACCTCTGATGCTGCAAGATGAGTCCGTGCTGCTGGGCCTACTCGAGTCCGCGCTGCTGGGCCTACTCAAGTCTGTGCTGCAGGGCCTACTCGAGTCTGCACTGCTGGGCCTACTCGAGTCCGTGCTGCTGGGCCTACTCGTGTCTGCATTGCTGGGCCTACTCGAGTCTGCACTGCTGGGCCTATTCAAGTCCATGCTGCTGGGCCTACTCGAGTCCGCGGATGCTGTTGCCGCAAGTAAGCTCGTCAATAAGAGGTAAGCGAACAAAAGAGAATAAATGAGAAAAGAAAGAAGCAAAGAAAAGAAATGAAAAGTAAAGTGGACAGAGCGGACAAGCCCCACGCTCAGAAGCCCTACTCCACCATTATCTTATCAGAAGAGTTGCATAGATAGGACAATGCACAATGGCTTAGCCACCTTCATTGGATGATACAATCTTTGATGCAATTATATGTCAGCAAAAATGGTAATGTATAAATTCTTCATTCCATTGTTCCCATTGTTTAGATTACAAGACATTCAGGTCTGTTTATTGGAAGTTGTTGTTTATTCTGAACACAAATACAAAGAGTTTGGCATTTGCCAAAAACTAAAAGGGAGTGAGTGAGTTACTTTTTGTCACATACATCTGTAAAGATCCAGTGAAAAGTGTTTTTTCGCAACAATCCAGCGCCATTTTGAGTTACAAAAAACAATAAAAAGAAATTACATAAATAGAGTTCACCTTCTGTACAAGGACTCTTCAAAAACAGCCCAAGGATTTCTGCAAGGTCTCTGCAAGGTACCTCAGGCCTCAAGGAGTCTCTGCTCCAGGTACAGCAATGGCAGCTCTGTCAAAAGTCCATGTTCCAGGCTTACTGCAACCAGGAGTCCCCGTTCCAGGCATCATCACCCGCCAAGCCCACGAGTCCATGCTCCAGGGCTACCACAGCTAGGAGTCCTCACTCCGGGCACCATCACCACAACAGCCAATGGCCATCAAGTCCACGCTCCTGGCCTACCACAGCTAGGTGTGGTGGCACGGTGGCTCAGTGGTTAGCACTGCAGCCTCACAGCACCAGGGACCTGGGTTTGATTCCAACCTCAGGTTACTGTCTGTGTGGAGTTTGCACGTTCTCCCTGTGTCTGCTTGGGTTTCCTCCGGGTGCTCCGGTTTCCTCCCACAATCCAAAGATGTGCAGGTTAGGTGGATTGGCCATGCTAAATTGCCCGTAGTGTTCAGGGGTGTGTGGGTTATAGGGGGATGGGTCTGGGTGGGATGCTCCAAGGGTCAGTGTGGACTTGTTGGGCCAAAGGGCCTGTTTCCACACTGTAGGGATTCTAATTCCTAATTCTAGGTGCCCCTGCTCCAGGCACAGTCAACCACCCATCAAGTCCTAAGCATATCACTGTTTATGAAGAAAATTGAAATTTTGTCTTACGAGGGATCTTATGCCACACAATACACCCAGATCAATCCGTTATTTAGAAACACTGCAACTGGGCACTAGTGGAATTCAGCAGCTTGTCATAGGAATGACTCAAGTTGTAACAATAACTATGAGATGTGCAGGACCCATTGAATCAAATGCTTTTAATGACAGCTGTTGCCATTGAACATTAGTCAACGCTGTGTCAATTATGGCATGTACTTAAAAAAAAATTGGAGGTCTCCCATTATCTTTCTGATGGCTAACTGGGGGCTTGCAGTGCTTTTCTGATCTCTGTCATTCATCCTGTTGCAACAATGACAGTTTTTCATGTAGCACACTGAATTTATTGAATAATTATCTCACACAAATGACTCCAAGTGGAAATATTGAAGAAATGAAAGATATAGTCCTCACAGTAACGATGTTATTTTCTAGCATTCACAAAACACAAGTCTAGATTGCCAATTGTTTTACCACAAAAATCTATTATGATCGTGTGCTTATGGGTTTGTCAACATGGGATAGGAGGGGAGGTGTAAAATTCTGCTGTTAGCCTTCCCACCTGCCTGCCCCCAACCTGTCAGCAATTTTATTGCCCCAAATGATGCTTTTTATTGGCCACTTACATATTTCTTATGGCCACCCTTAATTTTGAGAGTTACAGGAGGAGTTAAGGGGGAATTCAGCACATTGCCATGCTTGGGCCTTGGGTTAGAAAGTGGGGGAACCTCTTTTAAGGGCACCCTTTTTATATTCGCTGCCAGACTCACACTCCCAACATCTGCTCCCACCCCGGCTATCTTCCCATTAAGACCCCCAACACCATTCTCTCACCCCTTCGAGACTTATTCACCTCTTCCCACTGCGAGATCCCTCAGCACTCACTTGCTCCTAGACTCCTGGACCTAGCATTGAGGTATTGCTTGTTGCAATCCTGGTCCATTCTATTCCTGGAGCTACTGGGACAACAGCATTCTCTGAGACCAGACATACAGCCAAATGAAGGGAAGACATTCCTTCTCCAGCTAGTTAATGCCTCTTGGAGTGTTAAATGGATATGGGGTTCCTGCCAGTGAGAAAGCATTCCCTCTGGCTCTTCACATGGTATGTGTAGAACAACACTACCCCTGCTTTCTTTTTCTGCTAGATACAGGTTCAGTACTGTACCCTGGATCTGCTTTGTGTCAAATGTTAATTTTGGAGACCTCTATTTTTCATTTGTGACTGGGGAGGCTCCCCTAAAGGAAAGTGAAGGGATAAGGATGCCCATACTTTGGACTTATTCATTAGAGAAGGAAGTTGAGGAGGAATCTAAGCATTATTGCAGCAGTTATACTCTGAGATGGTAGAAAAGACCATTCTGATGGTGCCTACAGAGGATGATATTGGACTCTGCCAGACATCTTTGATGAGCATTTACTGTGCTTTTATGTAATTTGGAGTCGTGTTCCTTTCATTGGTAGGGCCTTTGACATCCAAACCTACAACAGCTTTTATTAAGGGTACCAAGGGACATGGGCCATTAGCAGACATGTGGAGTTTGGCCACAGATGACCCATGATCTTATTGAATGACAGAGCAGACTTGAGGAGCTGAATGGCCTAGTTCTGTTCCAATGTTCCTAGAGTTTGATATTTCACAGTATCCACTCAGTTACATTGGGCTCCAGCTTTCTCTGAATCATCCTGTGACCACCTCCTCTAGCTGCACTACCTCGTCACCTTTGATCATTAGATACCATCAAACATCTATGGATCTTGACCCTCTCAGGCCCAATCTCCTAGAGTTTAAGGACTTCCTTTGCCTCATCCTTCTACTGTCCCTGTTTCCTGTAGTAGGATCCAGCCCAGAAATTGTGCATGATCTTTTCCTGCATGAGAAAGGAATTTTTGTTATTGCCAGTCACGATTGTTGAATTTAGACAGAATACTACTTATTTTGAGCTGAGTAAGTCAAGTTGCATTGATTGAACAAATGAACCTTATCCTAAGTATTGTTCTGTACACTTGTCCTGCAGTAGAATAAAGCATCTGAGTGATTCAAACCAAGCTTCACCTCACCTAGTTTAACTCAGTTTGCCATCAGACATTTTGAAGAGCTGCTTGTGAAAAAACAAGGATGGAAATCTGGTTCCTTGTTGCCATTAACATAGGCAGCTTGAGTCAACAGCCACAAAAGGGGCAGCATGGTGGCTCAGTGATTAGCACTGCTACCTCACAGCACCAGGGACCCAGGTTCAATTCCACCCTTGGGCAAGTGTCTGTGTGGAGTTTGCACATTCTCACTGTGTCTGCATGGGTTTCCTCCACGTGCTCCAGTTTCCTCAGACGGTCCAAAGATGTGCAGGTTAGGTGGATTGGCCATGCTAAATTACCCTTAGTGTTCAGGGATGTGTAGATTAGGTGGGTTATAGGGAGATGGGTCTGGGTGGGATTCTCTGAGGGTCAGTGTGGGCTTGTTGGTGTTTCCACACTGTAGGGATTCTATGAAAAGTAAGACGTTGGTTACTTATCACAAGTGACCAAGCTTGGAAAGGTTTTATAGAATAGAGCTGAATTCTGAATGTGTTTAGTGGTTTACTTTTTGAAGTCAGTATACTTTTAATTATGTTTATGATGTTATGAATATTACTTTTACTTGTGAATACCTTGAACAGAGTTGAGAAATAACATGGTATGTGAAGAAATGCTTTAAGTGATTCAATTGACCTGTATTATGAATCTTGCCAGTTCAAGAATTATTATTTCTTGAAAGTTTGAGACTATTCCTGGTGATTTGGTCACCACTTATTGGTTTTTTGTTTTCATTTATTCACATATAGTAATCAGACATTTGATTGGAATGGGTGATTATTTGAGCAAACGCAATATTCCCAACAGTACAACAGAGATTACAAATCAAAAGTATTTCATTGACTGTAAAGCACTTTGGATTTTACCAGCTTCAAAATCTTCCCACCCCTGGCCTCATCCCATGACCAATCCACCCTCTCATCCCCACCTCCTTGACCTGACACAACCTGCCCATCTTCTCTCCCACCTATCCGCTCCTCCCACCTCACTGACAAAACCCCACCATTGCCTACCTGCATTCACTTATCACCACCTCACCTTCCTTCTCCAGCCCCACCCCTCCTCTCTCCATTTACTTCTGAGGTCTCTTTCCACTCCCCCATTTCTGAAGAAGGCTCCCAACCTGAAACGTCAACTTTCCTGCTCCTCTGATGCTGCCTGGCTTGCTGTGCTCCTCCAGCTCCACACTGTGTTTTCTTAGGACTCCCCGAGTTGTGAAAGTTGCTGTATAAATAATTTCATTCTTCTAAATTCGTAGGGAGCGATGTTTTTGAAAACATATTATCAACTGTGGTAGCTTTGAAATGCATGGCTCTCCAGCTGCAACCAAGTGCAAGTGCAAGATTTTCATGACAGAGGCAGTTAGCTTGTGTTAGATCAACACTGGTTTATGTGGACAAACTGAAGTGAAGCATTTATTTTAGTTCACAAAGTTGGAATTCTTTCTGCGATCTCTTGTGTCAATGTCTGCATGTTTATTTGGACAAGATAAAGAGGTATGAAGTGGGCAATGCTTCTGACCCTGATACCATAATGGCCCTGGTTGATTGACAGTTTTTAAGGGTTCTGGGAACAATTGGATATTTCTTTCAAAGCAGGTTTCTTTTTTTAAAATTTTCTCAGCATTTCAACACATGCCATTGGCTCTTTTCACAGTCTATCCTGGGTGAATAGACAGGCAGAGAGTATGCAGACACTGAAACTGGCCTAATTCCACAATGGATTTTTGAACCAGGTGGATCTTTAAAATGACCAATGGTAGTTTCATGGTCACCACTACAGAGACCAGCTTTCATTTTCAGACTAATTAATATTGAATTGTTGTTAAATTTCACCAGCCACTCATGGTGGATTTTGAACCCTTGTTAGCATGGACCTCTAAATTACTAGTCCTTTAACATACCAGAAATGATGGTGAATACAGGATTTAGTAAGTGGGAGGAACTGAAGCAAATCTCTATTAGCAGAGAATTGATGTTGTAGAATTGATGGGATTGAGGTTTGATAAATCCACAGGGCCTGATAATCTACATCCCAGACTTCTTCAGGAAGTGACCCTAGAAATAATGGATGCATTAGTGGTCGTTTTCCAAGATTCTTTCAACTCTGGAACATGTTCTGCAGATTGGATAGTAGCTAATGTAACCTGACTATTGAAAAAGTGACGTAAGGAGAACAGAGGGAATTATAGACCAGTGAGTCTGATGTCGGTAGTGGGGAAGATGCTAGAATCCATCATCAAGGATTTGATAGCAGAGCGTGAGGAAAACAGTGGTAGAATCCGACATACTTAAAAAAGGGAAATTAGAGTTGATCAGAGAGAGCCACTGGATGTAGTTTATTTGGACTTTGACAAGGCTTTCAACAAAGTCCCACATAAGAGATTAATGTGCAAAATTAAAACACATAGGATTGGACTAGTGCATTGAGATGTGTAGAAAATTGGTTATCAGACAGGAAACAAAGAATAGGAATTATTTTATTTTCTGCACAGCAGGAGTGACTAGTGTAGCATCACAGGGTTCAGTACTAGGATCCCAGCTATTCACAACATATGTTAACGATGCAGATAGGGGAGCTAAATATAATTGTCATGATTGTAATGCGGTCAGCCAGCTGGACCTCATAGAATATGAGTTCCCTGATTGGGGCTGTTAATCTAGTCCAATCAGGGAGCCCTAGCTGACAGATTAAAAGGACAGTGACAGGGATACTGACACTCTGATAGCTGACTCTGAAGTGGCAGTACTAGAGTCAAGCACTGTTCATGTGTAAATAAAGGGTGACTTGGTGATAAGATACCAGCCTCTGTGGAGTCATTTTAGTAACATCACAAAATTTGCAGATGACATGAAGTTGGATGGAAGGGTGAGCTGTGATAAGGATGCAGAGATGCTGCAGTGTGACTTTGAAAGACTGAGTGAGTGGGCAAATCTATGGCAGATGCAGTATAATGTGGATAAATGTGAGGTAATCCATTTTGGTAGCAAAAGTAGGAAGACAAATTATTATTTCAATGACTGTAAATTAAGAAAGGAGAAGGTTCAATGAGACTTGGATGTCCTGGTGCACCAGTCACTAAAAGTAAGCAAGCAGGCGCAGCAGGCAATAAAGAAGGTAAACTATGTTCACCAATATAGTGGGAGAATTTGAATGTAGGCGCAAGGATGTCTTTTTTCAAATATACAGGGCATTAATGAGGCCACACCTGGAATATAGTGTGTAGTTTTGGTATCCTTATCTGAAGAAGGATGCTCTTGCTCTCGAGGGAGTGCAGCGAAGGTTTTCCAAGTTGATTCCTGGGATGGTAGGACAGACATATAATTTAGATTGAGTCAGTTGGGATTGTACTCACTAGAGTTTAGAAGAATGAGGGGTTTCATATCTAAGGATATTATCCACTTTGCTGGCAAGAACAGGAAGGCAGATTACTATCTAAATGGAGTCAAGTTAGGTAAAGGGGAAGTACAACGAGATCTCTAGGTGTTCTTGTACATCAGTCAATGAAAGCAAGCATGCAGGTACAGCAGGCAGTGAAGAAAGCTAATGGCATGCTGGCCTTCATAACAAGAGGAATTGAGTATAGGAGCAAAGAGGTCCTTCTGCAGCTGTACAGGACCCTGGTGAGACCGTACCTGGAGTATTGTGTGAGTTTTGGTCTCCAAATTTGAGGAAGGACATTCTTGCTATTGAGGGAGTGCAGCGTAGGTTCACGAGGTTAATTCCTGGAATGGCGGGACTATCATATGTTGAAAGATTGGAGCGACTGGGCTTGTATACACTTGAGTTTAGAAGGATGAGAGGGGATCTGATTGAGACGTGTAAGATTATTAAGGGATTGGACACTCTGGAGGCAGGGAGCATGTTTCTGCTGATGGGTGAGTCCAGAACCAGAGGACACAGTTTAAAAATAAGGGGTAGGCCATTTAGAACAGAGTTGAGGAAAAACTTTTTCACCCAGAGAGTGGTGGATAAATGGAATGCTGTGCCCCAGAAGGCAGTGGAGGCCAAGTCTCTGGATACTTTCAAGAAAGAGATGGATAGAGCTCTTATAGATAATGGAATCAAGGGTTATGGGGATAAGGCAGGAACAGGATACTGATTGTGGATGATCAGCCATGATCATAATGAATGGTGGTGCTGGCTCGAAGGGTCAAATGGCCTACTCCTGCACCTTTTGTCTATTGTCTATTGTTTATTGTCTATTGATAGTGAGTAAACCTTTCAGGACTGACGTGAGAAGAAATTTCTTCACCTAGGGAGTGGTGAACCAGTGAAATTCACTACCACAGAAATTGGTTAAGGCCAAAGCATTATATATTTTTAAGAAGTAGACATAGCCCTTGTGGCCAAAGGGATCAACATATATGGGGAGGGTGGGATTAGAGTATGAGCTCGATGATCATCCATGATCATGTTGATTAGTGGAACAGGCTCAAGTAGTTGAATAGCCTCCTCCTGAACTTATCTTCTATGGCTCTGTGACAATATCACAATATCACCGCATCCCTTTGGGAGGCTGTGAAAGGTATAAGTCCCTAATATGGCCAGCTAAGACAGGAGAGATCTTGCAGACTTCACCCTCATCCTATACCCGCAAAAATTGCTCAGAGTGTGTGGAATCACGTCCTACCTTCTATTTTTAAATTGTTCCAGAGTCAGCCTGAGTCTGTACAACTCTGGCCCATGGCTTTTTTGTGTGTGTGTGATATACACACCCATTGTGAAGCAGTTTCGCATGTTACATATCCCTAACAGCTTGAATTTATACAGCACCTTTATCATAGAAAAATGTCCCAAGACACTTCAGAGAAACACTATCAAAGAATATTTGCTACAGAGCCCAATAAGGTAAGTATAGGAGATGTAATCAAATGCAAACTAAATGCCATCACTTTGGCTTCAGATTTCCAGTGAAAGTACTGTCAGTGCACAGCACTATCTTTTTTGTTCTCCTGCTGATTTCACTTTCTCATGTATAATCTAAATAGCAATTTTCTCAGCAGTTAGGCTGGTCTGTTCTAAATACTGCAACAACATGTGGCTGTTCACGGGATTTTGTTAAACATGTCTATCAAATTTAGATTCAGGTGGTCTTTGAAGGCCGTTTAACCAGCAGCCTCTAATGAAAGGGATTTATAACAGTTAATGGAAAATTAGTTATCTTTGTGTAAAAGCGTGAAACTTTTATGTGGGTGTGTATAATCTGTTTTACTAGTGTTGCATTAACGTTGGATATGCAATATTTCTGCAGAAGCTTTTAACAGCCGATTCTTCAATTACTGAATGCTTTACTGTTCTACACATTGTGCTATTTAGAGAAAAAGCGCATGAATTGTCTATACTTGTTAGACTGACAAAAAAAAATCAGAAACACATTGCAGTGATCACTACACACTTGTTTCATACAGCAGGATGCGCAACCAGAGGGACACAACGCGTGCACATGAGCCATGCAGAAAATATAATTATAGATGGTGCTTTTCAACTCCCTGAGGTCCCCATGGGTGAATATGCCATATGGTGCAGCTACATGAAATACAGATTGGAACATTTCAAGGTTGAGCCTTGATCTGTGTTGAGATTATATCTGCAATCAACTCCAAAACTGGAGCATATCATCCCATCATGGACATGACCTCTATTATAGTCAACAAGATTGTCTGAGCTTCAAATGGAAGCATTAGGCCAAGTGCTTCATTGCATAAACTCCAGGATTACTGCAGGAGGTGCTACCTGTTTTATTGCTTCGTCTCTTGCTGTTTTAGCTGATCTGTACTCAAAAGAACTCATGCAAGTAAATTGGCAATTGTTTTTCTATGGAATTTAAGTCTGTGTGTAACTGTGTATGCAAGCTGCCAGTATTTGCATT
This sequence comes from Ginglymostoma cirratum, assembly GCA_024137785.1. NCBI lineage: Eukaryota > Metazoa > Chordata > Chondrichthyes > Orectolobiformes > Ginglymostomatidae > Ginglymostoma > Ginglymostoma cirratum. Next base: position 19,548,737 of record JAHRHZ010000063.1, on the reverse strand, counting down.
CTTGTGCAAATGTGTCAAAACTCAGACTGCTGTTTCAAGTGGCAAACTGCTGAGTATACTAACTTTCTGGGCAATCCGTCGATAACAAATGCCATTGTCATTTGCAATTGCAAAAAGAAATCAATTGTACTTGTGAATTGTAAAATATGAACCACATTCCATAAGCCCGCGCTACCAAACTGTAGCGCAGGGTATTGTGAATGGATCCATCCAGTTTTTGCACCTGACCATTAATGACAACTTGATGTCATGTATTGATCCATTCCACTATTCCCCTTGTTGTATCTGACATTGGAGAGTAAGCTGTGAGAAATTTGTGCTAGTGGAATTGTTTTCATCAATGCATTTGTGCTGATCTCATTAACATATTGGGCTGAATCTTACCAGAAATCATGTCATTTTTCATGGAGGGTTTCTCTCAGTGAGGCCTGGCGAGTTTTCTCATGTGATCTTCTCAAATTGAGTTCATTACACATGGCTGCCATGGCACACTGCTCTACCACTCAATATGGGCAGAATTATCCAACACTGCCAGGGCTTCCAAGGACCCTTAGCCCCAGTTCATTTTTCAAAACAGTTGTGCACTCGGCCAAGAGTTGGCATCTACAGCTGCTGTGCCCAGTTTGTTTTATTCACCCAGACATGGGAAAATTGGGTGGCCCTTCCTTTATGGAGAGCGACCTGGAAGTCTTGGTGGATGGAGTGGAGAAGAGGCAGGAACCAGCAGAGAAGGTCACATTATAAATCCTGCCAGCCTGAACCAAGGTTGCCATCTGGGTGAGTGTGGACTAAAGGAGCCATCAGTGCTGCAAGAAGGTCAGTAATTCTCTGCCTACCGCTGGGATAAATATCACCGTTGTGTCTCTGCTACCTCACGCTCACTCAGTCTCTGCTGCTGCAAATACCTCTCAGCAAAGCTCATGGTATGTTGCTCGCATTACTGCATGCAACATCTTCCCTGACATACTCTCACCCTCCAAACCTGCAACACGACTCACCCAACCCGGCCTCTGTACCGCCTACTTACTCACTGGGCACACAGCACCACTTAGCCCCTCTTGGCCCCGTGCTAACACCTGTGCCAACCACTTTCATTGTAATGAATTCCTCCCTTTGTCTCTTTCCAGGAGAAAATGATCTAGAATCATGAGGACAGAGCCAGGATGGGTGGTGTGGTGCCGAACATTCAGCTCCGCAATCCCCGCCAAGGAGAGGAGAGTCACAGGCCAGTGACAACTAAGACCACACTTTGGTTCCAAAATATCTGTGTTCCAGCAACCAAATAAGGAGCATTGTCCATTGCTGTGCTGCTCTCTCATTACCCCCACTGCGAGTGTGTTCTTAATAAGCCGGACATGTACTCCACGTTCGTGACACCATTTCTGTTTTGCCCCCAGCAGGCACTAGCGTCACTAGCACAGTATTGCCACAAGAGGGCCCCTGCCCTAGCCCTGAGGATCAAGATACAGATCGCCCAGAGGATGGACTAGCAAACATGCTCCTGCACCCACCAGCTCAGATACTGACTCCTCAGTGGGTACACTAACTCAATTAGAATTGGGGGGTGGTGGGCTGGTGAGCACAATGCTGCCACGTGTACGCAGCTGCCTGAGGAACAGGATGCCCCAGGTTACCAGAACTCAGATAGAAGAGACCAAGCACCTGCTCAGCTCCATACAGGACAGGATCCTATTGAACTGCACAGACACACACAGGGGCAGTAGGTAGATCTGTCCGGGGGCACTGGGCAAATCGATGCAAATCACCACTGTCAGCACAATACTGTGTCAGGCATGTGGGTGAGTGGCTGCTTCCATGGACAGGTTTGTAGTTGCCAGGAATAGCCAGGCTCCACCATGCCCAGTGTCAGCAGGATTCGCCCAGGCACCTGTACTCCATCACTTCAGCTGCTGGAGCTCAGCGCTACCAGCAAGGCAACAGGGAGTAAGGGATCTTGAGCTCACTGCAGGCGCAAGGATGGTGTAAGTAGGCATCCAGAGAGAGGAGAAACCGAGCACAGGTCCCCTGAGCTTCCCTCTCAGAACAGTCCAGATGTGGCTGGCTCTTCCACACCAACCTGGACCCTGCAGCCCTATGAAAGGTCAAGTTGGGGAGGCTGTTTTTGCCTCTGTGAAGGACATGGTCAGTATGGGGCACCCTCTAAACATACACCCCCAGGGATCATCTCACAACATCCAAGGCCAACAGGTTCCACTAGAGGGCAGGACCTCTCCACCCCAGCTGCAGACTCTGGCACATAGTGCACCAAGACATAGTGAGAGGGAAAGAAAGATCATAATTCTGTAACATTTAAGTTACTTATAGATAATGATAAGAATAGATCTCAGGTGAAAGTACCAAACTAGGGAAGGCTAACTACCACAATATTAGGTAGGAACTGGGGAATGTAGATTGGAGGTGACTATTTGAGGGTAAATCCATATCTGGCACATCTTTTGAAGGCTAGCTGATTAGAGTTCAGGACCTGCATGTTTCTATGAAAGTGAAAGAAAGGCCTGGCGAAATTCAGGAACCTTGAATGATAAGAGAAATTGACAGCTTTGTCAAAAAGAAAAAGGAGGCACGTGTAAGATTTAGGAAACTGACGACAAAGAATTCAAAGATATCAGGAAAGAGCTCAAACAAAGAATGAGGAGGGCTAATAAGGGCCAAGAAATAATCTTTGGCAAACAGGATTAGGGAAAATCCCAAGGCATTTTAAAAACATTTTAGAAGCAAGGGGGTGGCTAGGGAAAGGGTAGATCCATTCAAGGACAAAGGAGGCAAGTTATGCGTGGCACCGGAGGAAGTGGGAGAGGTTCTGAATGAATATTTTGAATCGGTATTCACAAAGGAGAAGGACATGGTGGATGGTGAGTCACGGGAGGGGTATGTTGATATTCTGGAGCATGTCAACGTAGAAATGGAGGAGGCATTGGCTGTTTTGAAAAACACTAAGGTAGACATGTTCCCAGGACCCATTAGGATTTATCCCAGAATGCTGAGGGAGGCAGGTGAGGAACCTGCTGGGACCTTGTATTAAATCTTTGAATCCTCCTTAGTCGCAGAAGAGGTCCCAGAGGATTGGAGAATTGCCAGCATTGTTCCTTAGGGATTCTTAGGGATGGGATTTACTCACATTTGGCAAATTATGGACTTATTAGCAATATGCAAGCATGGCTTTGTGCAGGAAGATCATGACTCACAATTTTGATTGAGTGTTTTTTGAGGAACTGACAAAGATGATTGACAAGGGCAGGGCAGTAGATGTTGTCTATATGGACTTTAGCAAGGCCTTCGACAAGGCTCCTCATTGGCAGGCTAATACAAGAGATGAAATTACATGGGACCGTGATAAGATAGTAAGATGAATACAGGGATAGTAGGAACTGCAGATGCTGGAGAATCTGAGAGAACAAGGTGTAGAGCTGGATGAACACAACAGGCCAAGCAGCATCAGAGGAGCAGGAAAGCTGACGTTTCGGGCCTAGACCTTTCTTCTGAAGAAGGGTCCAGACCTGAAACGTCAGCTTTCCTGCTCC
>JAHRHZ010000063.1:19508934-19530181 GCA_024137785.1 Ginglymostoma cirratum | reverse complement strand
CCTAGACCCTTCTTCAGGCCCGAAACATCAGCCTTCCTGCTCCTCTGATGCTGCTTGGCCTACCGTGTTCATCCAGCTCTACACCTTGTTATCTCAGATTCTCCAGCATCTGCAGTTCCTGCTATCTCTAATACATCCATGCAGCCCACTGCAAAAATATCAATACTGTTCCCCTTGGTGACAGATGTTATTGTTAGTTGCAATAGAAAAATTGAAAGAAGCACTTTTCCTACAACGCTCTTTTGGGAACTAAGCAGATATTGTATTGTAATGTGTAATATTGTGATTTATTCATTCCATATTCTATACCTGACACTTGATGTGGCGTATTGATCTCTTTCCACATTCAGTAATAGACACCAGCACAGTCTGACTGTACAAAAGCCTGGTATGGACTTTAAACTTCTATTGTATGAATGTGTAGAGCCCAGACTATGCCATTGTATAAAGGATACATTTACAAATGTCTGCATTTTCATGTACAATAGGATTGGTGTTATAACTCCTCAGCTGGAAATAGAATTTCATTTTCAAAATCCTCTGAATGCTGAAGTAATCCTCAGTTTTCGCAATTTGCACCATCTTATAGCATCAGCAAAAAAAATGAATTGTGTGAAACTCTGGTTCAAAAGGAGAATATGTTGTCAAAAAAGATTTCCCCAATTCTAGAAATGTAGGAACAGGGAGGTGGTGGGCTATTGAACTCCTTGAGCCTGCTGTGCTATTCAGTTAGTTCATGTCAGATCTATTCCTCAACTGCATTCACTCTCCTCAGTGCTATATTCCTAGCTATCCTTACCTAACATGCAGTATAGACATCAGTCTAGAAAATTTCAATTGTTCCCACATTCATGGTATTTTGGAGAACAGAATTCCAGATTCTATCCTTTGTGTGAGAAAATATTTTATGGATTATCTCGTGAACAGTATGGCTGTCCTCTGCTTAACCTTAACTTTTGGAATTAATTTAAAATGATCCTTTAATAGATGTTAGCATAATTCAACTGCCTCAAGAGGTGATTCCAAGCCTTTAGGATATACTCTTTGCTGATTCATTTTTATTCGCTGTCTGATTTGGCTCAATTCCCATTCATGTATGTTTGCACCTCAAAGGCTTTTGGCAACCGCACTGCTCCTCATTTCCTTTCTATAAGTTGTTTCATGCTCTTTATGGAATTTGCACTTGTCATTGGAGCCACAGTGAATAAGACCTCCAACCTTGAACACTTGAACTGTAACTGTAATTGGAGACCAAATGGCATATTTTAATTTATGGGCAGACTCTTAGAATAAACAAAGTAAGATAAAGTTAAATAACAGTTGGAAATGCATCAGTTTATCAATGGTGGCTGACATGGATTTCTTACATGTTTGCCCAATAATAGCTGTCTTTTGTTTTGAGAGATGACTAATTCAATAGATAAAGGGAGTACAGTTGATGATACGGAAATGGATTTTCAGAAGTAGTTCAAAAAACCGATCCAGAGATCTCGCCAGTAAATTCAGATGATCCTGTTCCAAGAGGAAGTGATACAATACCAATGGAAAGGTGGCTAGTTGTTCAATAGAAAAGTATGAGGCTTTTTCCTGGGGTGGAGGGAGTCAATTACTAGGGGACACAGGTTCAAGGTGCAAGAAGGGAAGTTTAAAAGAGATGTGCAAGCCAAGTTTTTCACACAAAGTGTAGTAAGTGCCTGGAATGCACTGCCAGAGGAGGTGGTGGAAGCAGACAAAATAGCAGCATTCAAGAAGCACCTGGATGAATACATGAATAGGAAGGGAATGGAGAGATACAGATCCTCTTTTAGTGTGCAAGGGCAAAATGTATTGGCGCAGGCTCAGAGGGCCAAATGGCCTGTGCCTGCGCTGCATTGTTCCTTGCTCTTTGTTCAATGAGTTAGGGTAAATGGATATTGCTCGTATTGGAGAAAGATCTAACCGCAGTGTTAATGCTAGTTCTACTTCTGTGTTATTGAGGCAAAGTATTCTTAAAATTTGCCTATGACACCAAATTATTGAGTCAAATAGTGAGAAAGGCAGTAAGATAAAGTCACAAGTGTACATTAGTGAAATAGACAGAGAAGTGAAGAATGCAATTTAAATATGTGTAAGTATGAGGAAAGCAAGGAATAGGACCAGATACTCGACTAAAAGATTGAACTGAACAGAACAGGCCATGGATTCAGATGTGTAGTTCCATGTGAGTAGTGGTCAACAAAGCCACTAAAGTGATCAACAACATGTCTGTTCTCCATGTTACAAAGAGGATAACAAGACACTGGTGAAAGTGAAACAAAAATATATGGGAATGATAACTATCAGGCAGGATCAAGCAGGCTGGGGCTCTTTTCCTTAGAGTCAGCTGGTGGTGATTTGGTGGAGAGCTTGAAAATTGTTCTCTACATTTACCAAGATCAGAATTAGGGTTCATAAATATGCGATAGTCAATAATAAGTGTAGTCTTTAATCAGATGGTAAATAGAATGTGAAACTCACTACTTCAGCCCACTTGGTCCAAATTTGCAGCTTTTACTCTGATGCACTGATTTAGAAACTGACCGCTAGCAACCCAGATGTACAGTCAGCAGAAGAGAATAGGTGGTCAGGGTTCAGAATACAAAAGTATCATTTTCTTTTCTGTTTCATCGAGGTGGTCATCCCCTGATATTTTCTGAGGTGGCTCAGAATCATATCTTAATTGATAACACTTCTCTGATTGGCTTTTCACTACTTTAAAGACACTAAATAAATGCAAATTGTTATTGTAATTTATGTCCCTTTTTAAATGGGGACTGTGCTGTTGACCAGTTTCGAGGAGTAATCCAAACCGTTTGCCCTGTCAAACAGATGAGACAAAGGATGGGTATTAGAACTGGAAAGTTCAGTCTAAATGTAGTATATAGTCATAAAGCCTGACAGAGGATTCCTCAAACCGAGCACATCGCAAAATCTTGCAGGAGATGAAAGGTGGGTCCAAAGAATACTGAAAGAAAATAATCTGTGTTATTTTTATATAGAATACTAGAACATGCAGGTTTTTATAAATAAATACCACAGTGTAGATAAGGGGATATCTTGCAGCTTGCTTGTAGAATTTATTCTGTTCTAATCCATGGTGAGTTCCAAAATCTCAACTCATAAACTATTGACCTTTAAAGACAAATGCGCCAAAAGGAGATAACAGATTAAAAGGTTACAAATCACTTGCCAGCAACTGCTCCAAACATGCATTTTTAACTGACTCAAGTGCTTAAAGAGGTTTATCATGTCAGCCAGGAAGCAAAAGGCTGCTTCTTCTTTGCGTACAGTTAATCTCTTGACCATCGACCAGACACAAAGAAGGAAGAAGGTTGGATCGATACAGTCATGAAATGTTAAAGGCAAGAAGCAAAAAGTTGATTAATATTCAGCTTGGTGTCAGTGAGATCGGGATTACAAACTGATATGATACGAGAAGTATTTAGTGGAGAGGTAGTGTAGCTAGATGAGGTCATTATATTCAGGATTTCCGTGAAAAAGGACAAACAGCTTGAGAACTGCAGCTGATGCTGAAGAGATGCAGAATGTTGTAAGACTCTCAACCTGAGACCTGAAGGTATTCATAGATCAAAAGGATTGATCCTTTTTTAATTCACTTGTGGGTGAGGTTGTTACTGGCTGGGCCAGCATTTATTGCCCGTCCCTAGTTGCCCTTGAGAAGGTGGTGGTAAACTGCCTTCTTGAACCACTGCAGTCCACATGCTGTAGGTAGACCTATAAAGCCATTAGGGAGGGAGCCTGCATAATAATGTCTTAATAGTAAAAATGTCTTCAAACAGAGAAGAATATAGTATTTATAAATATGATGAAATAACAGGGATCAAACAGTGGGTGTATCATTACAGACAAAAAAGATAGAATCAAGAATCAGAATAGAAAAGATACAAGTGACTGGCTTCTAAGCAGAATGCTTGTGTAAAGTTCTATAGGTGAAATGGAGCGATTAAATAACAAAGGTGGCATGTGGGAACAGTTCCAATTGTGGCTGGCAATTGAAACTTCATAGAAGCAAAAACAAATGCAGCTTCTCGGTAGCTGTAACATTGTATCCTGTATTCTGTTCTGTTATCCTGATACACTTATATTATATGATCAGCCTGTAAGGCACATAAGCCAACACTTTTCACTGTACCTCAGTAGTTGTGACAGTAATAAATCAAATCAAATTGAATCAAACAAAGTAGAATTTGGTGCAATGCCAGTTCAATAATTCTCCAGAAGCCGAGTTACTGACCTTGGCGTCACCACAGGTGGTAACTTAGTTGAGTCTGAAAAGGGATAGTGGAGGACAAGTAAACCAAGAATAATGCTGTGAACTTTTCAGCTGTCACCTGAAAAGTGACATTGCCAGAAGTCTGGGATTATTGTTTCACCTTCTTCCAAAAAGAACAGTGTATAGCATCTTGCAAGCCTACTACAGAGAAAGCAATTATAAATAAGGACAAAGGGAAACATATAGAAACGGAGGTAAATACCAAAGCAATTATTTTCCCTGAAGGTTACAGTTATCATGACCTTTTGTTTCACTGTGTCTGTGTTAAAATTTAAAATGATCTGCAAAAGAAGCAAAGGCAAAGTGAGGGAAAGAAAGCTTTTTCACTCAGTAGGTAGTTAGTGTATGGAATACCCTGTCTGGAAGTGTAGCAGAGGCAGTTCAATTGAAGCAATCAAGAGGCCCTTGGATGATTACTGTATATACTCGAATAAAAGTCGATCTCCCTATTTCTGGCCAAAAATTCAGGAAGTTTCCATATATCTCGTGTAAAAGTTGACCCTAGTTCTTCATAAATAACAGATTAACATTGGTGAGTCAAGGTTTTATCCTGTACATAAATGATATGATGAGGAAATGTTTGGTGAGACTATATCAGACAAATGTCTGATAACCTTTTTTTAAATCAGAAATGAAAGCCTAAAATGTTAGTTTGAAAAACTAAAACAACAGTAGACGAGAGAAAACGGAGGGAAATGGAAGAATTTGGTGCAAAAATTTAAGACGCATCAGGTCAAAGTCAGGCACTCGAGGAACTTTTGTATTTGACATGTTTAATTTCAGATATACCATGTAATTGTAATTTAAAGCCGTACTATAGAACATAGAACATAGAACATAGAACATAGAACATAGAACAATACAGCGCAGAACAGGCCCTTCGGCCCTCGATGTTGCGCCGACCTGTGAACTAATCTAAGCCCATCCCCCTACACTATCCCATCATCATCCATATGCTTATCCAAGGACTGTTTAAATGCCCCTAATGTGGCTGAGTTAACTACATTGGCAGGCAGGGCATTCCACGCCCTCACCACTCTCTGAGTAAAGAACCTGCCTCTGACATCTGTCTTAAAACTATCACCCCTCAATTTGCAGCTATGCCCCCTCGTACTAGCCGACGTCATCATCCTAGGGAAAAGACTCTCACTGTCCACCCTATCTAATCCTCTGATCACTTTGTAGGTCTCTATTAAATCCCCTCTTAGCCTTCTTCTCTCCAATGAGAACAGACCCAAGTCCCTCAGCCTTTCCTCATAAGACCTTCGCTCCAGACCAGGCAACGTCCTGGTAAATCTCCTCTGCACCTTTTTCAATGCTTCCACATCCTTTCTGTAATGGGGCGACCAGAACTGCACGCAATATTCCAAGTGAGGCTGCACTAGCGTTTTGTACTATATTTCTACTTCACTTTTTGTATGTATAAGTAAAAGCATACTAATTCATTTTTGTTTCTATTGTATTTATCCAGTAATTACTGTAATTTGTGTTTTTTTTCTTCACTCATTTAGAGATTAATTGAGCTTCTGCTAATGATATGGTATTTTGAACTGTAGCAGGAATTTCAGCCCCTCAAAAGTAATATCCATATAATAGTCAACTCCATAAATGTAACCTTAAAAAATAGTCCAATAATTCAACTTTTACATGAACATATATTGTATTTAGATACCACTATTGTGCAAGGGAATAGGGACAAAGCAGGAGATTCGCACTGGATAATGATGCTCATTTAACGAGCTGGTGCAAATACGACGAGATGAATGGTTTCCTTTTGTGCTGTTACACTTCTGCAATTCTGGCTGTAGAACTTGTGCTGGCAAGGTGATGGTGCCAGCCTATTTTGTAAAATTATGGTTTGCACAATAGTAATCAACAGACGTGTGCACACACACAGCATATGTGCATGTTAGTTTATGAATGGCAGGGCTGCACAAAAAAAAGGGACATGACCAATCTCCTGTCTCATTAGCAGTTTGTCATTTGCTCCAAAACATTGCCCACTCTATAATCTGCAGTTAATCTCCTTGAGAAGAATGCATTGCCTGGTGTCTCTCAGGAACTCCAAGTGTGTACAACACTTGCTGCCACAGATGCTGCAGAGGAAGACAGTGGGCTGAGAAGATGCACAATTTGCTGGTATAACAAGGTGTAGAGCTGGATGAACACAGCAGGCCAAGAAGCATCGGGGAGCAGGAAAGCTGACGTTTCGGGTCTAGACCCTTCTTCAGAAATGGAGTAGGGGAAGGGGGTTTTGAAATAAATAGGGAGAGAGGGGGAGGCGGACAGAAGTTGGATAAACATGAAGATAGGTGAAGAGGAGACAGACAGGGCAAAGAGGTGGGGATGGAGCCAGTAAAGGTGAGTGTAGGTGGGGAGTTAGGGAGGGGATAGGTCAGTCCAGGGAGGACGAACAGGTCAAGAGGGTGGGATGAGGCTAGTAGGTAGGAGATGGGGGTGGGGCTTGAGGTGGGAGGAGAGGATAGGTGGGAGGAAGGACAGGTTAGGGAGGCAGGGACAAGCTGGGCTGGTTTTGGGATGTGGTCGGGGGAGGGGAGATTTTGAAGCTTGTGAAGTCCACATTGATACCATTGAGCTGTAGGGTTCCTAAGCGAAATATGAGGTGCAAGCAGATGCACATTCCAGTTGTGAACCATTTCAACTCCCCCTCCCATTCCTCAGGTGACATGTCTATCCTGGGCCTCCTGCAGTGCCACAACGATGCCACCCGAAGGTTGTAGGAACAGCTTTCCCCCAACACCTTTCCCTACACCTCCCCCCTCACCTCCATTCATGGCCCCAAACAGACATTCCACATTAGACAAGGGTTCACCTGCACATCTGTCAATGTGATCTATTGTATCCATTGCTTCCTCTACATTGGTGAGACCAAGTAGAGGCTCGGAGACCGTTTTGTAGAGCACCCGTGCTCCGTTCGCAACAAACAACAATGACTTCTGGTCACGAAACATTTTAACTCCCCCTCCCACTCCTTGGGTGACAAGCCCATCCTGGGTCTCCTCCAATGTCACAATGACACCACCTGCAAACTGGAGGAGCAGTACCTCGTATTCTGCTTCGGGAGCCTACAGCCCAATGGCCTAAATGTGGATTTTCAAAATCTCCTACCCCGGCTTCGTCCCATGACCAACCCTCCCTCTCATCGTCGCCTCCTTGACCTGACACAACCTGTCCATCTTCTGTCCCACCTATCCTCCCCTGTCACCTCACTGACCAATCCCCACCACTCCCGACCTGCACTCACCTATCACCATCCCACCTACCTTCCCCAGCCCCCACCCCGCCTCTCTCTATTTATTTCTGACCTCCCTACCCTCTCCCCTTTCCTGAAGAAGGCTCCCGACCTGAAACGTCAGCTTTCCTGCTCCTCTGATGCTGCCTGGCCTGCTGTGACCCTCCAGCTCCACACTGTGTTATCTCTATCCATTCCACATAATAGTTTTGTAAATTTCCCCTAAACTGCATTTACATCTTTCCTTAAAAAAGGAGACCAATATGGTTCACAGTACTCCATCTGGTCTCCCCAGTGTCCTGTATAATTGAAGCATAACCTCCCCACTTCTGTATTCAATTCCCCTTGCAACAAATGATAACATTCTATTAAATTTCCTAATTTGTTGTTTTAACTAAATACTAACCTCCTTTGACTCACGCACAGCTCTGTCTGCTTCTCAGAGAACTGCAATCTCCCACTATTTCATTCTATTCTTTCTTCCTGCCAAAATAGACAATTTCATATTTTCCCACATTATATTCTATTTGCCAGATCTTTGGTCAGTCGTTTAACCTTGTATAACCTCCACAGGCCCACGTCACAACTTACTTCCCTGCTTATCTTTGTGTCATCGGCAAATTTAGCAACAATCATACCCTTGGTCCCTTCATCTGTGTCATTTATAGAAATTGTAAAAACATTTCAGCTCCAGCACTGATCCCTGTGGGACACCACTTGTTACATTTTGCCAACCAGAAACTGACACATTTATGCCGACTCTTGGGGCTGTGTTTTCCCAAAATTTGGCTAAGTGTCAATTTCAGGGAATTTCATGTTGGGTTTCTCTCTGTGTTCTTGTGAGTTGAGTTTTCTCACACCATTTGGCACTGTTCACCTACAGTACAACATTGCACTCACCAGTGATGGAACTGCTCATCATTACCAGGATCCCTCCTCTGCAATATATTGCCTGCTGTGCAATAGTTCCAATGCTGTAAGCCAAGAAAAGCACTCCATGGTGGGAAGAATTGCCCCAGAGATGGCCAGTTGGGTGAAGCTGACAACCACTTTGCCAACAGAGACCTGAGGATCCTGGCAGGAGGGCTGGTGGACAGGAGGATCCTCCTTTTTCCTTAGGAACACCAGAGGAGACCAGCGCACCAGACCCAGCCAGCCTGTTCTGAAGTTTCCACCCGGGGCAAAGCCATCTCCAAGGTCCAGAGCAATGCACAGCAAACCTACAAGGTTAATGGTCTTCTGCACTCGCTGGTAAGTGCCACCATCTTTGCTTCACCAGCTTACACTCATTCTAGCTCCACTACTGCACCTACAATCACCAAGCCTCATGGTCTCCCACTCTCACTATTGCATGCAGCATCATTTCCCCAATTGCTCTCATCCTATTACTCCAAATCTTCCTGCCCCTGCTCTTCCTACTTACTCACTCAGGACACTTGAACACGTTTCCTGCACCTGCACCAACTCTAATAACTGTGCCAGCCACTTTTGTCACAATCAATCCGTGCACTTGTCTCGTTACAGGAAAGAATGGGTAATGAGCATTCATCTTCTCACCCCACATGAGGAGTATACCCTAAACCTACAAGAGAGGACAAATGGTGCTCACGCAGGTATACTGACACCTCTGTGTCCCAGCAATTCAGAAACATTCATGGTCAGGTACAGCATCGCTCTCCATTCATCACCACTGGGAATGTATTCTTCACACGTTCAAGCTCCTAATGTTATTTCTCAACTCATTCCCTCTTCTGCCATGAAAGAAACAGAAGCCCATCCAACCAACTCCTCTCCCTCCACCCCAGAGAAAGAAGACACAGATCCCTCAGAGACCGCACTGTCAAGGCTGTCTCTTTTGAGTATCAGCTTAGAAGCAGACTTCTCAATGGGAGCTTTATATAAATTAGACTCTTTGATGCATTGAAGTGTCCTTAAAGCATTTCCTCTGCCCTCCTGGGGTTTGCTTGCTGTGTTGAAGCTTGAGAAGAGAGCTTGTTGCGAGAATCATGTCAGGCATTTGGATGAAGTGGCCTTCCCAGTGGAGCTAAGAGAATATAACCAATGTTTCAATGGCTGGCGAGGTTGGCCTGAGCAAGATCACTCGAGCTGATAGCTGTATCCTGCCAAGGTTTTTTTTCTGCAAGACCTTGCTGAGGCAACTGGTGATACCTCTCCAGTTGTTTATGGTGCCTGCTGTATAGGGTCCACATCACTGAGCCATAGAAGAGGGCAGGTATCACTACTGCACAATAGACCCTGAGAAAGGGGCTAGGTTTGAGCTCCTGGTCTTCAAACATGCTCTTCCTGAGGCAGTTGAAGGCTGAGCTGAGACAATGAAGACAAGATTGAACCTCATCGATGTCTGCCTCTGTTGACAATAGACTCCCAAGGTATGGAAATTGTCAAAGGCCTCATCATGGGGGATGTGCTCAAGTAACCAGTAAATCAATGTCCACCATTTGGATGTACTTAACCGCAAGTGATACAATTAAAACATGAAGGGCTGTTATAGCACAGTGGGAGTGTCCCTAATCTGAGCCAGGATACCTGGCTCAAGTCCTACCTGCCCTAAAAGTGTGCGATAACAACTGTGAATAGGTCAATTAGAAAATATCTACAAGTAAAACATTAAGAAGCAACTCACTTGCACCTTCTGAACAGCAGTCAGAATTGGACAATAGAGTTGATCTTGCCAGCCACAATCACATTCCCTGAATGAAAAGAAATTCAACGTGCTCAGTGTCTGGGTCATTTCTGTTTGTACAATCTGTTTTCAGTGAAAACAATGATAATGTTTTTATTGTTTACTTGCTCAGTTTGGGAATGATTGGTATTAATCCATATTCAAAAAAACAAGCAAAGAATCTTTAATTGTTGTTTTGTAGACTAAGAAGTTTGGCTTATTTTTGAAGTAGTACAGTCTGTACATCAGAATGGCAGGTGAAGTCAAAGTCTGGATAGATATGCATTATGAGAGAAAATATTTCACAAGAAAATTTTAAGGTAAAAGTCATTAAAAAGTAGCTTGCAGGCGCAAACAGTGTGGAAAAATCAGTTGATCACGAGCTATCGAACATAAAAAAGGAAGCAGTACTACTTCACAGAGCGCTGATCAAAGGTTACTTGCAACGTTTTCTTAGAATTGGCACACTCATTGTAGACTGCTTCACTTCACGTTCTTTGGACTGGATCAATGTTTTAACAAGGCAAATCAAAACACCAACTCTGAAATAAGCCATGGTTTGATAAAGATGAGAAATGCAGTCAGACCTTTCACAATGTGAGAAATGACATCTGAATCTGCATTTACATTTCATGCTTCTTTTCACTAGAAATACCTCATGTCAATCATGGCTGAATATTTGCTTTGGATTTATCATTGTCTCAATTTAATAGGTCAATCTGACACCAACTAAAGTGATGCAATTACCACTGTATTTTTGCTTTGGAGCTTCTCCATCAGATGTTTGACACTGGTACCTGCTAGATATATCTGAATTAGAATTTATTAATACATAGCAATTGCCAGATGATCAAAGCTCAAGGCCCATCTAGCTCACTTTCTCCCACCCTGGTATTCACACGATTCAATGATAATGGATTTGTTGGCTGATCATTGTTTTCAATTATGTCATAATAGTGGTTCTGAAATATGGCCCTGGAACAACTGGTGTTCTGTGCGTCAGTCCAAAAGACAAGTCACTGCTGTGTAACACCACAGCCAAGATCAAATATGAGAACCTTTATCCACACCATTCACCTGACACCACACTATCGGGCTGATTTCTGCTTTTATGGATGTGAGTTGTCAGCATGAGCAGCAGCAATGTAGACTTAAGGGCGAGATTTGTGCTCCCGTTGATTTTGATTAACATGCAATGTGTTAGTTTCTCAGAAGATGTTAGAACACACATTCAGATGCTTGTAAGTAGACACCTCTGTAGATGAAGAATGTAAGTAACACTGTCTTTAGAATAATCAATAATGTAGTTGTGAGAGGGCCTTTGGGGATAAGCGAGAGTAGAAACTACGATATTATGAGGGTGAGTTGACTATGATGGATTGGGAAATTTTACTGAAAGGAATAGGCAATGGCAACATTCAAAGAGGAAACAGGTGAACTATAAACATCGTTTGTTCCTGTCTGGTGCAAAGAGACCAATAGCCAAATCATGACTTACGTTAGAGATTGTATTGGACGCAAAAAAATGGCCTACAAATTGGCGTAAGAAAACAATAGGCTTGTGGATTGAGAAGTCAGCAAACCAGGATCAAAGGGTTGACTAAAAGGGAAAAATAAAATATGAGAGTTAGCTTGAAGGGAACAGAAGAACTGACTGCAAAAATTTCTATCAGTATGTAAAGAGAAAGATTGATGAAAAATAATGTAGGACTCTTATATTCAGAAACAGCGGAATTTATCATTTATAACAGGGGAACAAAAAAATTGACGATTTAAATTTAACTTTGCTTCTGTCTTCACAAAGAAGGATGCAAGTAACATAGCAGAAATGCTGAGGAACACAGGATTTAGTGAGAGGGAGGAACTAAAGCAACTCTGTATTAGTAGAGAAATTATGTAGGAGGAATTGATGAGATATAAGGCTGATAAATCCCCAGGGCCTGATAATCTATATGACAGAGTAGTTAAGGAAGTT
Organism: Ginglymostoma cirratum; assembly: GCA_024137785.1. NCBI lineage: Eukaryota > Metazoa > Chordata > Chondrichthyes > Orectolobiformes > Ginglymostomatidae > Ginglymostoma > Ginglymostoma cirratum. Next base: position 19,517,958 of record JAHRHZ010000063.1, on the reverse strand, counting down.
GCTGTAGAAATAGTGAATGCATTGGTGATCATCTTCCAAGATTCTTTAGACTGTGGAACAGTTCCTATAGATTAGTGGATGGCTAAATACCCCACTATTTAAAAAGGGAGGTAGAGAGAAAATGGAGTTATAGACCAGTGAGTCTGACATTGGCAACGGGGAAGATGCTAGAGTCCATCATCAAAGATTTGGTAGCAGAGCAGTTAGAAAACAGTGGTGGAATCAGACACAGTCAGCATGGATTTACAAAAGGGAAATCATGCTTGACAAACATTCTGGAATTTGATGGAACTAGTAGAGTTGATCGGGACAGCCAGCAGATGTGGTTTATTTGGACTTTCAGAAGGTTGTTAACAAAGTCCCAATAAGAGATTAATGTGAAAAATTAAAATGCATGGGATTGGGGACAGTATATTGAGATGGATAGAAAACTGGTTAGCAAATGTGACACAGATTTTGTTTAATCTATTTTTGCATGGGATGTGGGTATAACTGGCAAGGCCAGCATTTGTTACCCATCTGTAATTGTACTTCAATTAGTGGCTTGCTAGGATATTTAAGGGCATTTAAGAGTCATCAACATTGCTGTGGGTCTGCAGTCACATGTTGTCAGACCAGATAAGGATGATAGATTTTCTTTCCTGAGGGCAAGAGTGAAACAAATCTCTTTTACAACAACAATGGTTACATGGTTGCCATTAGTTTAGTCTTTTAGATCATTCTAAATTTTATTGAATTCAAATGTCACCATCTAACATGATAGGATTCAAACACATGTCCCTCAGAACATTAGCCTAGGCTTCTGGACTATGATATTACCCACCAAGACACCACTTTCCCTGTCCACATGCCAGAATACGGCTCCTGAGACACAGCATGGGATGATTACAGAATTGACCTCTACAATACAAGCCACCATCTTAACAAGATGGATGGATGGATGACACCGTTTGTGTGTTTCAAATATGTATGTTCTCTTGTAGCTTTAATGTTTATTATATGAAAATGGCTATACTTTTCTCTGTGACATGAATTAACAATGTACTTATGATATTTAATTTTTAAAAATGGCACCAGTTACTTTAATGATATTTAATTATGCAAAAGCAATAACATAATTACAGCTTACATAAATTATGACTAATTCTGAGGCTTTATAGGGGTAGGAAGTGACAGAGGTGAGGCAGGATTGCTCAGTGGTCCCCACAATCTTATCCCCACCTAAATGGTTCATGGTCTATAACAAAACCAGTTATGACATAAGGAAATAATGATACAAGAGATTTGAAAACCACTGGTCAGCTTGTCCTTTGCAAGTCATGCTGCACAATCTTTTGCATTACGGAGACAGGAAAGCCCACAGGATATTGCTAGCAAATATCACTGATGCCTTCCCAGTCAAGAGGATTGACAAACAAAAGGGTTTTAATGATATCCCCGAGCTAAATAAATAGAAACTGGCATCTGAAATGTTGGCTGCTGAGTGTATTCCAAAGCTTTAGAAGGAAACATCTTTAACATCTTCAACTAAGTCACTGAACTCCTGAAGAAAAGATTGACCAGACATTAAGGGTGAGATTTTAACCCACTTAAAACGCATCCAATTGCACAGTTAAAATTGGGCTCTGTGTCATATTCCCACATCCGTGAAATTTTACTCGGGGTGCACTCCCAGCTATCCACTTGGCAGTGGCAGGCAGACAATTAGACCTTTAAGAGGACAATCAGTCCCTATTCAGGCAGTGATTGAACTGTTCCCAGCGGCACATGGGCCTTGCCTGTGTCAGGAACTCAGACATACAGCAAAGGTTGCTTCATAGCAGGAGCTAGTCCAAAATGTGGAACATAAAAGTGTTTTCATCAATTTGCTGGCAGAAAATTGCCATGGTCAAGTATTCCCAGAGGCATTGGTACTATAATCATAGGTATTGATATCTCTGTCAACATTATAGTTGCTGCAGGGGCTGCTACTGCCCTCCTATCCTGAATCCACGGTGCTGACATTGTAGGACCCTCAGCTGCACCCACACTAGGAAGGCAGCTGGTTACCATTTTTCCGAAAGAGACCCCAATGCTGAAACCTGGCCTTAGTCTCTACTTGAAGAAGGCTCTCCAATGGCAGGTGATGAAGTATCAAGAAAAGACCAGAATTGGAAATTACTCAGAGAACTTGAAGGATTGTGGGGTTTAAGAAGGTTACAGGGATGAGGAGGGGCAAGGCCATGAACAGTTTCAATAGCAAGGGTGTGAATTTTAAAATTAAGGTGTTGCTTAATCAGGAGGTGAGCAGGAGTGATGGAAGACCCAAACTTAATGCAAGCCAGGAGTCAGGTAGCAGAGTTTTGAATGACCTCAGCTTCATAGGGAGTGTGGGAGGCTGGCCAGGAGCAAGTTAGTTAAGTCTAGAGATAACAAAAACATTAAGTTGTCTTTAGTTTTTTATTAGGCATAACAAATTGTAACAGTGCTGGCTGCTTTGGGCTGTGCAAAACAAAAGATCTTTAAAGAAAGATCTCATTATCAGTTTCTAAAACTCCAACAGAACTCTCTGAGCTCTTCCAGTTGGATCTGTTATGCACCGCTCATTTTCAGCGATCCAACTTTGATGGCTCTGACCTCAACTAATGGTATCGTAGGCTCCAGAAATCCTCCCTAAAGCTCTCTATCTCTCCAACCTCTTTCTCTGCTCCTTTAAGACACTTTCTCCACTGTTGCCTATTTGACAAAGTCACCTATCCTGATATCGTACTGCGCGTCAAAATTTGTTCATGTTCTTATTCTTGCAAAGCACCTTCGGATGCAAAATGCTGCTATGCAAGTGCAATTTTTAGTAGTTAATCCCCTCTTTAGGCTGAAGCAAATCTTCGTCCCATTCATCATTCAGATGGTACTTGAAAAACTAATCCAGACACGGTTGATGCAATCTGTCCTGTTATTGAGCTACTGTAGGGCTTTTCTCCCTGTGTTTCCAAGGCTGAACAGTTTGTGACCAGACTAAATAAGTACCAATATTTGTTGGTTGCCAGCTTCAATCAAATGAATCATCCTCGGACTGACAGTTCCTGTAAGGCCCCTCTCCAGGAACCATGCTAGAAGATACGTTTTTCCTCATCGTGTGAATGTGACAGCTCTTCAATCTATAATGGCTGATCTTGATGCTATCATTTCATTCCAGGATGGAAACATCAGTGTAACCAGATCTCACAGTAACATTCACCCAGAATAGCTTCAGAACACCATTACTAGAAGAATGCCTAATTTTCAATAAAAACAACCATATTTCTGGCAGCACTAAGAGGATCAAAATTGATTTTCAAAACTGTATACTGTTAAAAAGTGGAGGTTGACCACCCCCCCTCCCCCTCTGTGAACTAAAACCGAAACACCCAAAGAGGAGCACTCTGCCCTATAATCTGTAAAATGTGTGTGAAAAGTGGTCCAACTTCTCGTGGCTAAACAAAATAAACCCCTCACACTCACTTTACAATCAACAAGTAACAGCTTATTTATTGAACTCTAACATTGAACAAATTAACTGAACTATTAACAAGCCAAATAATCCCCTTCTAACTACTAACTATCCAATAAATACAAGTCCCACTTATTTAAAATATAAAATAAAGTTTTAAAAAAAATAGAATATAGCCTCTCAAAATTACAGCCATATTACATGTCTTCTGGAATGCTCTGTGCCTTCTCTATCGAATGCTCTGTCAGGAATGCCTCCTCCATCGATTCTTCTGTCAGGAATATTAACTAGTTGTGTTGTTGGTACCTTTCGTATTTAGATGGTGCTTTCTCTAAGACTTGTGAGAGCCTGCGATTCTCTCTTGAGATCTGAGAACTGTTAACTCTGGCAGATGGCAGTTAGGCCTTTTTTTTTTGCCCAACTGCCCCTTCTTTTATACCTTTGATGACATATCAATATTTCTTACATTAGGATTGGTCCTATGTTGTCAAAATCATCATATTTAAATATAATTGGTTTTTGGTATTGAAGTGCATGGTTAAAATTAATTGGCTAAGTTCAAAACTTTTTGTCTTGATAACAAAACAAAACTGCTGCTTGGCCTGCTAACTATACAGCCTTTTGATAGAAATGTTTTAATTCCGGTGCTCTGTGCACCTGTAAACCCACAAGCTGCTGCACACCCACATCCTTTTTGAATCTCTAAGCATAGAAAAAGCACATCATCTTTTAAAGGGACCATGCAAGGTTTTTTTCTCCTCCTTCTTCTAGCATTTTGAAAAGACCAAATTCTAACTTCCTGCCTCCTAATCCAGAAGTACTGTACCCAACTTCACAACAATATTCCTAACAAGTATCAAACAATGAGAGAATTGTGCATGGTTATGGTATTAGTGGAAAAATGTAAATGGAAGTGGGTGAGTTTACAGACTCACCACATAGAGGAGGCGCAGTGTAGTGGTATTATCGCCCTAAATCCAGAGAGCAAGGTTTGAATCCAGCCACAGCATATTTTATTGAATTCAATAAAAACCTGGAATTAAGAGTCTAATGATTACCATGAAACCGTTGTCTATTGTTGGAAAAGCACATCTGCTTCTCTAATTTCCTTTAAGGAAGGGAACTGCCATCCTTACTGAGTCTGGCTTCCATGTGATTTCAAACCCACAGAAATGTGGTTGATTCTGAACTGCCCTCTGGGCACTCAGGGATGGGCAATAAGTGTTTACCTGGCTAGTGGTACATTCGTCCCATGAATGCACTAAAACAAGCTGTCTTGAACTTACAGAACACAAAATACAGGCTCATATTCCTAGTACAATACTGAGCGATTGCCGCACAGGCTGGAACTAGACTTCACATTAAACAACTGACGCCTCTCAGGTAAAAGCTCCCGAAGCACGATTTGAAGAAGTGCAGGGGAAGTCTCCCCCAACATCATAATCCATATGATCCTCAACTAGCCTTGAAACAAATTTTCTGGTAACACATTACTGTTTCTGGGATAACAAGGTGTAGAGCTGGATGAACAGAGCAGGCCAAGCAGCACCAGTGGAGCAGGAATGCTGACGTTTCAGGTCCAGACTCTTCTTCAGAAAAGGATCTGTTTATGGGATCTTTCCTTGTACTAATTGGCTGCCCTGTTTTCGATATTATAAGAATCCAAAAGTACGTCATTGACTGTAAGCACTCCTGAGGTTATAAAATGTGATATATAAATGCAAGTCTTTCTTTTCTGTCCTCTCCTTCTTGCGTGGGTTTCCTTTCATCATTAGCTCAAATTGCAATGCACGCATCCTCATATTCAAACCGATTCATGTGCTTTGCTGTGCCCTATTTCTGGAGATCCCACCCATCCATCATAGCTTCTTTGTTCCTTCAGTGTGGGTTGTCTTCTGTAGCCCTCCTTCTAGGCACTTCAGCATTGGTTTCTGTGCCATCTGCTGCACTGCCAACTACCAATGCACCCCCGCTCCAAACTAATCTCTCCCACTGTCCAATAAGACGTTTTTAAAACTTATTTTGTTAACCAAGCTTCAGGTCATGCCCTCTTATTATGTTCATTCTTCAGAATATATTTTCTGCTTGATTATACCTTTGTGTAGGGCTTTGGCATGTTTCTGTGGTAAAAATGCTACAGATGATTTTGTTGTGGTATAATAAAACACAACATTGAACACATGCTCTCTGCGTGTCCTCTCAGTGATGCTGATAGGAAACCGATGTGCCTCATATGCCTTTTCTTATCAGAACTATCTGGATTCAGAAGAAAGAAATTCTATTAAGACTTTCACAACTCAGGATATGCCTCAGAAGCTACTGAAGTACTTTTTGATATTCAGTCACTTAAGTAATGTAGGAAACCTGTCAGCCAATTTGTGCACAGCAGGATTCATAAACAGAAATCATAAAATCATAAGATAATTTGCTTTGGTACTGTTTAATGGGAGAATACGCATTGACTGGGACATCAAAAGAACTCTGCTATCTTATTTGAAATAGTGCCATGGGATTTTCTTAAGTCCAGCTGAGCAGGTATATGTCATCTGAATGATAACATTTGCAATGGTGGAGTTTCCCCAGCACTGCACTTGGAGCATGGTTAGGAATTTTCAGCGCAAGTCTCTGGAGAAGCTAAGAGTGTTACCAACTGAGTCACGGTTGACACTTTGAAAGATTATGTAGCATTTCAGAACAGTTCACACCCACCAATCATCTATCTATCAATGGCTTCTGGTCCACTTCAAGTCTCCAACACAACATGGATTGACTGAAAATAAACAACTTACAGGGAGAGTCCATGTTTTTAGCATCACATACAAGCCAACCGTTTATAGAATTACCTCCTTTACATCTCCAAAAGGTGAATTATGTTGTTCTAAATACTTTCAATTAATGGCAATGGAGCTCTCTGGGGAAATCAGGAATAGGGAGAAAGCCTAATTTCATTAGCTTTGGGTTACTGGGATGACAATGCTGTGAACATGCCACTTAAACAAGCCATCAGTAACTTAACTAATACACTTCTACTTGGCACATTGACTAATGAATGGGAATTTCCAGGCGAGCTTGTAAAAGGGCAACTAACCCAGCTTTGCTAGCTGGTGTCGACGTTACAGGAATTACTGCACACCCTCTCTCTTCTGATTATAAATTCTCCTGCAATGCAATATGTTGAAGACCATCATTGTTTCCTTCACTTAAACCGATGGGCAATTTATCATCCAGTACGCAGGAAACCTTTATAAACAGGATGAATGAAATCTATAAATGTTACCTCACCAAAGTTCCCTTCCCCACTCACAGGATTGGTATTTTGTTTTGATCCTTGCAGCTATATTGATGGGATGTGAAAGGCTAGCAATCCTCTCAAGCCAGCTCCTACCTCCGCAGTTGTAACATGTCCATGAACACTGAACAGTTGCATGTACATTCTGGTCAATTATTTTGGCAGAACAGGAACAAATCTGGATAAGCTCCTGTCCTGAATTTGTCTCCCTCTGTTTAGACATGCCTGTGAATGAAGTGCATGGGTCAGGAATTGGCTACCGCTGTAATAGAGACCAAGATCATTAGTTTGATTAATGCTAAGGCAGAATGCTTAATGCAGTAGGAAATAATGTGTGGTATTCATCCTAATTAAAGTGTTAATTGGTTATAATAGCAACAAGGACAGTCAGAGGGGTACAAAGCAGAAAGGAAAAATATTGGTGCCAAACAAAAAATGTCCCGAACACAAGCCATGGTTAAATGAAGAACATTTTTTGTTGAAACAAGAAGACCTATCATTTCAGTCCAAAATGACTTCATTCCTTTTTTCTGCTTGATTGCAACATTAATCTTTCCATAACGAAATGACTAACTCCAGAACTATAAAGGCTGCTTTGATCATGAGTACTGTTAAAGAAAGCGTACTAACACTGCTATTTGGAGATGGAAACATAGACATTGTGACAGCCACTAACTCACAAACAGAGCTGGTCATTACAACGATGCAACATAATGGAGGCAATTACAACCTAACACCATTGCTGAGCTGATGAAATTGCTTATGATCTTGGTGCATGTCCACTAACATTACTGACCATTAAAAGCTGCAGAGAGATCATAGGCAAATTGTCAAATCACCGTTCCACTCTATCTCAACAATTTCAATTGAAATTAATGCAGAGTTCAATTAAAATTAACACCTATCCTCCTTTGATTACCAGTACCCCCAGTGCAAAGTGCCTGTATTTGAATTTTAATTTGTTATTGGACTGTGGGTAATAGTGGAAAGCCTATTTTCATTTCCAGTCTCTAGTGGCTGATTTTAAAGGTGGAGGACCACATAAATCATAGAATTCCCACAGTGTGGAAGCAGGCCACTTGGCCCAAGACCAACCCGCCAAAGAGCATCTCACCCAAACCCCTGCCCTTACCCTATTCCTATAAACACACATGTCCCACGGCTAATTGACCTAGCCTGCACATCTCCAGACTCTATGGGCAATTTAGCGCGGCACCTAACCTGCACACCATGGACTGTGGGAGGAAACCAGAGCACCCAGAGGAAACGCACGCAAACCTGGGGAGAATGAGCAAACTCCACACAGAAGGTTGCCAGAGGATGGAATGGAACCCAGGTCCCTGGTGCTGTGAAGTGTAAAATTACATGATGCCATGTTATATTCCAACAGGTTTATTTGAAATCACAAGCTTTCAGAGCATAGCCCCTTTTGTCAGGTGCACAAACTGGCACTGTGAGCCAGCAATGGTAACCACTGAACCACTGTGCCCCATCAGTGACCATGAGCCATTTCACTGCCTAGTGTCAGGGCTTCATCCCTTTAATGGTGAAGATCCCACCTTCGAGAGCTGCCAACCTATCAGCCAGCTTAATCAAAGCAGAGAGAAACGGGTTAGCTTGTTATTTTCATAATTCTGTTTGTGAGACTGTGCTGTCAGTAGATTGTCGCTCACTCCCTACAAAGGGACTGCACATCACCAGTACTTGATTGGCAGTAATGTCCTTTAGTCAGTTCCTGATCAAAGCATCAGACAAATATAAGTCTTTATTTTCTTTTGCTGTAGTTAAGAGGACCTTTATGCTGAGAACTACTCTTTGCTACAGCTGATCTATCATAAGTTAGTGTAAGACAAGTGCTGAGGTTACAGTGGAGATATGTTCAAGGACAATACCCAATTACTCTACTTGATATTCCATCTTTCAGAATTTCTGCATTATTTGGGCAAATAGGTGGTGATAGATTGTCTCAAAAAGCAATGGGTAATTATTCAATGCCGAGTAAATGAGACACACAAGCCTTAGGCCAAACTTTTCCTTTCCTGTCTGATACCTCAGGTGATATTAAGCACAGAGTAACATTTTTAAAAACACTGAACTTACAGAAATGTTTTATCTTCCTTGATTGACATACTGATATTATCCACCTGTCACTGGCTACACCCTCCACCAGCTCCCCCTGCCTTATCACTGACCACAGCGTCTCCCAACACCCCCTCCCCTATCACTGACCACACCCTCCACCAGCTCCCCCTGCCTTATCACTGAC
>JAHRHZ010000063.1:19475207-19497694 GCA_024137785.1 Ginglymostoma cirratum | reverse complement strand
ATAACACTCATACAGATAGGTGAGAGGTGAGTAAAAAAGATAGAAGTGATAAAAAGTAGATATGTGGATCAATTTGAATTGTTCACAACAAACAAATAGTTGAACACTGCAGTGGAGGTTACCAATAGCATTGACATTGTTTGAACAGTTGGTTCCACAACCCTTAGTTTTTCAAATTGGTTGAGATTCTATGGTTCTGATTCCTTTTGACTGAAATTAAACTCCAGCATTCAGGGTAAAGAGGGTACTTTTGTTGTTCTGGTTATTTGACAAGGTTCTACATGGTAGACTGGTTAATAAGGTTAGATCACATGGAATCCAGGGAGATCTCACCAACTGGATATAAAATTGTCTTGAAGGTGTGAGACCGAGGATGGTGGTAGAGATTTGTTTTTTGGACTGGAGACCACTGAGCAGCGATATGCCGTAATGTTTGGTGCTGGGTCCACTGCTTTTTGTCATTTATATAAATGATTTGGATGTGAACATAGGAGGAATGGTTAGTAAGTTTGTGGATAACACCAAAATTGATGGTGTAATAGACAGTGAAGAAGGTTATCTCAGAGTATAATGGGACCTTGATCAGATGGGCTGATGGACTGAGGAGTGGCTGGTGGAGTTTAATTTAGATAAATGTGAGGTGCTGTATTTTGGTAAGGCAAATCAGGGCAGGACTTATACACTTAATGTTAGGGCCCTGGGGAGTATTGCTGAACAAAGAGACCTGGGGTGCGGGTCTATAGATCTTTGAAAGTCGAGTTGCAGTTAGACAGGGTGGTGAAGAAGGCATTTTGCATACTTGTCTTCATTGCACAGTCCATTGAGTATAGGAGTTGGGACATTATCTTACCACTGTACAGGACATTGGTTAGGCTACTATTGGGATACTGTATTCAATTCTGGTCTCCCTGTTATAGAAAATATGTCAATAAACTTGAAAGGGTTCAGAAAAGATTGACATTTATGTTGCTGGGACTGAAGGGTATGAACTACAGGGAGATGCTGCATAGGCTGGGACTTTTTTCCCTGGAGTGTTGGAGGCTGAGGGGTGACCTTATAGAAGTTTATAAAATCATGAGTGGCATGGATAGGGTGAATGACCAAGGTCTTTTTCCTAGGGTGAGGGAGTCCAAAACTAGAGGGCATAGGTTTAAGGTGAGAAGGGAAAGATTTAGAAGGGACCTGAGGGATAACATTTTCATGAGTATGGAATGTACTGCCAGAGGAGATGGTGAAGTTGGGTACAATTACAACATTTACAAGGGATCTGGATAGGTGTCCTTTATTCATTCATGGGATGAGGATATCGCTGACTAGGCAGCATTTATTGCCAATCCCTAATTGCCCAGACGGGAGTTCAGAGTCAACCATATTGTTGTGGGTCTGGTGTCACAGCCAGGCTAGACAGAGTAAAGATGGCACTTTCCTTCCCTAAAGGACATTAGTGAACCAGATGGGTTTTTCTGATAATTGACAATGGATTCATGGTCATCATTAGATTCTCAATTCCAGATATTTTATTCAATTCAAATTCCACCATCTGCTGTGGCGGGATTTGAACCCAGGTCCCCAGAACATTATCCGGGTCTCTGGATTAACAGTCCAGCAATAATACCACTAGACCACTGCCTCCCCGACCCAATGTATGAATAGGAAGGGTTTAGAGACCAAATGCTGACAAATGGGACTAGAACAGTTTAGGATATCTGGTTGGCATGGACAAATTGGACCAAAGGGTCTGTTTCTGTACTGTATAACTCTATGACTCCATGACTGTATGACTCCAAATGGTTTGCAGAAGTCAGAGTGAGAGATCAACAGTACCTGCAACTTGAGATAATTAGACAATAGACAATAGACAATAGGTGCAGGAGTAGGCCATTCGACCCTTCGAGCCAGCACCGCCATTCATTATGATCATGGCTGATCATCCACAATCAGTATCCTGTTCCTGCCTTCTCCCCATAACTCTTGATTCCATTATCTATAAGAGCTCTAGCCATCTCTTTCTTGAAAGTATCCAGAGACTTGGCCTCCACTGCCTTCTGGGGCACAGCATTCCATTTATCCACCACTCTCTGGGTGAAGAAGTTTTTCCTCAACTCTGTTCTAAATGGCCTACCCCTTATTTTTAAACTGTGTCCTCTGGTTCTGGACTCACCCATCAGCAGAAACATGCTCCCTGCCTCCAGAGTGTCCAATCCCTTAATAATCTTACACGTCTCAATCAGATCCCCTCTCATCCTTCTAAACTCAAGGGTATACAAGCCCAGTCGCTCCAATCTTTCAACATATGATAGTCCCGCCATTCCGGGAATTAACCTCGTGAACCTACGCTGCACTCCCTCAATAGCAAGAATGTCCTTCCTCAAATTTGGAGACCAAAACTGCACACAATACTCCAGGTGCGGTCTCACCAGGGTCCTGTACAGCTGCAGAAGGACCCCTTTGCTCCTATACTCAATTCCTCTTGTTATGAAGGCCAGCATGCCATTAGCTTTCTTCACTGCCTGCTGTATCTGCATGCTTGCTTTCATTGACTGATGCACAAGAACACCTAGATCTCGTTGTACTTCCCCTTTACCTAACTTGACTCCATTTAGGTAGTAATCTGCCTTCCTGTTCTTGCCACCAAAGTGGATAACCTCACATTTGTCCACATTAAACTGCATCTGCCATGCATCCGTCCACTCACCTAGCCTGTCCAAGTCACCCTGTATTCTCATAACATCCTCCTCACATTTCACACTGCCACCCAGCTTTGTGTCATCAGTAAAGTTGCTAATATTACTTTTAATGCCTTCATCTATATCATTAATGTATATTGTAAACAGCTGCGGTCCCAGCACCGAACCTTGCGGTACCCCACTGGTCACCGCCTGCCATTCCGAAAGGGACCCATTTATTGCTGCTCTTTGCTTCCTGTCAGCCAGCCAATTTTCAATCCAAGTCAGTACTTTGCCCCCAATACCATGTGCCCTAATTTTGCTCACTAATCTCCTATGTGGGACTTTATCAAAGGCTTTCTGAAAGTCCAGGTACACTACATCCACTGGCTCTCCCTTGTCCATCTTCATAGTTACATCCTCAAAAAATTCCAGAAGATTAGTCAAGCACGATTTCCCCTTCATAAATCCATGCTGGAACTAGGGGATAGTTCTTCAATCGTAACCATCAGAGCACATTAATGCTTGAACGTGAGTGTGTTCCATCCTTCTAGCAAAGTTGAAACTGACTTTTTAACCTCTGTCCTCGTATATTCTTCAATGAGATAAACATAAAATATGTCTACAGTTTGGGACACAAACCACAGGGTGTGGCGTGCTGTTAAGCAGGAAGTCATCAGCCCCTTGTAACCTTTGTAGTTGCAGAAGATCATGGCCCAGTCTGTTTGGACTCACATCTCTTCCCCTTTAAAGAGATTTTGCTTGAATTTCCCTTCACATTCATAAGTATAAAATTCTAAAGGTCTCTCTCTCTCTCCCGACAGCCACTTAATTTACTTCCGCAGCCATTTTTGGCTGTATCAGCCTCTTTTAACCAACACATTTTGGAATTACATTAAAAATGTCTACAGATCTTCAAGATTCTGGTCTGTGGATGTAGCATTTATTACTGGCCATAATGTGACACTTCATCCACTCCAACTGTGTTTGAAGTTGCATTTGACCTCTGGTGTATTATTTTTGTCCATTGAATAGATTGTGAAATGATCTCAATACTAAACAGGAAAATTGAACATATTCGAAGGTTACGATTGGCACTATTTTTAAGCAAGGTATTTGAGCGTCCTGAACACACCGAAAACAAAGTGACACAATTTGAGATAACAAGCATGGGGCTGGATGAACACAGCAGGTCAAGCAGCATCATAGGAGCAGGAAAACTTGACATTTCGGGCCTAAACCCTTCATCAGAAAACCCTTCAATCAGACACAATTTGATTCAGTTTTTTGAGGACATAACAAAAATAATCGATGAGGGCAGAGTGGTGGATGTGATCTATTTGTACTTCAGTAAGGCATTCGACAAGATTCCTCATGGTAGACTGGTTAGCAAGGTTAGATCATACGGGATAAAGGGAGAACTAGTTGTTTGGAAACAGAACTGGTTGGAAGGTAGGAGACAGAGGGTGGTGGTGGAGGGATGCTTTTCAGACTGGAGGCCTGTCACCAGCAGTGTGCCACTAGCATCAGTGATGGGTCCACCGCGTTTCATCATTTACGTAAATGATTTGGATTTGAACATAGGAGGTATGGTTAGTAAGTTTGCAGATGACACCAGAATTGGAGACATAGTGGACAGCGAAGAAGGTTACTTCAGAGTACAACAGGATCTTGATCAGACGGGCCAGTGGGCTGAGGAGTGGCAGATGGGGTTTAATTTAGATAAATGTGAGGTACTGCATTTTGGAAAGACAAATCAGGGCAGGACTTATACACTTAATGGTAAAGTCCTGGGGAGTGTTGTTGAACAAAGAGACCTTGGAGTGCAGGTTCAAAGTTTCTCAAAAGTGCAGTCACAAGTAGAGAGGATAGTGACAAAGGTGTTTGGTACGCTTTCCTTTATTGGTCAATGCATTGAGTATAGGAGTTGGGTGGTCATGTTAGGTCTCTACAGGATATTAGTTAAGCCACAATTGGAATACTGCATGCAATTCTGGTCTCCCCGCTGTAGGAAGGATGTTGTGAATCTTGAAAAGATTCAGAAAAGATTTACAAGGATGTTGCCAGGATTAGAGGGTTTGAGCTACAGGGAGAGACTGAATAGGCTGGGGCTATTTTCCCTGGAGCACCTGAGGCTGAGGGGTAACCTTATAGAGGTTCATAAAATCATGAGCGGCATGGATAGGGTAAATAGACAAGGTCTTTTCCCTGGGGTGGGGGAATCCAAAACTAGAGGGCATAGGTTTAAGCTGAGAGGGAAAAGATTTAAAAGGGACCTAAGGAGCAACTTCTTCATGCAGAGGGTGGTGTGTGTATAGAATGAGCTACCAGAGGAAGTGGTGGGAGCTGCTACAGTTACGACATTTAAAAAGCATCCGGATGGGTACATGAATAGAGGGACATGGGCCAGATACTAGCAAACGGGACTTGATTAATTTAGGATATCTGGTCGGCATGGACAAGTTAGACTGAAGGATCTGTTTCCTTGCAGTACATCTCTATGACTCTAAAAGATTCCCACCACAACGGAGTTAAGTAGAAAATCTTGCTAAGTATAAACCTTGCCTGTTTTGAAGATGGTAATGTGAAGAATGTGGAGAAATTGGAACCTCTATTAATGTAGAAGATAATCCTAAACAAGGACTTGTACTTTTCTTCTATGTTTTGTAGGATCCATGCAATTTTATGTAAAAGGATGAAGATTACAGGGTTTGTTTTATTCTTGACAAAGTTGCCCTGTTAACTGTCACCCACATTTTTTGACAGAAAATGGATTATAATGCATTTGAAAAGAATGTCACTGTGTGGCAGTTCTGTGCAGATGCACATGAGCACTACGTACAACGATAAAGTGCTATTCAATCCCTCTCCCCCTTCCCATTCCCTAAAATCTTGACAATTTTTCTACTATAAGCAGATTTCCAAATTTCTTCTGAAAATTGTTGTTAAATATGCCCCCGTTGCTCTTCTGTGCAGTGTATTCTAGATTATAACAACATGCAGTGTAATGCAATTTCTCTTCACCTCCTCCGTGTAACTTCGGCCTTACATTTGTGTTCTCTTGTCATCTCCCACAAGTGGAAGCAGTTTCCCCTTAATTACTCAATCAAAATTTTGAGCATCTCTATTAAATCTCCCTCAACCTTGTCTGTGTAGAGATCTGCTTCACTGTTTACACCATAGAAACCGGGCAATAACTAAAACGAGTGATATGCATGAGCAGTCTGTTATACACCCAAACTGAATAGTCAAATACAAATTGAATATCCAACACCAGCTGATTTTCATTGTCATCCAATTCTACACCTGTTTCAGTATCAGTCCCTTACACCTATTAACTATGCACAATGCACAAAATTGCATGCCCTTTATTTGAGTAGTGAGTCAGACTACTGTTTTTTGTACAACAGACTATCAGAATAGTGATAAAAAATGCACAGAAGTCTTAATGTATGCCTCTCAGTTTCATTACCAGGACAAATGATTCAGGATTAGACAAAGAGGATAGTTAAAAGATTTGAATTTTGCATTTTACTATTCACGAGTGACCCAACTCATCTTTATTTTATTGCTCTATACATGCAACTTTACTCCATTAGTTCTTCATTCTTTTCATTTTATGCAAACGCTTTTAAACATTTTTATAATCTATTATGGCCAGCACGCACTTGGAATTTGAAGTCAAGGATGTGCAATAATTGATGTGATTTATAGGCAACTGTTGGCAGCAATCATCTGCATAACAAATAGAATTGTACTTCTTTCTTCCTTGCATCTCATTAACTTTCATTATGATGGATTCAGTAAATCATGTTTGGACTTGTCATCTTTATTCAGAAGTAAGTCTTCATCTGTGGGGGCTTCAATACTTCTTATTCTCCTCACAAAAGCATCAGTGGTTCTGGCTTTACTGCTTTTATGAGGGAGGAAAATATGTTGACTCAAAATCTTCAGCAAGGAGGATGAAAAGCTGAGGCAATGAGTAATCCCAAGCACTGATGACAATATAAATCGCATTAGTATTCTCTCAGAATCCTTTCCAGTCTCTAGACAACGCTGTAACTTGAGCTATGTAAAATATTACCACACTTACCTTAAGAAAATCACCAGATGGTGCCAATTAAAAATATCCTTTCATGTAGCACTAAGAATTTTTTTAAATCAACATTGCCACTCAGCTTTAACTAAAAGTTTGTGCGTGGGATACGGGGTTGTTGCATCCGTTTGCAGAGGGAAATGTTTGAATTTTAAGAATGTGTAGAAGAGAAAGAAATTAAGGTAACATGGTTCAAAATGAAATAGTTGTAGAGCCACAGCACAATATGTTGAATGTTCTCCGTCAGTGCTGTCTCACTGTCTCATTTTAAAAGTGTAAGCAACTGAATAGATCACTCCAACCCAATATTGTAAATCCATTCAATATACCCAAAATTCACATCCCTCTGCTTGAGAAAAGAATAGTAATAAGCAGATGGTTGTTAAATAATGTAATTTTAAGACAACACGTTAGTAGGTGGTTACAGAGAGAAAGCCCACGGACTCAGTACATGCTGAATAATTGTGCCGGTGTATCAGGGCAGCTGAAAAATGTAGGTCAAATTCATCCCACAGCAAGAAAGAACGTTTTCCCTTATATATGGCCTTTCACATCCTCAGCAAATTTTGCAGCCCAGGACTGTAGTCACTGAAATGTAGTCACTGTTGCAATGTACAAAACACAAGAAGTACAGAAAGACCCAATACTTAATAATGTGATAATGACCAGATCATTTGTTTTAATAATGCTTGTTGAGGCTTACTAGGAGCTGTCAAACTCATGATTGGCTGATTGGCCTCCTTCTGTGCCATACGACATTGCAATGGAGCGATGCATCAATCCAGGATGAAGCAATGATGTTTGCAACTTCTTGCTATTCACAAAAACTGGAATATGTAGGGACTTGTAAGTCTGTTGTCACAACATCTCTGTGAAGTCTTCCATGCAGTATTGTCTATAAAAGGCAGTTTAGGTTAAGAAAAGAGATTTAGATTTAGATTTAGAATAGATTTAGTTTAGATTTCATTGTCACATGTACCCGAATACAACAGTACAGGAGTACGGTGAAAAGTGCACTGTTGTTTTCATTCTCTGGTGCCATCTTAGAATACAACAGTTAGAATTAAAACAAGAGCTGACAGTGGCAGTAAGGGTGATCTGGTCAATTTCTTTTCCTATTGTTTCTGTTTCTTTAATTTCGGCTGAAAGGATTAGCTCTGTCGTGGAATCTGTGGTTTCAACGTTGGCATATTTTGGAACAGGCCCCGATTGGAAAAGGGAAACTAAAAAGAGAAACTAAGGTAGGAAACTAACACATTCAGTTTCTAAGGAAGCTAAGATTGAAACTGATATTTGTAAGCAAACTTTTTGGGCAGACTGAAGCTTTTTGAAATCATGTAAATAACATTGACAATCAGAGGCTGGATCCAGAAGCTGAGAATAAGTAAAGATATAGTTGCTGCATCGGCTGTTGTTACTTGAAGATACCTTTGATGGATCTAGACCATTGTAATAGATATCAGATCCCAGGCTGGATAGATCATATTTTGTTCATTTTTATTTACTGTGGTGGTGTTTCACTGAAACGTAAACATGCAATACCATGGATTTTGCTTTAATGATAAAATAGAGGTTTATTACCCAAAAGAAATAGAAATAAGGTAGAACAAACCAAACTTTTTACATTGACATAAATTGAATGATTTTGAACACAACTATCCCAACATCATCACTTTGCAGTATTCCAGTGCCAGAGAGAGACAGAGTTCTCTTCACTATCATACCTGTTGGTTTGACTTAATTGTTTCTTCCAATTCCTGGTCTTGAGTATTTTATAGTTTTTTCCTTGATTATTCATGCAAGTGAGCTTAAACATTCTTAGCTCCAAATAACACCCTCAGATTTCTAACCAAATATTTCTGGTCTGGAATTTTCAAACTAAACCCTTACATTGACCTAAGTTATTTCCTAATTGTTCTCAATTGACTCCTTTCTCCAGGAAAAGCTATTCTTACCTCGGATCCTGGCTAGGTCTTCTGTGAAGTCATCCAAGAGCTTTTCAGTCTACTTTCCTAAGCAAAAATTGATTCTTCTAAACCAAAAGCAAGCTAATATCTTTCAATGTTTGTTCTCCCTAATCATAAAGCTCTCATAGTACAAACAAGCTCCCATTATCAGTTTATGCAGGTCCCGGTCAGCCGCTCTCTGACATGTACTGGCTAAAAATTATGTATCCCAAAAGATTGACAAATAATTATTACACCTTTTCATACAAATAGCCCAAAACAAACATGCCATTAATTCAAAATCCAAAGTCTAAAAAAAACGGCATTAACATATAAAAATCATACACTTTATATCATACAAAGTTGAGGAATTCTGGCAGATGTATACTATTTTTGCCCCAGTAAACAGAAAGTCATGTAGATATATTGTTTTTGATCAAAATGATGGAAAAAATTAGGAGCATTTTTAACTTTGATTGCTGGCCAAAATAACAAAGCCTTCAAAAGAAAGGTAAGTTAGATGAAGTGTCAGATGGGCATCCAATTCCCCACCACTGGCTCTATGCCTGTCATTAGAAATTAAAATTGCTACCAATGTGACCACATTGGTGAGAAAATTGATTTGGGAAACTTTCTTCCATCATGAGCATTGCTCATATTTCTGTTTGTGATGTTAAAAACGAGAGCATTAATAAAGCTAAATAAAATAAAAGAAGAACTGCAGATGCTGGGAATCAGAAACAAAACCAGAAATTGCTGGGAAAACTCAACAGGTCTGGCAGTATCCATGGAGAGTAAGCACAGTTAACATTTCAGGTCTAGTGACCTTCTTCAGAAGCTTAATGAAATGACTTGTTAAGGGTTTATTAATGGCAATGAAAGCCTTGTTAATGCCTTGATAATGTCAGTGAGAGTCCTGTCATGGGCTTGTTAATGATGTTGGTAAGCCTTGTTCAAAGTCCCTCTTAAGAAACATGTGCATTTTTTCATAGTAAATGCAAAATAGTATGCTTCTTTTCATAATCTCTCAGCAGTTTAATGTAGTCTTAGTACAATGTTTGTCAGATGAGAGATATTGTTCTGCTTGGTTTTAATGCACTCACAAGAAGACAGGAATTTTATTCTTGGAAGTCAAGTATCTGCCTGTCTAATGTCAATACATAGACAAAAATTACAGCAGATTTCTTTATTTAATCTCCTTGCTATGTACATCAAAATACAGAGTATTCAGTACAACAAATCAGACAAGAAATGTGTGAATTTGAGCGCTAATGGAGAGAGAAAGGAGATAATGAAAAGCCTATTTCAAAGAGATTGCTATGGACCATGTGAGTGGTTGTCAAAATGTCCCCTTCAGGGCAGAAAAGAACAGAACTCATTACAGAGTGCCAGGTCCAGGAGATATAAAATACAATCAAGTAAATTCAGTATTCAGACCCCAGAGTAATGATTTCCAATTTGAAGAAAAGCATAAGATAAACAATGAATATCACAGCCAATTATTTCAGCGTCACATTTGGAATAATCAATCCTTACAGTCGTAAGAATAGCAAACAAGGCAGTTATATATGTAAACTACATTTGCCTGTATTATTTTGCAAATTTACCAAGTAACTGGAGAAAATCTCACTGTCACCCCTCAGCATTCAATACCTGACCATCACTGAATGCCCCAATATTGACGAGAAGGCTGAACTAGATTAGCCATATTAATACTGCAGCTATAAGAACGGGTCAGAGGCTAGAGATCCTGCAGTGGATAATGCAGTTCCTGGTTCAGAGAGTCATAGCGGCATACAGCACGGAAACAGGACCTTTGTCCATGCCAACCAGGTTTCCTAAACTGAACTAGTCCCATTTCTCTGTTTAGTCCATAACCCTTCAAACCTTTCCTATCCATGTACCTGTCCAAATGTCTTTTGAATGTTATAATTCTACTTGCCTGTATTACTTCCTCTGGCAGCTCATTCTATATATGCACCACCCTCTGCATGAAAAAGCTGCCCCTCAGGTCCCTTTTAAAGATTCCCCCCCTCGCCTTAAACCTGTGCCCTCTAGTTTAGGACTTCCCTACCTTGGTGAAAAGACCTTAGCTATTCACCTTATCTATGCCCCTCATGATTTTATAAACATTTATAAGGTCACCCCATGATCTCTAAAGCTCCAGGGAAAAACATCACAGCCTTTCCTGAGAACTCAAACCTTCCAGTGTCAGTAACATCCTTGTATATCTTTTTTGCACCCTTTCCAGTTTAGTAACATCCTTCCTGTAGCAGGGCAACCAGAATTGTATGCAATGCTCCAAATGCGGCCTTATGAATGTCTTGTACATCCCAACTCCTGTACCCAAAGCTCTGACTATTGAAGGCAAACATGACAAACGACTTCTTCACCACCTCCCCGTCTACCTGTGATGCCACTATCAGGAACCGTGTACCTACACCCTAGTTTTCTCTGTTCTACAACACTCTCCAGGGCCCTACCATTAACAATGTAAGTCTTGCCCTGGTTTGTCTTACCAAAATGCAACACCTTGCATTTACCTGAATTCCTCAGCCCACTGGCACAATTGATCATGATCCCATTGTATTCCTAGATAACTTTCTTCACTGTCCACTATACCACCAAGTTTGGTGGTATTTGGTGGGGTTTTTTTTACCACTAATATGCTCCAAAGTTACTAATAATGCCTCCTATATTCTCATCCAAATTGTTGATATAAATGACAAACAACAGTGGACCCTAGTCACAGGCCTCTAGTCTGAACACCAAAGATTTACCACCACCCTTTGTCTCCTCCCAGCAAGCCATTTTTGTACTCAATTGGCTAGCTCTCACTGGATCCCCTAAAGCCTGTCCACTTATCTACAAGGCAAAAATCAGGAGTGTGATGGAATACTGTGTACTTTCGTGGAAGAATACATGCTCCAACAACACTCAAGAAGCTTTACACTAACCAGTACAAAGCAGCCCACTTAACAGGCACTCCATCCACAAACATTCATTCCTTGGAATTTTTCGTACCCGTTGGAATGTATCTATTTTATGGATTCTGAAATATCCACATAAATGTCTGCCACTGTATCCCTATTGACCTATCATTTAACTTAATTTGCTTAATTCACTTTACCCCACGTTGCTTTCCTACCCTCATAATTGCACTTATTTAAGCTTTAAGAGATAGTATTAGACATATTCTTCTGTCCCTCAAACCGATCATTAATTAATCCTATCTCCTTGCACAATACCAAATCTCACATAGCCTGCTTATGGTCAGCTCCAGAACATGCTGTTATAGGAAAACATCTTGAAACCATTCTAAAAACTCTTCATCTGGGCTACATTTTCCCGTTTTCTAGTTGATATCCCATGATTACTGTTGTGTCTTTCTGACAAGCTCTCATTATTTCTTGCTTTACTCTCTACCCTACTGTGCAGTTACTATTACTGTACAACACTCCTACAAGTCACTTCTTGCCTTTATCATTTCTCATTTTTAACCAAACAGTTTTGACATTTTAAATTCTTACTCTCATCATTCTCTATTGCATTATTTATTAAATACTTATTGTTAAGTTATTACTTTTTGCTAAGTACAGAACCTGGTCCATGCTTTCTATCAACTTGGGTACACAAATCAGGTAGTTTGTGGATTTTGCACATTTCTTTTAAAAACGCACCTTAAGTTTTGGGATGACTCCAGGAATAATGGAAATTGATTTCCAGAAAACTACCCCAGTGAGTTATGACAGTCTCCAGCCATGAGCAGATGTCTTTGTACTCACACTCTATGCTGCAGAGAACAGTGTCAATCCTCCTGACAATGCAATCACCTTCTACCACAACATTACAATTTGCTATTCATCCTGAGTGGCTTCTACGACCACATGGTCAGTAAGCACACCCTGGAGCCTCCATTCTCATCCAGATAGGGTGAAAGATTCCACTCCTGTGCTCCTGCCCTTTTGGGTCCCCTTACCTGCCTTACTCACAGTCACACTTTCATGTCCTGAACACTGGCCAAGTCAGTCGACCAAATCCTAAGAGATGTCCATCTCCTGACACAGAATTTGGCCATCTTTATCTCTCCTTGAAGTGTTGCATCCTAGTCCAGCCTCTAGCTCATCGACCCTCAGCTGGAGTTTCTCCAATTCCAAACACTTTCTGCAGACAGGTTTGCTCTGGGTCAAACATCCACATCTGCCATCCTTATTTTTATCTAAGGAACTACTTGATTATTTTATTAAGTTATATGTTTACTACTGCTTTAATATATTTTATTAACCTTACCACCAGTTAGATACTAATTTGAATCTTAGCAGTAGAGTTCACCTTATTTATATACTGGACACTCATCAAATAATTAACATTGCCTCCTGCAACAAAGTAAGAATCAATTCCTCAAGGCTGAGTAGCTAGAAAGAACGAAAGCAATGGAACACCTCTTTCCTTTCCTCCCCTGAACTCCCTTAATCACCTAACTCTAGCACTCTATTATAAGTCATATTCAAATGCTGAGGCACACAAGGAGTTTAGGCCCAAAACGTCAAGTTTTCCTGCTCCTATGATGCTGCTTGACCTGCTGTGTTCATCCAGCCCCATGCTTGTTATCTCGCACACAAGGTTAGCTAGTTTGATATACTCCAAAGCTAAAAGGCCCTACCTGACTCATTTAATGTAGATCCAGTTTCAGCTGCTCTTCTGCTTGAGATCCTATTAAAACCATGCTTAAGGCTAGGAACTGCAGAATTTAAACTGTAGATTTTATTTATACACCAACAGAAAATACATTCAAAATTAGATGCACACAAAATAAAAATTTAGACTTACTTGCGCAACAACTGCAAGCACTCAGTCAATAATGGTACATCCCCACTTTCTTAATCTTACTCTCTATACTGTCTGAAAACTCCATATTCATGGATGTTAGGATTTCCCCTCTTTGAGCCAAATTTCTGTTATAACAATTATATCATGAGCAATGAAGTTCCCTGTAGTGGCCTAACATTATTTAAGCACGACCAACATCTCAAACCAGATTACCTGATATTGTCATAATGCTGCTTGTGGGAGTTTTCTCTATGTAAATCGGCTACTGTATTTTCTATGTTACAAAAGTGATTATACTTTTAGAGAGAAACTCTTAATTAGCTGCAAAGTGCTTTGGGAGGTGATGAAAAACAATATAACAATACAAATTCTTTACATTCAATATGTTCTTTTTGTTAGTGTTATCTTCCTTTTCTTATTCATTCAGGGAATGTGACCTTCACTGGCAAGGCAAGTATTTATTTCCCATTTCTAGTGGTCCTTGGGAAGGTGGTAGTGAGCTGCCTTCTTGAACTGCTGAAATCCATTTGGTGTAAGTGAACCCATAATGCTGTTAGGAAGGGAGTTCCAGTATATTGACCCAATCTTCTCCCATTTCAAGATGGTGAGTGGTGGAAGATGAATTTGCAAGTGGTGGTATTTTCATGTATCAGCAAACCCTGTCCTTCTACAGGATGAATACAACTATTACACAATGCAAATACTTCAGTTCCATTGCACCAATGCTGTTAATTTGGATGTCATTTACAGTGATCGTGAGTTTGGAAAATGCTGACTAAGGAGCCTTGATGAATTTCTGCAGTGTATCTTTACATAGTACACACTGCTGTGCGATGGTAGGGAGAGTGAAAGTTTGCCGATGTGGTGGTAATCAAGCAGGCTGCCTTGTCCTGGATAATTTCAAGCTTCTTGAGTTGGGGCTACTCTCAGCCAGGCAAGTGGGATGTATTCCAAACACACTCCTGACTTATGCCTTGTAGTTCGGCTCTGAGAAGTCAGGAGGTGAGTTACTCATTGTGGAACCTGTAGTCTCTGCCCTGCACTTGTAGCCACTGTATTTATATGGCTAGTTCAATTCAGTTTCTGGTCAACAGTAAGCCCTGGGATCATAGAATCCAGTGTGGAAACAGACCCTTCGGCCCAACAAGTTCACACTGACTCTCAAAGCATCCCACCCAGACCCATCCCCCTATAACCCACCTAATCTACACATCCCTCAACACTATGGGCAATTTTTCATGACTAATCCACCTAGCCTGCACATTTTTGGAATGTGGGAGGAAACCAGAGCATCTGGGGAGAATGTGCAAACTCCACACAGACAGTCGCCCGAGGGGGGAATTGAACCTGGGTCTCTGGTGCTGTGAGGCAGCAGTGCTAACCACTGAGCCATTGTGCCACCCAATGTTGGGTGTTGGAGATTATCATGCCCTTTGTGTGGCATGAATGCTACTTGCCACTGGGCAGTCTAAACTTGGATAGTATCCAGGCATTGCTGCAACTGGACATGGACAGCTTCAGTATCTGAGAAGTCATGATTTTTGCTGAATATTGTACGATCATCAGAAAATATCTCCATTTCTGACATTACAATGGAACAAAGATAGTTGATGAAGCAGCTGAAGATGATTGGTTCTAGGATACTACTGAAAACTCCTACAGAGATGTCCTGGAACTAAGATGACTGACCTCCAACAACCACAACTATCTTCTCATGTGTCAGCTATGACTCCAGTTTACTCCAACTGACTCCAGTTTTGCTGGGGCTTCTTGATGCCACACTTGGTCAAATGCAGCTTTGATATCAAGAGCTATGACCTTCATTTTTCCTCTGGTATTAAAACTCCTTTATCCAAGTTTGGACTGAAGCTGTAATGAGTTCAGGAGCTGAATGGGCCTGGCAGAACCCAAACTGAGCCACGCAGCATCATGACTTGGAATTCTAATGCTGTGCTTTCAGGTGAAAACCCTGATGGCCCTCTGTAACAGCACTGTGGTGGTACCTACAGAACATGGACCATTGCAGTGCAAGAAGGTGCCTCATCACCACCTTTTCAAGAGCAACTAGGATTAAGAAACAGAGATAGTAAGAACTGCCGATGCTGGAGTCAGAGATAACACAGTGTGGAGCTGGAGGAGCACAGCAGGCCAGGCAACATCAGAGGCTGATGCTGCCTGGCCTGCTGTGTTCCTCCAGCTCCACACTGTGTTATCTAGGGTTGAGAAACAAATGCCTTTTCAGTGACATTAACATTCTAAAATAAATGAAGGAAAATATTCTAATATCTCTGCAACTAGTCCTTTGACCCTCCATGAAATCTGTATTCATTCAAGACCCTCCTCAGCTCAGTCCTAAATGGGTTATTCCTTATGCTGACGCTGTCCTCAGTTCTAAACAACCCCCACCTGACTTTCGTCACAGGACAACCTCTCGAACACAGGAATTAGTTGGTGAATCTTCATTGCACTCCCTCTACGGTAAATGTACATTTCCTTGTGTACACAAAATTGCAAGTGTAGTCTCATCAATACTCTATTTCATTGTTATAAAACATCCCTGTATCTATACTCAAATCCTCTTGTAATAAAGGCCAATATACCACGGACCTTCTTAATTTCTGGTTGTACCTACATATTAGCTTCCTGTGACTCATGAAGAAGGATACCCAAGTCCCTTTGATTCTCAACACTAGCCAGTGTTTCAGAAATATTCTGTATTTCTCTTTTTCTTATCCTCGCATTTTACCACATTGTGTTCCACCCTTCAATTTTTTTTTGCCCTCTCCAAATCACCTTGAGGTAGCTTTACGTCCTTTTCACAAATCTCTCAACTCACTCTTCCACCTTTTTTTGTATCTTCTGCAAATATCACATTTAATCTATCATTTCCAAATCATTGATATAGATTGAGTATATCTGGGGTCCAAGCACTTATCCTTGCCAAGCACCACTGATATGAGCCTGCCAACCTGAAAATGATCCAATTATGCCAATCTCTGTTTTCAGCCAGTTAACCAGTGCTCAATCCATGCCAGTATCTTCCACCTGATGTTCTCTAATTACCCAACTCCCTGTGTGACAGCTGCCCAGATGGATATTAGGTATCCATGGTGCTACAAAATATGAATATCCTTTTTTGTTCGAAAGCAGATTAATTTTATTAATAAGTCTTCTGATAAAGTCCCATTAAATATCACACTCCAGTTGTAAACCAGATTGATTGCATTTCAGACCATGATAAATCATAGCCTATTCACAGAGCATCAGTCATTCCCACACATAGGCTAATTGTGATAAATTTGTTGAAAATCTGCTGGCATAAAATTAATTTTCTATGGCAGTAAGCTCAGGCAGCAGTTTTAGTTGCATATGTGCAAGTTATTACATGTTCACATCTGGTAGAAAAGTCCAAAATAGCTCAATTCTCAAATCGAGTCCATACTGGACAAAGCCAAACAGTCAGTGACCTCCTATAGCAGATAATTCTATCTGCTTGTAGCTCTGACTTTCAGATGAAACTTTGAACTGAGACCCCATCTACTTTCTTAAGTGGATGTTGAAAACGTAAGTAGTTTGCATTTCTACACTACGAAAATGACTGCTTGTCAGAAGTACTTAGTGAGTTGTAAAGTGCTTTGGGACCAGAATATAAGCGCAGCATAGCATGGAGTACCAAGACTTGGACAACAACCAGCTTGGGATGGTAACTAGCAAATAAAATTTGTGCCACACAAGAGCTAGGCAATGATCATCTTCAATGGGAGAGAATCCAGCCATTGACCTTTCACACTCTATGTCGTTACCATTGCAGTATCTTCCACTATCAACATCCTCAGGGTTACCACTGGCCTGAACCTGAACTAAAAGAAGAGGTCAAAGGCTGGGAATTCTGTGGGAAGTAACTCATCTGACTCCTGAGGGTCTGTCCACCATGTATGAAGTACAACTCAGGAATATAGTAGCATATGCTCCAATTGCCTGTATGGTGCAGCTCCAACCATACACAAAAAGCAACTAGCTTGATTAGCATCTCAGCTAATACCTTCAACATTGACTCCCTCCACCACTGATGCTCAGTGGCAACAGTGTGTAGAATCTACCAAGATATACTGCGACGACTCATAAAGTTTCCTTAGAAAGTACCTTCCAAGACCTGTTTGCTATTCATTCATGGGTTGTGGGTGTCTCTGGCTAGGCAAGTATTTATTATACCCACTTAATTATCCAGAGGGCAATTATGAGTCCAATACATTGCTATTGGTCTGGAGTCGCATGTAGGCCAGATCAGGTAAGGATGACAGATTTCCTTCCCTGAAGGGCATTAGTGAACCAGATGAGCCTTTATGACGTTTGACAGTGGTTACATGGCTGCTATTAGGCTAGCATTTAATTACATTGACATTTAATCTATGATTGGATGTGAACCCAGAGCATTAATCTGATGTTCAGGATTACTAGTCCAGTGACAATAACATTACGCCACTACTTCCTCAGCCTTCTATCCCCTAAAAAGACTTGGGCAGTAGAACACTACAACCTGCAACCTCCATTCCAAGCCACACCATCTTGGCTTGGAATAATATCACTGTTCCTTCAGTGTCACAGGGTTAAAATCCACAAACTTCCTTCCTAACAGCACTGCGGTTGTATTTACATCACATGCACCATAGCTGTTTAAGAAGGCAGCTCTCCACCAGCTTCTCAAGAACAATGAGGCATGGGCAAAAAATGATGGCCCAGCCAGCAATGCCCAATCTGTGAATAAATAAATAAAATGCCCTGTGAAGAGCTGTGGGGCTTTGTTTAAATTAAAATCCTCGACACTACATAAGTGTAAGTTGTTTTTGTTCTTTGTGTAGATTTTGCCTGAAGCCTTGACAGAATAGGAATAAATGTGATATTATCAATCATGCACTATCACATTTATATTTTAATTGTGCTTTTATATTACATTCAAGTGTTTGTGCAATGATGATCCCTCTGATCTGGAAGCTTTCATTGTTTGAAGATTGCTCAACTTTCCTTGTTCCTAGGATGTTAAAGAAAATAAATTTGGACTGGAAATTGAGATACCGTTTCAATATTTTTAATGCACTGACTCTTAGGAGCTCTGATTTAACTCAATATTTTTTTGCCGGTCTCAAATGAATTTTAACGATATGAAAATGAGTTTTCAGAACCTGAAAGAAAAAAACCCATCAAGTGTCATAACAGAATGCTTAATGCTTCTCTGTGAAATACCAAATTTCCTTGCACTCCTGAGAATGACTGACACTTGCAGAAATTGGAGTCATATTTCACAAAGAGACATTTTTATTTAAAGAAAGCCTTAGCTGGGTTGGCGGCATGCTTGTCTCCAACTGAGAAGCCATGAGCATGTAATCTAGGCTGACATTGCATCAACAGAGCTGAAGGAAGTGCTCATTTGGCCATTTTACCAGCTCTGTCTCTTTGGAATATCTATCGAACTGGTCACATTCCTCTTTCCCCACAGTCCTATGAATTGTACCCTTTCAATTACATATCTGATTCCTGAATGAAACTGCTTCACCCATCGTTTCAGGCAGTATATTTCAGATCATAACCACCCAATGTGTAAGACTTTTTCTCTCACTTACCTGTCCTGAACCCTTGACCTAGCTGCTTGACTTTGCAAACAAAATGCAATATGGAAAAGGTGTTCAATTATACCTCACATTAACTGCCAATTATGAATTCAGGAGAAACTTCGTTTTTCTTCCTCTTGGGGAGAGTCAGCGCAAACAGCAAAAAAAAATCTGGTTAATCACTCATTAAAAACCTATTTAAAGAGAGAATGAAATTTGATTTATATTGTCCATCTTTATTGTTAGTTCAGCCTTCCTATCTATCTTAATCACAGAGAATAGCTTCCTAACATTATCACCTGACAACCAAGTGCTCATGGACTCATCAAAGCAGTTAATGACTGTTTCTCATTACTGAGCAAATTAAATTATTAAAAATTAATGATGGAATCCAGAGAGGGATATTTTACCAATGGCATTTCCCATGTATTCATTCAGTCCTACTGTGTGCTTCAGAGCAACAACAATCATTTGCATTTATATTACACCTTTTAAAGCAGTAAGATATCCCAAAGTCTTTCAAAGAAAAATAATCAGATATAAATTCAATGTTGAGACATGAAAGGAGATATTAGGATGAGGCAATAAACGACTTTGGTCAAAGTGGTCGTTTTTAAGGAGCATCTTACATGAAGCATTTGAGGTGGAGAGATTGAGCAATTAGACAGGGAGTTCCAATATTTAGAGCCTAAACACAACCATCAATGCTAGGAGTTGAATTAGTGGCCAGAATTGGAGTGTAGAGGTCTGTAGGTTTGATAGAGATAGGGAAAGGTGAGGACCTGGAAGGATAGGATGAAAATCTGAACTAATTGAGGCTTTGTGGATCACGAGCAACTGGGACATATTCCATGTTCTGAGGTGGGTGGCAGAGTTTTGGATGTCTTCAAGTTTATAGAGAGTGAAAGAAAGGAAACTAACAGTGCAATACAATGTGAAGTTTGGAGCTAATATAAACATAGTAAGAGTTTCAGCAGCTGATGCATTAAGGCAGAGGGAAGACAAGCCATATTACTAAGATAGAAATGGGCAATTATTTTGATTGTGAGGAAATGGATTTGGATACAAATATTTAGCCTGCCTTAAATTAGTGATTATCACTAATGTAAAGATGTGCCGGGGAGCTTAGTATAAGCAGTCAGCCGTTGTTGCAGGAAGTGGCCTGGTCACTTTGTGGCATGAGCCCCAGAATAAAGATTAATTTTCAGTCCCATTAGAAAGGGCACAGATTAGCTCTTGTCTTTTGACATTGGTGCAACTGATTTCTGTTCCCATTCTCCCCACCTCCTCCCACCATCTATACTCTCTCCCTCTCCCTTCACACTCCATACCCAGCTCTCCTCAACTCCTCTTCTACTCACCCCATCTTCTGCCCATTTAAAAGATATCTGGATGGGTATGTGAATAAGAAGTGTTTAGGGGGATATGGGCCAAATGCTGGCAAATGGGACTAGGTCAGACTGGGATGTCTGGTTGGCATTGGTCTGAAGAGTCTGTTCCCATGCTGTATGACTCTATGACTCTGATCTCCATTCCTGGGCCTTTGGCAACCATGATGTTTGCCCTTCACCCTCGTCATTCACATTACTTCAGGTCCCTTCCTCCTCAGCCTTTCCATCCACTACTCCCTCATCCCTCACCCCCCGCCTCCCTCCAGTTCCTAGTCCCCTCAATCTCTCTACTCTCTATCCTGGACTCTGTCAGGATCCATGGGGCAGGTCGATACCATTGGGTACTGCTCGTTATTTAATTAAAACCAGAGGATCAAAATAACACAATTAATGGGAAGTTTTGTTCCTGACTGTTCTGACTATCAGGTGACCCTTAACCTAGGTGCCCAGAAATTCAAATTGATAAAAGACAGAAGGCTCCCAAATCCATGTTAATCAGGGCTGAGTGCTAGAAGTTATGGTCTTTAATGTACACCAACTTAATGCAATTCCAAATTCCAAGTCAGTAGCCAACTATTTTGACTGTGCATTGTAAGGATCCTCAGCCGACTTTCTGGACAGTTGATGGGAGTACAGATCAAGGTGATGCTAGACACTGTGTGAGTTTTGAGAAAGCGAGGTTCTCTGGACGGCCACCCAAACGGTTTTGACAGCTGCCAGCAGTGAACCTGTTGCATTAAACTCAACACTCCTCCCCCTCTATTCGAAGATGCTGCAGCAGGCTGTTCACCCACAGATTTTCCATACCCAGATTGCTCAGATGCTGACTAGAAGCAGGTTTTGTGCCAATGGCTTGGTAGATGATGTCAACACAAAATGCAGGTGGAACCCAAGCTGACCCCATTGAGTATGTACAGTGCAAAGTCCACCGCCCACTCTCTATTGTCCACTGCCCACTGCCTGATGTGCATTGCATCTTGAAATCTACCCACCTCCCTCCCTCAACACATTTCTTAATTCAGTGCAGACAGAGAGAGAGAGAGAGGGATAAACAATGCAGTGAGGGAGAAGGAAAGAACTTGCCATGCAGAGGATCTGAGATCATCTCGGAGCATGGTACAGCTACTGAGTACAGCTGGAAGTCTAATGGTGTTCCATGCAGGGAAACGCAGTTGTCAATTTTATGCACAGCAAGATCCCAAAAACAACAATGGGGTAAATGACCTGATGATCTTTTGCAGGTGGTGAAGTGTGGGGGAGGAAGAACAAAAGCCATAAAGGAGACTGTCACTGATGGAAAGTATAAAAGAGCGCCTGGACACAGCTCAGTCACCTTAATAGGAGCATGAAAAAAATTATTTGTTGCTACTTCAAGCTTAATTGTTATCGTTTGTGATCACAGCTACATGTGTGATGATGAGCAGGCAAGTCTATTCACCACGCAGTCAGTGAGAATTTTGGTAGCTGAAATTAAATTCATCTTTACTGGAAACCTTTCCCTGGCATTCTGTACATCCAGGACAAATAATTACTGAGTAATTATTTTTTCTACATAAGATCCTATCACTTTAATAATATCAAAGCGCCAGGCACACATTTATAACTATGATCTAGAACTCAGGATTATTGCCAAAAGGTAATAAAATATAATTAAAGCCTTGGCTTATCTGATCAGGAGGGGGCACCAGCTTGTGTCTCCCAGCTGCTACTTTTCACACTCCGACCCAGAATCCTGTTCCAATGTCGTGCTTTCCTATTTCTCCCACTCTACGGTTTAACTCTGCCTTTCCTTTTGGACTAGCTGTTTCTCTCTCGTGCCAACTCCCCATTCCTGCTGCTCTTCCTTTCTGTTTTATTTCCACTAACCCAATTACATTTCTCCTCAGAGATAAAAGGCACTGCAGATGCTGGAGAATCCAAGATGACAAGGTGTGGGGCTGGATGAACACAGC
>JAHRHZ010000063.1:19384451-19460207 GCA_024137785.1 Ginglymostoma cirratum | reverse complement strand
GGGTCTAGGCCCGAAACGTCAAGTTTTCCTGCTCCTATGATGCTGCTTGGCCTGCTGTGTTCATCCAGCCCCACACCTTGTTATCAATGGCATGAGTGTGACTGTTTGCAGAACAGAATTAAGAATTAAAATAATGAACAATATAACTAATATATGTTAAAAATCAGGTTGAACTTTGAAACTGTTGAACACACAAATGTGGCTAAACCATTTGACTTTTGAGGGCTTCTTGTTTTCACCTTGTTATGGCAAGTGAGAAGAAAATAGGTAAAAATGTCCAAAGAAATAAGAACAGTCGACTTTGCCTTAAATCCGATTCTATTCCCAGATCTAGTATCTTTCATTCATCAGCTTTTGGATCAGATTCTGCATTTCTATATTCCATGCAATTTTCTCCTAAATGAGGTCTTTTTAGCACACCATTACAGCAAAAATATGAATATAAAAGAGGTGGCATTTACATAACAACTCCTGTACTTCCACCCACCATCAGCTGCCTTACAGTCCCTGGATTGGCTCATCAGAATTCCAATGCAAAAGCTTTTAGTAGTGACATTTCCAATTTTATTGCTGTGAAATAAGGCAAACTGCAGGATAAATACTACAGGGCTACTTTCATTGTAAAGGTAAGTTAATGAAACAGGTTCTATAGGGAAAGGTAGGTGCTGCCTTAATGACAGAGAATAAATGCTTCCTGACTTATCAAGATCAAATATAAGGGTGATAAATTATCTGTCTGCAGGCAAAATTGATAAATTTGCCACTGGGGTGAAACCTGTTGTATTTCCTCGTCAGAATGGGCTGGAAGGTTATAGCATTCCCTTCATGTTGTAATCTTTTCCCTGACAGTATGTTTGATAACACATTTACTGCAATGGCTCTCCTAATAGCTCCTTCATACAAACCACTATTACCTGCGACAATTCATTATTCTCTGTGCAAATACATCAACCCCGACAACAACTTGCCACAATGCATGCCAGATTGATAATGGCAAAATTTTCTTTCCCTCACACTGTGACATGTGTCACATTTCAAGGCCGCGGCACTCCGAGATTAGAGGCCAGCTCTCTTATTCATGGGAAATTCTGCACGGTGACTATATTAAAGGCAACTTTCTAAAAACACAATTGTTCATCTAATTCCACCCCATTATTAATCTGCCATTGAACACAAGTTATCTCCCAGCGACCTACATCCCTTATTCCAAAGCAAATGGCAGTCAAAGAGCATGAATAATTCATATCTCCGTCTTTGCCTCTCTCCACTGCTTCGGTGTTAGTGTAATTGGCATTAATAGAAAATAGAGCTGAGCACTGGTCATTATATTTCTTCTGAATCTGTTCTGCAAAAATCATATCCTATTAATCACTCGTTGGCAGAAAATAAATCACAGCACTGCAGATTTTTTTGACATGGTTTTTGCTGCTAATCTCGTTTATGTTATCCCGTTTTATTGCTTCTGCAATGTTTGTTCCAACTGTCACTTTCATTAATAAGAAATGTAATTTCCTTTTCCTTGATAATAAAGGCAGTAATACCTATATGTGCACAGTAACTAATTTTTGCATTGCTAGTCAATAAAAATACCTAACACCTTTTGAATGTGCATGTGCATGTACACTCTACTGCAAGAAATAAATGAGTGAAAGGCAGACAAATGCTGAAGGTATGTTTGTTAGAATTCTCATACATACAACTTCCATGTCGGAGGAATGGGGAGACAGTGGGTAAGGGTTAAATTGCTATGCAAGTGTTCTTTCGTTATTCACAACTTTGCCGTAATGATTCCATGGCAAGATTTTGAAGGTGGGCAAGGAAGTTCTTCCTGGTGTCAAATCAATATTTATCCCTTAATCACATTCTCTAATCATTATCACATTGCAGCTTGTGGGAGCTTGCTATGTACAAATTGACTGCTCAGTTTTCTGCATTACATCAGTAAGTATGCTTCAAAATGTACTTCATTGGCAAAAAAGCATGCTGGGATGTCTTTTTGTTTACTTGACCTATCACAGCTCTAGAGATAACAAAAAAAAAGAGCTGTGAATTCTAGTAACGAGAAGCTGCTGGATAAACATGGCAGATCTGGCAACATCTGTGGAGAGAAAGCAGAATTAATGTTTTTAGTTTAGTGACCCTTCTTCAGAACAGAGGTCTGGAGATCACATGTTAGTCAGTCTGGGAAACAATCATATAGATCTTTCCTAATCAATCTGCCCAGATATGTTATTACACACCTTTGGAGCAAGTCAGACTTGAACCCAGGCCTTCTGGCTCAAAGGTAGGGACACTACCACTGTACCAGAAGAGTCCTCTTTGGGATCTCCTTTGTCTGTGAAGGGCATTATATAAATGTAAGTTTTTTTTCCTAACTAACGATGGAGGTGAGGTTCAGTCCTATGTGAAAGGTCACTCTGAATACCGAGCCTGTATAAACTGACACAGTAACAAGCTTTAAGATGCGTAGCAGAGTATGATGTACACACCCAGCACCATGATACAATATGTAACCATGTGAACGTAACTTGAATTTCTCCGAAGGTTCCCCTATCTTGTGACCAGGGCAAGACAATGATGGTAAACTTCCTACTCTAGTGCCTGAGTTGTAGTTCAGTGATATGGAATGGCTTCACTTTGGAGAACCTGTCTGATTTTAATTTTAGTACCTCCAGGCTACAGCTGAACTAGAACCATCCAAGCAAAAACAAAAGGGAATCTCAATGGTTTAAGTAATCCCAGAATGTGTCATTGTACCCCAAATTACTTCCCATATTCGAATCTCTTCAATCCTTGGTGACACCTACTGAAATCGCTTATGCGAGGGACCTTGAGAGAAAGCAAAGGAGGTTTGCTAGTCTGGTTCTGGGGTGACATAACTTGTCTGTAAGGTTAAGTTGGAGAAACTGGAGTATTCTCTTTGGGGAAGGTCTTTGGAGAGTTTTTTCGAAGTGAACATGATTCTGTCAAGCAAACAAAGAAATGTTCATTACTGATGATACCAGGACTACAGGACTCAGGTTAAGGCTTTGAACAGGATGTGAAGAAGAAATATTTTCCACAGGAAATTGTCCAGACCAATTACATCCTTGCTGTAATGTGGTGACGAGAACAGCAAACAATACCCCAATTGTGGCCTCACCAGTGTCTTATACAATTTCATCATTATATCACTACTTTTGAATTCTATACCTTTGCCAATGAAGGAGACCATTCTATATGCCTTCTTTACAATCTTATCTACCTGCACTGCTATCTGTGCACTTACACACCAATATCTCTCACTACATCTACCCCCTCAGTGTATTCCTGCTATTGTGTATTTCCTAGATATATTTGATCCTCTATCTTAAATTGTTTGGGATCTATAATATATACCCAATAGCTTGTTGTCCATCTTCTGGTTTTTACTTCTAGCCTTACAGCCTCATCTGATGATCCTTTCAAAACTTTATGCCCCTCCACTATAATTGATTCCTGCTCGACATTGTGATACACCCTCCTCTTCTATGGCCCACTATATCTCATCTGAACACCTTATAACCAGAAACACTGAGCTATCAATCCTGCCCATCTTTCAGCCAAATCAGCTTTGATATATCATTCCCCCATTGGTCTGTGTCCTTGGCTCATCAGCTGTATTCCTCAGGCTTCTCGCATTAAAAATGATTCCAACTTAGCCTTATTAAACTCACTCCTTTCTTATCCAGCCCTTGCTCCCTCTGTCATCCAGACTTACTTCTATGTTAACCTCTATTTCCATCTCAGTTTCTCTACCCTCTGAAACATTTGTGAGGATTCCATCCTCTTGTCAATCTACTTCACATTAGCCCAAAAACGTTAGCAAACCTCCCACAGGGATGTTGATTATGTTCCTGTTCAGGTGTAACCCCGTCCATCTTGTACACTTCCCACTTTCCCCAGAAATGAACCCAATACTTCAAAATTTACAGCTCTTGCCTCCTTCACCATCTCTCCAGCCCTGCATTCATGTGTTCTATCCTCCTATTCCAATACTCACTGCTGCATGGCAACAGGAGTAATCCGGAGGTTAGTAACCATTGGAATCCTGCTTTACAATTTCTTATCTAATTCCCTAGTGTCTGTTTCAGGGACCTAATTTTTCTTTCTTCTTTTGTCACTGGTCCCAACATGGACTTTAACCTCTGTCTGTCCACTGTCCCCCTACAGAATGCACTGCAGCTGTTCAATGATATCTTTTACCTGGCAGTCAGAGGTGACATATCATCCTGGAGTCACAATTCTGGCCACAGATTTGCCTATCTACTCCCCTTCCTAGTGAATGCCCTGCCACTATTGCCCATTCATGCTTTTTCCTCCTCCCCTGAGCAGCTGACCACACACAATATCACACCTTGGGCTCTGGCTAGTGTCCACCAAGGAACTATCATTCCCGTTTTCCTTTGTGAGTTGGCAAGTGAGATTCATTTGGAGGAATTCCTCATTACCTGCCTGGTCCCCTTCCTCTGTCTGGCAGTCACCCATTCCCCCCCTCTGCCTGCCCTTCCTGACATTGTGGAGTGACAACATCCTGAAACGTGCTATCCACAAACCTCTCAGCTTCGTGATGCATCTCAAAGCCTCCAGCTACTGCTTATGTTCAAAATGCTGGAGCTGAGGTATCTCATGCACACATAGTCATCCAGACTGCCAGCAGCATTTAAAAATTCCTGCATACTGCAGGATGTGCAAATCATAGGTCTGCCATTCTCCTCCTTAGCTATAGACCAGAAAAATCTTATTCCTGTTAATATATCCCACATCCTAGTCATGTTTACTGCTGGTCTTTCTGCTTTTTGGCAAGGGTCTCCACATCACCCACTCCTTTCGAAGATGTTGGAGGTCAATCATGTCAACTCCAGGACATCACTGAAGGATGTTAGTGTTAGTGTCCTAGGGCAGTGTCTTTGGCCCAAGCATTTCAGCTCACCACCAATGCCAGCATTTATTGCCCATCTCTAATTGCCCTTGAACTGTGGCTTGCCAGGCCAGGTCAAAGGACAGTTAGGAGTCAACAGCATTACCATGAAACTGAGTCAGCTGTACCATTGTTTTGACCATTTAAGGATGGCAGATGTCCCTCTTTATCTAACATTAATGAACCAGATCGGTCACCATTGGGTTCTGAGGCACCAGACCTAAAATGTTAACTTGTGATTTCTCTTCACAGATGCTCCAGACCTGCTGAGCTTTTCCAGCATTTTCTGTTTTTGTTTCTGCTCACCATTACTGATGTTTTTTTTTATTCCAGAGTTATCAAGTGAATTCAAATTCCACCAACTGCTGTGATGAAATTTAAACACAAGTCCAGAACATTAGCCTAGGCCTTTGGATTCCCAGTCCAGTGACATTACTAATGTGCCATCAGAGGAATAGCAGCTGGTTAGTGTTTGCCTGACAAACAAGAAACAGCCAGAGCCAGTCCAGTGGGTTTTCCAGGAGGTGATCAGGTTATATTTTGCAACTTATGGTGCTCTTGTGGTACAGTGGCCATTTCTCTAGGTCAGAAGGTCTGAGTTCAAGTCTCATCTGCCTCAGACATGTGTCTGAACAGAAACAGAAATTTCTGGCGAAACTCAGCAGATCTGACAACATTTGTGGGAAGAAAGCAGAGTTAACTTTTTAAAGTCCAGCGACTCTTCATCACAGCTGTTCACAGTGAGGAAAATGTGGGACCCCAGAGAAAGATATGAAAAGGTCAGGTAAACAAGGAGAGTATGGATAGCAGGCCAGGACAGAACAGAGGTTTAGAGAGATGTGGGCCAAACACAGGCAAATTGTATAAATTTAATTTGGGAAACCTGGTCAGCATGGACGAGTTGGACCAAAGGGTCTGTTTCCATGCTGTATAACTCTATGACTCTATGACCTTCTCTCCATCATAAGGTCAGAAGTGGGGATGTTTGCTGATGATTGTACAATGTTCAGCACCATTCGCAACTTTTCATTTACTGAAGCAGTCCATGTTCAAATGCAGCAAGACATAAACAATATCTAGGCTTGGACTGACAAGTGGCATGAAATATTCACACCACATAAATGCCGAGCAATGACCACCACCAACAAGACAGAAACTGACCATTGGTCCTTGACATTCAAGGGCGTAACCATTGCAGAATTCCAACATTTTGGAGGCTACCCATTGACCAGAAACTGAACTGGACTAGCTGAATAAATACTGTAGCTATACGGGTAGGTCAAAGACTACAAATCATGCAACTAGCAACTCAATTCCTGACTCCCCAAAGCATGTCCGCCATCTACAAATCAGGATTGGGATGAAATACTCC
This sequence comes from Ginglymostoma cirratum, assembly GCA_024137785.1. Lineage (NCBI taxonomy): Eukaryota > Metazoa > Chordata > Chondrichthyes > Orectolobiformes > Ginglymostomatidae > Ginglymostoma > Ginglymostoma cirratum. Next base: position 19,453,896 of record JAHRHZ010000063.1, on the reverse strand, counting down.
CCAATTGCCTGGATGAGTACAGCTCCAACAACACTCAGGAATCTTCACACCATCCATGGCAAAGCTGCCCATTTGATTGGCACTATATCCACAAAAAATCACTCCCTCCACCCCAACATTCAGTAGCAGCAGCATGTACTATCTAAAAGATGTACTACAGAAATTCGCCATAGCTCCTTAGTGCCCCTTCCCCAAACCCACAACCACTACCATTTAGAAGGACAAGAACAGGAGATACAGTGGAACTCTCCAATATAAGTTGCTTCCAAGTCACTCATAACCCTGACTTGGAAATATATCACCATTCCTTTAATGTTTCTGGGTTAAAGTTCTGGAATTCCCTTCCTATGGGCATTGTGGGTGTACCTACAGCACATGGACTGCAGTGGTTCAAGAAGGCAGCTCACCACCACCTTTTCCAGGCTAAATAAGGATGAGCCATAAATGCTGGCCAACCAAAAACTTGGCAGATGGAATCAAATGTGGGAAAATTGTTTTGAATATTGTTTAAATGGAAGCAAGTGAAGAAAACTGTGGCACAGAAGCAATTGGGAGTCCTCATGCATAAATCACACAAAGCTTACATCCAAGTTTAGCAGGTAATAGAGAAGGCAAATGGAATATTGGCTTTTATTTCAAAAGGAATGGAAAATAAGATATGGAAGTCTTGCTAAAACTATGTAAGTTACTACTGAGACCACACTGGAATAGTATGGTCAGTCTTCAAATGAGCTGAACTGAATTGAATTAGCTTTATTGTTACAAGTACTCAAATGAATACAGTGAAAAGTTTGTAAGTCACCAGTTACAGCACCCCCTTATCTGAGGAAAGATATGCTAGGACTGAAAGCAGTCCAGAGAACGTTCACTAGGCTGATCCTGGGTATGGAGGGTCTGTCTTATGAGGTGAGGCTGAGTAGATTGTGCCTGTACTCAATGGAGTTCAGAAGAATGAGAGGTGACCTTATTGAAGCATACAGGTTCTTAAAGACCTTGGCAGGATAGATACTGAGAGGTTCTCTCCCCTTGTGGGTGAGTCTAGGCCCAGAGGGCATCATCTCAGAATGAGGGACTACACATTTGAGACAAAGATGAGGAGGACTTTCTTCTCTGAGACAGTAGTAAATCAGTGGTATTCTTTACCACCGAGGGCTGCCTAGGCTGAGTTGGTACACATTCAAGACTGAGACTGAATTTTAATCAGTAAGAGAATTGAGGATTATAGGGAAAACGTCATAAAGTGGAGTTGAGGATTATCAGATCCGCCATGGCAGGGAAATCCTGTTGGGCTGAATGGCCTACTCCTGCTCCTACTTCTTGTGGCCTTGTTTTTCCAAGCAACAGAGGGTGACATGAGGAACTGATCCTACGCGCAATGCATGGTTAGGATTTGGAATGCTCCAATATTACTCAGTTGGTAGCACTCTTGCAGGTGAGTTGCAAAATTCCAGATTCAAATCTCATCCTGGAGTTTGAGCACAAATGTCAAGGCTGGCACAGTCCTGGAGGTGTGCTATACTGTTCAAGGTGACAGTAACCTGATGTTTGATCTGCTTGTCTGGCTGGATGTGATAAAACCTCACTGAATTTTTGAAGAAGAGGATGGGAGATCACCCTGGAATTCTAGATAACATTTATCCCTCAACCAACCTGACAAAGTAAATGATCTGGTCACGATGCTGGTGTTGCATTTCCTGCATTACAACAGTAAAGTATTCCTTGTTGGCTTAAAATGCTTTGAGATATCCAGTTGTCATAGCAACATGAGGAATATAAGCAGGTTTGGGTCATTCAGCTCCCCAAGCCTGGTCCCTTATTTGATTAGAACGTGGCTGATCTTCTACATAACACTATTTCCCTGCACTATCCCATATCTATTGATATCTTTAATATCTAGAGATCTATCGATCAATATCTTGAATATGTTCAATGTCTAATCCTCCACAGTTGTCTGCTGTCAAGAATTCCAAAGAGTCACCACCTTCTAGGTGAAGAAATTCCTCCTCATTTCAGTCCTAAATGGCCTCACTTTTACCCTGAGACAATGCGCCCTTTGTTCTTGACTCAGAGTTTGGGGACACTTCCTCTTTGCTTCTATCTTGTTGAGCCCTGTGACAATTTTGTAACCCTGAATGAGATCAATTCTCATCTTGTAATGAAATGTGCAAACAGTTCTCTTTTTTTAATTAAGCCTCCTCACAGTTTTCTCTTTTCTAGAAGAGCCATTAAGCTTCATTTGTTAGTTCTAACGATTCTGGAGTTATTCTGCCTTCCTTAGGCTTTTCAGTTTTGCTGGTGTTCTACACAAATGGACCTTGACCTTATATCTAGGTTCATCAATATTAAAACAAAACAAGAGCAGCTAATAAATCAGTGGGCATTTGGCTTGTCTAAACATTTTCACTGTTCTCCAGACAGCTGAATTCCAGTCTTGGCTAATGACAGATTCTGTGCTGATGCAGTTAGTAACTGACCTCAATGCAACACTCTGCAGTCAGTACTAACGCTCTTTAAACACGAGGCAACTATAATGGATGAAATGGCAAATATCTCTAATTTTATTTAAAGATTTACAGAAAAATTTCATTTTTAATTAAATTCATCAAACACTTGGCCTGCCATCGGATGTGGCATCTATAGTTTCATTCCCCAGACCCTCCTCCCAAACCCCATCCTGCAGTGTTACTGGATAATTGCTTTGCCTTTGGTTATTTTGAACATGTCACTTGAGGGTCTCCTGCTCTCCAACTCACACACAAAAATGGATGTTGCGCTGTCAAAACAAAATAGATCCAGAAATATAATGAAAGACCAGAGTTAGAATCTAACTCAAAGCTCATTGGAGAGCCTTAATTCAGCCACCTACCTCTGAATCCTGCAGTTCGCTGCTCAATTAGATGACTGGTAATGTGAGACTGTCAGGAGCTTCCTCCACACTCAGCAATTCCTACCTTTCTTCTGTCAACATTTCATGTAAACTCAGCCTGTAATTGTAGACAGCCATTGCTGTTTGCATTTTTTACATGCAGCACCCTGTCATTACATTGGAAAAGAGTCTTCAGCAAGAGATTAGGTTTGGAAAGTGCAGTAATTAAATGCAGAAAAAATAAATTAAGTGCAGAAAAGCCATCCTATTTGTACGCCAAGGGAAAAAGAAACAGTAAAGCTTGCAAATGGGAAAACAGGTCTGATCTGTGTTGCATAAAGCAAATCGAGGTCCATATAAACAGTTGATTAATTTCCAAGTATCACTGGTTATTTCATTGCTTTTTCCCCCCAATGAGAATACAGTGCCAGTCTATCCCTGTCTTCAGCAACTCAAGGTTTCATTGTCCTCTTGAGGTTCAGCTTAACAACTTCGATATATTTTACACTTCAGGCCTCATTCAGATACATACAAAATCCCAACACTAAACAGATCTTACTGGGAAAAATACACCGAATTCACTGTGCTCGAAACTATTAATGCACAACCCAGCTTCAGGCCAGGGTGTGGGACACCTTGACATACTGGGCCCTCCTCCATCATCCGTTTTGTTCACTTTGTATCCCTTTTGAGGGAGGCTTTGTGTGCTCAAATAAAGTTGTTTGCTGTATTAAAGTGTTCAAGTTCCAGTCAATGGTAAAGAGAAATTAAAAACCAAAAGAACTGTGGATGTTGGAAATCAGAAACAAAAAAAAAGAAATTGCTGGAAAAGCTCAGCAGGTCTGGCTGCATCTGTGGAGAGAAATCAGAGTTAACGTTTCGGGTCCAGCAACCCTTCCTCAGAAAGGCAAATTAAACACCGGACACAGATCCAAAGATAAAGGTTCAACTATAAATTGGGCTGGTTCTCGTGCGCTTCATTTTCAGAACTTTAGGTTTGTGTTGAAGATAAATATAGTTCACTTGCGTGAGTCTGATCTTGTAAAGTGCGTGTGGTAGCCTGGCAATTTTGGGATACTACCTACACAGGGTACATTTGCAGGGTTACAAGTGACCAAACTGACAATAGATTTGGCAGAGCTGACACTTCACTTCCATTACTTTCACCCACAGATAAGTCTCTGAATCACCCGTGACAGTTCAATCCCTTACTTTAAAAGGTTTTCCAAAAACTGGGCATTTAGCCAGTGTGAGGGAGAAAAACAAGAATTACAGATATACATTTATTGATCTTTTGAGGTCATGAAGATATGAATTCAATATCTTGTTGCAACAGCATCAAATGAGACAGGCTCTATTTTTTCATGGTTTTGCCAAGTAAGGTTATGTTGTAAGTTTGAAAGACATTTTGAGATCAGTTTTGGAAATAGTTCTTTGCTGTTTATTACAGAATCACTGAATCGTTACAATGTAGAAAGTGGTCATTCAGCCTATTGGGTCTTCACTGGCTCTCCAAAAGAACATCTCCCATAATGCCATTCTCATATCTTTTCCCATAATACTGCACATTGTTCCTTGTCAAATAACAGGCTAATCCCTTTTGGAAATCTCAACTGAATGGCCCACTGCCAAAGTCTCAGGCAGCACATTCCAGATGTAAATTTATTTTTGTACTTATTGTTTCTTTTCATAGTTCCTGGAGCCAAGGGGTTCTGTATTCAGGTGGACTCTGGTTGACAACGCGAAGTTGACTGGTTAGGGACTAGTGATCAGTTATCAATTACAAAGACCCTTTCACTTGCCAACAACTACACGCAAGATTCTCAGATAACTGAACAGCTTGAGGCTGGTAACCAGATTCAAAGAAGTAACAAGATCTCCACCGGGTCGGGAGCTCTCTTCTGATGTCTGCTATCAGAATCCACTTGACGTCTGAAGAAAACTAGTAAATCTTTCCTTTTGCAAGCTGGGAAAACTGGAACTCTATAATCAATAAATCAGAGAACTTTTATGATTGAACCAACTATCCTGTGCTTCTTAAAAACAATTGGAAGCACCCAGAAAATGAAGATTAAGAAGAAACCTTTTGATCAGCAAGTACCAACTTAACAGATCTAATGAACAACGACTACAGGACTGCTTTCCCAACTTTCCCTGTATCCTTGACTGTTTTCCTGTTTTTGTGTTTGTATGTCTATGTGTATGCATACGGGGGAATTTATAAGGGATTGGACTTTTAATTATTATTAGGTGATAACTGTTTACTTGTACCTAAAGTCTAATTACTTGTAATAAATCGTAATTGTTGTTAAGTACTGGAACTTAGTCAATATTTTCCACCATCACAGGTCGGAAGATTCATTAAATCGGGGTATCATTTTGCACTTAGGAAAAGCTTTAACTTTTGCGATGATTCCAGGAGTAGTAGGGGTTGACTTTCAGGATGTGTGCAGTGACAGATTATACTTCAACAGTTATTGCAAAATGCTTCTGGGTGACTGAAAATATGAAAAGATGTAATGCAGAATTGGTGTGCACCAGTTACGGAGCGCAACAACTCAGCAAGACATCACTGACAATATCAGGAACAAAAGCAGAGGTTTAGTTGCATGAAGCCTGTAGGGTTGTGTAGTAATGCTGTAGACTCTTGGATTGCAAAAAGAGTATACTTGTCTGGAATTCATCATCATTGGCAGTCCCTCGTAAATGAAAATGAATCTTTTCCCCTCTCAGGATGAGTCCATAGGTGGCTGTATAGTCCAATGTGGTTTCCGCAGACTCTGCCGTACTTGGGGCAGAAGATGGTTGTCGGAAGGGGGTGGGTGGGGCGTTGGTGTGGCAGCGTGCTTCTTATGCTGTTTTCATCTGGCTTCTGCTTTTTCCCAACAGCTAGTCTCCAGGTGCTCGATGCTTTCCCGGATGGTCCTCCTCCAATTTGGACAACCTTGAGCCAGTGATTCCCAGGTGTCAGTGGGAATGCCGCACTTCGCCAATGAGGCCTTGACGGTATCCTTGATGTACTTCCTCTGTACACCTGGGGCTTGCCAGCATTTCAGGGCTGGGAGTTGAATGTCTACTTGGGGAGTGTCATGTCTGGAATTATTGCTGACCATCAGAAGCTGATGCATAGTCTATTTTTGCCATGCATTATTAAGGGCAATGGGTCAATTCACTCAGTGTTGCTGGCCATTTCAGCTCCCATGGTACTTAAGCATCAATTGAAATGAAAAACATCTCAAATTTTGTAAAACTGGTGGAATTATGTATCACTGCAAGGAGCATGACAATAATTCTTTAACACCTGAAACCCTGTCAATACAGAGGACACTGGTCCATATTATAAACTACATCACTCACACTAATGTGTGCTCCACTAGGCTGTTCAAGTTTGATGACAAGCCTTTTGGAAAGGTTTACCCCATACAGTTGTTGCTTTTGACAATGAAGAAAATTCACTCTAGGGACTGGCTCTGGGCTAGCTGGTCAGAGTTCATGTACAGTGCATATGTAAGTAAAAGGTGATTGGTGAAGGATACCAGCCTCTGTACAGTTATTTCAGACGACGTAGAATATGAATATGTCAAGCCTAGAGTTTTTGTGGCAGACCAGAATGTTAGTCATTATAAAAACCAAAATACTGATTAATTATTCACCTGAAACTGCAATGAGAGAAAGCTGAGACAATTTCTGATGTTGGAGTTTGTTGTTCAATATGGATACTTTTGCAACACTGACAAGAGGTGACAACTGAGATACTGCAATCTTGACTCAGCCTTTCCTAAAATGTCCTGGTGTTTTGCTAACCATGATGGTATGTTTCTGCTGTACCTCACTCTCAGGAAAACATTTGTCAATGTGTTCTACCCATGAAGCCCTCTTCTATGTTTTACACACCCTTGCAGAGCTACCACTAAAATCCTGAATTGGACACTGGGTTATAGATGTATAAACACATCACCAATCTGGGTATTGATTTGAGGGTACTAGGCCCGAAACGTCAAGTTTTCCTGCTCCTATGATGCTGCTTGACCTGCTGTGTTCATCCAGCCCCATGCTTGTTATCTCGGATTCTCCAGCATCTGCAGTACCTTTTATCTCTTATCATTGATTTGAGGGTGTTCAGCCATGATAGAGCACATGTTGAAGTGGCTGCTGAGGGATCTTTGTTCAGAACCTGAACTTGAGCTGGTTGTGCAGGTTATGTTGGTGATCCTAAGTCTAAGGGAGGTGGTGCTGCTGTGGTACTGTTCCTGGATTAGCAATCCTGAATCCCAGGCCAAAGTTCGATGGAACACAGGTCTGAAACTCACAACAGCAAATGGTGAAATTTGAATTTAATAAAATCTGAGGTAAAATGCTGGTCCAAGTACAACAACGTAACCACTATTGATTGTTGGAAAACCACGTTTGTTTCAGTAATGCCCGTTATGGAAGGAAATCTGCTGTCTTTACCTGATCTGGTGTACAGACCCACAGGTTGACTCTTGACTGTTCACTGGAGAATTAAGGATGGGCAGTAAGTGCTGGCCTAGCCAGTAATGCCCACATCGTGTGAATGTCTATAAAAAGTTTGTGTAATTGAAATAACTGCACAGAGACCAATATCCAGTCACCATTTATTTACATATTCACAGTACACTGGCTATTGCCAGCCAGCTCAGAGTCCATCTTAGAAGTAAGAAGATGCTGAATCCGCTGTTTATATCTGTCAGCAAGGGCTCCCTGATTGGCCCAGGTTAACAATCCCAATCAAGGTTCCCATAGTCAATAAGATTCACCTGGTTCCAATCACTACAGTAAGTTCTTTGAACCTATCATGACACATTTCATTTTGACTGCCAAGGCCACAACTTCTACAAAAGGTTGTCATTGTTCTCCAATAGAAGACGATCGCTAATTAGTCAAATTAAAGTTTATTTAATTAATTGGTTATGAATTAGTTTGTTGGTTATTGTGCCAAGTTGTTGTGATGCTGACATATTTTGTTGAATGACCTTACTATTTTTCTGGAGTCTCTGGCTAAATGAATACCATTCAATCATCACACTTCTTCTTTGGCCTGAAATATTTTTTGGGAACAGTTACTGTTGTGCCAAAGGTAGATACATCTTCTATGAGCTGCTTGAATACTCTGCTTCTGCTCTGAGACAATGTAAAAGTATTGCTTTCTTGTGGATCCCTGCTAAACTGTTAATCCCTGCAGTAAGTTGGCCTCGAAATCTGAAATCCATTGTTCCTGCAGTATGGGTGAATTTTCTGTCAAAGACGCAAAAAACTATTGGAGCTGGTAGATTTAAACTATTCTTCATTAAGCTCATTGCCAGATGGTGTGTTTTATGTCCCAAATATATACAGAGATGATACATTCTAGGTTATATGTACGTAGGAACTATATTCAATGCTTTACCATGTCAGGTCTCATATTACAGCTGCTTGTCTATAGATTAATTTTTCCCAGGAGACTGCCATCCTTATCTGGGCTGGCCTACATGTGACTCCAGACCCACAGCAATGTGGGTTGACTCTTAATAATTAAGGATGGGCAATAAATGCTGGCCTAGCCAGCGACGCCCACATCCCGTGAATGAATTTAAGAGAAAGTTACCACACCAAGGCTTAAGTAATCACACAATGAGCAGTTAACAGGCACATATAATCACATAACCAAATGCAAAACAATTAAACTGCCACGGAAGATGTGCAATTTCAAATCAATAAAACTGAAATCTGAGATTAATATACTAATGATGACCGTAAATCCATTGCCAATTGTCAGAAAAACCCATATGGTTCACTAATGTTCTTTAGAGAAGGAAGTTTGCCATCCCTAGCTGGTCTGACTCCAGACCCACAGCAATGTGGTTGACTCTCAATTGCCCTCTGGGCTATTATGGATGGGCAATAAGTTCTGGGCTGGCCAGTGATGTCCACATCCCATGAATGAGTTAAAAAGAACACTGCAACCTCTAAGATTTCCTCTACCTTGTACCATTCTGACTTGGAATTATATTGCCAGTCTGACACCATCTAAGACAAAGCAGCCCCCTCAGTCGATACCTCTATTTCACTAGTTCACTGTGGCTACAATATGAATCATCTACCAGATGCACAACTGCCACAGTTCCAAGGATCCTTCAATAGCACCTTCCAAATTTGTGACCGCTACTGCCAGAACAAGAGCGGCAGAGGCTTGGGAACACCACAAATTATTTCCAAACCATACCTGTGACTTGTGCTTCAGAAATTCCTAACATCCCTAACTAATGTGCACCAGCACAGTTACAACACTGATATTCAGCCAGCTAAAGTTACCTGGGTTCATTCTGTTTACAACAATCAGGTAAAATTCAACACAACCAGTGAGCACCCTAACAGTCTACTGTCAATCATTACCAAAGTGATGGATGGTTTTCAGAAAGGGTCTGAGGAAGGGTCAAGCAACCCAAAACGTTAACTCTGATTTCTCTCCACAGATGCTGAGCTTTTCCGGCAATTTCTGTTTTTGATTGTGATGGAAAGTTTTGTCCACTTACTCAGCAATAACCTGCTCACTGATGCTCTGTTTGAGTTTGACCATGTCCAATGTGCCCCAGTCTTCATTACGGCTTTGCTTCAAACAAGGACAAAATAGATAACGCTCCAGAGGAGAGGTGAGAGTGACAGTTCATGGCATCAAAACCACATTTGACTGAGTGTAGTACTAAAGGGCCAATCAAAATTTAAGTCAATTTTGATTGGAACTGGTGAAAGGAGGTAAAATTCTTAGATAAAAAGGTGTGGGGCTGGATGAACACAGCAGCCCAAGCAGCATCAGAGGAGCAGGAAGGCTGACGTTTCAGGCCTAGACCCTTCTTCAGAAATGGGAGAGGGGAAGAGGGTTCTGAAATAAATAGGGAGAGAGGGGGAGGTGGATAGAAGATGGATAGAGGAGAGGATAGGTGGAGAGGAGACAGACAAGTCAAAGAGGCGGGGATGGAGCCAGTAAAGGTGAGTGTAGGTGGGGGGTTAGGGAGGAGATAGGTCAGTCCAGGGAGGACGGACAGGTCAAGGGGGCGGGAAGAGGTTAGTAGGTAGGAGATGGCGGTGGGGCTTGAGGTGGGAGGAGGGGATAGGTGGGAGGAAGGACAGGTTAGGGAGGTGGGGACAAGCTGGGCTGGTTTTGGGATGCGGTAGTGGGAGGGGAGATTTTGAAGCTTGTAAAGTCAAGCGGAGGCTTGGGGACCACTTTGCGGAACACCTACGCTCGGTTCGCACTGAACAACTGCACCTCCCAGTCGCGAACCATTTCAACTCCCCCTCCCATTCCTCAGACGACATGTCCATCCTGGGCCTCCTGCAGTGCCACAACAATGCTACCCGAAGGCTGCAGGAACAGCAACTCATATTCCGCTTGGGAACCCTGCAGCCCAATGGTATCAATGTGGACTTCACAAGCTTCAAAATCTCCCCTCCCACTACCGCATCCCAAAACCAGCCCAGCTCGTCCCCGCCTCCCTAACCTGTCCTTCCTCCCACCTATCCCCTCCTCCCACCTCAAGCCCCAGCCCCATCTCCTACCTACTAATCTCATCCCACCCCCTTGACCTATCCATCCTCCCTGGACTGACCTATCTTCTCCCTAACCCCCCACCTACACTCACCTTTACTGGCTCCATCCCCACCTCTTTGACTTGTCTGCCTCCTCTCCACCTATCCTCTCCTCTATCCATCCTGTATCCGCCTCCCCCTCTCTCCCTATTTATTTCAGAACCCCCTTCCCCTCTCCCATTTCTGAAGAAAGGTCTAGGCCCAAAACGTCAGCCTTCCTGCTCCTCTGACACTGCTTGGCCTGCTATGTTCATCCAGCTCTACACCGTGTCATCTCAGATTCTCCAGCATCTGCAGTTCCTACTACCTCTGAAACAGGTAAAATTCTTAATTGGTTTAAGTCATACCTAGAACATAGCACATTAGGTCAAAGATCTCACTGCTGGAGTTCCTCAAGGGAGATATTTTCTAATCAACCTGTTCAGGGATATTATTATACACCTTTGGAACAGATGAGATTTGAATCCGAACTTCATGGCCTAGGGGTAGGGATACTACCACCTTGAGAAACGTCCGAGTTCGAACTATCCGCAGCTGCTTCATCAATGAGAGTTTCTCGACTATAACGCCAGAAGCGAGGATGTTTGTTAACAGTTGCACAACATTCATCACCATTCACAACTCCTTAGATACTTATGCAGCCCCTGCCCATATGCAGTAAGACTGGACAACATTGATACTTAGATGGATAAGTCGCAAATAACATTCATGCCAAATAACATCATTTCCAACAAGTGAGATTGCAGCCATCACTTCTTGATGTTCAACAGCATTACCAACAAAAGTATCTACCATGTAGAGGCACAAGTCAGCAGTGCAATGGAATATTCTCCACTTTGCCTAAATGAGAGCAATTCTAACAACACTCACGAAGCCCAATATCATCCAGGACAAAGCAGTCCATTTGATCAGCATGTCATTCATCACCTTAAGCATTTACTTCCTCCATTGTCTATACACAATGGCAGCAGTGTGTACCATCTACAAGATGCGTTGCAATGATTTGCCTAGGCTTCTTCAACAGAACCTATAACCTGCAACATTTACCAACTGGAATAGGTCTGTCCAACCTTTTCACATGGGATGCCAATGTTTCTCTCATTCTGGGGCTGGTAAGAGAATTTCAGAAGGGTAAGAGTTGGCACAAAAATAAATATGAAGTTCAGGAAAAAAATTCCAAGCCAATAAATTGATCATTTAATTGAATAATTAATGAAAATGACCATTACTAAGTACCAAGCAGCAGAGTTAACCTGCAAAATATTTTTCTTACCTTTCCTGTTAAGAAGCGCAGCTCAAGGGAAAAGATTAAACCCAAAGTTGTGATCTCTTCAGAGGATGTTGAGCAGACCAAGCTAAGGAATTGGGTTTAACTATCACTGACCTTGGTCCAATTGTCTCCAATAGGGCACAGCTCCAAGCTGGCCTTGACAGAAGTGGGAGTCAGGAACAGGTTGCTTTTAGCTTGTATCTTCCTCTTCTCCCAGCCTGTTTTGGGGATAGGGGTCTGGGGAGGAAGGAGAAGGAGAAGAGTGAGTGTGTTCCTGACTCACTCTCACTTCCATCTACACACCCACGCATGCTCATTCACCCACACACCCACTCACCAACCAGTGAGCCCTTCAGCAGACAATGTGGGAGAGGAACAAAGCAATCCCTATGTAAATCTTCCAGTATTTTTACCTGGATTTTGAATAATGATACGGCAGGCTACACAGGACCCTTCAGTAGGCCATTTTGAGACCTACAGGTTGTCTGTTAGACAAAGTTCACCTTGATGACCAAAGCTAGCAGCCACAACAGGAGCACCACCACCTCAACGTTCCCCACCCTGCCACATACCATGTTGACTTGGAACAATATCACCATCACCTTACTGTCAGTGTCACAGTCTAAATCCCGGTTCTCCCTTCCTAACAGCATTGTGAGCTTTTAACATTAGATTTCTCTGGCAGTTCAAGGAGACAGCTCACCAACATTTCTCAAGGATAATAAGGAACACCACTAAACAATGACATTGCCAACATTCTAGGAATGAATAAATTAAAATAAATGTATTTCTTTAATCATATACTCATCAGAATATTTATTTTAAAATGTCTTAACTTCACATACTCAATATACAGCTTTGCTATTGTTTTGCGTAACGCTGTGGTCAATACAGAAACTTATCTATTCCTTAGGGTTCATTAGCTATATAGAAATGAGACAGAACTGACTGATTAGGTCATTTAGGGGAATAGTTTGATTTATTTTTATTTATTTTTGACATCTGGGTGGCACTAGCAACGTTGTACATTTTTCCCATTCCTCATAGCCCTGAGGCAATCACATAGTACGGTATGCAGAGACATTTAGGCCAGAGCAGGAAGAATGATAAGTTTATTCCCCAGAGGGGTATTGATGAACCAAGTGGGTTGTTAACAACATGAGCTTTCATTATAATTTCCTTCTCTGGTTCCAGACCATAAGTTAGCAGATTTATTGAATTCAATTTCACCACTTGCCAACTGGGATTTAAACTCATGACATAAACTTGCCAGTCCAAAAGCATTGCCACTGCATTACCCCATCTCAAAACATAAAGAAACCAAGTGGATTTTCGTTACTATTCCATCACACAAACAGTCAGCAATGAAGCAGTTATATGAAGTTATGGGTTCCAAATGACAATTCAGTATATGCTCACCACATTGGAATACCAGTCTACCAATATTTCATTCTTAGAATTCTCTTCTTTACTTGCAAATGAGTCAAAAGCCTTTCCCCTTCATCATCTCCATAACCTCCTACAGCCTTAGAATCCTGTAAAAACTTTATGCTCCCCTGAAACTCAGCCCAAGTCTTCCATGCTGACCAGGTTTCTTATGCGGAACTAGTCCCATTTGCCTGCGTTTGGCACATATCCCTCTAAACATTTCCTATCTATGTACCTGTCCAAATATCTTTTAAATGTTCTAACTGTAACACTTGATACATTTGAAGAAATTAAATAATGTTGTCTCCCTTATATTTTTTCAATAAGTGCAGAATAGACAGCATTTGTCTTATGCTCCTGTCAAACCATTCCTCATTTTATCTTTTGGTCTTTCAAAAGTATTGTTCCTTGGATACTTGCAGCCCTCCACTCCCTACACCTCACCTGCCAGCAGAGGCTAGAGTGCAAATGGAAATAGAAGCATTAGCTAACTGTTCCTTCAATGCCACAAGTCCACTAATGTTTATGATAATGATTCAATGCATCCAATTAGTTAATTCAAGGTTGCACGGTCTGTCAAATATGGCTCTGCCTCATATTTTAGATTGCTTCTCCACTCTATTCTTTAACATTGAAATATGCAGCTGAGAAGATCAAATGTTTCTTGAACCTGTCAAAGTGAAATTACTAATTTTCTTTGCACCATTCAGTCTTTTCAATCCTCTTTTCCATCACAATTTGTTTGACAGTCCTCGCCTGCTTTTGGTTCCAAATCATCCTACAAAAGGAATATATGTAGATCATTTGACTCTCATTTCCAGTCTAGTGATTCTCTTTTTACACCCTTGTGTGTCTTATCTCTGGGTCATTAATAATCATTCTCCAACCCATCATCTTCCTTTAGATTTTAAGCTGAGTATGCCCATTTTCCCTTTTCTCCAGAGTCTCTTGGAATTCCAGTGACAATTCTCTGGTTTCCTCAATTCCAAACAATTGAACACCCTAGAAAATGCTATGAACAAGTTAACCATTCCAAACAAGAGTGCTCCTTATCTATCACCAGCCACTTCCTGTTTCGTTTGGAAAACATGATATCGATTGATATGCGAAAAGTGACAAGACGGGGAGAGACTATTCAGCCTTCCCCGTTATGATCTGACGTACATCAGAATATTCTGGGCAGAATTTTCAGTTCCCTTGAGTGGCATAGGCAATGGCAAGGAAGGTGGGAAAATACAGTGAAAATGGGAAATCAGATTCTCAACACTGAGAACACTTTTAAAACATTTTTCATTTGGGGTGTAACCATAAAATTTAAATCTTTCTCATCAAGGGCAACTACCTTATTTCCATACATATGCATCTCATTTTCAGATAATCTCACCTCATTACTACACAGGTCCCATGGCTTTTGACAGCCATGGATTAAGTGCCCGAAGATTGGAAGGTGGCTAATGTTATGCCATTATTTAAGAAAGGCTGCAGGGAAATGCCTGGGAACTACAGACTGGTGAACCTAACGTCTGTGGTGGGGAAGCTGTTAGAGGGGTTTCTGAGAAACAGGATCTACAGGCATTTGGAGAGGCAAAGACTCATTTGGGATAGTCAGCATGGCTTTGTGCATGGGAAATCATGTCTCATGAATTTGATAGAGTTTTTTGAAGGGGTGACTAAGAAAGTAGATGAGGGCAGTATGGTAGAATTTGTCTATGCGGACTTTATCAAAGCTTTGACAAGGTGCTGCATGGTGGGTTGATGAGTAAAGTTTAATCTCACAGGATCCAGGGAGATCTAGCCAATTGGATACAAAATTGGCTTGATGGTAGGAGACAGAGGATGATATTTGAGGGTTGTTTTTCAATCTGGAGTTCAGCAGTATGCCACTGTGGATCAGTGCTGGGCCCACTGTTATTTGTCATTTATGTAAATGATTTGGCTTAGAATTTAGGAGGTATGGTTAGTAAATTTGCAGATGACACCAAGATCGGTGCTATAGTGGACAGTGAAGAAGGTTATCTGGGAATACAGCGAGATATTGATCAACTGGGCCAGCAGGCTGAGGGATGGAAGATGGAGTTTAATTTAGATAAATGAAAAGTGTTGCATTTTGGTAGGCTAAACCAGGGCTGAATTTACACAGTTAATGGTAGAGCCCTGGGGAGTGTTATAGAACAAAGAGATCTAAGGGCACAGGTTCATTGCTCATTGAAAATGGAGTCACAGGTAGGCAGGGTGGTGAAGAAGGCTTTCGGCTTGCTTGCTTCTATTGGTCAGAGCATTAAGTAGAGGAGTTGGGACGTCTTGTTGCAGCTGTACAAGACATTGGTGAGGCCACATTTGGAATACCGCATGCAGTTCTGGTCACTCTATTATAGAAAGGATATTAATCTAGAAAAAGTGCAGAAAAGATTACTTGGATGTTACCTGAACTGGAAGGTTGAATTGTAAGGAGTGTAGGAGACTGAGGACCATATAAAGGTATATAAAAACATGAAGCATAAATAAGGTAGATAGCCGACAGCTTTTCCCCATGGTAGGGGAATCTAAAACTAGAGGGCATAGGTTTAAAGTGAGAGAGGAGTGATACAAAAGGGTCTAGATGGTTTTTTTCACACAGAGGGTGGCGAGTGTCTGAAATTGGCTGCCAGATCTGGTGGTGGGGGTGAGTACAATTTTGTCATTTAAGAAACATTCAGACAGGCACATGGACGGAATAGGTATGGAGGGATGTGGTCCAAATGCAGGCAAATGGGATTAGTTTAATTGTGAGAACTGGGTGGCATGGACAATTTGGGCCAAAGGGCCTTTTTCTACGATGTAAATCTCTATGACTCTGTGAGGTCCCAATTGCCATCTCCTGCCCTGTATAAGACAAATATCTCAAATACAATTTTAGCCACCTTATCTACCTGTCCTGCTACCGTCAAGGATTTATGGGCCTGCACACAAAGATCCCTCTGATTTGCATTACTTCTTAGGGTGTGCTCCCCTGCCTTGTTAGTCCTCCCAAAATGCAACACCTCAAACTTTTCAGGATTAATTTCTATTTGCCTTGCTCAGCACATCTGACCAGCCTGTCTATAATCTCTCCTCCTTGCTATTTACCATACTACCAATTTCCATGTTATCTGTGAATATACTGGACATATTTACATCATTCATGTTTAGATGATTAATTTACACAGTGAACAGCAAGGGACAGAGCCCTTTTGTACATGACAAAGCACAGGCTTTAAGTCACAAAAATATCCTTCGGCCTCATCCTCTGCTTCTTGTGATGAAGCCAATTTTGAATCCAATTTGCCAAATTGCCTTCAACTCCAGGGGCTTTTAGCTTCTTAAGCAGCCTGAGACTTTGTCAAAAGCCTTGTGGAAATCCATTTAGTCTACAGCAACTGCACTGCCCTCATCTACACATCAAGTCACTTCCTCTCAAAATTCAATCAAAATTGTTATATTGATCTCCCTTTTGCAAAGTTGTACTGATTGTCTTGATTAATACCTACCTCTACAAGTGGAGACTAATTCTGCCCCTCAGAATTTTTTCCAGTAGTTTCCCTGAAACCAATATTAGGCTCACTGGTCCGCAATTTCTGGTTTATCCCTGTCACCCATCTTGCAAAACAATATTGCCATTAGCAGTTAACCAGTCCTCTGGCACTGCTCCTGTGGCCAGAAAGAATTTTAAAATTAATGTCAGAGACCCTGCATTCTCCAACCTTGCCTCCTACAGCAGCCTTGGGTACATCTTAACTGTGGATTTATCCCCATTCAAGTCCACAAAAACTGATAATACCTCTTCCCTCTCAATGCTAATTTATTCATGTATATCACAATGCCCCTTCTTGCTTTCTAAACCTATATCATCTTTCC
This sequence comes from Ginglymostoma cirratum, assembly GCA_024137785.1. NCBI lineage: Eukaryota > Metazoa > Chordata > Chondrichthyes > Orectolobiformes > Ginglymostomatidae > Ginglymostoma > Ginglymostoma cirratum. Next base: position 19,436,872 of record JAHRHZ010000063.1, on the reverse strand, counting down.
ATATTGTGAACACAGATGCAGTAGTGATAATAGGTCTGCAAACAATATTGTGTATTATTACAAATTAGTATTATTGCAAATGTGATACAGATTAAATAATTCCATGATTACTGTCACACCCATGTTTCTTGCATCTTTAATTTCCATTTGATGCCCTGCCTTACTGTTATTGTTTGGAGGCCTCTTGATAATTCCCATTAATGTTTCTACCCCTTGTCACTTCTTAGCTCCATCCAGACTGATTCCACATTTAAATTTCCAATACCAATCGCTTTTCTCACTATTGCACAGATTTCATTTCTTTTCCTTTTTGCCTGTCTTTTCTAAGCCTTGGTCACCTTGCAGCCAAATCTCAATAATGGCAATCATATTTTACCCATTTACAATAGTTTGTGCTATTAATCAACCTTTTTGCAAATGTTTCATGCATTTATAGTAATACCTTTAGACTTATCAATTTACACGCTTTTCAAACAATGGCCCTATTTGCTATTTGGCTTTGTTTCCTCTAACTTCCACTTTTACCCTCTATTTTTCCATTTCTCATTCCTGTCTTTTTACCCTCACTCTTGACTGCCTGTTGAGGTACTGTCCCTCTGTCATTCCAGTTTAAACCATCACCTACCATACCAGCAAACACCCCTGTGATGATGCTACTCCTGGTCCAGTTAGGGTGCTACCTGTCCAACATTTACAAAAACCTACCTTCCCTCGAATCTGCCTCAATGCCTCTCTCTTACACTGTCCATCCAGCAACAGTCTATTCTTTATTTCCTGATCTCAGTAGCATGTTACACTGGGAGTAATTCTGAAATTATTACTTTGATGTCCTGTTTTCTTATTTAATTTATGGCTCCTTATATTCTGCTCATAGAACTTGAGTCTCTTTGTGCCTGTATGGTTGGTACCAACATAGTCCACAACTCTGACTATTCTCCCTCCCCCTACAGAATTCTCCTTCAACTCCTTTCACTTCCTACAGTTTAAGGGGGTGGCCATGGGCCCCCGCCTGGGCCCAAGCTATGCCTGCCTCTTCGTAGGATACATGGAATAGTCCCTCTTCCACAGCTACACTGGCACTATCCCTCATCTTTTCCTCTGCTATATCGATGACTTGATCGGCGCCACCTCATGCTCCCACGAGGAGTTCAAACAGTTCATCAACTTTACTAACACCTTCCACCCCAACCTTAAGTTCACCTGGACCATCTCCGATACCTCCCTCTCCTTCCTGGACCTCTCTGTCTCCATCTGTGGTGACCACTTCGAAATTGATATCTATTTCAAGCCCACCGACTCCCACAGCTACCTAGATTACATCTCCTCTCACCCACCTTCCTGTAAGAATGCGATCCCCTACTCCCAATTCCTCCACCTCCGCTGCGTCTGCTCCCAATGGCATTCCACTCCCGAACATCGCAGCTGTCTTCATATTTCAAGGACCGCAACATCCCCCCCTCAGTGGTTGAAAATGCCCTAGACAGCATCTCTTGCGTTTCCCACACCTCAACACTCACACCCCCTCCCCACAATAAAAACAAAGACAGAATCCCCCTTGTCTTCACGTATCACCCCAATAATCTCCAGATTCAAAGTATCATTCTCCACCACTTCTGCAACCTGCAATCTGACCCCACTATGAAGGATATATTTCCGTCCCCACCCTTATCTGCCTTCTGGAGGGACCGCTCTCTCTGCGACTCCCTCGTCCGCTCCACACTCCCCACTAGCCCCACCAACCCCAGCACCTTTCCCTGCAACCACAGGAAGTGCCACACCTGCCCCCACACCTCCTCCCTCACACCCATCCCAGGCCCCAAAAAAATCCTTCCACATCAAACAGATGTTCACCTGCACATCCGCTAGTGTGGTCTATTGTATCTGCTGTTCCCGATGTGGCCTCCTCTACATCGGGGAGACCAAGCAGAGGCTCGGACACCGCTTTGTAGAGCACCTACGCTTGGTTCATGACAAATGACAACACCTCCCAGTCGCGAACCACTTCAACTCCCCCTCCCACTCCCTAGACGACATGTCCATCCTGGGCCTCCTCCAGTGTCACAATGATGCCAGCCGGAAACTGAAGGAACAGCACCTCATATTCCGCCTTGGGAGCCTACAACCCAATGGTCTCAATGTGAACTTTACAAGCTTCAAAATCTCTCCACCTCCCGACCTCATCCCAAGACCAGCCTGGGCTGGAATACAAGGGCAGAGATGTACTGCTGAAGCTGTATAAGGGTTTGGTCAGACCACATTTAGAATATTGTGAACGGTTTTGGGCCCTATACATAAGGAAGGATGCGTCAGCTTTGAAGGGGCTCCAGACGAATGAAGAGCGATTGAGGACTCTGGGTCTGTATTCAATGGAGTTTAGAAAGATAAGGGGGTATCTCACTGAACCTTACAAAATTCTGAGAAGTCTGGATAGATTGGAAGTAGAGAAGATGTTTCCAGTAGTAGGAGACACTAGGTCCCTAGGGCAAAGCCTCAGAGTGAAGGGATAACTCTTTAGAACTGAGATGAGGAGGAATTGCTTCAGCCAAAAGCTGGTGAATCTGTAGAACACATTGCTGCAGAAGGCTGTGGAGGCCAAGTCATTGAGAGTATTTTAAAACACACAGGATGTCACTGAAGCCACTTTCTCCACATTACACAGGTTCATAACTTTTGTATGAGATGAAGAGAGTCAAGCGGTTCAGGCAGCAAAATTCTCCATTATTGCCAGCTTCCCCAAGGGGCAAGGTGCTGTAAACTACAGCCACATTGCTTTGACAGCACCCTATCACCAATCTGCAGAGTTCATCAACCAATAAGGCATCTATTCCATCAGTATCCAGCTTATTGTGAGCATAGATACAGTATGGTTCTGCCTTTTCCAAGGTGCTCAGACCATACAGGCAAAGTAACTCTATTTCTTCTTAACACTTATTCTTTACAAGATGACAAAGAAGATGGATTATTAATTATTAAACTACTGCTGGTAAATTTAACGCCTACTCCTTTTATCCCAAATACATACTTACTCAGAGATAGCACAAAAGACAGACAGTTTGACACCAATACTATGGGTGTGGAAAGATAATATGGTCAGTGAATAAAACAGCTCTGTATCATACATCCAGGCCACAAAAGTGGAACGAGTTGTTCTTATAATCCTCTTGATTATTAGCAATGATGACACAACGTTGTCTAAAAAAGATGGTCAGCATTTGATTCACCGGTTGATTCTTTTTAAATTGTGTCTGAATGTGATTTTTTTTTTCCCCTGTTCTTTTGATTGGTAGCAAAAAAAGCACTCAACAGACAAAAAGCTGCAGGAGATTTCTGGAGCTTTCTATTTGCATTTCACACCCAAGGTCTGTGTTGAGCTAGTCAGACCAATCACAAAACTGTTAGAAAGCTCCCTGAACACACAAAAGATGGTGCAAATTTGTCTGGACTAGTTCCGACAAAGTAAAATTGTTTCCTTTTTATCATTTGGTTTTACCAAGTTGAAAACTCCTTGCACACATTTGTTTCCTATTTTTTAGAGCAGCATGCTTTCTTCCCATTTTCAGTTCACAGTAAAAGTTAAAAAGAATGTGGTCTTTATAGGAATCATTACTGATTACATTCTTTCACTCGCAGGGTGGGAATGAATGTGAACAACTATAGTGAATTGACCATCGCATAGTCCTTGCATATTGCTTTAAACCTCAGTAACGTCCACATTAAACTGCAATGCCTTGGCTAATGTTGGCAACATTATGGATCAAGGATCCATAACAACTTGTGCCATCTACAGTCAAGAAGTCAGTTCCTTGTGAGAGATGAACAATGCTTTGCCACTACAACTGCTTTTATCCTTGGCATTTCTGCAGAGACTGTGCAAAACTCAGACGGGTGCAAATCTGACAGTCATAGAGACACGACGGCAGACTTTTTAAGAATGTGAGTAAACAGATATCTTTAAAAGTACACAATTATTTACAATGACATGTCATCTGTGTCGCCTCCGTGCCCTCAGTAAATATGTTTCTCCCTTTCCTGTTGCAGTCTCAACTTCCGCAGCTGGGGTGAAGGATGCCTGCTCTGTAGTTGGCTCTGTCAGCCGGGAAGCCATAGCTGGACATCCAGATGGAAGTTTGGGCTTGGAGGGCTTGGGCCCACCGATAGTGTCCTGTCCTGATGCCGGCTCACCCTCCTCATTTAGAAATTCTTCCTGGCTTCAGGAGCACAGGCACAGCGGGGTCATTGGAGGGGTTGGGCACCCCTGGCATGACTTGAAGGGTAGTTTCTTGGGGTCCTGTGTGTGTGGCATCTCCTGTGACTGCTGGGACCATCCTGTTTCCCTGAGAGGAAGGAACACTCGGAGTGAAGTCAAGGTCCCTCGTTACCCTCTTGCCTTGCCACTGTTGCTATGACGATTGGTGTGCAAATTGAGCAGTAAACAAAGAGTACTGACTTGAATCATGATGGTAGTTGTCAGTTTGCCAATGGAGCCAGGCAGAAGCATACATTTCAGAGCCAGTACAGCACCTATAACATTGGTGCCCTGTTCCATGGTCAGGTATAGACACATTTACATAGGCGGATTCAACAAATTGAACTCTAAAAGCAATCTAGTTGTTAGTACAGCTCAGCAAAAGCTATGGTCCGACTATGGATCTGTGGGGAGCCCCACTGAATGTCGTCTCCCAGTCCAACAACAAAGTGTTCATGATGACTCTCTCTTATCCGTCATTCAGCCCAATTTTGTGACATGCTGCCACACGTCAAAGGAGGATTAGAAGGAATGGGCATCGATTCGGGAGAAGCAGGCAGAAATGGCAGCAATAACTGAACAGGATTAGGAGTAAAGTGGAGATCAATTGATCAAAGATTTGAAGGCATGACTGAGGGCTAAAATATATCAGACCACGAGAAAGTGAAATGTCAAAAACTGGACTGGGCTTGGGTTAGAACAGAGGTCCATGGGACAAAATGTATCGACAGGGAGGAGGAACAGCCATGGGATGTTCTTTGATGGAAGATCCTAGAAACAGTACCTCTGAGAAGAAGGAAGAGATTTCACACTGGGAGATGAAACATTCACAGGTCTATCATATTAACAGTGAGAGTGGAGGGAAACAGACAGCAACAGTGTGGTGAGAAAAGCCAAATTTTAAGCCGTCCCTCAGGGTGATCCAGATAGACTTTAATAGCCAAAGCCAGGGAAATATTGCAAAAATAATATGAAATAATCAGGGAAACAAAAGAGTTAAATTGGTGTCAGGTGGCTGCTGTGCACCACTACAGTTAAATGCATATCTCTACACACCAGATGGTCCTGCGTTTAGATCCCCAAGGTTGGCTGTCAGTCAATTCCATTTGCTAGAGCTGCCATAAGCACAATCAGTTCTCAGAAGGGGCCCCCAGCTGTCTTCCAAAACAGAGGGTTCTGCCTCAGGAGACAGTCAACACATGATTACCTTTCCTTGCAACAAGTGCTGACTATGAAACACAGCGAACAGTTGTCATTGAGTCCCCCTGCTCCAGATACCTAACAAATCATAGAGAGACACCTTAGAGGAAAGTAAAAAGAAAAGCTTAGCTTAACATGAATTCAATAATACCAGTAGAAGAATTAGCTTCCCAGATATCAGTCAGTATGTATTAAATGGGGAAATTACAACTTGAAAAGATTTGTTCCTGATATTTTGTGTACACAATGATCTTGTACCTTCCCCCATCTCTGAAAACTCCTCTGAAAATCTACAGAGAACACTGCACTCCTCCAGCTCATGTGTGTTTTCTTTACCCCACTACTGGTGACCATGGCTTCAGCTGGTCACAAGATAGATCACGAGCAGCACAGGTTAGGACAACAAATCCTGATCTGCTCCAAAATGAAATGAAAGAAATATGAGAAATGACTGATATTAACTGTGTAGCTGAATCAAGACTTTTAAACTGATGTATCATTTCAATGTCAATCCAAACTTAATGGAAAGTTGAGCAGCAAAGGATTATGTGTATGAATAACCTATCTAAAAGGTATTAGGGTCCTCCCTTCAATTCAGGAAAGTTGATTGTCAATCCAAAATGTTCTTGCAGATTATCCTCCTAGAAACAACTGTCCAGCCAGATCATTAAAGAAATTTACTCTCTGGGAACATGCATATTGTCTACATGCTTGAGTTAGCAGAGACCTGTTAGCCTGTTAACTAACAAATCCAAACAGGAAGAAGATGTGAGGGAGAGAAGAAAACCAAAAGGAGTTTCCAAATGTAATTATAACAGAATGTGCACAAGTAATGGTTTTCTGAGCATAACTCCACAATGTTCATTTAATTGATGGAAATTCTCAATTTCAATGTTTGCATAACTATGTGAACTATGATAGAGTGTTAACAGTTTGCTGGAGACACTGGGTGGAAACTCATTGATGTGTCAGGAGTCTCCCCACGGGCTGGTGACCTGGTGAGAGACGGGAAAGCTGTGAAAACAAGACTCTGGGGCTGAAACATAGAAACATAGAAGATAGGAGCAGCAGGAGTCCATTCAGCCCTTCAAGCCTGCTCCGCCATTCTTCACGATTAGGGCTGATCATCCAATGCAATAGCCTAACCCTGCTTTCTCCCCATAATCTTTGATCCCCTTCGCCCCCTCTTGTATCTAATTGCCTCTTCAATAAATTAAACACCACCGACAACAGCTAACAGCCAATCAGAGACCAGAATCTCTGGCTCTAGACAGCACCACTCAGGAGGCTGTGGCTAAGTGGCAGCAAGATGGCGCTGGAAAAGGAAGCTCATCTGATCCGCCCATTCTTTTTCCTTTTTTCTCCCTTCTGTGTTTTTCTTCTCCACTTCTACGGGGGCAGTCACCCGGTGTGGGAACGGGGACAGTGACCCACTGCCGGAAAAGGAGTAGTGACCCAGTGCGGGAATGGGGGCAGTGACCCAGTGCGGGAACAGGGGCAATGGCCCAGTGCGGGAAGAAGGGCAGTGGCCCAGTGCAGGAACGGGGGCAGTGGCCCAGTACGGGAACGGGGGCAGTGGCCCAGTGCAGGAATAGGGGCAGTGGCCCAGTGCGGGAACGGGCACAGTGACCTAGTGCGGTAACAGGGGCAGTGGCCTAGTGCGGGAATGGGGGCAATGACCCACTGCGGGAACAGGTCAGTGCCTCGAGTGGAAATAGGGGCAGTGGCCTAGTGCGGGAACGGGCGCAGTGGCCCAGTGCTGGAATGGGGACAGTGACGCAGTGCAGGAATGGGGGCAGTGGCCTAGTGCAGGATCGGGGCAGTGGCCCAGTGCAGAGTGGCCTGGTGTTGGAATGGGGGCAGGGGCCCGCTGTGTGAATAGGGGCAGTGGCTCGGTGTGGGAATGGGGCAGTGGCCCAGTGTGGGAATGGGGGCAGTGACCTAGTGTGGGAATGGGGCAGTGGCCCGGTGTGGGAATGGGGCAGTGGCCTGGTGTGAGAATGGGGCAGTGGCCCGGTGTGGGAATGGGGCAGTGGCCCGGTGTGAGAATGGGGCAGTGGCCCGGTGTGAGAATGGGGCAGTGGCCCAGTGTGGGAATGGGGCAGTGGCCAGTGGGCAGACTATGTGAAGGCCATCGGTGCTGGTCTGCTGAGAAGAGCCCTTGGACAGAGACTGTGGTTTGTCTTTTAACTTTGCTTCTTGTTTTTCTGACCAATGATTGTACTGTGTATAGCTATAATGTAATTTTTTCTTCTTCATTTCTCTATTCTGTAACTAAGGATCGTACCTAGGTACTCTGTACCTAAGATGGGATCGCGTGTAGGTGACATTGTTACACTGTAACCAATCTTGTAACTGAAGAAGCTGTACTCAGGTACCTTTGTACTTAAGATGGCATTGTAAGTGGCCACTTATCAACTTTTCATTGTACATGTGACAATAGAGCTAATTCTAATTTTAATTCAATGCAGGAACTAACACAGAGCTTCAGGATCGCAGTAGCCACAAGTAAGTAATGAGGTGGTGGGGAGGGGAGGGGCAATACACTTTTACGGGGTGGTGTCACAGAGAGAGTGAGGATTGGAAACAGAGGGAGGGATTGGCTCCAATTCAGTGCTTCCCTTGCTGATATCCGATCCTCTCTCATTGCACCTGACAAAGGAACTGCACTCAAAAAGCTTGTGTGATTCCAAATAAACCTGTCAGACTATAACCTAGTGCCATGTGACTTCTGACTTTATCCAATCTTTAAGGCAGGTGCAGATTGCATTAATTTGGGAGTTGACCACTGGCCTTCTTAAATCCAGTGGGGTCAGAGTTCAGATACAACATGATACGACTGAATTAAATACCATCCTAAATCCAAGCTTGACAGCAGCAACAGCGGAAGATCCTGCCCATCAAGTCTAAGCCAATTGTTGGAACAATCTATTAAAATCACTCCATTTTCCTTCAGCACCACAATGTGGATTTTATATTTCTTTTGTTTATTACCCTGAGGCCAACTAATTAAAATTTGAATAGAATCAAACAGTGGTGTAATTGGGTTAACAGTGTCTGCTAATCTTTCAATCTATGAATTATTTTCATATATTAGGAATATATTGACCTTATATTCGCTGTGAGCAATCTAGTAACGACTGGTTGTCAGCATATAATTGTAAACCAAAAAGCTTTTAATAATTTTAAAATATCAACTCACCTTCCCAGCTTTCAACATTCTGTTTGGCTCCACTAGAATGAGCCCCATGGCACACAGGAGATGTAGCGAGTCAACAAATCAAAATTAAAACAAATATTAAAGGCTGCAGATGCTGGAAATATGACGAGCCAGTTCTGGAAAATGGCAAATGTGCTGTGGCACAGGGGTGATGTTTATTTGCCTTCTGGGAGTGGGTAGGGAGGTTAGAAGATGCCCAATACAGTGGTGAGGGAAGGTGGGGGCAGAGTGTATGTCCCACCATCTTCCTGCCAGAATGCCATCATGTTAGTAGTGGGGAGGGTGACATTTCCCATCCACACAGACACCAATTCAGTCACTAATGTAGCCCACTAAGAGCCTGTTCCTGCAGCCCAGCATTTTACTGGCAGCAAGTTGACCCCCTAGAATATGGCGAGATGACCGGGGAAATGCTGGCAACCTCACAACTAACTTAGAGGGTAGACCTTCCCATTTGAGTCAGGGTTGGCCTACATCGGGGTGCCTTGGTGGCATTGGTTGCTGCCTCGCCAATGCCTGTCCTCATCAACCCCAGTGTCGCCAATCCCAATTACCTCATTCGAGAGCGGCATCATTTCAATGCATCCTCTTCTTCTGAGTGCATGGAAGGAGGGAGATTCTTTTTTCCTCTTTATTCATTCACGGGATGAGGGCGTCGCTGGCCAGGCAGCATTTATTGCCCATCCCTAATTGCCCAGAGGGCAGTTCAGAGTCAACCATATTGATGTGGGTCTGGAGTCACATGTAGGCCAGACCAAGTAAGGATGGCCGTTTCCTTCCCTAAAGGGCATTAGTGAACCAGGTGGGCTTTTCTGACATTCGACAATAGATTCGTGGTCATCATTATACTGTTAACTCCAGATATTTTATTGAATTCAAATTCCACCATCTGCCCTGGCAGGATTCAAACCTGGGTCCTCAGAACATTATCTGGGGTCTCTGGATTAACAGTCCAGCGATAATACCAGTCGGCCATCGCCTCCCCATGTAATGGTGTACTAATATTGCTGGACAATAAACCCGAGTCCCAGGTTCATGCTCTGAAATCCCTCCATGGCATCCGGAGGAATACTACTTCAATGAATTAATAATTATGAAATGTAAAAATTATCTCATTCAAACATACAAAAAATGGTAAGAGCAGGAGTAGGCCACTTAATTCCACAAGCCTGGTCTGGCATTCAATACAATCATGGCTGATTTGATTACTTCACATTGCCAGCTAGCCCTGATAATCTTTCACCTGATTGCATATTAAGAATCCATCTACCTCTGTCTTAAAAATATTCAAAGATTCTTTTTCTAGTGTCTTTTTTCCAAAAAATTATGACAATCAGAGAGAAAAATATTTGCCTTACCTCAGTCTTAAAATTATCATTCATTCTTTCATCTAGTCTATTTCCAACAGTGGGGGTAGGTCAGCTCACTTGGCTGGTTTGCAATGCAGAATGATGCCAACAGCACAAGTTCAATTCCCACACTGGCTGAGGTTACCATAATGTCCTGCCTTCTTGATCTTGCCCCTCACCCTCAGGTTAAACAAACCAGCAGTTGTTTCTCTCTGATAAGAGCACAGCCCTATGGTCCACTGGGACTACGGTGGCTTTACCCTTACTCCATCAGGACTCTGCATGTACATTACATACAGAGTCTTTAATGGCACCCATCATGGTACGCACATTGTTTCTGCTGGTATTCATCTGGTATCTGTTCATTTCTAGGGTGAAGTCGCTTCATCAGGCAGTGTTTTTCCTATGATGAGTGCAGTTGCTGTGGTATCTGTTATTGCTAATCCATTTTCATTGCAGGGAATGGTGGATCTCTGGGATTGATGGTCACTCTGTACTGTGTGTTGGTGGTGAGACCATATGTTCCTGATAAACTACCTGCTAGATTCCCTAGACATCTCTGATTGCAGCAATATATATCTGGTCATTCTCATTCACCACATATGAGAAAGGTGACAACTACTCAACACATGTCTCAAGTTCCCATGTTGAGTGTGTTGAATGACTGCACTCTGACTGTCTCACCATTGCTCAGCTCTGACAAGAATTGGTCAGTTACGAAATGGCATTAGCAGTTTGTTTGCCAGAAGAAGCTGGAAAACAGCCTGTATTTCATCTTCCTGCTACATGATCAGAAGAGAAGAATGGTAAAGAGGTGGTTGCATAAGTCATTCAGTGAGGAGCAGAAAAGTTGCTCTGAGCTGTGATTGGACAACCAACTGAAAACTATACCCGAAAACAACACAGCTAAAAATTCAGACAATTCAGCCCATTTTCTCTGCTGGGCTGATGACTTCCAGTGCATGTCAAGCTGCTGCTTCTCAATGAACCTGGAAGATTTATCCCTCTATCTTTGACTCCTCAACTCTTTTTCATAATGAGTGCTGCTCTCAACAGCATGTGCATCTTTGTCCCTTGTTTCTATGTCTAGCTGACATCTCTGTAAATGAAATAACATTCTTTGCAAATGCCTTGATGTAGATAAAAGCCCTTTGAAGAAAATCCTTCAAAGGGTCTTGAGGTTGGACTCCATTGCCACTATATCTCTCCCAAACAGGTATTGATTAAAATGCTCACAAGTATATACAATAGTTCTCTATTGAACATGGTACCATTCGGTTTTCATTAACATCCAGGATGCAATTGTTTGTCTTTGCCACATAAGGGTTGTGCCAACTCCAGCCTTACTGGCATCATACTGCAATGTAACCTCCTCATTGACATTTTGATACCTCAGTACTGGCATCATAAGCTGTTTGCTCCAGTGAAAGCTGCTTCCTGTTCTGATCCCCAACATCATTACACATCCTTAGCAGTGAACTTGACATATTAGGCATGACCTTCGCTAAATATTTTACAAACCCAACAAATTGTTGCAACACTTTCTCATCTGTTGTTCTCTGCATCTTCATTGCAGCTTTCACCTTTTTCAGGAGCCAGGAGAAGTCCTGTATGTACTGACTTCTGGCATTTTCAACTGCATCTTTTTCTTGCTAAGTTTCAGGTTCATTTGGAGCTCTCTTTCAGCAGCAATGTTTTTTTCAGCTTCTCAGTGACATCTAGTCTGCAGTACAGCTAATAGTACTCTTTCCCCAGCTGATAGCAAGATTGCAACTCTTCTATACTCAGATTATCTCATTTAATCAGGAGCTATTTCATGGTTTTGCCACTGAGAATGGAAACATTCCAACTTGGTCTCAGATCTCCTTCCACCTGCCCCAGACACATGCCATAACAAAACTGAACATGTTGATTATTTAAAAGCTTCATAAATTCGTGGAAGCAATGGACTAGTAACGTACAGAGCCGAGGTAATGATGTGAGCATCCATGTTCAAATCACAGCTGATGGTAGAATTTGAATTCAATGAAAACATCTGGAATTAAAATCTCAAGTTGACTGTGAAGATCTTTACCAATTTCATAAAAGAAAACACATCTGAGGGCTCTTGTGGTGCAGTAGTAGTGTCCCTGCTTCAGGCCTAGAAGATCCAGGTTCCTGCATGGAGACATGTCCAACATGTCCAAGCAGGTTGACTGCAAACTGTATTTCTCTAAATAGTGGCTATATTATATCAGTTTTCACCCATCCTGCAAATGATTGCCCTAGAAGTAAGTGCAGCAGAACCGATGCTCATCTTAAATGAGAAGTGGCAGTAAAATTAGTACAAAATTAGTTAAAGGACTGAAAGCAGTTGCTTATAAGGTTGGAGGGAAGTCTAAATATAAACTGGAGTTCCAAAGGGCCACTACTGTTTTTAACTTATATTAATGATCTTGTCTTGGGTGTAGAGGCCAATGTCTACATTTGCTGATTATACAAACTTGCATATGCAGATCTCGTTAAGGAGGATCCTAAAAAACATTGGGGGGACATAGACACATAAACTGGGTAGATGAATAACAGGCTCAACTTAATGCTGGGTAGTGCGGCGATACATTTTGATGGAAAGAATGAAGAGAGGCAATAAAAGATATTTAAGACAGTGTAGGAACGGCATGTTAGACATTCATGAGTCATTGAAGGTTGTTGGAAAGATTGAGAAAGCAGCTCTGTGCTCTTTGCTTTGGGCACCAAAACAAATATCGACTGTACCTAGAAGGCCATTAACTTGACAAAAGATTTTCTTTGGTCTGCCCGAAACTGTTGATCTTCCAGCGTAAAGAATTGACTCTGACTGAGTGTTGCAGTCTGGCATATTCCAAGGTCCAGGACACACTAAAGCTCGGGGCAGCTACCACGAAGGTACGGTGGGAAAAGACCGTTGTCTAAGGTCTTTCTGCCAAAGCACAATGACGGTCCCTTCAGTTATCAGATCCTCTCACTGCCTTAAATGTATGTAAATATTGTCCTGCATAAGTAAGAAATGCTTTGGGGTATTTTGCAACTGCAGGGAATGTCAAACTCCTATGTTTATTTGTTCTTCATATGCAAAGACTGTGCAGATCTACTGCAGTAACTGTGATGCACATAAAGATGTGTTTATGAATAAAGTATATTTTTGCAATAATTTTAAAAATAGGATATTTGGTTTTATGAGACCATAAGATATAGTAAAGAAGTAAGCCATTCAGCCCATCAAGCCTGGCCTACCTTTGAAGAGATCATGACTGATTGTATATTTCTCAAATTCGCTTTCTTGCCTTTTCTCCATAACCCTTAGTGATTAAACATCTACCAATCTCAGCCTTGAACATACTTAACAACCTAGCCTTGACAGTCCTGTGTGTAAAAAAATTCCACAGAATTGAGGCATAAGAAAAGTAAGGAATTTATGTCAAACCTTTATAGAGCATTTGATAGCCTCCATCTATGTGGTGTAGCCAATTTTGAACACTACACTTTCGGAAGGATGTCAAACATTCTGGGAAGACCACAGAACAAATTTAAAAGGATGTGTTTACCGGATGGTAATTAGGGGTATCAGAAATAACTTATGCCTATTTTGTAGATTGTATCACTTAACTTGTATAGTAAATCTTATTGTTGTTTGCTCAATAGCATGGAATCTTGTGGTTTTATTCTTTTAGTAAGTTGCTTGGATCTGACCCTTCGTCTTCTTTCAAAAAAGGCTGACACTTAAAAACCTAACAAATACCGAACAAAACTGAAAGATTATATCAATGAAGAGAAAAAATGTGTTTAAAAAATGGATTTTCTTTTGGTTTTTAAAAATTGGCTTTTTTTAATCATTTGTGGCACATGAGCTTTGCTAGCTGGCCAGCATTTGTTGCCCATCCCTAATTGCCCTTGAGTAGGTGGTGGTGGTGAGCTGCCTTCTTGAACCGCTGCAGTCCTCCTGCTGTGAGTTGACCCACAATGCCATTAGGGAGGGAATTCCAGGACTTGGACCCAGTGACAGTGAAGGTTTGGTGATATATTTCCAAGTCAGGATGGCGAGTGGCTTGGAGGGGAACTTGAAGGTTGTGATGTTCTACTATATCTGCTGCCCTTGTCCTTCTAGATGGAAGTGGTCGTGGGGATCTTTGATGAATTTCTGCAGTGCATCTTGTAGATGGTACACATTACTGCTACTGAGCGTCAGTGATGAAGGGAGTGGATGCTTGTGGATGTAGTGCCAATCAAGCGGGCTGCTTTGTCCTGGATGATGTCAAGCTTCTACGCTCATCCAGGCAAGTGGGGAGTATTCCATCACACTCCTGACTTGTGCCTTGTAGATGGTGGACACACTTTGAGGAGTCAAGAGGTGAGTTACTCGCCACAATATTCCTAGCTTCTGACCTGTTCTTGTAGCCACAGTGTTTATGTGGTGAGTCCAGTTGAGCTTCTGGTCAATGGTAACCCCAGGGTGTTGATAGTGGGGGATTCAGTGATGGTAACACTGTTAAATGCCAAGGGGTGGTGGTTTGATTGTCTCTTATTTGTGATGGTCATAGCCTAGAATTTGTCTGGTGCGAAAGTTACTTGCCACTTGTCAGCCCAAGCCTGGATATTGTCCAGATCTTGTTGCACTTGAACATGGACTGCTTCAGTGTCTGAGGAGTCATGAATGGTGTTGAACATTGCGCAGTCATCTGCGAACATCCCCACTTCTGAGCTTTCTAATGCTGATTTTAAAGCATTCTGATGATTGGTGTCAGTAGACTTATCATTAAATATAAAGGTTATTTATCTCCAACCAGATTGTAACATGATTTGGTGATCTTCTCTGAGATCATAACAATACAACAGAAGATTCAATGACAAGGGGACACAGATTGACAATGATTGGCAATAGAATCAGTCAGAGAAGGTTATTTTTAATGCAGCAAGCTACAACCTGGAACACCAGCAAGGGTGGTAGAAGCACATTTAGTGATAACTTTCAAACAAGGGTTGGATAAATACGCGGAAAACGAAAGAATCATAAGGTTATCACAGGGCAGCATGTTGGCTTGGTGGTTAGCACAGTGCCAGGGACCCAGGTTTGATTCCAGCCTTCGGTAACTGTCTGTGTGAAGTTTGCACTTTCTCCCTGCATCTATGTGGGTTTCCTCCTACAGCTCAAAGATGTGCAGATTAGGTGGATTAGCCATGGTAAATATGGGGTTATGGGGACAGAGTGGGGAGATGGGTCTGGATGGGATGCTTTTCGGAAAGTCAGTGGGCAATCTGCTCTGTAAGGATTCTATAAAGAAAGTGCTAAGAGTGGGATTAATTGGGTCATTCTTTCAAAGAGCTAGTACAGGCACAATAGGCTAAATAGCCTCCATCTGCCATATGGTTCAGTCATTCCAGGCTTACCTTTGAACTGGAAGCTTTTTCCTTTGACGACCATTGGAAAAGTTGAATCATAATATTAGTTGTCTATCGTTCCATTCATCTTGGTGAAATGGTTCATTATTTGCAGTTTCAACTGTGATTGATTTATTTTTTAATCAAGAAAGGAGCGCGGGTGGGGTTAAGGTCCAAAGTGCAGACATCATCAGGAGCTGGAGAAACAAAGCTGAAGAGAAATGTCTGAAGAGTTTCAAATGTGCATTCATCCTGCCTGACTACTCTGTATGAAGAATCCACCTTTAAAATGCTTCAGTGAACTTACATAGGTATCGCTATGGGAACTGTTTAGTCTCTCTCGCTTCAAAACAAGCAGAGACAACTCATTATAATTAGTTTAAGTAAATCAATCCTGAAAAATAAACCACAAAGATTGATTGTTCTCGTACAGTTGACCTGAATTCACTTTGAGGAGAGAAAAGCACACCCAATGTATTGTTTTATTTTAATTTTCTTTCCACTGTTTCTTTCCTGTTTTTGCTTATTTTATTTTTTACCATTTTATTTTCTCCCTCCACAGATATTGGCTAGCCTGCTGAGTAATTTTATGGCATTTTACATTTCACATTTCCAGCATCCACTGATAGTATTTTGCCTTTGATGCTCACTTTAAGTTCACTGTATTTATACACCAGAATGCATGCAGTATTTTTGATTCTATCTCATTTTCTGCTTTATTGAAAGCACCTCCTCATTGCTAATCTCCCAAAAACAAATAATATGGTTTTCAAAAGCACTGAGCCTTGTTAGGTCCATCGCCATCCATGCAGAACGACCCATAAAGGTAAGAATAATAACTCTTGCAGGAAGAAAACCACAAGGGAGAAAAGTTACATTTTATACTTTGTGCTGACAAAATGTATTTCTGTCAGATGCAAAATGAAATAATTTCATTCTCATCTTTTTCTTCTGTTGACCACAGTACTTTGTGTGAACAGTGACTCAGTGAGCAGAACTATCACCTCGAAGGCAGAGGAGGGTGAGCTCAAGCTTCACTTCAACCATTTTTATCCTCTATTCATTCATGCGATGAGGGCATCGCTGGCCAGGCAGCATTTATTTCCCATCCCTAATTGCCCAGAGTCAACCACAATGCTGTGGGTCTGGAGTCACATGTAGACCAGACCAGGTAAGGACAGCAGCTTCCTTCCCTAAGGGGCATTAGTGAACCAGGTGAGTTTTTCCTGACAATTGGCAATGGAATCACAGTCATTGTTAGATTCTTAATTCTAGATATTTGTTGAATTCAGATTCCACCATCTGGTGTGGGGGGATTTGAACATGGGCCCCCGGACATTATCTGGGTCTTTGTATTAACAGTCCAGTGAAAATACCACTAGGCCATCACCTCATCCTGGCAAAATTCCTGGCTGTTCTCCCAAATCAGCACAGTGCTGTCTTTTAGATGTAATGGTAAACTGAGATGCTCTCAAGTGGATGCAAAGGATCCAATGGTATTATTTTCAAGAGATGGGGATTTACAAACACTGCCCTGTCCCATTTTATCCCTTAAACAACATCATGAAAACAGATTGTCTGGTCATTTTCGCAGAACAGTGGCTAATTTTACCTTTACACCTTTTATTTGGATGCAGCAGCGGCAGCAAGATCGCGGCGCGTCCCAGCAATCGATATGAGACTCACAGGATGACTGAGGTTTCAGGCCATGATTAGGCAGGGGTACCTGCATTGGTGGCTCCAAAAACCTTTTATAGAGATAAGACTTAGGTGTTGAAATCTGGATGCTTTTCTTACCTTTTGGTTTTCTTTTACTTCTGCTGTTGTTTTTTCAATTGAGATTTTGGTTTCATAACCAAGGTGATGCCAGAGAATAGTGACTTAGTACACTTTTCACTGAGCTCATGTATTCCCATACTTGAGTACACGTGACAATAAAATCTAACTTTAATTTGAATTCTAATTATTGAACAACAGCTAACATCAGTAATTTAGCACTGCCCATTCTGTTTTCATTCATTTGTAGGATGTGGGCATCATTGGCTGGGCCATCATTCATTTCCTATCACTAGTTGCCCTTCGGAAGGTGGTGTTTGGATTATTACAGTCCCTGTGCTGTATGTAGACCCACGGTGCTGTTAAGAAGAAGTTTCAAGATTTTGACCCAGTGACAGTGAAGGAACGGTGATATATTTCCAAGTCAGAATGATGATGGCTTGAAGGGGAAATTGTAGCTAGTGGTGTTCCCATGTATCTGCTGCCCTTGCCCTTCTAGATGGAAGTGGTCATGTCTTTGGAAGCTGTCTAAGGAGCCTTGGTGAATTTCTGCAGGGAATCTTATAGAAAGTACACATTGGTGCCACTGAACATTAGTGGTGGAGGAGAGAATATTTGTGGACGTGGTGCCAACCAAGGCAGCTGTGTACTGGATGGTGTTAAATTTCTTGAGTGTTGTTGGAGCTGCACCCATCCAGGCAAGTGGGCAATATTCCATCACACTCCTGACGTGTTTCTTGTCGATGATGGACAGACTTTGGACAGTTAGGAAGTGAGTCACTCACTGCAGGATTCCTAGCCTCTGACCTGCTGTTATAGCCACAGTATATACATGATTAGTTTAGTTCAGTTTCCAGTCAATGGTAACTCCAAGAACGTTGATGATGAGGGATTGACTAATGGTACTGCCATTAAAGACTTCCATTCACAGTATAATCTGCGCTCTTGCTATCCTCAATACTCCTTCCAAGTGGTTTTCAACAGGGAGCAGTACTATTTCATCAGCTGAGAGTGGTAGTCCTTAATACAGGAGATTTCTTTGCCGATGTTTGACCTCATACCAGGAGACTTCTCGGGTTGTAGTCAATGTTGAGACTCCTAGGGCAACTCCCATTGTCAAAGGCGATGATTAGATTCTCTCTCCTGTTAAAGATGTTAATTGCCTGCCACTTTTTTTGTACAAATGTTATTTGCCACTTATCAACCCAAACCTGGATATTGTCCAGGTCTTGATGGATTTGGATATGGACTGCTTCTGTATCTGAGGAGCCATGAATAGTGCTGAACATTGTGCAATCATCAGTATACATCCCCACTTCTAACCTACTGAGGGCAATCTGATTGAGACGTACAAATTTCTGAGGGGCATAGACAAGGCTAGATAGGGAGAAGCTTTAGCCCTTAGTAGAGGGTTCAATAACCAAGCGTCACAATTAGATTTAGAGGAGATTTGAGGAAAATAGTTTCACACCAAGGGTGACAAATATCTGGAACTCGCTGCCTGAAAGGGTGATAGAGGCAGGATCCCTCAAAATATTTAAGAACAATTTAAATAAGCACCTGAAATGCCAAATCATACAAGACTATGGACCAAGTGTTTGAAAATGAGGTTAGAATAGGTTTCAATACCAGTGAGGATATGATGGGAAGAAGGGTCTCCTCTCAGACTACAAAATTTTTATGACACCACACGATCACAGGTCTGAGATACACAGCAGAGGCCAATATGGAAAATCCCAGTCAGCATCCTCCAAATGTCTTTCATAAGTCTCATATCTCCACTGTGGAGGCGGACAGCCCTGCCAGCTCCGGCAACATCAATCAAAATGGTCAACGGCAGAATGGGGTTGGGAAACCAGCACAGGGACTGGTTCCAGTATTTTTGGCCCACATTCACTTAGGTTCTTCATCTGAATAGGCGTCGAAAATCAAGTCCCGTTCTTATGTATTCCTCTGCGCAAATTGTCCTGAAATCCTTTCCAGCATTGAGATCTGTCTTGCCTTCAGATTTGCTGTATCGGCAGTATTGTGGGGGGTTTTCTCCCCCTTTTTCTCAATGCTTTCTTCCCAAACCTTTGCAAAGTTGAACATAAAACAAAATCTGCTCTGGGGTGCAAATCGAGTGTCAGAAATTCATAGCAGATAGTAATCACCATGAAATCCTGGAATTATTTCTGACATAGTAGGCTACTGATTTGTGGAAGGGCAGAATATGAACATGCAAAATTAATGATCAGCAAAAGGCAAGCTTCTCTATCAGGCCTACACCATTATGTGTGGAGCATCATAGTTATAACAGCGTTGCCATGGTCCTCCGACCTCCCAACCCCATCCTCTACCAATCACACCCACAGCCTTAGAATCGCAAAAATATCAAACACTAACCAAGGGCCATTAAGGAAAAAAAAATTCTGAAGCCTTCCTCACCAGCAATGTCCGCCCACCCCCTTACCAAACAATTGGAATCTGCCCAGGAAATCTCACTAGTGACATCTGAAATGTTGCTATGTGTTCTGTGATGTGCGGCTCTGAAACGTTCCCAATTAAAACTTGCACACATCACTTTAGTTCCTGTATATAGTATACATAGCATTCACAACAACACATAATAATGCCCTATTTGCAAAGAGATTTTGCTCCAATACAATATAATCCCTCTCCAAGTTAAAAATGAGTCCAGCTCCCCTTGAGAACATTTGAAGGACCAGCACCTCCTCTACTTGTCCTGTCTTCAGTTTTTGCCTAGAAGTTCAGCTGTATTGATGCTTGAAAACATGTTATAAAGTAAGGATAAATGTTAGGTTTATGTTTAAGTAATTTATTGGAGTTCTTTGAAGAAATAACTTGTGTTGTAGAGAAAGGGGAACCAGTGGATGTATCGTATTTAGATTTCCAGTAGGCATTTGATTAGGTATCATGTCAAAGGTTATTGCGGAAAATAAAAGCGCATAGCTCAAGGGGCTGCATCTTGGTATGAATAGAGGATTGTCTGGAAACAGGAAACAAAGAGTAGGAATAAATGGATCTTTTTTAGGCTGGAAGAATATCATTTGTTGTATATGAAAGGAGTTAGTGTGAGGGCCTCATCTCTTTACAATTTATTAATATTAATGATTTGGATGAAGGGATCAAAGATATGATCGCTAAATTTGCTGATGACACAAAGATAGGTTGGAAAGTGAGTTGTGAAGAAGATATAAGGAGCCTACAAAGTGATATAAATAGGCTAAGTGAGTTGGCAGAGATCTGGAAAATGGAGTACAATGTGGGGAAGTGTGAAATTGTCCATTTTGGCAGAAAGACTAAAGAAGAAGCACATTATCTAAATAGTTGGAGGTTGAAGAGGTCTGCGATGCAGGAAGATCCTAGTGCATGAATTGCAGAAGGTTAGTATGCAGGTATAGCAAATAATCAGGCAACTGGTAGAATGTTCTGTTTTATAGCAAAGAGAATTGAATGTAAGAATAGGGAGGTTATGCTTCAGTTATGTGGGAATTGATAAGACTACATCTGGAGTGCTATATACAGTACTGGGCACCATATTTAGTGAAGGATATTAATGCATTGGAAGCAATTCAGAAAAGATTAACCAGGCTGATATCTGGAATGAGCAGATTGCTCTCCGAAGAAAGTCTAAACAAGCTAGGCCTGTATTCTCTGGAGTTTAGAAGAGTCAGGGTCAATTCATTGAAACATATAAAATCCTGAGGGGACTTGTCCAGGTAGATCTTGAAAGAGTGTTTCTTCTTGCAAGAGAATCTAAAATTAGGAGTCATAGTTTAAAAATAAGGTATTACCCATTTGAAACAGTGAGGATTTATTTTTTTCTCTCAGAGGATTGTGAGTTTGAGGGTTCCCTTTCTTAAAAGGCAGTGGAGGCAGGATCTTTAAATATTTTTAAGGCAGACGTAGATAGGTGCTTGATTACCATTGGGATTAAATAATATTGGGATGTGCAGCAATGTAGACTTGAGGTTAAACTGAGATCAGATGTGGTCTCATTTAATGGCGGGAGCAGGCTCAAAGGCTGAATGGCCTACTCCTGTTCCTTATTCATACGCTCATAAGGTCAGATGCTTGACATCTCATAAGCATGGGAGATACTTTTGGTTCAGTATCACAGTCCAATAATTCTAAAGGGTTTGTGAGGATGTGGCTGTACATCACTCAAGTGCTCATAACTCAGCTTTAGTGTGGTGCACTATTCTCATTTTCAACGTGCAACATAGCATAACGATCTGAATCATACTGTAATGCATTTTAATCACATTATTGAATATAAGACTCTGCAATCATCTTATAACTTGGCTGGATTCATTCTGTGATTTTGAGAAAGAATGTGAGAAGGGGGTTGAACAGGACTTTGTGTACTTCTCAAATCCCTTGAAGATGACGAATTCGGAAAATCTGAAGAAGGGATGATATGATCTTGGGCACTTCATCAAAATGTAAATCATTATATTTCTGATTTCACATGTAACTTCGAGGGTTCCAAGACAGTTTTACTTACAATAAGTGGGCCCTTCCGGTTAAGAAACCCATAGATATCTAAAGTATCTAAATCACAGAATGATGCAAGGCAAAAAGAAGCCATTCAGCCATTCAGCCAATCCTACACTGGCTTTTGGAAAGAGTTGTCTGACTCGTTCCATTCCCTTCTGCCTTCCATTCAGCTTTTTCCCTTTCAGCTATTTATCTAATTATCTTTTGAAACTTGCTGTTGAACTTGCTTCCACCATACTTTCATATAAGGGCATTTTAGATTATGACAAGTCATGCTAAAAACATTACCTTATGTTGCTTCAGAGATAAAAGGTACTGCAGATGCTGGAGAATCCAAGATAACAAGCACGGGGCTGGATGAACACAGCAGGCCAAGCAGCATCATAGGAGCAGGAAAACTTGACGTTTCGGGCCTAGACCCTTATGTTGCTTGTTATGCAATTCATCTTAAAAAGATATACAAAGAAAAGGACTTCTAAATTTTAGGAAATCCATTCACAATGTGGAATTATCACCTCTCTTGCTTTTGCCACACAAGGTTTAACAGTAAGACAGATAATGTAACCGCTCCTTTCCTCATCCGTTGATCAGTTATTTTTCTTGGTGAGAAAAATCAATGGCTACAGCTATTGAGTGTCCTGTTGCTGGATTCTGCAAGATACAGGAAGATGTGATGGACTCACAGCAGGAAAATTATTGGACAAAGATTGAAAGGTTCCCACAGTTACTGATATGGTGACAGAAAATAACTCCAATTCCAAAACCTCCTGAACTGACTTCTGTCATCAAACGTAATCTCGCAAACACACTTGATGTGAGGAGAATACTATATAAATCAATCCAGGAGAGCAAATCTCTCTCTCATTCCTCTCTCCTGTCTCCATACACAACTTTTCTTTCTTCTCTTCTTTGTTCTTGTCTCTCCCCACTCCCCTCTTCCCTCTGACTTCTTTTTGTTCTCGTCTTCCCCTTCTCATTTTTCTTTTCCTTTTCTACCTCCTTTTCCTTCTCTTCTTTCTTTTCTTGGCCCTGAGTCTATTTTCCCCTCTCCTCATCCCTTTCTCCTCTTTTTATTTCCCTCTTTGCCTCCTTCCTTCTCTCCTCTTTCCCCTGAACACCTGACAGTATAATTTCAGTTATCTTTTATTTCCACTTGGTAAGTGATTGATCACTTTCAACTCATTTTCTACTATAGCAGTGCCAATACCAACAAGAACAGGCAGAGCCTAACACCAGCCATTACAGCTTATAATTGGAGCGGTAAGTTGCTTGAAAATGTTAATTAAAAGCATCTATCTCAACCTTCTAGTTAATAGCAACGGTGGAAGGAAGGAATTACATAGTCGAGTCTCACAGGAATGTAGGATTATTGGCTGAAATATTTATTGAAGTTAATATACTTCCAGTAGAATAGTGTTTAGATCTTAACAAAAAGTACATCTTGCTTATAAAATCAGACAACCTCAAGTATTAGCACTAAATTGCAAGTTGCTCCTCTGAGATTCTGCTCATTCTGCTAGATGTTTAAGGTAGTAAATGGAGGACAATATCTTTGTGGAAGCTAATGCTTTATATTTGCCGCTTCAGTAATTGTATTCTAATTCAGCAACAGTGACGTATATTTAAATAATGCCTTTCATTTAATAAAACATCCCATAGATCTCCGTAAAAATGCTACAAAACAAAATATCACATCGAGCCACATAAGGAGATGGTGATGGAGGGAATTGAGATGGGTGAGGAGGGGGCAATAGCAGGTAGCCATATTGGTGGTAGGTGGGGATCCAGATCAGTGGCTGGCCGAACAAGACAGCAGCTAATTCACATACTTAAGACCTCTATCAGGTGTTCATTTTCATTGCCTGTTAGGATTTTGCCGAGAGCAGAGTGATCTCCCATCACATGAGGAGAACGCCAGTTTCTCTAAGGGGGCTGGACTCTAAGGGAAATGGACTGCTATAACGATAGCCACTCATTTACTAAAGAAGGAAGTCAGTCAGTCAGCTATTTATTTAAATTTTATCATTCAACACAACTTCTAGTCTGAACTTTGCCTTTCCTGACCAACTCCCCACACTGGGAAAAACTTTTTCTTAAATATATGACCCTAGTGCCCCCAATTATTTCAGGAGCACATCCTGATTCATTCTGAAAGGGACCATCATTTACAACATTGTAATAGAGCTAGGCTCTTTGCCCTTAAAGGTAAATGACATACTGGAAAAGCAGTTTCGGTAGCCATCTGGAAGGGTTACTCCACTGATCAGAGGAACCTATCTGCTTGGTTTAATTTTCATCTTAAACCTATTTCCCAGGCACCGTCATGATTCTTGCCCTGCCTCAGATGTACTCTCTAATCTCGGTGGCGTTGTCCATGTGCAGATCTAACAATGCTATGACTGGGCCGGAGGCTTTCGGAAGCCACCTGCCACTATGAAGCTCCAAGGCAGCCAACCTCTCTCAATCTGGATCCCAGCATTTGATCCCAGCTCAGGGGTCCTGCAACCATTGGAAAATCCAGTGCATTAGACCAGGTGATCAAAAGCTTGCGAAGGATGGTGGCTTTAAGCCCTATCTTAAAGGAGGAAGGTGAGGGAGAGAGGTGTAGGATGGGCAGTTCCAGAGCTTGTGGCCTAGACAGCTGATGGCACAGCCAGTGGTTGAGAAATGAAAATTGAGGATGCTGAAGACACCAATAATAGATAAAAGCAGATTATCTGAAAGATCGTTGAGGTGGGAGGAGATTACAGAGTTGGAGAGGTGGAAGGTTCTCCTCTTGAAAGATGCCCTGCTCAGTCTGTTCTCTAAACATCTCTCACAAACCTGTACTGCAGCATTTGTAGGCTCACGGAGGGTCAGGGCATTGCTAGCTACTGTACCTCCCTCCCTCCACCTCAACCCCTTCACATCAGCTGTCTACCTCACAATTTCCACCTCACTCTTTCCATCATATATCTTCCACCTCACCCCTGCTGTCTCACACTCTCCATATCACACCCTCCACCTTACCCCTCCACTCCACCGCCCCAACCTTACCCCCTCCACCTCAACTCCTCTACCAGACACCCTCCACCCCACACCTCCAACCTCACCCTCTCCATCTCACCTCTCCCAGCTCAACCCCTCCACCGCGTACACCCAACCTCCCCCCTTCTATCTTACACCCTCCACCTCACCTTCTGTACCTCACCCCCCACACCTCATCTCCCCTACCTCCCATCCCTCACCTCACTTTCTCCACCTCACACCCTCTGCCTCACACCCTCCACCTCACATCCTCCACTTCAGTGGTATCAAGAGCTGCTATAGGCTCTTTTAAACTACAAAGTGCATTGAGGAGCTCACTCTCTGTGCTGCTACTGATGTTTGCTCTTTCTTTACCTGCACACAAATCCTTTTTGTATTTTACTGGCGGTGGCGTGACTTTTGCTGCTACATTTAGTTAGCTACGCTCACAGTGTTGCTACGCAATATAAGCATGAAGTTGCCGAATGAAAGATTTTGTTCTGATGTTATCAAGAAGAGAGCAAACAAATGAAAGTGACTGAGGTGGAGATTCTTATCTGCAAGCATCATCAAAGCTATCACTTCCCAATACTCATCCATCAGCATCTAAGAATCAATGCAATTTCACTTCAGAAACTTCACTGTAAGAGGAAATCAATATTAACTTCAAATAGATATAGGATGTATACTTGAGAAGGTAAAGCAATTGCACAGTCATGCAGAAAGAGCTTGGAAGCAGGACTAATACAGTAGCACTTCAAAACAAAAACAGTTCAGGCAGGATGGGCTGAATGGTTTCTCTCTGGACTGTATGATTCTATGATATCATACACCCAGCAGTGTCAATCCAGAGTGTGTGAGACTAGCTCTCCAGGGAATTTTACACTACCTCTTTCCAAAACCCAATCAGGTCCTAACCCCAGAATGGCACTGTGTATTTAACATTGCTGCAATGCTGAAATTGCCTTGCACTGATGTTAACCCTTTTGTGCAAATGTACCCTGCAGGTCAGTCTGATCACACCAAACCAAAATTAGCTTTCTGACATCTCATCACTCATCACAAAGATTTGATGTTGAGTCATTTTGTTTAGCAAGCTCATATCAGCAAGGCAGCTGAACTATAGATATCTGTACAATTTTATAAGAGACAGCTTTGAAAAATATATCTTTGGACTATTGAGAGGACAAACAGCAGCTATCCTTAGAGCTTTGCTTCCAAGACCTTATGTGAGGAGGTAATTATGTTCATGCTAAGTAGCCTGTGGATGCTTTCACAGCAAAATGGGTACAATATATTTCCTGTGGCCCCAACTAACCACTGCCTTTAAATTTCCTGTAGCCTTGAATTTCTTGTAGCCCTGAAATTCCTACACCATTCAAACCTGTTGGAGTTTCAGCTACATACATTAAGGGAGCAGCAATAAATATTGGCCTAGTCAGCAAGGAAGTCCAATTCCTGTGAATGAATATAATGCAAACAGAAATACAATGAGTTCCAAATGAAGGGAGATTTTTCATCTAAGCACATTATAATTGATAACAAGATACTTTAAACTGAACTCAAAGCATGGATACAATTAAATGGGTTTTCTTTTAGAAATACAAATCCCAAAGTCATGTGCCATCCTTCTCATTTGCTGAGTTTATGCAGTGAAATGGGTTAGATACAGCCCTTCTGATTTTGATCATAGCACAAAATGATTGCTTATGAAAAAAAGGAATAATTAAAGTCATGCATGCATATTACACCATGTAGCACTTGTCCTTCAGTGCGTGTGAGGATGTGTAACCTCTTACTATGAGCCATTAACTCCATGCATCTCCATGGTCCATCAATGTAACACCAAAGAAGTGATAACTCTTGACATCAAGACAGTACCCCATAGAGTCATAGAGTCCTACAGCATGGAGACAGGCCCTTCAGCCCCAATTGGTCCATGCAGACTAAAATGCCCATCCACACTAACCCCATTTCCCTGCACTTGGTCCATATTCTTCTAAACCTTTCCTATCAATGTATTTGCCCAAATGCCTTTTAAAAGTTGTTAATGTACTGCCTCAACCACTTCCACTGGCAGCTCACTCCATATGCATACCACCCTCTGAGTAAAAAAAGTTGCCCCTCAGGTTCCCATGTATTCTTTCCCCTCTTACCTTAAACCGATGCCCTCTAGTCCTCAATTCCCGAACCCCACAAAAAAGACTGAGTGCATTCACCCTATCCATGCCTCTCATGATCTTATACACTTCTCTAAGATCCTACGCTCTAAGGAAAAAAATCCTAGCTTGTCCAACCTCTCCCTATAACTCTGTCCCTTGAGTCCTGCCGACATCCTTGTAAATTTCTTCTGAACTCTTTCCAGTTTAATAACATCCTTCCGATAGCAAGATGACCAAAACTGAACACAATACTCCAAGTGCGGCCTCACCAATTTCCTGTACAACTGCAACATAACTTCCCAACTTCTATACTCAATGCCCTGAATGATCAAGGCCAATGTGCCAAAAGCCTTCTTCACTGCCCTGTCTACCTGTGACTCCAGTTTCAGAGAATCATGCACCTGAACTCCGAGGTCCCTCTGTTCCACTACACTCCTTAAGGCCCTACTGTTCACCATGAAACTCCTCAGAGATAATAGGAACTGCTGATGCTGGATTCTGAGATAACAAGTTACCTTGATTTGATTTTCCAAAATGCAACACCTCACACTTATTTTATTAAACTCTATTTGCCATTTCTCAGCTAACTTCCCCAGCTGATCAAGATCCTGCTACAATTTCTGATAAACTTCCCTACCGTCCACGATACCAGCAATTTTAGTGTCATTGCACACTTACTAATCATGCCTTGTACATTCTCATCCACATCATTGACATAAATGACAAACAGCAATGTTTCCAGACTGACCCCTGAGGCACACCACTAGTCATAGGCCACCAGCCTGACAAGCTACCCTCTGCTTCCTACCATCAAGCCAACTGTGTATCCAATTTGCCCACTCTTCCTGGATTCCGTGCAATCAAACATTCCAGAGTAGCATACCACATGGAACCTTATCAAAGGCCTTACTGAAATCCATATAGTCTATGTCGACCGCCCTGCCTTCATCAATCTTCCTGGTCACTTCATCAAAGAACTCTAACAGATTTGTGAGGCATGATCTCCCACGCACAAAGCCATGCTGACTACTCCTTACCAAAATACTCTCTTTCCAAATGCACGTATATCTTATCCCGCAGAATCTTCTCAAGTAACTTACATACCACAGATGCTAGACTTACTGATCTACAGTTCCCAGGTTTTTCTTTGCAGCCCTCTTGAATAAGGGCACAACATTCGTTACTGTCCAATCTTCGGGGACCTCACCCATTGCTAATGATGATGCAAATATATTAGACAGGGCTCCCGCAATTTCTTCTCTCGTCTTTTGCAGGGTTCTTGGATACATCTGGTCAGGACCAGGAAGTGTATCCACCTTGATACATTCTAATATGTTCAACACTTCTTCTGCTATGATATGGAACTGTCTTCAAGATATCACCACTAACTTCCCCAAATTCCCAAGTACTCATGTCTTTCTCCACAGTAAATGCAGAGAAGAAATATTCAGTGAGGACTTCACCCATCTCCTGTGGTTCCACACTTATATATCCACGTTGGTCCTTGAGGGGCCTCTGTCATTATTCTTTTTCCTTTAATATCCTTAAGGAAACATTTGGGATTCACCCTAATTGTATCAGCCAAAGCTATCTTGTGCCCCCTTTTCGCCTTCCTGATTTCCTTCTTCAGTAAACTCCTGTACCCCTCATATAGCTCCAGGGAGTCCCTTGATCCCAGCTGCCTGTACCTGAGCCATACCTCTTTTTTTTTTTCTGGTCAAAGCCTCACTATCTCTTGCCATCTAGGGTTCCCTACTTCTGCCAACCTTGCCCTTCACACTCACAGGAACATGTAGATCTTGAACTCTAGCTATCACACTTTCAGAGGCCTCCCACTCATCGGGAGTCCCTTTGACTGACTATGGCATCAAGAAGACTTAGTAAAACTTAAGTGAGTGGCTATAGCGGGAGAGAACTCTTCACTGGTTGGAGCCATAACTGGCAGTAAGGAAGATAGTTATGGTGTTTTTAATGTCAATCATCTCAATCCAAGAACATCACTGAAGGGCTTTCTTAGCATTATATCATCAGCCCAATCCCCTTAAGCTCGTCATCAATGATCTTCCTTCCCTCAGAAGGACAGAGGTTGGGATGTTCGATGATGAGTAAAATGCTCAGCACCACATGCAATTCCTCAGATGCTAAAATAGTCCATGTCCACATGCAGAAAGACATGGACAACATTCAGTCATGATCTAATATTTGACAAGAAGCTTTCACACAAGTGCCAGGCAAACATAGAACATAGAACAGTTCAGCACAGTACAGGCCCTTCGGCCCATGATGTTGTGCCGAACCTTTACCCGAAACCTAAGGTCTATCTAACCTCTACCGCTACCTTATACTGTGACTTATGCAATGACTATCTCCAATAAAATAGAATCTAACCATTGTCCCTTGACATTCAATTTCATTACCATCACTGAATCTCCCACAATCAACAAACTTGAGGGTCACCATTGATCTGTAACTTAACTGGCTACAATGATGTAGTTTAACTCACTTGAGAAATGCAAGTGATCAGGGTGTGTTCTAGATCAATAGCAAGCAAGGGAAGGTCAAAGGCTTATTGCCAGAATATTGATAAAATTCCTTAGCTCAAATTACAACACAGCAAATCAAACAAAACTGGAACCATGGTCTCAGCTTTATTCTCGAGAATTTTGAAGAATGTGTGGTGATCTCATCAAAATATACAAAATTCTTACAGGCCATGACAGGGTGGATACAGATGTTTCCTTGGAAAAGAGCAGGATGTTGTAGGTATACCTTACCTTTAATGAGCTTCACTTTTAAGGACTCCATGTGCCTTGTGTATACAATGCTGTGATTCTGCCTGACAATTAGTCTGTTTATGGGTTTGCAAGCTGTATGTATAGAAATCAATTGTTTACTGTCACGTCTGCTTCATAAATTACAATGTGTTTTAAATAAACTAACCCATAGACACTGATCAATCCTTGACAAGCGATTGATTGTTAGGCCATTATCATTAATATAACATCCATCATCTTCTCAATGTAATGAAGTACAGGCAACACAGACTGGCCTTGATATTAATGCCCATGTCCTATGAAACATGAATTAAAAATATGATCCCAGTGCCATAGTCATATTGTTAGTATTTCCACTCAACGAATAGAATCCAATGCCCTGAATAGATTTTTTCATTAATTTTCTCATTTTTTAATTAAATGGCATGACAAATCCAAGCAATATGGAGGATGCAGCTCAGCCCATCAAGTTTTCTGTCTGCCCTCCCAAATGGATTGCTTCCTGTTGATGCAGGGTTCTGTTAAGGGGGTAATTGATGCAGATGGTGGAATGTGGTCATGGTAGGGGTAGACAGGGTTGGGATACACCTGATTCTGAACTGAAGAAAGGCTTGGATTTACACGATGCCTATCATGACCTCAGGATATCCTAAAGATCTAACTGCCCTATCTCAGAGGAGAAGTCCTCCCCGGTTTCCTGATCACAACCAATCTCACAAGAAATGGTTTCCCACATTACAGCAGAAACATCGAAAGTACCTCATTGGCGGTAAATATTTTGGAATGCCCTGGGGTTGAAAACTTTTCTATGTAAATTGCAATTTATTTATTACACATATAATACAATCTATTTGTACTCAAAAAATAATTGATGATATTGTAATCTTTCTGTATAATGTATGCATTACCAGGTTTCTTTTGCTTGTACTTTTGAATGCAAACAAAATAATTGATGGGAGCTCAGGTTTTACTTTTGTGCTAAATTGATGAAAAAAAATTACCAAGTTACATTCTCCCTACTGTGGCCCAGGATATGGAATATTGATTAGGCTGCGGAACATGTTCAATGTTTGCTTCAGTTCCATTAATGGGCTAGATTATTCACAGTTTACTAAATGATTGAGCCCTACTGCTAAGCTCATCTGTCATGTCATTAATGGTTGTGCACAACAGCAATGTAATGCATTGGTCTCACTCCTCCTCATCAGCAGTTGCTGATACTGAGCGGTATACAGATTATATCAGGAAGCTTACAGCTAAAAAGGGGATGGGGTGCTGCACAATTTCAGGGATACTTACAAGGGAGATGGGATTTAACATTTGATAAGTCTTCATGAATCTGTTTAGGTTTAAACCTTCATAATTAATGTCCATTGGAGGATTGCTGTTTGCTGTAATTATGACACCAATGGCAACATTTATTGCTTTCCATTAATGCTTCGGCTCCCATAAGGCATTGGGGTTGGGGCATGGGTGGAAGTGAGTGAGGGGTGGTGGGAGTTGATATAGTTTTGATAAGGTCAGGCACACTTGATTGAATGACAGAAAGAAAGACTTGTGTCCATATACTACCTGTCAGAACATAAGCACTTTACAGTCAGTGAAGAGTTTCTGAAATTTAGTCACTGTTGTAATGCAAGACACTAATCAACTAATTTGTGCACAGCAATCTCCCATAAGCAGCAATATGACAATGACCTGTTCTTTGTACTGCTTATCAAAGGATAAATACTGGCCAGGACACTGCAGGAATGTCTTTACTCTTCTTCAAATTAGTGCTGTGGGATCTTTTACGTTCACCTGGAACAGAAAAACAGGGCTTCAGTATTTAAAGGCAGCAGCCCTGACAGTGGAGCACTCCCATATTATTGCACTGGAGAGTGAGCCTAGAATTTGAACTTCATTCTCAGGTATGAGTGACAAATAGTCTAGGCAGTTCCAACTGTATGTGCCAACATGTATAGAAACATGAAATAACAAGGTGTAGAGCTGGATGAACACAGCAGGCTAAGCAGCATCAGAGGAGCAGGAAAGCTGACGTTTCGGGTCTGGACCCTTCTTCAGAAAAAAGAAACTGTATAGAAACAGAGATAGCAGGAACTGCATATAACAAGATGTGGAGCTGGATGAACACAGCAGGCCAAGCAGCATCTTAGGAGCAGGAAAGCTTGACTTTTCAGGCCTAGACCCTTCATCAGAAATGATGAAGGCCTGCCGTGTTCATCCAGCTCCACACCTTGTTATCTCAGATTCTCCAGCATCTGCAGTACCTATTATGTCTGATAGCAGGAACTGCAGATGCTGGAGAATCTGAAATAACAAGGTGTAGAGCTCGACGAACACAGCAGGCCAAGCAGCACCAGCAGAGCAGGAAAGCTGATGTTTGCCCAAAACGTCAGCTTTCCTGCTCCTCTGGTGCTGCTTGGCCTGCTGTGTTCGTCCAGCTCTACACCTTGTTATCTCTGTATAGGAACATTCCACTTTTCCGCTTAGGAACTCTACAGCCTTCTGAACTCAATATCGAGTTCAACAATTTTAGAGCTTGAGGCACCTTCTCTGATATCCTTACCCAATATCCAGACAGTAGGTCTTGTTATCACAAGGTCTGCTATTACATACTAGCCATTGTTAGCCACTAATAGTCCCCATTAGTAGCTATTCATTCTCCTAGGCTGACCACTATCCACTCCATTGTCTGTCCAACCATTCTTCTCTCTCTTTGGGCTCTATCTCCACCTATTGTTTACTCCTTGTTCCCTCCCCCCACCCTATCTTTTGCATAGAAAGTAACTTTTTCCTAGATACCATCCGTTTTGAGGAAGGATCACTGGACCTGAAATGTTAATTCTGATTTCTCTCCACAGATGCTGCCAGACCTGATGAGCTTTTCCAACAGTTTCTGTTTTTGTTGTTGGCTGTGTATAAAAAAGGATCTGCTTGAGTTCATATCCATTTTTTAAAAAACAGTCCAGACAAATCACTGCTTTAGCAGATAACATTTCAGAAGTAACTTTTGAAAAAAATTAGTATCATCTGGTTGCTAAAGGAAGCTGAATTGCTTAAATGCAATTGTACACTTTTGTTTTAAAAAAGCTGCAAAATACAGCTGATAATACACACTAGTTAATAATTCAGATTTATACACAATGTTGTAATAAAATTGAGTAAAATGCATATTGTTGAGGAAAGGATCCCAGTCATTCACTTACTAAGAGGTCAGCTCCAATGTTCCCCATACAGTTAGAATTCATTCTCCATTCTGATTGAAGTGGTGAAGGAAGCAAGCTTGTAGAATTTTTATAGTCGAATTTTTAAAGATCTATTTATTCACCTCTGATGGAACAAAAATTGAAAGTGCTGCAATCTGAACCGAACTGAATAGAAATCAGTTTTTATTCTAAGCGTGCAACACAATTTTATTGGAAAACAGACAGTGTAGACCTTATTGACAAGCATAATTAATGATAGGCTCAGTTCATGAAAATCTAATTGGAATGCATCGACAAGATCAATTATTAATGCATTTTAATAAATGTTGCATCATACAGGTTTGTGTGCTTTATCTTTCTAAAAATAATTTTAAATAATTATACAATTAGTCTAATATGAACTCACATCCTGTTAAGAAGACCACAAAGAACAATGTTAGCTGTGACACTGTGATACTGTTTTTGCCTCTGAATCAGACGGCTGTAGCTTCAAGTCCTATTATAGAGCTTTCAGCCCATTATCTAGGCTGACATCCTAATGCCGTACTGTTGGAAATTTGGTCTTTTGAATGAGCCATTAATTTGAGTTCATGTGCCTTCTCAGATGGATATAAAGCTTTTCATGGCACTGTTTTAAGCAATTTAGGGGAGATATTGTTGGTGTCAGAGGTGACATGAGGAAAATCATTTTTTAACCCAGAATTGGCGGTTAGGAATAAACTACCTGATCGTAGAACTAAATGTCTCTTGCAGACAGACAGCCCAGACTCAAAAGACCAAATGGTCTTTTTCTGTGCTTTAACCAACCTTTGGTTCTAAAACAGATTTTTTGGTCATTATCACAATGCTATTTGTGGAAGATTGCTGTGTAAACATTGGTTGCCATCTTTCCTACATTACCAACATGACTTCATCTCGGAAAGTATTTTGTTATGATGTCAACTAATGGTGATTCCGGACAAAGCAGATCTCAGACAGGAACCTGGTTTGATAGATCATATAGTTATGTTTTGCAGTTATTCAATGTGGTGGTTAGTCATTGAAACACATTCACATGAGTCTACTGATATTCTTTAACAACAGAACATAAGTTTATTTCACAAAATAAGAAGAAAACTATAAAACACACAAATATCAAAACAAAGTTTCAATCTGTTTCCTAATATTGTTCATTACTGAAACTGAATACAAAAGTAATACTACATCAATCTCAGCTTTTTAAAATTTTTATCTAACTGACTTTCTCCAGTTTCTTTTTCTTGAACTGTGAAGGTAATTTTACATGTCATGAACCTCTCACAATTTCAATGGTCTAAATTTTTTCAATTCAAACTTTAGGATTCCTATCCAAACTCCCTTGGCTTGGAAACTCCATAGACTAGAAAGTATTCTCGAATGCTGACTGGTTCACCTGAATTGACAAGATTTTCCCACTTAGAGAAATTGGACTAATATCTGAACTGAACTCTGCATTCTTCTGAACTAAAACTTTGAACCTTCTGTCTTGAAGTCATAATTTAGGCATAATTGCCTTAATATGTTCACAGTGCCTGCCATAAACCCAACAGTATAAACATTTTATCCATTAACATTGAAGGGCTCTCCTAGACACTCAACTAAAATCACATGCTCTCTTGGAACTGATGCACTAAGGTTACTGTCAAAATGTCTTTCTGGCTATTTAAAAACATTACCTTCATAGAACTGACTCGCATTCATCTGCTTCTACTTTGAAATCCAAATCCAAACATATAATACTATATATACCTTTCACCACAACTTCATTATCTGTAAAAAGCTTTGAGATGTTCCAAAGCAATGAATGATGTTATATAAACACAAATTATTTCTTCAAACTGATCATTCAAAGATTACTTTGATCCACCTTCATTGCAAATGTTTCTAAGAAGATAAGATTTCATGGCCTTCACTGCAAAAAGAGCCACACAATTTGCCTTCCCAACCTCATGACCAAATTACACAAAAGAAACTCTGCTATTCAGATCAACTGGCAGTGTAACAACATAAAATTCAACTCAGGAATCTGTGTCATGGATTAGACCAGTCTGATATGCCAGCTGTCAAATACCTTCCAGCAGTACTGGTAGGAGACAGCCAGTGTTTGAATTTAAAATACATCTGAAAAGAGTTCATAACAAATGGGGGAGGAAAGGGAAAATACTGATCTGGATCTTACCAGCGCTCAAGAAATGGGCTGGGAGTAGGGAGTGGGGGAGGGGGACCATGCCTATAAAGTGCCAAGGAAAGAAATGGGGTGATGCTCATTTATTTTCTATTGTGCCATTTAACAGAAGGCAGGGAAGATGAAAGATGGTCCTTCCACCCAGAAGCTAATTAAGCCACTTAAGCGGCTAATAAAGGTTGTCTTTCTACCACCAGCAATCTTCCAGTGCACTCTTTGCCATGGAGCAATCCTGGCAAAATACCTGAACACTCGTGGTTATGGGAGTTGGGGGGTGGATTCTCCAAATCAGATACTCTATGCTCAGTGGAGATCTGCGATGGCCATCCCTTCAGCAACGCCCCCTTTCCTATCAGCCAGTCCAGCACTGCCTTGCCCAAGGTCTGCTTGACTGTCCTTGGCCTTGCTGGGCAACTCACTGACCTGGTTGAGAGGATGATGTGTTTCCATGGCACCCTTATCTTCCCGAAGCAGTGCCAGCAGTGGACACCTCTGAGTGTACTGAGATGCTAAGTCTACTGAACTGCCAACTTTCCAATTCAATCCTCATTTCTGAGGGTAGGCAGCCAACAATAAAAGGAACGGCAGACTTGATAATGATAAATTTGTTGCCCAGACTGTGAAAAATATGATCTGGCATTTCCTAAAAAAGCTGAAACTGTTTCAGTCCCAGCTCTCAGACTTATCATTGGGATTCAATTCTCAGCTCTGAAATTCTGTACCTTAACCAAGCAATTTGGAATTGTTGGTTTGCAGCATTAAAATAATGAAACTTTGCTTATTGTCCATGTTTTAACGATAAGAGAATCTGGTATGATTTTCTTCCAAATGGTGAATGAAGATTGTGTAAAGTTGTACTCCCAGACCACAGCCTGTCTCAGCAGAGGCGAGACACTAAGGGCAGGGCTACCAACTTAACACGTTCCTGAATTTTACTGGTTGTCAATGATATTGCACACCCATCCTATGTTTCTTGTTCCTCAATCCTTCCTTCCAATCTTCTTGCCCTTCTGGTACTTTCATACAAAGCTTCATTGGCAAGTTAAAAGAATATTTACGTAACTGGGACCTGAGCCACGATCAGTTAGGGTGTGTCTTATCACAGGCCCTGGTTTATTGCACACTTTATTGAAATATGACCAGATACAATTTGTCCCTCCATGAATTTGAACAACTGTTCTACATTTTCTCAAGGAAGAAATGAACATCTCCCACAGTAAACCATCAAAATGATAGTGCATTGTAAAACTGCCCAGGGTAGAACTGCTGAACACAGACACATTTTACGATGTAATGATTACAGTGAAATGTGGATGATCAATTTTCAACTTACATCATCTAATTTTACTTTGGGGCTTCACGGATTAAAACAGTTTTAAAAAGGAAAAGGACTGAACTAAAATGGCTGTTGCAATCAGCTGACAACAGATTAGCCCAGCTTCATGAAGGTAATGAGAGCTAAACAAAGACAGACTGAGCCACATTTAACATTTTAGAAAGGCAGTGAAACTCAGATCTGTATCTCCTGCTTGATTTATAACTTTATGAATACATTTCATATGTTGGTGATTAAAGAGATTCCTGCAAATTAATTGGCTTGGAAAACAATGAGCCCAGATATGGGAATACCTGAATGTGGTATGTTTCAAACAGCTGCTTTGGCAGGGCAGTAGAGAGGAAGATGGATTTCTAACTGGAACTGAAGGACACTGACTTTCTTTCTTCCCATTTTCTTTCAGTCTCTCTGGAAGGACATGACGACATGGCAATTTGGAGAAATTTCTATCCACCAAGAACCATTCATTAAAAGATACCTGTGGTATTTGTTGCAGCTGAGGATACAAGACATCAATTAAACAACAATAGTCTCTGGTTAAAATCTAACACCTCAAGGACACCCTAGGGACTTTTAAACTGCATCTTCTTTTATCTTACTTTTATTATACTGGACGTTTTAAACTTTATACATGTGTTTGTGTGTATGTTTGATGTTGCATCTTTATTATTTTTCTCATTTTGTCATTACCAAGGAATGAAATTGCTCTCACATTCACTCAAGAAATTTTGTAATTAATGCCATACGTGATACCAGTGAGCTAGTGAACTACATTTTTATTGAAGAGGTGCATAGCTGCAGGATAAAAGACTTAAAAATCTTTGTTGCAGCCAACCAAACGGTTTGAAAAGAGGGGAGCTGACTCACTGCCCCCTCACATCATTGTAGTAATAACTATTTTACACCGTATTTACCCTCCCTCCCCCACCAGATGAATCAAATTGTAGACAATTGCACTCAACACACTCGATTGTCTGTATCTATCCTGGTCCATATATTCTTCAATTCTATTTCAAATACTTATCCCCTTCTTTATTACTCAAGTTAACTAACAGAACTAACTGTTTTTCCTGCAATTCTATTTGTCATGAATGGAACCCTGCGGCATCTTTGATCATCATGCCCAGATGAGTTTTGAAACTTGTTGTTTTTTAACTTAATGTTCTTTGATTCAACCATCACAAGTCTAAATTAAGATATAAGAAATTGCTTAAGTAGCCATATGGCCTCTGGAAGCTTCATCAATAAAATCGTGGCTGATCTGATTGTGCCCTTAATTCCACCTTCTTATCCCCTCCATAACCCTTAGCTAAGACAACCTAACATTTGTATAATCATCTTGAATATATTTAATTATCCAGCCTCCACTGCTCTCTGGGAGAGAGAATTCTAAAATCTAACAGTAGTTTAAGAAACAAATTTCCCCCTTGCCTCCATCTCAAATGGGAGGTGTCCTTTTAATATTCCATCTGCCAAATGTTTGCTCATTTATTTATTCTGTCTATATCACTTGACAGATTTTGCATCCTCTTCAGAACTAGCTTTATTACTTTGGTATCATCAACAATTGCAGCTATCACATACTTGGTCCTTTAGTTCAATTCATGAATCTAATTTGTAAGTCATGGAGGCTCCAGCATTGATCCCTTTGGCACTCCACTAGTTACAGTTTGAAAAACACTCCCTCATGCCGACCCTGCTCCTTGTTGCTCTCCGCTCCAGACATGATTGAGCTGACCTCTGACTGCTGTCTTTTCAGTTTCCTGACTGACAATGCACAATTTCCCTGACTGCTTCTACATGACTAATCATTGCCCAACTCCCTTGACTATAGTTAGTGAGGTCCCTTGGCAGTAAGCGATACCAAAACCTACCCTCTGACAGCAGACCCCTCCTTCACCAGACCAAGAACCAGCCTCCACTCACTTTCAGACATGGCCACTTGGTTGAATACAAGCATAGTGTGTTTGTCACACAGGCAGTTGGCACACACTGTACCTGAGATAACAAGGTGTAGAGCTGGATGAACACAGCAGGCCAAGCAGCATCAGAGGAGCAGGAAGGCTGACGTTTCGGGCCTAGACCCTTCTGAAGGTGTATTCTAGGTACCTGTGGGAGTCGGTGGGCTTGAAATGGATATCGGTGTCTAGGTGGGGTTGGCAGAGATGGAGACAGAGAGGTCCAGGAAGGAGAGAGAGGTATTATGATGAAGGGGGCGGTAGGAGGACGTGTCGGAGTTCTTCAACCGTGAGTCTAACCCTCCCTCTACTGACCCCTCCTACCACCCCCTTGATCATTACCCCACCCCCGCTTCTATCTCCTTCCCAAAATCCATAAACCTGACTGCCCTGGTCGACACATTTTCTCCACCTACTCCTGCCCCACCGAACTTATCTCCGCCTATCTCAACTCCATTTTCTCTTCCTTGGTCCAGGAACTCCCTACCTATGTCAGTGACACCACCCACGCCCTCCACCTCCTCCAGAACATCCAATTCCCTGGTCCCCAACACCTCATCTTTACCATGGACATCCAGTCCCTATACACCTGCATTCCCCATAGAGATGGCCTAAAGGCCCTCCGCTTCTTCCTGTCCCACAGGCCCGACCAGTCCCTCTCCACTGACACCCTCATCCGCTGAGCTGAACTCGTCCTCACCCTCAACATCTTCTCTTTCAATTCCTTCCACTTCCTACAGACAAAGAGGGTGGCCATGGGTAACCGCATGGGCCCAAGCTATGCCTGCCTCTTAGTAGGTTACGTGGAACAATCCCTCTTCCGTAGCTACACTGGCCCTAAACCCCACCTCTTCCTCCGTTACATTGAGACTGTATTGGCGCCGCCTCGTGCTCCCACGAGGAGCTTGAACAGTTCATCCACTTCACCAACACCTTCCACCCCAACCATCAGTTAACCTGGACCATCTCTGATACCTCTCTCTCCTTCCTGGACCTCTCTGCCTCCATCTCTGCCAACCACCTAGAAACCGATATCCATTTCAAGCCCACCGACTCCCACAGGTACCTAGAACACACCTCCTCCCACCAACTTCCTGCAAAAATGCCATTCCCTATTCCCAATTCCTTCGCCTCTGCTGCATCTGCTCCCAGGTTGAGGCATTCCACTCCCATACATCTCAGATGTCCTCATTTTTCAAGGACCGCAACTTTCCCCTCCCTCAGTGGTCGAGAACACCCTCGACCATGTCTCCCGCATTTCCCGCAACTCATCCCTCACACCCCCTCCCCTCAATAACAACCAAAACATAATCCCCTTCGTGCTCACGTACCACCCCACCAACCTCCGGATGCAATGCATCATCCTCCGACACTTCCGCCATCTGCAATCCGACCCCACCACCAAAGACATTTTTCCCTCCCCACGCTTATCTGCTTTCCGGAGGGACCACTCTTTCCGTGACTCCCTTGTCCGCTCCACACTCCCCTCCAGCCCCACCATACCCGACACTTTTCCCTGCAACCGCAGGAAGTGCTACACCTGCCTCTACACCTCCCCTTTTACCCCCATCCCAGTCCCCAAGAAGACTTTCCACATCAAGCAGTTGTTTACCTGCACATCTGCTAATGTGGTATACTGCATCCGCTGTTCCCGTTGTGGCCTCCTCTACATCGGGGAAACCAAGCGGAGGCTTGGGGACCACTTTGCAGAACACCTACGCTTGGTTCGCACTAAACAACTGCACCTCCAAGTCGCGAACCATTTCAACTCCCCCTCCCATTCCTCAGACGACATGTCCATCCTGGGCCTCCTGCAGTGTCACAACGATGCCACCTGAAGGTTGCAGGAACAGCAACTCATATTCCACTTGGGAACCCTGCAGACCAATGGTATCAATGTGGACTTCACAAGCTTCAAAATCTAACCCCCCCCCCACCACATCCCAAAACCAGCCCAGCTCATCCCTGCCTCCCTAACCTGTCCTTCCTCTCACCTATCCCCTCCTCCCACCTCAAACTTTACCCCCATCTCCTACCTACTAACCTTATCCCGCCCCCTTGACCTGTCTGTCCTCCCTGGAATGACCTATCTCCTCCCTACCTCCCCACCTACACTCAACTTTACTGGCTCCATCCCCATCTCCTTGACCTGTCTGTCTCCTCTCCACCTATCTTCTCCTCTATCCATCTTCTATCTGCCTCCCCCTCTCTCCCTATTTTTTTCAGAACCCCCTTCCCCCCCCCATTTCTGAAAAAGGGTCTAGGCCCGAAACGTCAGCCTTCCTGCTCCTCTGATGCTGCTTGGCCTGCTGTGTTCATCCAGCTCTACACCTTGTTATCTCAGATTCTCCAGCATCTGCAGTTCCTACTATCTGACTCCATTTCTATTACCATTTGTTATCAGCCAGCTCTGGGAAGCAACAGTGACAAGTGTGGCTGGAAGAGAAACAACATCTATTTACAGTGTTTGGGAAGCGGCAGGATAGAAAGACCAATGAAGGCCAGACAGCAGCTATGGGCTAGGGACACAGCAACAGGCCCCATTTTCCAACGTGGGCACAACACTTAAGCAGAGACACCCTGTGTACTGTGGGAGTGCTGTCATGTCAATAGGATAATCTTTCAGATGTAAGGTTAAACAGAGGTCAGTCTGCCCTCTCAGATAGCGCTCAAAGATCCCATTAAACTATTTTCAAGAAGCACATAAGAACATAAGGAATAGGAGCAGGAGCAGGCCATCTGTTCCCTTCAGCCTACTCTGCCATTCAATACGATCATGGCTGATCTTTTCCTGAACTCAGCACCACTTACCTGCCCACTCACCATAACCCGTAATTCCTTTACTGTTCAAATATCTATTTTTGCCTTTAAAGCATTCAACAAGGCACCCTCAACTGGGCAGGGAATTCCACAGATTCACAACCCTTTGGGTGAAGAGGTTCCTCCTCAACTCAGTCCGAAATCTACTCCCCTTTATTTTGAGGCTATGCAGCCTAGTTCTAGTTTCATCTGCCAGTGGAAGCAACCTCTCCGCTTCCATCCGATCTATTCCCTTCATAGGTTTTCTCCCTGCCAGTCTCCTGGCTTATATTCATCCTTCAAGCAAGACCTAAAACTTGATTATCTGGCCATTGTCACATTATAGTGCTTCCTAAACTATTGTTAAATTCACTGTCACTTAACTTTCAGGTATAGCCATACTAGGTGCATACTGGTTGATATGTGCATTACAACAGTGACAACCTCTAAAAATGTACATGGGTTGTGAAGTGCTTTGGGACATCCTGGGGTGAAAGATTTTTTCTTTACTTGCACCAATTCCTCATCCAATTTGTGAGTGATACAACAGAGAAAATTCAGCTCAAGGCATTTCCATAACTCAGGAGATATGATAAGAAATATGAGTCAGAAAACTCAGGTGTCATACCTCCATTATTAAGATCAACAGATTAAAGATGGAACAGGTAAGTGGGAGGTTTCTTTTTCAATCACTGCAAGGCTCTGGTTTTAAGGAAGAAGTAGGGCACATTTAAATATTATTGACTTTTGCATCAAGTTATTAAAGGAAGGTGTGTTTCTCCTACAGCTCAAAGTTGGTGCTTCATTTTTTTTCAAAGCTCTGAAAAGCAAACAGTTACATTATACCAGCCAGGATCAAAGCTAGCTTTGAAGTGCCAGTTATCATAAGCCTTCAACCAACAAAAATAGCATGCAAACTATCGAGAAACATGCAAAGAAGCCAGCAGAGTTAGGAGAAATTGAAAAATGAGGGATAGTTAGCCTCCAGAATGAAAACATATTGAAAAAGACTTTGGAACAAATGGGAGGGTGATAAAGGTAGACATTGGAAGCTATCTGCAAGTGTATTACAGGTTACAGAATCAAGGTGGCAGGTAAGGTACAGATCAGTAATAATTTAATTCAGATAAACAGGCTTGAGGGGCTAAATGGCATGCTCCTACCTAATGTTACAAATGTATTGATTGTGAACAAGGAAGAAGTGGTTTCTTTATAACCTCAAGCTTGGTGACAATACTGCTTACTGCTCATTTCATATTTGTAAGCGAAACTAGAAAGATTTTGTCCTACCACTCCAGGTAGATTTTGTAAAGTTACATTCCCAGCCCTGGAGTCTCTCAGCAGGGATATTCCCCACACCTGATTTTCCAGGATCAACATGATTTTTACTACACTGCACCACTGCATCCTGTTTCTCATGCGAGGTTTATCATTATAGTTTCATAGAACCATAGAAACTAGGAATAGGAGCAGGCTATTCAGCCCTTCAAGCCTACTCCGCTCTTACAGTATGATACTGGCTAAT
Organism: Ginglymostoma cirratum; assembly: GCA_024137785.1. Taxonomy (NCBI): domain Eukaryota; kingdom Metazoa; phylum Chordata; class Chondrichthyes; order Orectolobiformes; family Ginglymostomatidae; genus Ginglymostoma; species Ginglymostoma cirratum. The sequence goes on along the minus strand of JAHRHZ010000063.1, from coordinate 19,394,212 downwards.
CCTCTACCTCTGTAGAAACATATAAACTAGGAGTAGTTTCACTAAAAACCAAAAAGTTGCCATTCAATAATGTCCTCGTGATCTCAACCAATTAATTATTTTTTGAAATGTAGTCACTGTTATCCATGCAGTAGGATAAGGGCATTAATCAAATTGGAAGCCCATCACCAAGCCACATGCTATCCTGAATTGGAACCATATCACCGTTCCTTTACTTTTGCTATGCCAACATCATGGAACACCCTTTCTAACAGGACCGTGAGTCTACCTTCACCACCAGCAGACACCCAAGGCAGCTCACCACCACCTTCTCGAAGGCAATTAGGGATGGGCAATAAAACCCTAGCCAGTGACCCTCACATCCCAAAGACAAATTTAGGAAAGGGAAATGCAGGGGCCAATTTGTACACAGTAAGTCAATGCAAACAAGGCAAAAATTAAGCAGATTATTTGTTTGTATTGATGGTCAAGGGAAAGATATTGTCTAGGAGGCTAGAAGAAATCCCTCACTCTTTTCAAAATAGTAACCACGGAATATTTATGATGCACAGACAGGCCCTCATCTAATTTGAAAGACAGCACCTCCAGTGCAACTTGCTTTCAATGGAATGTGCAAGTAGATTTTGTGCTAACTTCTATACTGTTGCATAGAAATTGTAGCACAGAAACAGGCCATTCACCCAACCTGTCCATTCTGGCATTTATGCTCTGCTTGCATCTCCTCCCATCCTTATTCATCTTTATTTATCTAATCCTCTATTCCTTCCTCCCTCATAATTTTACTTTAACTCCCACTGTGGGTTTTAACTCTACAAGGTCCAGGTCTCTGAATTGCTATCCTAGTAATATGGGAACTGTACTACTGTACCTGCCTCATCATCCTGTGTATAAGATTGACCCTTCTGAAAGCAAAGCATCAGTGTGGGAAAAAAAACAAGAGCAGAATAAGAATAAGTGAAGTTATGCCAATGAATGTTTAGTGTGATATAAGATGAGCATGGTGACATTAGAAACAGTAGAAAGAACAGTGCTCAGTATTTTACAAAGCAAAAACACTTGTACATCAAGCAAACCTTCTGACATTGTACACTGGATGCTATAGCAACCATCACTAACTGCGTAGCTTTCAGTTGTGGATGCGAAAGACTACTTATGAAACTAAGAATACCATCAGCTACAGTTTGTACTCACACCTCACCTTTCACATCTCTGAAGGATATCAAAGACAAAACTAGGAAAGGTACCTGAAGGTGCCGATACAGAGCTAGGTTTTATGAAGATTAGTGAAGGTAGGAAAAGAGTTATTAAGGTGTAATGGTTTCAGAAGGGAATCAGAGAAGTTGTGGTAGCTGTAGGTCTGCCTTCTAAGGCAATAATAGTGGGGGATTGTAAGGTTAGGTGCTGCTAACAAGGCCATATGGTGAGTGTTGGAAGGGAAGACTGTGACAACAGCATTTCACAAGCAGCAAGGGCAGAGCTGATTAAGGAGGGAGAAGGTAAAATACATGTTAAACCAACTTCCCAGATTCAGAGATAGTGGGAACTGCAGATGCTAGAGAATCAGAGACTGATGGGATGCAGAGCTGGTGGAGGTTTCAAAGAAAGGGTGAGGAATCACAAAGAATGTCTTTAAAAAGGAAGAGAAGTCAGTATGCTGGAGAACTGACAGACCACTGGAATCCAATGAGGCCAGACAGAAGAGGTTACAGGAATTACTGTGGATAACAGACTTGTGGCTGTGTTTGAATGTATGTGGCATAAAACTCATTGAGGAAACATAGACATTGATTAAGGTCTTCACAGTCAGGGAGTAAGATATGAATATTGGTGACGATGCTCTAAAGGTGTAACTGATGATGCATGAGATGTTGAATTTGAAACTCAGCTCAGGGCTGAAAGGTTCTGCTTAACCTTAAGTAAGAACCTTAAGGAAATGCTATCAGTGCCTAACGCACACAGTTTTTGGCATGGCCCAGGCAGATTCACTGTGCTTCGAAGTGACATTCAGCAGAGCAATATCTATTGAAGTCAAGGCTCTGTGCCATCGGCATGTAAAATAGATGGCAACCATGAGTTTGTAAATGATATCACAGAGACAGAGCATACTGATGAGGGTAAATGGCATCAAGGAGAAAGTTTTGGGCACGCTGGCGATATAGGCACAGAGGAGGAGCGAAGAGAGATGTGCTGATTGTGGAGGGACAGATAAGAATGAACCATAGCAGAAAGCTGCTGATGAAGTCACATTGAGAGTGTTGGGAGAGGAGATTGTTTCAATAACATTTCATAAACTGCAGCTGGGGTGTAAGAAGTGCTAACACGGTGACAGCACCGGACATTATTGGTAGCTTTGATCAACACAATCTTGGCGATCTGGCTAAGGTGGAAACCAAACTGGATCCTGAGAGGGACTTGATCAGCAAAGACACAATGAAGTACCGTTGAGAGATTGGAAAAATGGGACTAGTTCTGGAAGGTGAAAATGTTGATGATAGACTTGCTATGGAATGGGGTAATGTAACTTCTTAAAGGGTGAAGCCAATCAAAGTGAGATGTGAATAATATTAGTCATCTGTCGGTGAAGGAGAGGCAGTTAAGATGGCAAGAGGAGAAGCTGGAGTAACCTGGAGGAAATGAATTTGGGGAGGAGAGTGTCAGAGCAGATGGGAAGGAGCTCCATTTTTGTTTGGGAAGGATTGAAGTCAGACAGAAGGGTCAGCGAGGTAGGAGAAGGTACTGAAAGCAAATTAGATGTTATCGATTTTTGTCTTGAAGAACACAGGACTCCACAACAGAGGATGGAGGAGGACAGATGCGCCTACAGCATTTTGTTTGTCCCTTTAGCTTCTAGATGTTGACTCTGCACCCCAAAAGAATTTGGTTAAATTAAATGAGAAAATATCAGAACATTCAGCAGTTCTGACAGTATTCGTGGAGAGGAAAACAAAGTTAACATTTCAGGTCTGTGACTTCTTATCAAAATTGGAAGAAGTCAGAATGAGAGCAAAAGGTTAGAACAAAAGGCATTGAGAGAAAATTAAAATGCCAAAATTTCATACTGCTAGTGCTGTAACTGAACTAACTAACCTCACATTGTCAAGATCAGGAAAAGAAAATTCAGAATCCCAAAAGATTCTTCCATTCATGAGACTTTCCCAAAAACTCATACCGATCAATCGCCCATTCCCTCAATTGTCAGCCCAACTCCCTTTAAATATTTCCCACATTATCCGCTTTCACTGCTTCCTTATATTTTTCATTCGACATTCACCTCTGCAAAAAAGTGATTAAATTTAAGCTGCCTCAGTACTTCTCTTATGTCCCCTGTCTCTAGAATTTGCAGCAATCTCAAACATGTTATTGAGTTTCAATTTGTCTATTCCCTTAACAATCTTGAGTTCTTCAATAATATCTCCCCTGAAGCTTTCCTTCTCCAGATTAAACAATACCAACCTTCCCCTTCTCTCATGGCTCATAAGCCTTAAGCTTAATAGCAGATTGCTTATTCTTTATTGCACTGCCTCCAATGCCTTGATACCATTACTGTACTGCAGCAGTTAGATGTGCACACTGTTTTCCAGGTTACACCACCACCTTGTACAGATGCATTATCATCTCAAAGGATGTGTGTCCATCCCTTTTGCAAAACATCGTTTATGTTTACCTGAATGAGAAAATAGCACCATTTTATCCTAAAGACAATGTAGCACTCTCCCGGTAGATACTGCTCATAAGTACTCCTGCAAAAGCAGTTTCTCTCCACACCTTTTAACAACTCACTTCATGCTTTAAGAAGGTGGAACGGTATTTGACCCCTGGTACAGGTTATTCTGAGGAGTCTTGGTCTGATGAATTTAGTTGCGCTCAGGCGAGAAGCAACAATGGATTGCCAAGTGGGAAAATAAAACTGTCAAGTTAGATTCCTCCAACAGTTTGGTGGATTGTTCAGGAAGAAGACTTTTTCATTTCACCTCAGCTATTTTTTTAAGTAAAATTACAGATGCAATCAAAATGACATAATTACATATTTATATGAATCCTTTCAAGAAACCATAACGATTTTGTTGCTTAAATAAGTGAGCACAGAGTGCTCTGACTAAAGCTATTTGAAACAAATAAAAAACATATATTTTTTTAAAAAACCCTTTATTCTGTCAAGGGATGAAGGCGTCATTGACCAGGCAGCATTTATTTTCCAGAAGACAGTTAAAAGTCAACCACTCTTGCTGTGGGTCTGGAGTCACATGTAGGCCAGACCAGGTAAGGATGGCAGTTTCCTTCCCTAAAGGACATTAGTGAACCAGATGGGTTTTTCCTGATAATTGACAATGGATTCATTAGACAATTAATTACAGATATTTATTGAATTCAAATTCCACCATCTGTCATGGCGGGATTCAAACCTGGGTCCCCAAAATATTATCAGGGTGTCTGGGTTGACAGTCCAGTGATAATACCTCAGGGTTGGGGGAGGGAAGGAAAGTAAAGTAACAGGAATAATTCCACCTCTGGGGTCTAGCTGCCATTTGAGCACCAACTACTTACATAATATCAGAAAAGTCAGATTGTGAAGCAAAAATAAAAAGCAAAAGGATTTTTACCAACTGTGTAATTGTCTCTCCCTATCAGAAATAGTTGCACATTTGTCATGGGTTTCCTGTATAATGCAATCCTTTCTGCTCTGATCCACTCATCTGTTTTCGGTGTCACTGGACTTAACAGGTTGAATTGTAAAATTGTTCGAGTCTCTAGGTGGAAAGTAATTTTACATGCAGCTTGTCCATCATCGCCAGAAAATCCCACAAGCCTGCCAGTCTTGGTAAATGATTAACCTTTAAAACTGTCAGTCACAGCGTGTCAACCCCTCTATGTGAAAAAAAACCCTGGCAGTTACTCAGCAGCCTTGGGCAGATCAAGCTCACAACTGCTTTAAATTCAGCTCAAGAACTCGGGTCGCTCAACTCTACACCTTTGCAGTGGCAAAAAGAAACAATAGAGAAAAAGGATAAAAAAGACCTTAAAGTAATTGTTTTTTCTATTCAATGCTGCATTAACTAACTTCACATTACAGGAACAATAAATGAACATGGCCCAGTCAGCAAATAACAGCAAGAGCCATGATAAACATCGCTAAATGCTAACACAATTACAAACTAATAACTGTCAAACTGAAAGAAAAATAATTTTAATGGAAATAATGTTTAAAAGAGAAAAATTTTCAGAGATGTGGAGAGCGAGCCGGAGAAGTGTAACTAATTGCCCCATAAGGTTTCCAAAGCTTTCCATCATCATATTGATCATATATGCCTTATATTCATTTGTGAAGTGCATTATTCGCTAGCGAGCTGCCAAATGTTTCTAAGTGATAAGGTTATTCTGAGAATGGGTTCATGTCCAGACATCAGAATACATGACACACGCAGTGGAGACATAGAATTTGAGTTACTACCAAGTTTTCAACAAAATACATGCATTGATATAATATTATTGACTTAGTATTTTCTGCTTTATGGTAACCAACACACAGCAAAGATTGATGAGGTTTTACCAACAGCTGACCACATTGGTAATTAAACCTTAAAAGCTGATAGAGTGATTGAAATGTTCTTTTATGAGATCAAATGAGGAGGTGGGTATAAAAATGCAAGGGATTTCCATCCAGAACCAGTTGAGTTTTCAAGCACAGTGGCATACTTCTCAGCTTCGTACATATGTGTGCATTGGTAAAATGGCAGATTTTACATGTAGGAAGCTCTGAAGACCTCAAGGACCTACCAGGCTCTGACTTCTGGGCACCTTGTTCAAAGGTAGTGACATAGAACTCCACTCTCTGCAACCCAGGAGCATCACTCAGCCTCTGCACATCACCCCCACCCACCCTGGAGAGACCGGGCAAGAAAGTGACAACCCACTTTAGCAATGTCTCCCTAAAGCTCTTCTGGACGCTATCCAAGAGTTAAGGGAAGTTATTTTCCTATGTCCATGGTGTGCACTATAGGTGGATTAGTGTGGGAAATGTAGGAATGGGATGGGTGTGGGTGGGATGCCCTTCAGAGGGTTGGAATGGACTTAATGGGACAAATGGCCTGCTTCCACACTATAGGGATTCTATGGTTCCATGGATGACCTGCTAGAGGAAGTGGTAGATGCAGGTACAGTTACAACATTTAAAAAACATTCAGACAGATACATGAATAGGAAAGATTTACAGGGATATGGGCCAAACACAGGCAAATGGGACTTGTTTAATTTGGGAAATCTGGTCAGCATGGATGAAGTGGGCTGAAGGGTCTGTTTCCGCGCTGTACAACTCTATGACAGTTTATAAGCCATCACAGCTGATGAGGTCAGCTCAGACCAAGGTGGCTGTGAAGGTCAGTGCCAAGTGCAACTCACAAGAGCCTGGTTCCAGTGCTTTAAGAGGATGAATGGTCTGCTGCACACAGCCAGGGTATGTGCCACTGCCTACTCATGCTCATGCTTCATGCTCCTGAGAGTGGGAATTGGCATCATAAGCTAACCGGTGGCACATAAGGACGTTGATTTCTGGGCATCTCTATTACATGCCTCATGTGCAAACAATATCTGTCACTTCGTTGCAGCTACCAGCATGCACTACTGGCACCACAGTGGTACTATCTCTCTCTCATCTGCCAGGGTTCATACTTACAACTTGGCTAGACCAATGAGTAGCTCAAGCATCACCAGGTCACTGATCTTTCATCACAAATAGGAGAATGTGCACATTGTAATAGCTTTTCTACTGAAGGTTTGCACAGGAGAAAGACACAACCACAAATGATAGCCTTTTGATTTGAGCTCCTTTTGATCCAGCCTCAGTCAGGTTTGTTGATGCCAGCTGCCTCGCTTGGGTAGACTTGTTTGCTCAACCAGGCTTCACCCCTAACATTGAAAGTGTATAACAAGCCAGAGTGCAAATGAATGAGACTCCTCATGAGCTGATCGATGTGGAGTGGTTTCACCCACCTTTGTGTAAAGAAACAGTATGGTTATGAAGGAGCCAAGTAACTGAAGAGTATGTAGTGGAGTTTGGAGGAGGAAGCCTGCCCCATCCAGTGTAATCCTCCTATGTATAGTTCAATTTGTGAACATACGTGTTTGCTGTTTCTGGCTAATCTGATCAGAATTCCAAATGACTAAGAGCTTTCATGATAGGCTAACAAAAGCAAAAGAGCCCGAAAGAGTCTGAGAACTTCATGGCAAAACCTCAACCTTCAGTTGAGAGACTGAAGTTTGGCTTCGCGTCCAATTAAATTCCCTCACCAGCCCTTCTAGAAGTTTTGGACAGGCACGGAAAATTCCACCCAGTCGGTCCGTCAAAGTGGCGCAACATTTTGAAACCAAGCTAAGATCCAAAACGAGCCAGAAAAAAAGGCAACAAGGTGTAGAGATAACAAGGTGTAGAGCTGGATGAACACAGCAGGCCAAGCAGCATCAGAGGAGCAGGAAAGCTGACGTTTCGGGTCTAGACCCTTCTTCATTAAAAAAAGGCATGTCCTTTATAGGCCGTAGAAAGTGAGCACAGTGATTAATATTTGAAACTACAGAAAACTAAACCGAGATACTGATATTTATTCAGTCTTGTTGTATAGTTCTGGTTTTACATTCATAAGGCAATATTCATAAATGTGCAAATTTTGTCCACAACTGATTACTTCACCCCCTTGTAAATTGAGTTGTTCCTGTTGGAGTTGTCATTACACTAGGACTAATTATATGTTGGCTGTTAGCTGATAGGATTGTGTACAAGTATGTCAAGAGATGAAAAGTAGGCAAAGGGGTAAGAAACCTCTAGGAGTTTAAAGTAAGGAGCTTCATCAATTTCACCATTTCAGGGTGGTTTAATTGTCGGCATGCCCAAGCATCATATGACTTTCTAGTATACCCTTTTCCAGAGGCAGACTCCCATCCATTTTATAAAATAAATGCAAGGTTGGGGGGGGGGGGTCTTGTAGCACAGCAGTAGTGTCCCTACCTCTCAAACAGGAGCACTGAGTTCAAGTCCCTACTTGCTCCAGAGCTATGTCATACTGCATCTGGACAGGTTGATAAAAAAAATCTGCAAAATATGAGCATGCAATAGTCTCAATTAAACATTTTCATTGTCCTTTATTAGTGCTGCTGCAGAAAGACACTTAGGAAGCCAAGGATTCTATCTCCTTTTAATTATTTGAAATCTTTTTGCCTGATATCCCAACCCCAAGCCTCCCCGAACCCAATGGCTGCAGTGTCTACCATATCAATAATTCTCTGTATTTTCAACATGTTTTGAGTTTCCTGTGTTGCTAGAAACAAGGTATAAGCAAAGCACCTACCACAATATTTATAACGGTCTGGATATAATAAGTGTTAATATTTGTGTGAATCGTTTGCCTGAAAATGTTGAAATGTCCATGGGTTTTGGATTAACTTTAAATCCGTCAATTGTACAATTTGAGTAGTTATGGAGTTTCACAAGTTAAAAAGCTAAATACTTCAAGCAGGCGTCTGATCAGCATCTGTCTAAAGCAACTCTTCCCCTAGTTTGACAAATGTTAACACAGCAAAATGTAGACACAAGGATAAGAGATTAAAAAAAAACAGAAAATACTGGAAATATTTAACAAGTCAAGCATCCCCTGTAGAAAGAGAAACAGAGTTAACATTTCAGGTTGATGATTTTTTGGTCAAAATAGGAATGAAAGGTTCTTTTCCAATCTCCACAATCTTTATAGGGATAATTGGACAATTTACAAGGGTGTTACCAGGGTTGGAGACTTTGAGCTATTGGGAGAGGCTGAAAGGCTGGGGTTATTCTCCCTGGAGTGTTGGACGATAAGGGATCACACTATAGACGTTTATAAAATCCTGAGGGGCATGAATAGTATAAATGGACAAAGCCTTTTCCCCAACGTAGGGGAGTCTAAAACTAGAGGGCATATGTTTAAGGTGAAAGGGGAAAGATTTAAAAGGGACCTGAGGGACAACCTTTTCGTTCTGAGGATGGTGAGTGTATGGAATGAACGGCCTGAGGAGGTGGTGGAGGCTGGTACAGTTACAACATTTAGAAGGCACCTGGATGGGTATATGAATAAGAAGGGTTTAGAGAGATATTGGTCAAATGCTGGCAAATGGGACTGGATTAATTTAGGATATCTGGTCGGCATGGACGAGCTGGACCGAAGGATCTGTCTCCATGCTGCATATCTCTACGACTAAGAGTCAGGAAGCAAAGGGAATTTTGAGGTAACTTGCAGTGTCTCAGTTGATAACACTTGTTCAAGTTCAGAGGCTTGAGCGCATGGTCCTTAAACTGTTGGAACAGCTATCTTTTAATGAGACATTAGACATTTACTTCGTTTGTTATTACTGAAACAAAAGTAAGAGAAAAGTTGCAGACTCACTATCTAACCCAATTTGCAACCCATTGTATCAAGATGCTGTGGTGGAAATTGTCTTGAACCAAACTCTTGCTTTCTTACTTGTGAAAAAAGACCCCAGAGAGAACTTAAGGTTGGGGAATTAATTTGTGCTTTTCTAATCCTCCATAGCTATTAAATATTCATAAAATTGAATTTTCTGTATCTGAACAGTGCTCATTGGGTAGTAAATCTTGGGAAAGTGACCAACAGCTCTAATGTTTCAGAGCTAGTAGGAACTGCCGATGCTGGAGAATCTGAGTTAACAAGGTGTAGAGCTGGATGAAGACAGCAGGCCAAGCAGCATCAGAGGAGCAGGAAAGCTGACGTTTCGGGTCTGGA
>JAHRHZ010000063.1:19304168-19364451 GCA_024137785.1 Ginglymostoma cirratum | reverse complement strand
CTTCCCCTCCCCCATTTCTGATGAAGGGTTTAGGCCCGAAACGTCAAGTTTTCCTGCTCCTATGATGCTGCTTGACCTGCTGTGTTCATCCAGCCCCATGCTTGTTATCTCGGATTCTCCAGCATCTGCAGTACCTTTTATCTCTGATACAAAAGGGGAATGTGTTGAGTCTGCAAGATGAACCTTTAGCTTGTGCATGTACAGTTCCGGGAAATGGAAACTCATAACATCTGGACCTGGATCCCAAGAGGGGGCTGGAAGCCGATGAATTTTGACAAGCATTAGGGAAGACAGGAGCTTTATTAGTGGCACAGTGTATGGGGTAATAATCAAGTTTAAATGGCAAAAAAAACCCCATTCTGACACGCCAGGAGCATGCGAGATGTCACCTCTGTTCACTTTGTTTAACCACAGCAAGTCCTCAGGGGGAAATGGCAACACCAAGAGCAATTTTAAAAAATGATTTCTGGGCCGCGTTTCCTCTTGTTCCTCACCGTATGTGCTGGCCATTCTAATCCGGGTGTCATGCAGGAAACATCAGTGACGAGAGAGCTGCATTCTTTTTGATATTCACTCTGACCTTTCTGTCAGTGTGAGTGAGACGGTTGCTGATAATCAAGCCTTTTTTTCAGTTCCCTCCCCACACTACAGCTTTACAACAGTAGTGTTAATCGTGCTTTAAACCGCTTGGTAAATCTGAAATAGAAACTGCTGGTAGATGAGGTTAATGTGCTTTCCATTAGAAAATGAAGGAGATACTATCTTTTATTTTAAATGGGTTTTCTGTGGCTGTGATTTCCTGTTGTCACTCTGACACGTTTTACCCTCATTAGTTGCAGCTTTCAGCAGAGAGGGTGATGCTGAGTCTGTCAAAACATCCCCTCCGCTTCAGGGAAATCGAGTGGAGACAGGGGAGTCCTCTCATGGTCAGGATCTCAACAATAACAGGTTGCATTTGTATAGCGGCCATACTGTAATACAATGTCCTAAGACACCTCCTAGAAGCATGAGGATTGATCGCCAACACAAAAGCTCCCTACTGTGTTTGCATTTATAAGAATTGGCATATCTGTCATGTCCTTGAACACAGAGAATCACATAGGGGGTGGTGTGTCTGTATGTGTGTGTGTGTGAGAGCAGGGGTGGGGGCTGGGAGTGTAGCATCCACATTTCTGATGAATAGGTGCCCACATTTGATTACCACACATGAGGAAAGATTTATTAGTTTATTTGTACACAATGCCCACAGCAGTATTAAATCATTTTCACACTGAACAACTTATCCAAACATTGTGCCTCCTTCAACCAAACAAAAACCTGAGAGACAATTATTCCCAGGTGCATTCCCCATTATCCTCCCAGACCATAGGGCTGCTCTCTCATTACAGAGAGAGGCATGGTGGTGGTTTAACCTAAGGATCACCGTGCCTCAGGTGAGGAGAGGGGTTGAGAAGAACAACCCTTCATGGTAACCTGAGCTGGTGCAATATTTGAACACATACTTGCAATGCAAACCAGCTGGTCCAGGCAACTGAGTAACCAACCCCCTCAATGGCAACATATTGACCAATCAAGCTCAACTTATCTGGTTTGAATTTAACAAAAGCAGAGAATAATTTTTTTCCTGACACATTCTATATTGTAAGCCTTAACCAATCGAAGCCCACCTTCAAAAAATAAAAACACTCATCCTCACCTTTTGATGAAGTTATTAGTAGATTCGAAACGTTCATCTGTTTTTCTCTGCACGGATGTTGCCAGACTTGCTGAGTTTCTCCAGCACTTTCTGTTTTTATTTCAAATTTCATGCATCCATGGTATTTTGTTTTTGTTACCATCCTCTTCTTATTTAAAATTAAGTTGCTGTTTCCTTTGAGATATAGCATTCCTTCAATTCTGTTCTGATCAGTGCAAGATGAAATGTGGCATGGACGAGGAGGAGTAAGGGTGAAAGTACATTATGGTCACTTTGCATGTTTTAAACCCAAGACAGTGAGGTATTATTTAAGATAACAAGGTGTCCCAAAACGTCAGCTTTCCTGGTCTTCCGATGCTGCTTGGCCTGCTATGTTCACCCGGCTTTACACCTTGTTATTCTCCAGCATCTGCAGTTCCTACTATCTCTGAGGTATTATTTGATTTTGTTTTCTTTGTATTCCTGTTCCTTACCAAGGTAGGCTGAAAGGAGTTCCTCATAGCTTGGGTTTCAGATTCCAACTATTTAAGTAAACCCACAGTAAAATCCTTTAAGGTTAAATCAAAGATAGGGTTTATTAACAAAATATTCAAAATGTGAGGAATTGCTTCGCTACTCCTTTCACACATGAACACATAGGAAATTAAGAAAGTCTGGATGGGAAGGAAGATAGTTCATAAATTACAAAATTTGGTAACTCCAGAGGTATTAAAAAAATAATTCAAGTGTGTTAGAACTTCCGGGAGTTCAATGTGCAACAATTGTTTCCTTGATGCACTGGACACAATCATAGTTCTCCTGTTTGCAGGCAACGTGTAGGCACCTTTCCAGCCAGCAACTTGGAGATTGAGATGCAATTCAATAAGCTTGGATTTCAGTCATGTCACCAAGACAGGTATTTCAGGTACTGCCGGCTCAACTCAATGGATTAATTAGAACACCATTAAGCCAACAGTGTAGCTTTATTAGAGTTTCCAATGTAATGTGACAGGGTAACTGTAAAAGCGTTAAGAGCTCATTTTAGCATAATTGGTCTTAAGGTTGCCTTTGTCCAAAGCTGGTTGGAGGCACTGAAAACAAAACCTGCTGGAAATCATAGCAGGTCAGGCAGCATCCACGGAGAGAGAGCAAGCTAACATTTGGAGTGTAGATGACTTTAAATCAGAGCTGTTTGTGGGGGCAGACAGCTCATCTTCAGGTCCTTTGTGTCAGTTTTAATTGGAATGTGTATCCAATACAAGGGGGTTCAGGAATCTCTGGAAATGCTATCATTTGATCAGTCAAGGCCATTTTATAAACCCAGCAAAATTGTCTATTTTTGATTTTTAAAAAAGACAGAATTTAAACAGGAAACGTAGAAGAGAATGTGGTTTTCTTTAGGATTACCATCTCTGGCAAAAAGACCCTCAGCATGTCAGGGCTGTGCAGACACTAACATTCTGAAGGTTACCAGACCAGACCTCCAGGACCAACAAGCACCAATACTAACCTCCATAGCTGCAGAACTTGGGACAACACTAAGATGTTGGGAGGAAGACAAAGAAGAAAACCCATTGAGAGCACTTTGGTAGCATAGGTGACAGTGCACAGAAATTCTCACATTTCTGCAGATTTGAATGTTTTTGTACTACATCTGTTTGTTTGAATCTCTGTATAGCCCTGTATGTATTTATGCCAACAGGATGCCTGACTCCGTGGCCAATCAGAAAAGCACCATGGATCGATGGCTGTGTTAAGAGCCTTCTGCAGCATGTGGAAGCAACTTGAATCAGGCATATGTAGCGCAATGGGTTGTGCTGACACTTTTACCTCTCTTGATCAAACATCCCTATTCTTACACTGGCTCCTGTGTCTGAAAATGCTACTGTGAATAAAGTCGTCAACAATGTTTAGGCAGGGAGGGAAACTGGGTGCCAATGCATTGGACACCAAAGAAAAGGGACTAGCAGGTCTGTCTCCTGTACGGTGCATTTATATGTGTGTGATGTTCTTTCCCTTTAAAGGGTCAAACATTGGTGGGTCTTACAGACCCCTCCCTCACAAGTTGATACACTTTCCTGCCCACTGTGGGCATGGTTGCAGCTATTTCCTTTCCCATTGCATAGTTTCAAATATCCAGCATGATGGAAGGCAATAGTGAGCTCACTTCAGGCAGTGATTTCCAGCCTCCACCTCTACATGTCAGTGATCCCCTTCCTGATAGCCCTTTCTGTGAACTACATAGGATTTGCACCTCCGCAAGTCCCTACCCAACCATCTACACAAGCCTACAACTGCCTACCTTCACCACCCTACCCCTGCCCCAGCCCCAGCATACAAAGTGACCACACAGGTGTGGTCATACTCTATCCTCACCTTGAAGTCAGGGTGATCCTGACATTGGATGAATTGTCCTCTCACATTAACCCATTCTTATTCATGCTTTAGTGTATCCCCCTCCCCCCACCTTACAAGTACACTTGTCTCTCCTCCACAATGTCATCCCTCTTGCCTTTAACCTGTAGCACCCAATTCCAACAAAAAGGTTTCTGAGTCTCCTTCCATGGCAGTGAATTGGAGGTACCCTGAGGAATGTGAAGGGCTGGCAGACATCGGATGCCAATGGCTGTAGACAAGGGCCGCATGTGGCTGGCCCTTATGGAGCGTGCCCTGAGATGCTGTTTGGTGCTGAGCACCCTGGAGGCTCCTCACAGCCAGCACCAAGATGAAATCGCCAGGTACCCATTCTGAGTTCCATGCTGAGAATTCTCAATGTTTAGTTTGTTCGGCGTGTTTAGTAAGATAGGAAGCTGAATATTAATGAGGCAAGTTGTGGCATTAACGAGGCATTAACCAAGGTATAATCCCCCTTAATTAGTAACTCATTGCTGTCGGGCGACAAACTCATCTCCACACTCAGCAAATGTATTCGGTACAGTAGCTCAATGGCTAGCACTGCCACCTCACAGTGCCAAGGACCCAGGTTCAATTCCACCCTCAAATGATTGTCTGTGTGGAGTTTACATTCTATATCTGCATGGGTTTGCACCGGTTTCCATCAAAAGCCCGAAGATTAGTTGGATTGGCCATGCTAAATTGTCCGGGGATGAGTATGTTAGGTGGATTTGCCATGGGAAATGCAAGGTTACAGTGGGTTTGGGTGGGATGCTCTTTGAAGGGTTATTGTGGACTTGAAGGGCTGAATGGCCTACTTTCACGCTATGGGGATTCTATGAGTCGATCCCAACACTGAGATGAACTTCACTGGACTTCTTGTGCAATTCTTCCATAAATCACACCATAGCTGATGTTGTTCTGACCTCGATAAAATTCCATGCCTGCTGTCTTTTCTCAACAATACTTTTCGTATTTCTTAATTCCTCCTGTAAGGTCTCCAGTGCCTGAATGCATTTGTTGTATCTTTTCCTTATCATTGAATATGTTTCGTCATGATGGATACTCTGTCACATTATCATTTTCCCTTTCTTTCCTGTAGATCTTTGTAATCTGATACATTTAGATCACAACCATGACCACCTAGTAGCTACATTTTAAATTGTCTTACCATCCAAGTTTAAATTGTACCTGCAATCCATTTGATTTGTTCCTTACGCTCCAATTGCTTGTGTAAAGAATGGAGGACATTGGCCTGTCCTTCTGCCCTAATGCTTTCTCACACATTTCTTGTTTCTTTTTCTTGGTTAAATTACTTTACATCTTTTAATTTCAATTTATCTGTTGTGCCTAAAGCATGACACTACTATTTTTGATTGGTTTTGAATCATAAAACATGCTAACCTTCCTAGCCAAGGCAATGGAAATTATTTTCCAGTTGCAGAGTTTTTGAAATCTGGAATGTTTTCTCTGAAAGGGTGGTGAAAGTTGATGACAATGATAATTTTGAAAGAGAGTTAAACAAGTGTTTCAGGGTGGGGAAATTGCAGGGTGATGAAACAAAAGCGAGGAAGTGGGACTAAACAGCAACAACTTCAAGATGCCAACACAAGCACAGTCGGGCAAAAGTGTAAAAGATTTTTAAAATTTGGGCAAGAGCTTGTTAAACAGATGCTTACACTACACATACTCATGCCTGTTTATAAAGTCCTTATTATTTCCTGAGAAATGCCCATCTGTACCTACCCTCTGTTTCCTATCTTTTAGCCGTCTTCTAATCCATGCTGCCAAGGACCAAACAATCCCAAACACTTCTAATTTGCTCACCAACCTACCACGTGGCACCATATCAAATGCTTTCTGAAAGTCCAAATGTTCAACATCCACAGCCCCACCCACATCCACTCCCTGTGTCACCTTGTCAAAAAATGTAATTAAATTCATCAGATGTGACCTGTCCTTGATAAAGCCATATTGCCTGTCTAGTGTTAACTTATTTTTATTGAAGTGTACTTTTATCTTATGTTATTATGGCTCCCGTCAGCTTTCCCACTACTGATGTCAAGGTCATGGGTCAACAGTTTCCTGGGTTATGTTTTGTCCCTTTCTTAAATACAGAGTCACATTTGCAAACCTCCAGCCCCCCATGACTAATCCTGCATTCAGAGACGCCTGGAAAATTTCTATCAATTGTTCCACAATTTACAACCTTAACTGTCTCAGCAATCTAGGATGCATTTCATCCAGGCCTGGTGACTCCTCTACCTGAAATGCAGCCAGCCTTTTTAGTCCCTCTTCTTCATCTATCACTATACCGCTCAGTCGGTCAACACCTACATTTTCAACCAAGCCATTGTCACCATTTTCTAATTTGGTAAAGAAAGAAGCAAAATATTCATTTAGTACCTCTGCCATACCCTTTGCTTCAATGAGCAGTTTAACCTGCTTGTTCCTTATGGCCCTACTCTATCCTCCACTAATCTTTTACTATTAATATACTTAAAGAACATTTTTCTGTTTGTTGTAGTGCAGCCTGCAATCCTTTCCACATGATTCCCCTTACTATTTCTTATTCCAGCCTTAGCTTTCTCCTGCATTTGGATACTCTTCCTGATTTCTGTTGCTATTATTATTCTGGTATGCATCATATGCCTCCTTTCTCTTCCATATTTTCTCATCAATATCCTTAGTCACCCACGGTACTCTAGCTTTAGATATGCATATTTATTTCTCATCCCTGTTCATCTCTCTTTTAAACATCTCCCATTTTTCATCTTTTGTTTTATCCATCAAAACGTGTTTCCAATCAACCTGCTCCAGTTCAACTTTTAGCCCCCTAAAATCTGCCATTTTCAAGTCTGGGATCCTAATCCTTGATTGATTTTTATCCTCTTCCAACTTAATATTGAACCTTATTATATTATGATCGCTTTTTCCAAATGTTCCCCTGCTCTGACTTTCTCCACTTGGCTTGCCCCATTTCCTTGGACTAGATCCTGCACAGCTTCCCCTCTGGTAGGACTGGAAAGGTACTGTTCCAGAAAGTTCGCCTGTACACATTGTAAGAATTTCTTCCCTTCCATGTCTCGAGCTTTTTCCCAGTCTACCCTAGGGTTATTGAAATCACCAACTATCACCAACATAGACCACACTGGAAGAAAATGGATAATAAGGATACACGAACACCAACTAGCCACCAAGTGACACAACCAATTCTCACTGATCTCAATACACACAGACAGAGAAGGACACGAATTCAACTGGGACAGTGCATCCATAATAGCACAACCAAAGACATGCCATGGAATTCCTGGAGGCCTGAAATTCCAACCAGGATTCCATCAACAAACACATTCAACTGGACCTGATATACAAACCACTAAAAAACAGAACCAGAAGTGTTGGCAACCACCCCAGCAAACCGAGGCATATAAATAACGAGCGGAACAGAGTACCAATGCTTCATTGGAGGTGCACTGACGATGTTACCTAGCACAGTGACAAAACGTCTGCAACCAAACCCAGTGGCTTGGCGAGCAAGTCTACAATCTCATCCACAACCTGAGCCACAAATCTTCACAAAAACTTTAAACTGCTGTATCATGTTGCCCCAGAGCAATTTCTGCTTCCAGTCCTCCATTTTTGTTCACTCTGCTGCAAGCATTTACATATATACAAGCTAACCCTCCTCTTATTTCTTTCTTACGCATTGGAAAGCAACTATTTCCTTGCTTGTTGTCAACACTAAAGCCTTTCTTCATTTCCTTTTTCCTGGTACCCATCTTCTCTCTTTTGCCTTTTATGGTCCTTCCAAACCTAGGGTTCATTAGTCAACCCACTCCCCCTGCCTTACAGGATTAATTCTACCCCACTGTGCTCTCTCTGCCGGGGAATTGTTCCATTTTTGCTCAGGTAAAGCCCATATCTCCTGAACAGCTTTCTCCTTTCCCAAAAGTGATCCCAATGTCCCAAAAATATGAATCCCTCCCTTCTACACCATCTGTCAAGCCACACACTTCCCTCTCTGATCCGCCTTTGCCTAAATAGTGAAGCTCATGGCACAGGTGGTATTTCTAAGATTACTACGATGTTGTTCAAGGACTGCTACCCTCTGGCATTTCATACAGATTTGACTTGTGGATCTGAAACCCCCCACATTTTACATGCCACACATATTACAAGCTTTCCCAGAGACTCTGCAATCTTTATTACTCAAGATGATACACACTGTTGAGGCTCTGCTACTTTCCTATCTGCCCCTCTCTCTCCTATTTTTGGTTTAAGGAGGAGAGAGAGAGAGGGAAACACTACAGTAATATAATATATGGGGTTTTACCCCGCAGCATAATTTTAAGATGATTGGAGGAACGTATAGGGGAGATGTCAGAAGTAGGTTCTTCACACAGAGAATGGAGGGTGTGTGGGATGCGCTGCCAACAGTGGTAGTGGAGTCAAATATTTTAGACACTTTTAAGCTACTCTTGGATGGGCACATAAGGGATAGTAAAATGTAGGATATGCAGGGTAGATTGATCTTATTAGGATAATAGGTCGGCACAACATCGTGGGCCGAAGGGCCTGTACTGTGCTGTACTGTTCTATGTTCTATGTTCTAAGCTAGGTCCTCCTCAGTTACTACTCCCTACCACCCTCTGCTGGATGCTCTTCCTCCTGCTGAGAACCAGGTCCTCCGCAATCCCCTTCTCAGTTTTGGTGAGCATTCTGAGCAGTATATTTCAACCAGACCTGAAGTTGTACAACGGAGGATAATGAAGTGTGCACAGGCTTTTTTCTGCTGCTGTGCATCTGAGCAAGCATGAAGTTTACAGAAAACGTTATTTATAAGCCATATGTATATATTATATATATATATGTACATTAAAAAGTGAAGCACTTACAAAATCGCTCCTTCTTAAATATGTTGGACCTAAAGTGCATGAATGACAGCTTTAAACAGTGTGATTCATGCTTAAAGAAGGAATAAAGAAAACTATTTTTGTGAGTTTCACATTTTCCAATTTCCCAATTGCTTAAACTTTTGTTTTACTTTCTGCTAACCAGTTTTGAGATTCTCTGGTGTAAACTTCCTTTCGTGAAATGTTGATTATGCCACCACAGGAAATCCCAGCCTATTTTGCCTTACTCCCTATTGAATTCAGGAACATACACTACATCATATAATGCCTGCCCCTTCTCCCCTGTTGTTTCTTCCTACCTTCTGAAGCATCTTATGTTGATTTCTTTGTTGCTTCAACATTATTCCCTATAATCCACTAAAGGCACCTTCCAAACCTGCAACCACTAATATTAGAAGGTCAAAGGTGGAGACATTAGAAAGTCAAAGGCAGGGTGACTTGGTGGCTCAGAGGTTAGCACTGCTGCCTCATAGTGCCAGGGACCTGGGTTTGATTCCACCCTCTGGTGACTGTCTGTGCAGAGTTTGCATGTTTTCCCTGCGTCTGTGTGGGTTTCCTCTGAGTGCTCTGATTTCCTCCCACAGTCCAAAGATGTGCAGGTTAGGTGGATTGGTCACAGGGTATGCAAAGTTTCGGGTCTGGGTGGGGAGGCTGTTTGGAGGGTTCAGTATGGACTTGATGGGGCAAATGGCCTGTTTCTACACTGTAGGGATTCTATGATTTGGGAACACCACTACCTCCAAATTTCTCACTAAGACAGTTGCTATTCTGACTTGGAAATATATTGTCATTCTTTCACAATTGCTGAGTCAAATTTCTTCATGAAGGCACTCCCTTCATTAAAGCACTGAGAGGTGTACTACACCACATGAACGGCAGTAGAAATTTACTACGGCCTCAAGGACAATTAAGGATGGGCAATAAATATGAGTGGTGCCTATATCCCAGGAACTATACACATGTTGTTCGAACCCCCATTCAATTCTATTGTGTTTCTGATATTATTTTATTGTAAGTTCAGGTCTTCAGCAAATCCTCAACTGCGTTTTAATGGTAGCCAGAGAATACAGGTACAGATTATGTAGTGTATCCATCCATGTCTGAAAATTCTTGAATTTATCTTTCATATTGCTAACATCTCCAATTTCTATTTCAATCCAAACATTGAAACAAAGTGATATTTGGACAATTAAATCAAAGATGCTGACAAACTCTTGTTCTTCCATCTAACATTGCTCACCAGCAAATGCAACAAAATTATTGTGCAATTATCTCCACGTATCTATTGCTATCCAGACACTCAAGCAAGTTCCCTGTGGCTTGTTTCCAATCAGAGACTTACAAATGTTTCCAAGAATGTGAAGTGACAGCCATTTCATCAGTGTGTCACATCTTGGAACAGTTTTGTTACTCAAGGGTAGAAGTACTTCAGTTAAGTTGATGTGTTAACTTGAACTGCTTTAATATGGCTGGAGATTTTCTTTTACACCATTTGGTGGTGTGGTCATTGATTTCTTTTAACATGACTGTGGTCTAATTTCAAAATTGAATCCATAGATTTCCTGCAGTTTGGCAAGTGTTGAATGGCCCAATCATTCGTTATGGAAACTCTGAAGAAATCTGCTTCTTATTTCAGATTTATATCTCAGACACAGGCCATTCAGGCCAATTTGTGCTCCACATGAGCTTCTTCCTTGCTAATTCATCGTACCCTATGATTGATCCTTCTATTTGTATCTCCCCTTAAATACATCTATGGTAGTAACTTCAATTACTAAAATGATCTCTACACAACAGAAGAGTTAGGGATGGACTGATAAATGTCTTTAGGATTATGAAAAGTTTTGATAGGATACAGATAGTGAGGTTGCTGCCACTTGAGGGGGAGACTGAACTAGGTGGTTTTAAATATATGGCACTATATGGAAAATTTGGAGAAACTTATTTGCCAAAAGAAGGGTTACAATATGGAATGCACTACCACCTGGAGTAGCTGAATAGATCAGCATACATTGATTCAAAGGGAATTTCAGGAAGTACATGAGGAATCGAGGAATAGAAGGTTGCATTGACAGTGTAAGAGGATACAAAAAGGCTCATGTACAGCACTGTTGAACCAGATTGTGTGCCTCAGTGTTGTCGTGAATTTTTTATCATGTTGGAAGATCTGTTCATTTGCTATTTGTTGTTTGCAAATTGACAGCTGCATTTGTCCAAATAAAGGAAAAAACTACATTGGATGCAAAGTACTTTGAAACATCAACATCTTGAAGATATGAGAGGCATTGTGTTAATGTAAGCTTTCATCTTTGTATATCTGTTCAGTTGTAAACGATGCTTCTTGACTTTAAAATGACAATAATTTCTACCCCATTAACTAAACTGGTCCTAGTCCCTTTCTCTGCCAGTTTTCCAAGTAATACATGAATGACAAAAGCAAATATTTTAACTGCGCAGTTGGAGTGCCTTCCTTCAATGTGACTTTCAACAGAGATCCTCTCAGCTCTCTCAGTGGGCCATAAAAAAAGTCTGCTATTCTAAAGAGAGACGGGGAAGTTCTCTCTGATGTCCCAGCCATTATCTATCCCTCAACCAACATCACTGGTCTTTTTTGCTTTATGCTGGAGGTTATGGCTTCCAATGGCACCATTGCATTTCACAATTACAACTGTGGCAACATTTCACAGGTACTTTATTGGCTGTAAAATGTTTTGAAGCATCTGAAGATTGCGAAAGCAGTTATATAAATGTTCTTTCTAACAGTTATCTGGCATATTGTACATTTGACTAAGACATTATGCTTTAGCAGACATAGCATCGATGGAGATTGAAGACATCCCAGGGAAGAAGCCAATTATTAACTGATACAACTGGCCCCAATTATCCTGTATTAAAGACTTTAATTAGACCTGCCAACATTTCAGCCGGCCAGTGCAAATGACAAAACCTTATAACAAGTGATAAAGCTATGAGACACTTAGTAAATAAAAGAACCATGCTGTTTAATATAAGCATCTTGCAAATTTAACTGGCTTTCTCCTTTTGAAAAGAACATCAAAAAAATGCTCACTGTGCATTTAAATAATAGTCTCTTGACAAGTACCACAGTTTTCTTAGATTTTCCACATGCAGAAATTTACTGCACAACTTTCCAACATAAGCCTTGAGAGTACATTATAGTGAACACTCCTGTCAAGATTATTCAGTTATTCCAGTAAGTGCTGACGCCCAGTAATGGAAGCCTCAGAGCACATCACAGAGATTCATCACTAACAGCCCAACAATATTACGTGGAAAAATTAGATGAATTCTCCAAGTTACAAATCAACAAACAAAACTTAAACACTTACTTTAATTTTTAAAAGTCTGCAATAACTTGGCTATCTTAGCAGGTGAATATGTGATGCATTTGTGTGATAGCTCTCTCTGCACTTTTAATGACAGAATTGACCCACTTAACCCAGCATTAAATGGAGGACAGAGCATGTTCAGTTGCTATTGATTGCTAGAAGCAATTTCTAACCTATGCTGTTCACTGATGTCCAGTATTTCATCATTGATTGAGTAATTTGAACGCTGTGCAGTAACCAAAATTGAGTGATAGTCAAATGATGATCAGTGCTTGAACAGGACCAAATATCATGAGAGATGTAAAATGGACTGTCGATACCCATTCTGCACTATTGCAGAAAGCCAAAGTATATTTAATCTTCCTTTCATAAGGATGTGAGAAGTAGGAGCAGGCACAGACCATTCAGCTCTTCAAGCCTGCTTCACAATTCATTGCAATCAGGGTTAGTTAACAACCACACATTTTTACTAGTACAGATGAGATTGTAATCTTTACCCAGAGAGTTTCCTGCAGTTCTGAACATAAAATCATTCAGTACAGTGAATATTGAGGCTCAGACACATTTCCTGAAAAGGGATCCAACTAATTTCCCTTCCATCATCTAAATGGTAGAAAATGGAGCTGATGTCTTTCCAAAGCTAGGGTGGAGGCAGGCAATCCAATCTAAATGGAAACCCAGGGAAATCTACCCATGTGTTAGCAGATCTCTATCTGCTGCTGATAACACCCACTGTATACAGACGTGGATCAGGAGATGAATGGAGAGAAAGATGGTTGAATTGAAGGATGAGTGGAAGGATAGGTAGAAAAAAACAAAATAAATGCATAATATGTAACTTCTCAAAGGTCATCGCCATTGTAATGTAGGAGCAGCCATTGCTACATGCCAATGGTACTTAAACCTTCCCTAATAGTTATTCATTAATGCTTCCAGTCAATATTTTCCCACTTGTCATTCTTCCTGTTTCTTTCCATAATCTAGCATTTGTCTTTCAGTCTTCTTACTCGTCCCTCAATACCTCAAACCACATGATCCAACACCCATATTAAAAAAAAACTTCCTGCTCTATAAGTTTGACATTATCAAGTTGGCACTCGAATCAAATATGCAGAATCTAGAAGGCCCTAATGGAAGATTTCCTTCATGCAACTCTCAACACATGAAGAATTATCTGGGCAGGCTGCAAAACAGAACATCTAGTGGAGAGCGGCAGCAGATGTCTGGGAAGATCACCACCTACAAGTTCTTCTCAAGTCAGATACCATCCTGACTTGGAACTACATCACCGTTCCTTCACTGTTGCTGACTCAAAATCTTGGGTCTTCCTCACTGTGAGTACTGTGGGTGTAACTACATCAAATGGACTGCAGAAGTTCAAGAAGCTGGATCACTAATTCCTTCCCGGATGCAGTTAGCGGTGACTAAAAAATGCTGCCCTTGCCAACAACAAACAAGAATTTTAAAAAAGACAAAGGGAATTCACTACTCCATGTCTCAAGAACACAGGAAATAGAGGAAGGAATAGATAATAAAGCTCCTCCAGCCTGCTGCAATCAAGAACATCAAGGCTATTGATCAATTGCTGTGTCATAATTTCACTTGATTCCCTAGTGTTCAAAATCTGTCAATCTCAGGTTTGAATATTCTCAACAACTGAGTACCTCACAGTTCTCTGCGGTAAGGGATTTTTAAAAAAGTGACAACCCTGTGATGAAAGTATTTCCCAATCTCTCAGTTATAAATTGTTGATCCCTCAACCTGAGGCCATCATTCCTAATTCTAGATTCCCCAACTGGGGAAACAAACTTTGCAAATCTGCCCACATTACCTCACTAAGAAAGTTTGACATACAACCTATTACAAATAGCATAAAGAATAATGTCACTTTTAAAGTGATCCGTCAGGCCATGACTGAAGATACTAAAGGAGAGGCAAGTTGGGAACGCGTTTTACTTATCGCAATGAGATGTGATTACTAATACATAATCATTTAATGTCCGTGTTACTTAGCAAATGACACATCCTGTTCAGCAGCCAACCTGGTTCCTCCCAGGGTCTAGACAACCCTCACAACTTAAATTTTTTAAGTAATGGTCACGGTTTTACTAATGGTTATATTCAGCATGGCAACCAAGCAAAGGAGCAGAATTTTATATTCAAACAACATAGAAACAAGAATGGATTATTCAAGTCTTCAGGTCTGATCCTCCATTCACTTAGGTCATGGCTAATCTTTATCTTTACACCATCTAATCATCTTTGTTCTGTGACCCTTCATACCTTGTCTCACAAAACTCTGCTAATCACAGTTCATACATTTTTTAACTGACCCCTAGCCTCGACAGTTTGTTTCCGCAGGGACAGTTCCAGATTCCCGATTCCCAAACCACTATTTGAATAGCTGCTTCCTGACATCATTCCTGAATGACATGATGCTAACTTCACAGCTGTTCCTGAACCCTATCCTAATGCTCATTAGCAGGCAGACATTAGGCTGGAGGGACCCTAAATTACAACTTCATAATCAACCTGTTCAGAGATGTTATCACATACCTCTGGAGCAGCTGGGGCTTGAACCCATGTCTCCCGGCTCAGAGATAGGGACCATGCCATTGCTCCAAAAGAGCCTACATTGCACTTTTTTGGAGTCAACTTCTTTGAAAGCCTGATTTGGAACAAAGGCACCACAGAGATTTGAACTCAAGATCTCTTGTGCTTCTAAGCAATTGCTTTAACCTATTAAGCCACAATGCCACCCTGACTCCCTACATGACAGCTGAATGGTTGTAAAGGACTTCACCTACCACATTTAGGCAAGTCAATATCTCTGAAATTTTCGTATGTGTTCTTCGGCTGGTAGTTAATGAGCTGAGTTCAATAAGTAAGGGAATGATCATCTTGCCTCCATTATTAGAGACACCAGCCCAGTTCTTCAGATCAGTGCAAAGGCCCCATCATCCTCATTCCCATAAACTGTGCCAATTTACCCATTGACTCCTCCAAGCCATTCACACCCCTTAAACTCCTTAGCCACCACTCTTGCATTTCCTCACACCTTTAAAACCAAATTCAAAGTCTCCATTCGATAAACATAACTTGATAAAACAATAACATTTAGAAGTTGTTCAAAGTTTCATGTATGGGTCAAAATAAACAAATACTTAAAAAATTATTATCCTCATCATAAGCTAATAAATGTACTAAACCCATATTCTCCAGGACAGGTTTGCGAAGAAATTCTGCAGATCAGTATCCAGTAATGTCTGTGGAGGTAACCAGAAGTTCATACACAAAACATTGAAATAGCCAAACAAATGGCTGCATGATATTGCAAAGAACAAATGACAGTAATGGCTGAGTTTAAATAATTTGTTCTGGATCTCTCCCTGGACTAGCCTTTAAGAACAGCAATTCATCTACTTGATAATCTATTCTATTATATCTTACCACTTTTACACTGCCTTTCTTTGATGACAGCTTAGACCATAAGATTTAAGATATAGGAGCAGAATTAGGTCATTCAGCCGATCAAAACTGCTCTGCCATATGATCATAGCTGAAATGCTTCTCAACCCCATTCTCCTGCCTTCTCCCTGTAATCCTTAATCCCCTTACGAATCAGGAACCTTTCTATCTCTGTCTTAATTACACTCAATGATTTGGCCTCCACAACCTTTTGTGGCATTGAGTTCACAGATTCACCATCCTCTAGCTGAAGAAATTCTCCCTCATCTCAGTTCTGAAGAGTCAACCCTTCATCCTGAGGCTGTTCCTGCAGGTCCTAGTCTCTCCTACTATTGGAAACATCTTGTCCACGTCCACTCTATCCAGGCCTCTCAGTATTCTCTTCACTTCAATCAGATCTGCCCTCATCCTTCTAAACTCCATTGAGTACAAATTAGAGTCCTCAACTGCTCCTCTTATGACAAGCCCTTCATCCTCAGGGCCATTCTTGTAAACCTCCTCCGGACCCCATTCATGACCAGCACATGCTTCGTTTGATACACAACTCAAAATTTCTCACAATATTCCAAATGTGGTTTGACCAGAACCTCATACAGTCTCAGCAGTGCATCTCTGCTTTTGTTGTCTAGCCCTCTTGAAATGAATACTGACATTGCATTTGCTTTCCAAATGCCAAGTGAACCTACATATTAACCTCAGGTTCATATAGAACTAAGACTGCTAAGTTCCTTTGTGCTTCAGAGTTCCAAAGGCTTTCCCCATTTAGAAAATAGTCTATGCCTCTATTCTTTCTATCAAAGTACATATCCTCACACTTTCCCATTTTGTATTCCATCTGCCACTTCTTTGCCCACCACTCTGGTCTTTCCAGGTCCTTCTGAAGCCTTCCTGCTACTTCAACACTGACCTGTCCTTCTACCTATCTTTATGCCATCTGCATACTCAGCAACAATGCCCTTCGTTCCTTCCTCTCGATTATTAATATGTAACATGAACAGTTGTGGTTCCCAACACTGACCCCTGCAGACTTGCATTAGTCACTGGCTGCCATCCTGAAGACAACCCCTCTATCCCCACTGTCAGCCTTCTGCCCATCAACCAACTGTCCTATCCACGTACTTTGCCCCTCACACCATGGGCTCTTATCTTATTTAGAAGCCTCCTGTGCGGCACCATGTCAAAAGGCCTTCTGGAAATTCCAGTAGATCACATCCACTGGCTCTCCTTTGTCCAACTTGCTCATTATTTCATCAAATTTGCCAGGCATGACCTCCTCCTCGTGACGAAGACATGCTGACTCAGCACTATTTTACCACACAATCTCATCCCTAATAATGGATTGTAAAATCTTACCAACGACCAAGCTCAGGCTAACTGGCCTATAGTTTCCTGCCTTCTGCCTCCCTTCCTTCTTAAACAGGGGTTACATTAACAATTTTCCAATCCTCTGGGACACTCCCTGACTCCAGTGACTCCTGAAAAATCACTTCCAATGCCTCCACAATCTTCTCAGCTTGCCACTAGTCAGAATTACCCATCTGACAACTACCTTGTCATGGGCATTTATCTTTTAAAATCACAGCACTGTCATCACTCACTTTGGTAAATACAGATATAATTCAGGCTGCGATAACAAGCATGGGGCTGGATGAACACAGCAGGTCAAGCAGCATCATAGGATCAGGAAAACTTGACGTTTCGGGCCTAAACCCTTCATCAGAAAATAATTCAGGCTGCAGCAGTTCACCCTGAACTGTAAAGGAGGCACACCATTTTTACCCACTTTTTTACACATATTTTCATCAGCCTCTTCCATTATGCTATGACACACTTTTGGAGTAGGTGGGATTCTTCCCAGCCTTCTGGCTCAGAGACGGGGACACTGCCACAGCACCATAAGAACCCTAACTCGCCTTTTATAATCTTTCTGCCTCCAATTCATTGTTCACAGCTCTACTCCGCAGGTGCGACTTTGGAAGACTTCCAAAATATAGCCTCCTTCCTGAAGATTCCAGAAGATCTGAAATGCCACTTTCTACAATCATTTCATCAACTTTTAAAGAGAAATGAGTTGAGTTCCTGACCTATCCACTTTCCTGTGAAACTGAAAAGAGCCAGGGATGGAAATGGAGGTGGAATTTCCATTGTTGCCACTCAGCAGTCTTTTCTTTCTAATTTTCCACTCCTCATCCCAAAATATCCAGCCCAATTCTTTATAATCGTGCGATATGGTAAAAAATGGCGAGTGGAGTGTTCAGCATCAAGGACTGATGCTAATTTACATTGTTTATAAGTTCCTTGATTTTGGATTCCTAAGTGGATTCCTTGTTGCAAAGAGTGGATTTTGGCAACATTTATTCCATAGTATATTCAAACAAAATAAAGATTGAAACCAAGGATTTGGCAAATGTTTTAAACTCTACCCACTTCCTTCTTCGATGTTGCTTGCAATGACTTTTGTTCATGGGCATCAGTAGAGGAACAAGCCCTCACATGATCATTTTGTGCCTTTTTGCTCGACTCGATCTCAGAATGAAAGTGCTATCAATTGAGTCACAGTTAGCACCTGTAATTATACTGTATAGATACATCAAAAGAATGGAAACAAATGCAATTAATCTCGGTCTCCACCAATTGTTAAGCTTCTCCTGGGCAGGACGCTGTAAGCAACTAGTGACCACGATAACATATCCTGTATTGAAACTGTTTATTATCAGGTATATCCCATTCTACCCGGGAAATGCCAGTCACCCAACTACTAAAGGCAAAAGGTAGTTCCTTGCTGATTTTCTGGCAATTCACTAGTTCAAAGAATTCTTTTCAAATCAGAAAGAATCAAGAGAACCTTACAATAAGCGTCACAAAGCCATACAGTCGCCATGACAGCAGTAATTGTATTATGACTGAACTTTAATTTCCCCTACTTTCAGAAATAGCTTTCAATGTATTTTAATTACCATCTGTCATTCGAGTCTCACCAGATAGATTTCTTATCTTTCACCTATTCTGTGTTTCATTATTAAAGTTGAGAAGCTTTTGACTATTGACTCAGATTATTCCACTTTAAGAGAGAATTTCATCTGAAAGCATCTCCGTCTTTCTGCCAACAATCACCACAGAGTCTAAAAAAAATGGTCAAGTTCAAGAGAGAAAAAAAGGAAGTTAATTTAAAACAAACATCACAATTTATTGCAGTGGACAGTTTTCAAATATCTATTAACCTTAGCCAGCTTCAGTGTCATTACATGGGAGCCTCATTTATTCCATTACTTCCGCATTGTCTGCTTTCCTTTAACCATTAGTAAGGCATAGGCCAAAGCAATATTATTCACCTTGCAGAAAAGTTTCTGACATGATCATCAACTATGGAGAAACTTTGGAATGGTTAAGTTCAAAGATGATACAAAAAAGTGTGTGTGTGTATGTTTGATTGTGAGCAAGAATAATATAGACAGCAGGTAGTTATCAATGAACTAATCTCGGAAGCAAAAAGTGGCAAATGGAATTCAGTCTTGAGAAATGTGAGGTGATGCATTTAAAGATGACAAAAAGCACAAGGGAAAAGAAGTCTAGAGGGATTGAAGAAACTTGAAGTGTATTTTCACAGATTACTGAAGGTTGCAGAACAGATCAGTAAAGTGGCATACCAGCTATTTTCCTTTATTAGCCAAGAAATAGGGAGGTATTCTCCCCTCCCTCAAGAATGACTTGAGCAATGGTGCAAATATTGGGAAAATATGTACAGAATGAAAAGTTAGAACCCCAACATTGAGAAAGTTTTGGTGCTTTTCCCCTAGGATTTAAATAATGACCTCAGAATCTGACCGTTGGGCAGTGACTGTCTCATTTCTAGGTATTTGCATTTCATTACTACCCCAATTATTTAGTCTCCACTTCCAATTCTCCTCTCATTTTCTGAGAAATTAGACGGTACAAATTTATAACATAAATCAGCATGCATATATGGCAGGTGCAGCTCACCAAATGCTTACCCCAGTAAAATACTCCAGCATGCTCCATGGACACCATTATCTTTTACCCTTCATCCGTTTCACCGTATCAGCATGCCCGCTCCCAATCCAACTCACAAAACCATTTCAACCCTTCAATACTTTGATACTCAGGGACACTGAATACTTGCATGTTTCTGCAAGATTGCTTTGCATGCAGGGTGCATGTGTCTATCATGCATTTGTGCAGGATGCCTCTTATAGCTCTTAGGTTACTTTCCTAGTCCTCACTCACTTTGTGCTTGCCCGGAGGCTGCCAGCCTCTGTCTACATCACATTTCTTTCTTAACATACACCCGATGAACCCAGAAACAAAAACAGACATTGCTGGAAAACTCAGCAGGTCTGACAGTATCTGTGGAGAGAAAGCAGAGTTAACGTTCAGAATGGTTCTGAAGACAGGCTACTGAACCCGAGGTCTTAACTCTGGAACTCGAGAACTTCTCTTGTCACTAATTTTGTTCAATTGTCTCACAGCAATCGGGGCAAATATCAATCCTGCATTTGGAAAGCAGCACGCACAATGAGAGCACAGAAACTCAGCACATTCCTTCACAGTATGGCTTTGCACAGCATCCATCATTAAGCTGATGTGATCCAGTTTACCCCACTCCACAGTAGGAATATGCAACAACTGGAGAAGGAAATAGCAAATTACAAATACTTTTATTTCACAAGGGGCCCCATTCACCGCAAGGCTATCCTGAACTACCAGATCTTTTACCATATAGATATTATTCATTACCCCAAATCGTATCCTTATCTTCTGGCCACAAATAGTTCTGTTTAAGTAATGACACCCGACCTCAGAATAAACTGCTCATTCTCCTGCAGTGTATGGCATCGTATGGTCTTTTCATGCCAGCTGTACTCCATAAGGATAAAAGAATTCTGTAGGCTCATGAGGCATGTTGAATTAGTACGTGTCCTTTAGTTCTGCATCTAGATTAGATGTTTACATCCAGATTATCCAGATTTCTCAATGACCCATTGGCCAGGTGCGAACATCTGCCTTACTGAATAGGCATTGCAGCTATAAGTATACGAGCATCCAGGAATATCCAACCTTGTTGCTGCTGTGCACTATATTGTAAATCTCACAAATACACTGCTTTGGAAATGTGTTTGATGGTTGGAAATGTGAGGGATCTAATTTTAAAGTTATGTTCCCTTGTTCTGGGCTACCCTGTCTTAACTCTGATTAGTTAGTTAGTTAGTGTAATGTGGAAATCCGTAGCAGACTAACTCGGAGGCACAGTGACAATACAACCGGTTTCTGATACAACACAGTTCTCATGTGATCCCGTGTTATAAGAAAATCGCGCAATAGCCACACCATTTAAACTAATGAAGCCAAAATCATGTTACAGCCAATATGGGCAAGGAGAGTTTGCGTTATACAAATAGCGGTCTAAATCCTTCGATCGCATAAAAGCCAACCCATATTGAAGAAACACATTATAGCAGAACCGACTCTATCATATGCAAACAGCACGTGAAGTCATTCAATGTGAACTTTCTGAAAGGTATGGTACAAATATAACATCCCTGCTTTTTTAAAAACTATTTACAATAACAGGTAATTCATATCTCATGATGGTGACATCTGCAGATACTATTGATTTCCACTGTCGGTAGTGATACTCGCTATCATTGCAGTTTGTGTTGTCAAGTTTTTATTTCGTTTAAGGTAGTTTGCTGTTTCAAAATTTGCTTATCGTCAAGACCTACAACTAAATTTTGCACCTGGTCAGCCCAATCTCTCCTCATATGTCAGACACGCCATCCCCGGAATCAGCCTAGTAAACCTTCGCCACACTCCTTCAAGAAGAGCAAGAGCATCCTCCCTCAGAAAAGGAGACCAAGATTGCACACAATATTCTAGGTGTGGCCTCACCAAGGCCCTATATCAGCTGCACTTCGTCTTGTCATGTACATCATCAGATTTTGGTTTGTCCATCACTTTGTGTATATGCCCCTTGCATCATACCGAATAATCTTTACTGTGGCTTTAAAGGTAGCCGTGATGTGGAGTAGCCAGTGTTGGACTGGGGTGAGCAAGGTCAGAAATCACATGACACCAGGTTATAGTCCAACAGGTTTATTTGAAAACACAAGCTTTTCAAAGCTCGCTCCTTCGTCAGGTGTTAGTGAGAGAGGTAGTATCAGACCCACAGAATTTATAAGTAAAAGATCAAAGGATCACACCACTGATGAGATAGTAAGAACTGCCGATGCTGGGGTCAGAGATAACACAGTGTGAAGCTGGAGGAACACAGCAGGCCAGGCAGCATCAGAGGAGCAGGAAAGCTGACATTTCGGGTTGGAACCCTTCTTCAGAAATGGGGGAGGGGGAGGGAGCACTGAAATCAATAGATAGAGGAGGGCTGGGGCTGGGGAAGGTAGGTGGGATGGTGATAGGTGAGTGCATGTAGGCAATGGTGGTGATTGGTCAGTGAGGTGGGAGGAGCAGATAGGCGGGAGAGAAGATGGACAGGTTGTGTCACGTCAAAGAGGCGGGAATGAGAGGGAGGGTTGGTCATGGGATGAGGCTGGGGGTGGGGAGACTTTGAAACGGGTCCACATTGAGACCATTGGGTTGTAGACTCCCAAGGTGGGATATGAGGTGCTGCTCCTCCAGTTTCCGGGGGCGTCATTGTGACACTGGAGGAGGCCCAGGATGGACATGTCACCCAGGAAGTTGGAGAGGGAGTTGAAATGGTTTGTTACTGGAATGTGTTGTCGTTTGTCACAAACAGAGTGCAGATGCTCTACGAAGCAGTCTCCGAGCCTTTGCTTGGTCTCACCAATGTAGAGGAGGCCACATCGGGAGCAGTGGATGCAGTAGCCCACATTGGCAGATGTGCAGGTGAACCTCTGTCTGATGTGGAAGGTATTTTTTGGTTGCTAGGATGGAGATGAGGGGAGAAGTGTAGGGACAGGTGTAGCACTTCCTGCGGTTGCAGGGAAAGGTGCCGGAGGTGGTGGGACTAGTGGGGAGTGTGGAGCGGCCGAGGGAGTCTCGGAGAGAGCAGTCCCTACGGAAAGCAGACAGGGTTAGGGAGGGAAATATATCCTCGGTCGTGAGGTCAGATTGCAGGTGGCAGAAGTGGCGAAGAATTATAGGTTGAATCCGGAGATTATTGGGGTGATATGTGAGGACACGGTGGATTCTGTCTTTGTTTTTCTTGTGGGGTGGAGGGGATGTGAGGGCAGAGGTGCGGGAAATGCAAGATCCGCGTCTGGTCCCAACATGGGGTGTTCCACTCCCGAACATCCCAGATGTCACAGGATACAGAGCTGGGCAAAGAAGTGGCAGATGAATTCAACCCAGAAAAGTTTGAGGTGGTTCATTTTGGACTGTCAAATTTGAATGCAGAATACAGGGTTAATGGCAGGATTCTCAGCAGTGTGGAAAAACAGAGGGATCTTGGGGTCCACGTCCATAGATCCCTCAAAGTTGCTGCCCAAGTCGAAAGGGTTGTAAAGAAGGTGTATGGTGTGTTGGCTTTCATTGGCAGGGTGATTGTGTTTAAGAGCAGTGAGGTTATGCTGCAGCTCTATAAACCCTGGTTAGACCACACTTGGAATATTGTGTTCAGTTCTGAACACCTCATTATAGGAAGGATGTAGAAGCTTTACAGAGGGTGCAGAGGAGATTTACCAGGATGCTGCCTGGACTGGAGGGCAGGTCTTATGAGGAAAGGTTGAGGGAGCCAGACCTTTCTTCATTGGAGCGAAGAAGGATGAGAGGTGACTCGATAGAGGTGTACAAGATGATGAGAGAATAGAGTGATAGATAGAGTGGATAGCCAGAGACTTTTTCCCAGACCAGAAATGATTATTACAAAGGGGCATAATTTTAAGGTGATTGGAGGAAGGTATAGGGGAGATGTCAGAGGTAGGTTCTTTACACAGAGAGTGATGGGCATGTGTAATATGCTGCTGGCAGTGGTAGTGGAGTCAGATACGAGAGACATTTAAGCGTCTCTTGGGTAGGCACATGGCGAATAGTAAAACGTAGGGTATGCAGTGTAGTTTGATCTTAGTAGGATAATAGGTTGGCACAACATCGTGGGCTAAAGGGCCTGTACTGTGCTGTTCTGTTCTACGTCCTCTTATTTCAAGAACCGTAACCTCCCCTCTTCGGTGGTCGAAAATGCTCTCAACCGCATCTCTTGCGTTTCTCGCACCTCTGATGCTGCCTGGCCTGCTGTGCTGCTCCAGCTGCACACAGTATTATCTCTACACCACTGATAATGATGTTTTAAACAAACCTAAGATGCTGTTAAATCTTCAATCAGTTAGAAGGTGGGGAGGTAGGTCAGTCCAGGGAGGACGGACAGGTCAAGGGGGCGGGACTAGTTAGTAGGTAGGAAATGGGGGTGCGGCTTGAGGTGGGAGGAGGGGATAGGTGAGAGGAATGACAGGGACGAGCTCGGTTGGTTTTGGGATGCGGTTGGGGGAGGGGAGATTTTGAAGCTTGTGAAATCCACATTGATACCATTGGGCTGCAGGGTTCCCAGGCTGAATATGAGTTGCTGTTCCTGCAGCCTTTGGGTGGCATCGCAGGAGGCCCAGGATGGACATGTCGTCTGAGGAATGGGAGGGGGAGTTGAAATGGTTCGTGACAGGGAGGTGCTTGGCCTGCTGTGTTCATCCAGCTCCACACCTTGTTATCTCTGGTACCTATGAGGATGGCCTCAACCGGGATCTTGGTTTTATGTCACACTACAAGTGACCCCACCACACCACACACTCTCCCACACACACACTCACACAGATCCTCTCTCATACGCACACTGTCTCCAAAGCGCACACACACATATAATCTCTCTCACTCACATACACACACTCTTTCTCTCTCTCACACACACATGCACACGTGAATCTATGGGGTGAATTTGTATTTGTTGATATATTCTATTCTGTTCTGATATCCAAGTTTGGTACCTATGAGAGATAATAGATACTGCAGATGCTGGAGAATCCGAGATAACAAGGTGTGGAGCTGGATGAACACAGCAGGCCAAGCAGCAACAAAGCTTGATGTTTC
Source organism: Ginglymostoma cirratum (assembly GCA_024137785.1). Lineage (NCBI taxonomy): Eukaryota > Metazoa > Chordata > Chondrichthyes > Orectolobiformes > Ginglymostomatidae > Ginglymostoma > Ginglymostoma cirratum. The sequence goes on along the minus strand of JAHRHZ010000063.1, from coordinate 19,339,582 downwards.
GGGCCTGGACCCTTCATCAGAAATGGGGGAGGGGAAGAGGGTTCTGAAATAAATAGGGAGAGGCGGATAGAAGAGAGGATAGAATTAGAATCCCTACAGTGTGGAAATAGGCCCTTTGGCCCAACAAGTCCACACCGAACTTCAGAGCATCCCACCCAGACCCATTCCCCCCATAACCTACACATCCCTGGACACTACAGGTAATTTAGCATGGCCAATCCACCTAACCTGCACATCTTTGGACTGTGGGAGGAAACCGGAGGAAACCCGCACAGACACAGGGAGAATGTGCAAACTCCACACAGACAGTTACCCGAGGGTGGAATTGAACCCGGGTCCCTGGCGCTGTGAGGCAGTAGTGCTAACCACTGTGCCACCTACCTGTAAACCTTTAGCTACCCTGTGTAGGCATTCATTCCCAATTGCTGTACAAATCTTAATGCATTGTTTCTTTTTCTGCAGCAGGTGCACCCAAATGTAGAAACCATCATTCTGAATGCTTTTTGAAGGTCCTTCACTCTGTTAATTGGTTTGCTGTGTCCCGATTTAAGGTAGGGCATTTTGACAACATGCCTTCTCTTGCTCAAAATCAATCTGGCATACACCCTGATCACTTGCTTTTCCCAAGTTACTTTAAACTCTGCTCTTGATAGGGATTTGTCTATTTGCCAACAAAATGTGCTTTCAGTATCTGTGGTTGTAATGAACAAGGACATTGAAGGTTGTCTCATGAACTTTGACACAATTTAAGATTGCCAACTATGTGTTTAATTGGTAGATTAACTTGCTTGCTGATTGTTCAGCATGATAGAGCTCATCAGAATGATGTTTTCGTATGTTCCTCACATCATGTTAATGATAATGGTCTTATCATCAATTGCCCGACAGGGATTGATTAACTCTGTGGGATACTTTATTTAAAGTATTATTACATTAGAACTTATAAAGTAGAACTACATCAAAACAAATGATTTCTGTATGCACAACTTGCAAACCCACAGCAGAATAACTGGTAGGCAATATTGTAAAAACACAGCACATGGAATCAATAAAGGTAAAATATCCTAAAGGTTCACATAAAACATCCCCAACCAGACCAAATATCTTCTATCCTATCAACCTATCAATCTTAAACACCATAATTATATCACTCCTTAAACTTCTCTACTCAGTATTCATGACTGGATTTTCAAAATTTAAAATTTGAGAAGAATTGACAAAGTTTAACACCTCTAGTCCAGGTATTATTCCGGTGAACGTCTGCTGTCTCTGCTCCAAGGCCAGGATATGCTTCCAGAAGTACTGACTCCAAATATGATATAATTTCTCATCGCTTTTACAGTGCAAATGATCTATTTGTTTGAGTCCAATTGATGATTTTTGGATTATTGTATTTTGCCAACAAAAAGTGCCATTAGACCATGTTGCCAAGAAACATATTAAGACAAATACTTCCCTGCAAGCATTAAATGAAATAATTTTAAATGGAAATTTCAGACATTAAATATATTTTCATTTTCAATTACTCTGACAGTTTTCTCCTTGAGGCTTTTCATAATAGTATTTTACAGGAAGTGCTATACCTGCACACGGGACTTCAAGTTACTGTGGTGTCACTATTTTAAATTTCCTTTTTGTTTCATGTTAGTAGATGCGCTAGCTGGAAATGTTTCAACTTCAGCCATAAGGAAATTCTCAAGGGATTATATTGTTAACAACTGCATGTTTTGATATGCAAATGAGGTCCTCATTATAATTCTGCTCTCCATTTTAATTAGTGAATGGGTGATACAGCATAATCCCCTCTTCAGCTGCTCAGGAATAAACTTCTTTTCCACCAATGTCAATTGGACAACAAATCTACTGGAAGTTACTGGGTTTGAAGTCCAAGTTCTGTCATAAATATCAATTCACACTAACTTGAGATGAATATTAACAAAAATGTTAGGGTTATGAAAATCTCATAACTTCAGTAACTGATTCCAGAAGAAGTTCTTGTTTCATTCAGATAGAAAGCCATCAAATTGAAATGTTAAGCTGTTTCTCTCTCCTGTGACCTTCAGTGCTCCAAAGAAGAGTCATATGGACTTGAAACGTTTACTCTGTTCCTCTGTCCTCACATGCTGCCTGACCTGCTGAGATTCTCCAGCATTTTTTTTTGTTTTAATCACTCTCCATAGATACCGCGCTGCTAAACATTTTCTGGTTTTATTTTGGGATTGCTTTCGTTTGTAAAAGCTCATTCATTTTCACAGAAAGTACACAAAGAATGGGACCATTTGGTTCAGCTAAATGCTAGATCTTTAACTGGAGCTATCTTTAGGCAATGCATTCTACATATCATCTTTTTCCCTCATTTCTTGCTTCTGGGATGTGAGAGGTGGATACTGGAGTGCAGCCGAGGTCACCGCCCACGTTTTCCTACACAATGTGTTTTGATTCAAATCAGCACATCAGGTTCATAATTTGCTGAATAAAATGAAGTCTTCAGATATTGTTGTCACTGCTGTATAAGGTAAGGTTCTGAATTATTCAATTGAATAGAAAGTGAAGCAGTCCAATCCAAAACGTGGGTCCTAAATATAAACAAAGGCAACCAGAAAGGTATGAGGGGTGAGGAGACTGCAGTAGACAGGATTACATCATTGAAAGGCATAACAGCACATAAGCAATGGTTAATATTTAAGGAACGAATGCATGCATTGCAACAGCTAAGTATTCCTTTCGGACAAAATGACACATCAGGAAAATTGACCCAAACATGGTTAACAAAAGAAATTAATGATAACATTTGATTCAAAGAAGAGTCATATGAAGTTGCTTGAAGAAAAAGCAAGTCTGAAGACTGGGAACAGTTTAGAATTCAGAAAGGGAACACCAAGGAGTTGATTAAACATAAGAGTATGTGAGTCAACTTGCAAGGAACATTACAGTGGATGGTAAGACCTATGTAGAAAGAAAAAGATTAATAAAGACAAATAGGCAGAATGGCCTATTGCTGCTCCTATTTTTATGTACGTTTCAGAAAGGGTTAATGTTCAAGACTGCATTAATCCACCCAATCTAATGATGCCATGTGGTCTTGGGAAGGGGAGTTGGGAAAATAGCTCTGGATCTCGAATGGGACAAATGAATCATCTCTGCTTCCAATGGTTTTAGTAATAATATCTAACTAGCTAATGTAACATATACCTAATTGTTACTATGCAATAAACTATATTTAATTAATAAAAATCTCTTCTTCAGACTCACTAGTGATTGTTCCTCTACCACTGTAAACCAAATCTTAGAATCCCTACAGTGTGGAAACTCACCCTTCAGCCAAACAAGTCCACACTGACCCTCAGAGGGTCCCACCCAGACCCATCCCCCCTGCATAGCCCACTTAATGTACACATCCCTGAACACTATCGGTTATGCTAAATTACCCATCCACCCAACCTGCACACCTTTTGGACTGTGGGAGGAAACCAGAGCACCCAAAGGAAACCCACGCAGACAATGTGCAAACTCCACACAGACAGTTGCTCGAGGGTGGAATCGAACCTGGGCCCCTGGTGCTGTGAGGCAACACTGCTAACCACTGAGCTACCATGCCACCCTAAATATGCCTTTACACGCAATAAGGGAAAAAGGAACGGTGGCAGCATCCTTCTATCCACCAATACCATAGTCACTGCTTTCTTTCCTGCATAAAAATTGTGCCCACTTATCATGTATGGAGCGTGCGATGATTTAAGTAACTGGGGCCAATTTTTATCAACATACTCACTTCTACTCACTGCATTTTTCTAGAGATTCAATCATGTTTTTATCAGAACAAACTTGTAGTTCAGGTTTTGAGGTCTGTTTATCAGAACATATCCACATGGAGCACCTTCAAAAGGAGAACTAGTGAATCTGAAATGTATCAGCATACACCCAAAACAGAAGTAATTAAAAAGTTTTCTTGTGTAATGTGAGCACATTGCAAATCAACTTCCAATTATAGCCAGTGTTGGGGCTATTGCTATTGTCCTGTGGGCCCTTAGGTCAGTGGATGAGGAATCTGGTTCAAGTCAGGTTGAGGATTGGGAGTTTAAATGAGGGGCGATTTGGGTGGGAATTGGCTTAAAGTCTGAAAAGGGACAGTATTGGGGATTGTGAGGGTTGGGAGCAGTGTGGGGTTGGACACAGCGTAGGGGCTGCATTGTGGTCAGGTCTGTTGGATGTGGGATCCAGAGGATCACTCCTGCTCTTCCCAGCTCTATTTAGGTAAGCTACTTGCCTTCTTTGTTGCAGTGATCCTTAGGTATTTGGTCCAATGATCCTTAGGTATTTGGTCCATTTAGACTTAAGCATGCAATTAAAATCTGTTCTGTATACATTAACATAGTCAACATGCAATCAATAGAACTAAACACAATATTTTGAATATTTCATTTGTGCTACAGATCATTTGTTGCATATTTTATGTACATATATACGGATGAATATGCTTTAATATATTCATAAATTTCTGAAATAAAGTATGGGAAAAAGTCTTCATGAGACTATTTTGATTCCAATTCTTAACTTGACCTTGGATAGGCTCTAAACTATGCAATATGTTACACATGTGCACACGCCAAAGTTTCAGCACGTACTTCATATTATGTGGGTTTGTTTAAACAGCAGATGGCTTTGTTTCACAAAACAATGCTGGGAGGTGAGCATCACTGGCAAGGCCAGCATTTATTGCCTATCCCTAGTCGATCTTGAGAAAATAGCATTAAGCTACCTTCTTCAAGCATTGCAGACTTTGTGATATTGATGCATGCACAGTGCTGTTAGGGAAGGAATGCCAGAATGTTGATCCAACACTGATGAAGTAAGAACAACCCATTTCCAAGTCAAGTTGGCAGGTGACTTGTAGATGAACTTGCTGTGGTGATGTTCTCATACATATGCTGCATTTGTCCTTCCAGGTGGTGAAGAGTAGTGACCTTGGGAACAATACCACCAAGATAAACATCATTGCAACGGTGGCTTTACTGCTTACTCATTCACATTTCATCATCAAATTCAATTCATGGTTTTAAAGGCAGATAAGTCTGCTTTGCTTTCCCATTAAATCCACATGGCCCTTCACACTCTAAAATAAATTGTTGGAGCAGTGACATGCAAAATATCAATCGTCAATCCCCAGCAGATGGCTGTCTGAAAACTTGGACATCTCACCACTGTTTGCTAAGCCAAACCAATATAAATCAGATCTAATTCATGTTTGGTATTGAGATACTGGATTTACAGATCTGCTGGGCACAGAATGCATTTATTTCAGTCTTGATGTAAGGGTTTGTCTATGAATTCTATAAATAATTTAGTCTTTCACTTTCCATATAGAAAACAATTTTGGAAAATTAATTTAAGATTGCTTAAGTTAAGATAAATATATATGAGCCTTCTATATCAAATACCTATGGGCTATGTATAGTCAATTATATGAAAGCTATCCTCAATAATCTCAGGTTTATGGTATACTGATTACTGGTCCAAGAATATTTGCATCAAGCACCCTTACTAATACAGAACTAGGGCACATTCAAACATGATAAAATTACAAGAGAATGGTTATATTAATTAAGACCACATGATTTGAAGAGACCAGGAGAACATTAGCTGCATTGCAATAATGGTGGGAGACAGATTGTTAGTTACTTGTTGGGTTTCAGTGAACCCTTTTCTTGTTTCTTTTCCTCAGGCACATTAAGCCTGAGGAAAGCAGAAAGCAGAAATAAGTCAGTATCATGCTGACATCCCTCGCTTCCTTCACTATTGCTGGCCTTGCCTTCAGCCAGCTAGGTCCTAGGTTCTTGAATTTCCTCATGAAACCCTTCTGATTAAAAATGATCTCTTTGACCAAACGTTTGGACGCATGCCAAAATGGCACCTTCCACTACCAGCAAGGCCAAGACAAAGGTGACTACCATCTCCAAAATGCACTCTATCAAGATTCATCTAACAGCACCTTCCAAACTCACAACTTCAACCACCTAGAAGGACAAAGGAAGTAGAAATATGGGCAGATCACAATCTGCAAGTTCCCCTCCAAGCCTCATACCATCCTGGAAAGTAGAAATCCTTGGAAATTTATTGCCGTACCTTCACTGTTACTGGATGAAAAACCTGGAACTCCCTCCCTAACCAACACCACCTGCACTGCAGAAGTAGTCACCTCACTGCCACCTGTTGAGGGCAATTAGGGACAGACAATAAAAGATGAATCTGCCAACGGTGCTCATATCTCAAGAAGAAACAAATAGAGATAACAAGGTGTAGAGCTGGATGAACACAGCAGGCCAAGCAGCATCAGAGGAGCAGGAAGGCTGACGTTTCGGGCCTAAATCGTTCTTCTGAACCTTTTTCTGAAGAAGGGTCTAGGCCCGAAACGTCAGCCTTCCTGCTCCTCTGATGCTGCTTGGCCTGCTGTGTTCATCCAGCTCCACACTTTGTTATCTCAGATTCGCCAGCATCTACAGTTCCTACTATCTCAGAAACAAATAGAGTCAACTTCACAGCACTCTGAAAGGGCAACATTCTGACAATGCAGTACTGTTCTGGAGTGCCAGCCAAGAATACATAATATGGAGTTGGAACTGAAGCAAGAACACTACCAATTGCAATTGATATACTCGTTGCAAACTGTCATGTTTGCAACAGGTAGGGCATAAGACAAATGCACTAACAGAAAAAGTAGGTACTGTGGTGAGGAGAGGAGTAGATGATGAAGCCTTTCAATGATTTCCACTTGCTAACTATTCCCTGGAGAAATATGCAGCAATACAACAGAAAATACAACAGAAGCGGCTGTAGCATTTCAGAAAGCATCAGCATTGGTGAATTAATGAAAGTAAAGATTCACTTGTAGGTGCTTACTAAAAGATTGAGGAACGTAAAAGTGGAAAAAGTATCAGATTCTGATTACATGTATTTGAAATTATCAAAGGAAGTGAACTGGGACAAGTTAAACTGTGCCATGGACTTCCCTCAAGAAATACATTTGTCAAAATTTGTAAATTAAAATATGCACAGGTTGGTAAGGTAAGTTGGTGAGATGTGAAAGAATCTCCCTCCTATTTTCGTAAACAGAGGGACAGGAAAATGTGCAGAAACTTGATCTGTTGACTATTTTGCAAACAAAGTCCAAGGCAAAATACATTTGTTTTGCTAAAAAGGAAATGTTTAGCTCGTTTTCTTTGAAACTTACTTAAGATTTAAAGATAACTGATGTTTGAAAGTTGGAATGCTGGCCAGCTTTTTTGGAGAACTGAGATGTTACAAGTGGCTGTGATAGATGTGAGGGAAAGAACATTTTGGTTTATGTGTTAAGCAAGTGCAATGTCAGTGATGAACCTACAGACATGTGGTTCAGGATACCATTTCCAATTGGATATCTTTTAAGATCTTTTCATAGCAGCTGGCAGACAGTGCACCCAATCTCTCCAGTGTCCTGTTGGTAAAAATCATCCACCATGGCATGTGACCAGTAAAGTCTGTTGATGTTGGCAGTGGAGGGAGTGGGGTGAATGAGAGGAAGCAAAAGAGTGAGGGTCAACAACAGGTGGAAGATCTTTGTCCAACCTGGTGAGCTCAAACATATTAGAAATATAATGTGAGCCAATTGGCTGCTGCATATCCCCACATTACAACAGTGACTGCACTCAAAAAATATTTCATTGACTAGAAAGTGCCTTGAGGTGTCCCTGAGGTGTTATATAAATGCAAATTCTCTCTTGCTTTAGAATCAGAGAGATTTCCTAACCCCGGAGAAATGGGTCTGTTCTGCAGTACCTAAGCTGCATCTCCTTTTCTTTAACAGTTTCATATCACGGTTATTAAAATGGCTTTAGGCTCCAGTAACTGAGTGCTTTCGGCCTGTTTTGAGCAGGCATGCCAGACGCCCATCAAAACGCTGACGTGATATTTGAGTCAAAAGGGAAACTGAGCATAAATTCCCTACCAGGCTATTAGTAGCTTGTCCCAGACTTCACAAGTGTGAATCAGATGTGAACCTGTTTAATGTTTCTTTCCTGTCTTTGTAATGTCAGTGGACATTACTGCTGACCTCATAACATAGCAATGGGGTTCCCTGAGACATTTGTGGGCAAATAGTTTACCAGCTATCCTAATACAAGTTACATTCATGATGTATCTAATTGCGAAGGGAAGTGTTGCCAAACCAAAGATCTTAAAACCAAAATACATTTATCTTAAATCCAAGGTTTATTAATCAAAGATGTAACATTAATGGTGCAACTTTCAGCCTATGTTACCTGCTACACAACATTTATTTATTTTATCCTGTTCACGACCAATCAATTTCAAATTATCAAGAAGAAAATTCCAAAACTGAGGACCCAGATTAAAAGCCGGTGAAGGCTAATGAGTGCAGAAAGGGAGTAGGGGTGCAAAGGAGGTAAAAGTCATTTTCCTGAAATGTGAACTTTGTTCCTCTCTCCACAGATACTGAATATTTTCAGCAACTTCTGATTGAACTTATTAACACTACATCTGATGCAGAAAGATTAGACTGGGAGAAATAATTTTGCTGGTTAAAACCACTGCTTGTGACCCCATTAACATTTTTTGAGTAAAGACTTGGGACAAAATCTTCCCAATCCCTAAACGACATCAGCATTGGTGAGAAAATTTGGGAGAATCACATGATTCCCAACATCGATAGCAAGAAGTGCCATTTCTCAATCAAGCATTAAACAGTGAGATGTGGTTTTTGCTAGCCAGTGGTGAGAGGCGTATTTGCATGCATTAGTATGAACTAGCTCCCACAACAATGGTGTCATCTTGCCTCACTGATACGCAATTTCCCATTCTCCTCCCTGTTGGACAGGCAGTATGTGGTGACAACCCCAACATGAAAGACAGAGCGGTAAACTGGTGACCCCAGCTCACCCTTGGTCCTCTGGCCCTCCATTAGTCACCAACATCTCAGGGCATGCTCCTTCAGCAGTGACCGCACGCACCTTTATCCACTGTCCAGATGCCCATCAGCAAGGCAGGAAGCCAATTACCCTCTGCCCATCATGACTAGAGCAATTGATAGGAGCTGTGCAAGATAGCTACGGACTGCCAACACTTTCCCTGCACACAATTCAACTCTAAAGGGGGCACCAACACCAGGAATCCCAGGAGGTCCCAGCAGTGGCTAACACTTTGCCTATGGCAGGTTTGGAGAATACAATGAGCAGAGCACCATAGGGGCATGCTTCATATGTCATAGGGCAGATTTGGGAAGATAGCATCAGAAAACCCTTTAGAACTTGGAGAGAGAAACCTTTCATGAAACTTGTCAAAATTGACACAGCCAATTTTTTGAAAAATGGAAAACATCATGGATGTGGGAATGAGACAATTTTTAAAAGATGGATTACAGAAGGAGTCCATTTGGCCCACTGGGTCTCTGCTGGTTCTCTGAAAGAGCTATCCAATGAGTTCCACACCCTCCCCCACTTCTGATATTTGTGATGTGGAGGTGCTGGTGTTGGACTGGGTTGGACAAGGTCATAAATCACATGACACCAGATTATAATCCACCAGGTTTATTTGAAAACGCTAGGTTTCGCTGCATTGCTCCTTCCTCAGGTGTAATGAGAAAGGAGGTATCAAGACACAGAATGTATAAGTAAAAGATCAAAGGATCATAAATTGATGTGAATGTATTGGCATAATCCTAAAATGGCTGGCTGACTCCCTCCTGTTAAATCTTTAATCAGTTAGAAAGAAGGTGCAGGCTTTGATTGATTAAAATGCAAATCCCAGAATTTCTTTCCAGTCACTGCCCTGTAATAACTAAAGATTTTATCATTGTAAACAAGAGGTGACACCTCAGGTCAGACAATGCATTTTAGGTGTGAGGGCTTAATTAGAAGGAGTCAGACCAGTTTTATTTCCAAAGCAGGAATTTATAAAATACACACACACACACACACACACCACACACACACACACACACACACACACACACACCTTTGGGTGAATTCACATTTGCAGATTTGTATTTGCAGATACATTCTATTTTGTTCAAAAAGCACACAATTTGTAGACACAGTCAGTCAATGGGGCATTTTGTAAATTCCTGCTTTGGAAATAAAATCAGTGTGACTCCAGGTTAAAACACAGACAGGTTCTAACCAAGGCCTCACACCTAAAATGCATTGTCTGACCTGAGGTGTCACCTCTTGTTTACATTGTAAATAAATTATCTCGGGGCAGTGACTTGAGACAAATTCTGGGATTTGCATTTTAATCAATCTAAACCTGCATCTTCTTTCTAACTGGTTAAAGATTTAACAGGAGAGAGTCAGCCAGCCAAATCGCAAAACTGACCATAAGACTGGCTATGAAATTAACCTGGAGTGATTCACGCACTTTCTCTATGTGGAAGGAGGAAGTAGAGCATGGGTTAAGAGTGCCAGTGCTGTTTGAACGTATTCCTGAAGTTTCTTCACATAACGTCATGCTGCCTCAGTCAAACAGCACTTCATCCTCACCTCTGATACTTTCTGATAAAGTTGAAACTGCAAAGAAGACGATGGAAAGTACACAAATGGAAAATGAAGCCTCCTTGACATTTTCTTTCCTCCCAGATGTTGCTCACAGCAATGTCTTGGGCATTATGCCAGAGGCTCTAGGATAATCCTGTAGGAAAGCCTAAAGTGTGCTGGAGGTGGGACAAACCTCTCTCCGTTGAGGTTGCAAAGTTAGAGTGTGAATATGAGGAACCCCACAGATGTGTTCTATGTGCCACCAGCTATGCACAGGATTATGTCAGCATATGAGCTGAAACACATCATAATTCTTATTTTTCAGCTTTCAGAAAGCATTTGTTAAAGTGGTCCTGTGAGCTGCTTGTGAAACAAGCCACAGCTTGCTGGAGTCAAATGCGAAAACTAAGCAAGCTTGACAAGTTTTTAACGATTAAAATGATATAGCACAGAAGGAAGCCATTCAACCCATTGGGTCACTTTGAGTTATCCAATTAGCCCCATTCCTACTGTCTTTTACCTCTGGCACTGCAAACGTTTCCCTTTCATATGATTTTAATTATCTTTTGAAAATCACTGTTGAATCTGCTCCTGCACCCTTTCAGAGAGCACATTTCAAATCACAACTCATTGATCAAAAAGAATTTCTCATCACACCACTGTTCTTTTATCTTAAGTCCATCTTTGTTATATTATTATAAAACCCGCCTTGCAAAATGAAGTGGGAGCCTATATGTAAACAAACACATTTCCGTGATTGGTAACTGCGATTGGTCCCTCAGAGATTATTTCTTGTTCATTCCAATTTATATAATCTTCCATGACAGCCTTTATGAAACTACAATCAGCAGGTTCACTGATGATACAATATGTCTGAAATAACTTTCTGTGTGGATAAGCTAGAGGTTTTCCAGAATGAGTGGGGTTTAGTGCTTGGACAGTTGATGGACAAATAGCATTTGATACAAATCCCCCAAAAATATTAAATAAAAACCAAAAGAACTGCGGATGCTATAAATCAAAAACAAAAGCAGAAATTGCTGGAAAAGCCTAGCAGATCTGGCAGCATTTGTGAAGAGAAATCAGAATTAACATTTCAGGTCCAGTGACTCTTCCTCAGAACTGATGGTAGGTTGGAAAATGTTAGTTTATATGCAGAAGATAGAGTTGGAGTGGAAGGGGTAAGGAGTAAATGATAGGTGGGAATAGAGTTCAAAGAGAGAGAAGAACAGTTGGACAGACAAAGGAGTGGATAACAATCTGGCTAGGAGGGAGACTGATAGTGGCTAACAATAGGCAGGCTATATGATAACAAGGCCTGGTGCGTGGGGTAGGGGGCTGGGACATGGGAGAGTTTGGTCCTAAAATTATTGAAATCAGTATTGAGTCCAGAGGGCTTCAGGGTCCGCAAATGGAAAATGAGGTGTGTTTTTCCACCTTGCACTGAACTTTGCTGGAACCCTACAGCAAGCTTGAGACAGGGATGTTGGCCAGGGAACAGGGCGGTGCTTTAAAGTGGCAGGCAACTCAGGGTCTTTTTTATGGGCAGAATGTAGATGTTCCATGAAGCGGTCACCCAGCCTACGCTTTGATTCCCCAATGAACAGCAGACAGCATCGTGAGCAGCAAACGCAGTAGACTAGATTGTGTGAAGTACAGGTAAAGTGCTGCTCCACCTGGAAGGTATGTTTGGGCCCTTGGATACTGAGGAGGGAGGAGGTAACTGGGCAGGTGTTACACCTTCAGCGGTTACAGGGGAAGATGCCTTGGGGCTGTGGGGAATGTTGGGAATGAAGGAAGAGTGGACCAGGGTGCCCTGGAGAGAATGGTCCCTGCGGAAGGTGGACAAGGGAGGGGAGGGGACTATGTGTCTGGTGGTAGCATCTCACTGGAGCTGGCAGAAATGGTGGCTGACGATCTTCTGGATGTGGATGCCGATGGGATGGTAGGCAAGGGCAAGGGAAGCCCTACTGCTGTTGCTTGAGAGAAGGGAGAGGGTACAGGTGCAAGTGCAGGAGACGGGTCGGACCCGGTTGAGGGTCCGGTTGACAACAGTGCTGGGGAATCCCTGGTTGAGGAAGAAGGTGGACATTTCAGAGGCTCCCTTGTCGAAGTTGGCTCCCAAAAATATTAACTGCAAGGATGCAACAATCAAAACATGATGACAGAAATTGAGGGTCTTCTTGTTAAAATCACTCGCGTGATATAGGACAACAATTATCAAACTAACCCAAACATGAGCACTTAAAATGAGATACAGACTATAAAATTGCAGTGCTGGTACTCACTAAAAGGCTGATTAGCACAATATCCTACATTGAAAGTTGTCCAATTCTAGTGACTGAACCTCCACAAAAGATATCGAGTCCTTTCAATAGATTACAGAGAAGGCTTGACTGGCTGTCTGTAATTAGGTTAACATGAAAGGGCTTAGAATCCCATCCTTTGGGAGAAAGATGATCGAAGAAACTTAATTCAAGTACTGAGGGAAACTGGATAGAATGGAACTGGTTAGGTTTCCACATTGTATCTGGGATATCAATGCGAAGTGTTAATTAGTGAGGGGGAGAAGCTTTCAAAATGAAAAATAAAACTTTCTTCCCTTATTCAATTATTGATTTCTGGTGAGAAAAAAATAGGAGTGAGGATTGATTGAGTTATTTAAAAACAGACCAGGTGATCACTGAAAATGGAGACTAAAGAAGATAAACATAGTGCTCCGATAGATGAAAGATGGCTAGTGTCTGAGAATACAATGTAACAAATCCCAATATACATAAAGGGACAAGTTAGATAGAATAAGCTCATCTTTTATCATATATTCTCAACATTTCACATTTCTCCCTTTTTCTAAATGGAGTCTTCACAGATAATCCAGATGCATGATATGTTAACCTATTTTCTACCTGAGTGAATACAACTAATGTGATTTGTTTTCAGATCAACAAGTTCAGGTTACCAGGTAAAATTGAAAACGCGCATTCTTTAATGGCTGAAACCTTCAAACCGATGACACACCAGAAAACAACTTGAGCAATTTTAAATTTTGCTTTTGCAGAGTTATGTTACATCTTCTGACGAAAACTAGTTGATTTGGGGCTTTTAAATATTGGTAGCATTTGCCCAACACTTATTAAAAAATTCACCAATTGGATGAGGGTCTCACCGGCTAGGCCAACATTTCTTGCCCATCCCTAATTGCCCAGAGGCCAGTTAAAAATCAACCTCATTGCTGTGGGTCTGAAGTCACATGTAGGCCAGGCCAGTTGAGGATGGCAGATAGCTTCACCTAATGAACATGAGTGAACCAGGTGAGTTTTTAGGGGAATCAACAGTGGTTACATTTTAACATTAGATCAGCTGTCTATTCCAGACTTAATTGAATTCAAATTTCACCATCTGCCACAATGGTATTTGAGCCCTTCTCTCCAAACAATGGCCTGGGCTTTTGTATGATTAGTTCAGTGACATTACCTCCGCAACAACTGTTTTCTACACTCTTAAATGCCAAGTTCATGCAGTGTTGTAGAAATTTGCTGCAAGAAATGAGCCAACTGATCTTGTGACAGCTCACTGAAGGATCCATTAGCCTCATCCCTTTCTCAATTCTCTTCACTGCCCTTAGCCTTTTTTGGTATGGATTCTGCTTCCACTCCCCTTCTGAGTGACACATTTTATATCCTGTGTAAGATATCATTTACAAAACCCATGTGGTGGCTTTATTCCTGGCAGAACCTCTTGCAGAGCAATATATTGTGTGGTAATTGCATCAAATTCAGATTACCTGAAAATGAATAGTGTGTCATTAAAGCTAATTTAGTAGCTTTGCATGTGCAAGAACACACAAAACTGATTGGCAGGAAGGAAAACAACAGCATGTCCCACAGCTAGAGCATTATGAGTAGTCATTTCCTCCAATTATCACCAACTAAACACCGAGACCGTGTAATCTACTGTGAAATTCATTTCTGAGCCCTCAATGCCCAAATTCTGACATTTCCTCTCTAAACCTCTCTGTTTTTTCAAACCTCATGTTCCATCTTTCAGATGCTTCTTAAAACACACCACTTTGCTCAGGATTTTGATTAGCTGACCAAACATCTCCTCTTGAGCTTGCTGTTCCATGTCATTTTATAACTTTCCTGAGAAGCACTTTACAGTTAACTGCAGAAGAAGAAAGAAGCTGGAAAAAAGAAAAACCTGAAGAAAACAAGTAGGGCTAAAATGGGACAGAAACATAACTAAAGTTCCTGTCTGATCCACACAACTGATCAAAATTACTCTTGAAGATCATACCAGTGTTTAACATCATCTCCAAGTTATCAAGTTATATAAAAGTAAACAAAATGCCTAGGGAAAAAAAGCAACGTTTTCAAGATTGCATAAAAGAATCAACAATCTGAAGGTCTTTGGGTCTCGGTAAATGTATATTGAAGGGACTTTGATACGGAGGTGTTGGTGTCGGACTGGGATTGACAAGTCTGGGTTATAGTCCAACAGGTTTACTTGAAAACACGAGCTTTCACAGTGCTGCTTCTTCATCAGGTGACTTTACCTGATGAAGGAGCAGCGCTCCAAAAGCTTGTGATTTCAAATGAACCTGTTGGACTATAACAAGGTGTACTGTGTCTTTTGATATTGAAGGACCTCACCTAAAATTGAATCAGCAGAGATGGAGTATAGGTCCTTCTGTATTTTGATTGCCAGCCTCATGCACGGCTGATATGAGTTTGGACATTTAGAATCCCACTGCTGCAGAACACATCTAAGGAGTTAACCGAGCCATGTTCCAGCACAAAGTAATGATTAATGGAGAGCTTTAATCAGACTGTCAAATGTGGGAACTAGGAAGTTCTCATTAGTGTAGTTTGGAGTGCACCTCAGGAGGTCCTGAATTCCAACATAGATATGAGTTGTACCCCTTTACAGCCTTTCTGTAAAATGGCTCCTCCTACCCATGAACACTAGCCTTATTTTGTTGAAACTGTTTCACTGTATTGTGCAGTGTTACAACAACTTGATTCAAATCACAGCACGGGCAGAGATTCTAATTAATACGCCTAATACAGGCATCTTAATGTTGTACTTAGAGATCAAAATGGCTAACCCTGAATTTGGAAATAAAATCTTTCTCCACTTTCCAATTTGGGGTTAACTTTACCCTCAAATGTTGCAGCCCACAGGTAACTCCAATGACTCCATCAATGTCAGCCTCAGGCAGTAAGTATCTTTGAACTTTAGTGAGAATGATGCACTGCAAAGGTGGAAAGCAAAGAAACAGACCCTTCAGTCCAACTCCATGCTGACCAGATATCTTAAACTGATCTAGTCCCAACTGACAGCATTTGGCCCAAATTCCTCTAAACCCTTCCTGTCATGTACCGATCCAGATGTGTTTTAAATGTTATAAATGTACTTGTCTTTAGCACTTCCTCTTGCAGCTCGTTCCATACACACACTACCCTCTGCATGAAAAAGTTAACCCTCAGGTCCTTTTTAAATCTTTCACTTGTCACCTTAAACTTATGTCCTCTAGTTTCGGACTCCCCCACCCTAGGATAAAGACCTTGGCTATTCACCTTACCCATGGGCTTCATGAATTTATAAACCTCCATGAGGTTACCCCTCAGCCTCCAATGCTCCAGGGAAAATAAGCCCAGCCTATTCAGCCTCTCTATATAACTCACACCCTCCAGACCTGGCAATATCCTTGTAAATCTTTTCTGAACCCTTTCAAGTTTAATAATACCCTTCCTATAGAAGGGTGGCCAGAATTATGTGCAATATTCTAAAAGTTGCCTAACCAATGTCCTATACAACGGCAACATGACCTTCCAACTCCAGTACTCAATGTTCTGACCAATGAAGGCAACCGTGCCAAATGCCTTCTTCAACACCCTGTCCACCTGCGACTCCACTTTCAAGGAACTAATCACTTGCACCCTTAGGTCTCTTTGTTCAGCAACACTCCACAGGACCCTACCATTAAGTGTATAAGATTTGCTCTGGTTTGCCTTACCAAAATGCAACACCTCATATTTATCTAAATTAAATTCCAATTGCCAATCCATGGCCCATTGGCCCATCCGATCAAGGTCTAGAATACATGGAAGTAAAGGGTCTTCAAAGGGCCAAGTGAACAATGGTGTGGAAGGAACCAAGTAGCTACAGTGTTGCCAGTGTAGTGTTCCAGATATCAACCTGAACCACATCCTTGTTTATTTACAACTGCTGAAGAAACTTGTTGACCCACATAATGTTACATATTGAAAATGAATTGAAGGTGTTTTGTTACATCGCTGTGGGATTCTTAATGGTCTATAAAGCTACAATTTATTCATTATCAGAGGGAAAAGACCAAAGATGTGATTAATCATCTTATAGCTTTGAGTTCTTTGATGGTCAGGCATCACATTTTAAAGCAATGGAGTTAATCTCAGAATGTCCCCATTTATAGCAATGAGGTATTATAAGAACAAATGAACTTGACAGACAGGAACAGAAGTCAGTCCATTAAAACTGCCCACGCTTCATGTTTCTTGGAGCATCAAAACTGAACACTTCCTCCTCCTCTGCCCACCACCCTTTACCTCACACTGCATTGCACATCACGTAGCACCACCTCCACCGCCCCCCCAACCACACAGTCTCTGCTGTGAAGACTCATAATTATGGGAGGCAAAATAAAACTCAGACAAAAGACATTATGGAAAACTCATCCCCAAAATCCCTTGGGCAACCAAGATCAGCCCAGGGGTGAAAACAGACCATTTATTATCAGTACAAACACTTACTTTGTATTATAACTTTAAGGAACTAGCACGTCTCATATACAGATATACGTCAGCAGTAGAAATGCACATTTGCTTATGTCATTATAAGAATGGTTATACCACCAATTTGCTGTAAACAATGATGGGAACGTGCGGGAAAGGGGGAGGGATTCCTCTGATTATTTATGTATAAATGTTTTTTGAGAGACTTTAGGCGCAAAAGGACAATGGAGACAAAGGGGAGATTTCAATTGGCAGCCATTCATTTCTCACCTGAGAATGAGCAACAGAGGAAGGTCAGGGAGGGATGGAGAACCCCAAGGAGCAGGGGTTGATGGGAGATGGTGAACAGAGAATGGCACAGGTCTCCTGGCAGTGCTGATGGTGCTGGTGGAGTGATCATTACCAGTGGTGTCTGGCATGAAAGCTGTGGAGAACGTTGCAGCTGCCTTTGGATCCACAGAAAGCTGAAAAGGAAGATGACAGTGTACATTTAATTGTTAGGTCAGTGATGACTTTTGCAGAACCCATGAACACTTGGTACACTGAAGAAAATCATTCAAAAATATATTGATGAATGCTGTAACTTCAAGTCACATTCAATTAATTAACAATTTCACGGAGTCTGTAAAACACCTTGACATGCCCAGAGGTCAGGATACAGTTTGCATGAAATCAAGAGATAACAAGATGTACAGCTGGATGAACACAGAGGCCAAGCAGCATCAGAGGAGCAGGAAGGCTGACATTTCGAGCCTAGGCCCTTCTTCAGAAATGGGGGAGGGGAAGGGGATTCTGAAATGAATAGGGAGAGAGGAGGAGGTGGATAGAAGATGGATAAAGGAGAAGATAGGTGGAGAGGAGACAGACAGGTCAAAGCCTCGGGGGTGGAGCCAGTAAGGGTGAGTGTCGGTGGGAAGGTAGGGAGGAGATAGGTCAGTCCAGGGAGGACGGACAGGTCAAGGGGGCGGGATGAGGCTAGTAGGTAGGAGATGGGGGTCGGGCTTGAGGTGGGAGGAGGGGATAGGTGGGAGGAAGGACAGGTTAGGGAGGCGGGGACAAGCTGGGCTGGTTTTGGGATGCGGTTGGGGGAGGGGAGATTTTGAAGCTTGCAAAGTCCACATTGATACCATTGGGCTGCAGGGTTCCCAAGCAAAATATGAGGTGCTGTTTCTGCGACCTTCTGGTGGCATCGTTGTGGCACTGCAGGAGGTCCAGGATGGACATGTCGTCTAAGAAATCAAGTTCTTTCTTTCTGAGACTCATCCAATCGGAGATTTTCTCCTCAAGGCTTTCAGAGGGGGATATTGTTGAGGTTGCTTTCTGTCAGAAAATGTGAGCATAATGATTAATTTCTTGGGCTATGTCTTGTATGCAAAGAAGACTCCAAAAAGTTCGATGTCAAATTGGCTTTGGACAATCTCAGATAATCCAGGGGAACTGGTAAAAGGCAGTGGGTAAGTCCTAAGGTTAATAAGCAGATTAAAGCCTAGTGTCTGTATTAGTATTCCTCAGGTAGATTGAATTGCCTTGGGAAAATTATAGCTAGGTACTTGTACCATCCAGGTTTTAAAGACATGAGAATGAGTAAAAGCCAATTTGACATTGAACCTCTCTGAATCTTCTTCGAATGCAAGATGTAGCCAGGAAAGTTAATCATTTATGCTCACATTTTCTGACAGAAAGCAACCCTAACAATTTCCCCCTCAGGAAGTCTTGAAGAGAAATTCTCTGACTGGATGAGTTTTAGAAGGAAAGAACTTGATTTCATGCAATCTCTTTCCTGACCTCTGAGCATGTCAAGGTGCCTTACAGACTCAGTGAAATTATTCATTAATTCAATGTAGTTGTACCTGAAGTTACAGCATTCATCAATATATTTTTAGATGTCTTGCTATAGTAGACCAAGTGTTCATGGATTCTGCAAAAGTCAACACTGACCTCTTAAATGAATGATTGCACTTTTAACTCTGGAAGTTCCTCCACAGATAATAAGGGAACTAATTAACAGCATAAAGGGAGCTTGAAAGTGGCTTAGTGAATTGCTGCATTTCCAATTGATTTATGAGTGAGAACCTTATCTGCATTTCAGATCTTCTCATATTTCCTTTAGCTGCAGCAGAAATGAGAGAAATTGATGGTGAGAGGCAACCAAGAACAAGAGTCAGAGGCTTAGAAATGCTCCTTCTCATTTCCAAGGATAACATTGCCTTGTTCGTCACTGCTATCATTCTTACCCGTTTGGCCCTATGACATTGTGCCCAATCAACCAAGTTAATTTTCTCTACTCACTATTGA
The DNA here is from genome assembly GCA_024137785.1 of Ginglymostoma cirratum. Classification (NCBI taxonomy): domain Eukaryota; kingdom Metazoa; phylum Chordata; class Chondrichthyes; order Orectolobiformes; family Ginglymostomatidae; genus Ginglymostoma; species Ginglymostoma cirratum. Next base: position 19,319,988 of record JAHRHZ010000063.1, on the reverse strand, counting down.
AACATGTTATTGAGAACAGCCCTCCAGGCTGCTGCTAAGACAACTTCTTATTTGAATAATATGGCGTATGATATCTCTCTAACACCCAGCTGACAACTTCAAGTTTGTTCTTTGAGTCTGGCACATTCTTCTAAAAGTTTGTCGCAATAGCAGAAGCAAATTTGTTCATTATTTCTATTTGCAGTTCTATTTTACCAGTGCCAGTTCATTCATGTGACTCTTATTGAGCAGCAACAACTGAATTCACATGGTGCCTCCAGTGTAATAAAATGGTCCAAGGCATTTCATTTGATTACATTCGATACCAAAGCACATAAGTTAGGAACAGTTACTAAAAGCTTGGTCAAGCAGAGATTTCAAAGACTGTCTAACACTACAAGAGATAGACAAGTGCAGGGAGGGAATTCCTGCTGAAGGCATGGTAGAGGAAAGGCAATCATGGATGTGCAACAAACCAGAATTTTAAAAATGCAGTTATCTCCAAATCTTATCAGAGATAAAAGGTACTGCAGATGCTGGAGAATCCGAGATAACAAGCATGGGGCTGGATGAACACAGCAGGTCAAGCAGCATCATAGGAGCAGGAAAACTTGACGTTTCGGGCCTAAACCCTTCATCAGAAATGGGGGAGGGGAAGAGGGTTCTGAAATAAATAGGGAGAGAGGGGGAGGCAGATAGAGGATGGATAGAGGAGAGGATAGGTGGAGAGGAGGCAGACAAGTCGAAGAGGCGGGGATGGAGCCAGTAAAGGTGAGTGTAGGTAGGGGGGTAGGGAGGAGATAGGTCAGTCCAGGGAGGATGGACAGGTCAAGGGGGCGGGATGATGTTAGTAGATAGGAGATGGGGGTGTGGCTTGGGGTGAGAGGAAAAACAGTTTAGGGAGGTGGAGATGAGCTGGGCTGGTTTTGGGATGCGGTTGGGGGAGGGGAGATTTTGAAGCTTGTGAAATCCACATTGATGCCATTGGGCTGCAGGGTTCCCAGGCTGAATATGATTTGCTGTTCCTGCAGCCTTCGGGTGGCATCACTGTGGCATTGCAGGAGGCCAAGGATGGACATGTCATCTGAGGAATGGGAGGGGGAGTTGAAATGGTTTGCGACTGGGAGGTGCAGTTGTTTGTTGCGAACTGAGCGCAGGTGTTCTGCAAAGCGGTCCCCAAGCCTCCGCTTGGTTTCCCCGATGTAGAGGAAGCCACAACGGGTACAGCGGACGCAGTAGACCACATTAGCAGATGTGCAGGTGAACCTCTGCCTGATGTGGAAAGTCTTCTTGGGGCCTGGAATTGGGGTGAGGGAGGAGGTGTGGGGGCAGGTGTAGCACTTCCTGCGATTACAAGGAAACGTGCCGGGTGTGGTGGGGCTGGAGGGGAGTGTGGAGCGGACAAGGGAGTCGTGGAGGGAGTGGTCCCTCCGGAAGGCAGATAAGGGTGGGGAGGGAAAAATGTCTTTGGTGGTGGGGTCTCCAAATCTTGTGAGCTGCTGGGAGGTGTGTGGTGAACAGCGACAGGGATGGGTGAAGGGACGGGGTCGGGGGTGGGAGGAATGGTACGGGTGCAGTGCGTGGTGGGTTTTGTGCAGACCAGGCCAATGGAGGGATTTATAAACAAGGGTGAGAACTTTAACTTGGAGGCTTTGCCAGGCAGGAACACTGATGGGGTCTTGTGGGGCAGCTCAGGGACATGGGGTGACATAGAGGTAAATAAGGAGCCATGGAGAACAGACAAAGGGCATCAAGTGCTGGGTTGAAATGGATGGGGTTTTGACAGCAATGAGGGTGAGGGTTGGATTAATGTTTTATAATCTATCCTTTTATTTTTAACTCCTGAATGCATCACTGGAGCTCTGAGGCAAGCTTCCCATCACTCTGCCTTGGCAATTGGGAACCTCCACAGGTGATCCAGCAGGGGAACTTATCAAATTCCCAGTACAATGGGAACCCCCGCCCCCAGACTGAAAATGGGAAATGCAAGCAACTATTTATAAAGGCCTGGTTCATGGAACTGGGATTCCTCCTGCTCCTGCGTCCCTCCCTCCACAGAAGCAGAAATTGGGGCTAGAGTGCACAAAGGAATGTGGTTATTCTAAACCTTCATAAGTCACTGGTTAGGCTCCATCTGGAGTATCCTGGGGCCCACACTTCAGGAAGGATGTCAAGGCCTGGGACCAGGTGCAAAGGAGATTTGCTACAATGGGAGCAGGGCTCAAAGACATGACAAGACTACAGAAACTGGAGTTGTTCTTGGAGATGGGAGCATCAAGAGGGAATTTAACAAAAGTTTTCAAAATCATGAAGAGTTATATTAAAAATATGTAATATGTAACCGTTTCCAGTGGCAGAAATGTTGGTTACTAAAGAACACAGATTTAATGTGAAAACCGAAAGAACTGTGAATGCTGTAACTTAATTTCTGAGGAAGGGTCACCGGACCCGTAATGTTAACTCTGTTTTTTTCCTTCACAGATGCTGCCAGATCTGCTGAGCTTTTCCAGCAACTTTGTTTTTGAGTACAGGTTTAATGTGACTGTCAAAGTAACCAGAGGCAGGATGACATTTTTTCTGCGAAACAGCCAATTGTTGGGATATAGAATGAACACCTTGAAAAGATAGCAGAAGGAGATACAATTAATTTCCAAAGAGGAATTAGATAAATGTTTAAAGGCAAGAAATAAATCACTGGAAATTGTGGAGACAGCAAACCAGTGTGACTTATTGGATAGCTCTTTCAAAAAGTAGCATAGTCATAATGGGCTGAAGGTCCCTCTTTATAACCATGGCATCATTCTGTTTTCATGTAATGTGAATGAAACAGAATGGCTCAGTTCTGAACCAAAAGGTTGTGGTCTTCTTCCATTCCTTTTCTCTTTAACTAGTGTACGTTTTTACGCTTGTCCTGTGAAGGGTTCCTCACTCATATATTTGGGAAATCAGTCACAGTCTCTCTTATTTTTCAAAACCTGTCAAAAGCACACAACAATAATACAGATACTCACCACAATCATCTTAATCAAACAGACCCTTCATTTCACATCCACCTTCATTCCTGAGAAGTAACTTATGATTATTTAGAGAATTTATTTTATAATTAGTACTATTTTGAAATAAACCTGATTACAAAACAAGATGAGCAATCACACTGCAAGTGTGGAACACCCAAACATTTCACTGGTCCATTAGTGACACTGTCCTTTTTTTTTCAGTGTGCAGCAGATTAGTTAATCTAATGGGGAATTTACTTGGCCATGATTACAAATCAAATAAATCTGATCTAAGCAATTACTGACTATTTTACATACCTGCTAAGGGACAGGTCTGGATTGCAAAGGAGAGGAGTGATGGGGGGGTGGGGGAGAGAGAGATGGAGAGATATGACAGTGGAATAAATCAAATCTTCAATTTAAATCTTTTTTGGTGGCTATCACTATCGGTCACCATCAGATTTATTTCTGAATAGGTTAAAGATGAGCTGAATGAAGAAATATAGCCTGAATGTTGGTCATCAGTAACATCAGAGCATCCTTACCAGTCAACAGAATAAACATGATGTAAATAAATTGCAACTGAATTAAAGAATTAGTCTGAGGAATCAACTGCAACATTTTTTTGTTGTTAATTTATTAAGTGAGAATTAAACCTTATTCTGACAGTTTAACAATCATAAATGTAATGAGAAATAAACAAAACACATAAATTCAAGTATTTTCTTTCTTCAGTACATCTTGACTAGACACTGTCAATGCAATATTAACTGTCTTCCATTTGCTCATTCAGGAAGAATTGATTCCTGTTTTAAAATAGGAAATAGAAAAAACTCAGATGAAGGCACAAAGCAGCCAGACACATCAGCAACTGTGTGACTGTGACTGGGTGGTAACACTGTCATCTTTAGATTAGCATGTTATACGTTCAAATCTTGCTTCAGGAGTGTTAAGCACAGGGTGACACTTCAGGACAGTACCAACAGACACCTTCACCATTTTAGGTTAAAACATTAAACTGAGATCCCACTGTCTGTTAGTTATATGCAAAAATCTCTCTCGACACTAATTTAGAAAGAGCCGGAGACTTGACCTGATGCATCTATCCTTCTTTCAAAACAAATCTGGCCATTTACCTGGTAACTTTGTGGGATCTTGATGTGTGCCAACCACCTACAAAATAACTTTGAAAACAGTTTATTGACTATGAACTATTTTGCCATTTTAGAAACATTATTCATGGAGGTGGGTTTGTTAGGCATGTAGTGCAGCAATGGGCATAAACAGTTGGTATTTATTACATATAATTACTTAATACAATCGCATCTTGCCCAAGTCTCTGACTTCAAATTGCAGGCAGTGTGGAAGTTTCACAGTTTTTCCAAACTTGTTCTCTTTACACTTTCAAGATCGGTAGCCTTTGGACTGAGGACTGTTGATCTTGTGTTGCCTGAATTCTGTCTCTTCATGGAGGATATTGCTTTGGCTAACCTAGATGGTTAGTCCATTACCTTATCTGAAGGACTCTTAACCTCTCAAATGCCATTCACAGAGGAAGCAGGGGAACACTTTCCAGTGACGTCAGGTAGTTGCTCCATAACAATTTCATATGAATCTTCTGAATTTCATCATGGAAGGCAGCTGCTTGGTGGAAGCAATTAGTTTTGTCTTTGCAGCATCTTAGATTTCTGAACCAGGTAATTTCTTCCTTTTCATCATGTCCCAAACCTGTTGAGGTTGGTCTAGCTTCCATGAAGTTGTACACAGCTCAGCCTCATTTTGTGCAAGCAAATCTTTACTCTCAATCTGCCGATAGATCTGTACTGATGTATGTAAATTGATTGATCTATATGTAAGCTCCTTACTTCGATTTGTTGATTAGTTTGGATATTTTAACTCACCCTCTGTAATTGTTGGACTAGTGAACCAGACATTTTCTGATCCTCAGTCATGGTTCTGGAGGACTGTAGCTTGTCACTGGTTTAATCATTTTGCTTTGGAAGATGAAGAATTGAAATGTACCTCTTTTGAATTTGTGATGTCTCATCATCTGACATCAATGCCAAATCTGCTAATAACAACATGTTCTGCAGCCAATTTTGCTGCTGGAATAATTACAGTTAGAGATTCTTCAAGGAACTCAAGAAGTTTGTACTGCTTTTTCCTATTGTCAGTATTTCTTGCTGCTCACAAACATTGCTGATTCTATCACATGCAGGTTCTTCAGTGATGCTAAGAATGGAAAATGTTTCCATCAGTCTTATATAATCACTGATTTCCTTCCTGGAGACAGGACAAAACACTTCTCTTATGCCAACATAGGTAATCTCAACAGATCCTTTCTTCTTTTGGGGTCCTTTCATGTGTCAAATGAGCCCAATGTAATCTACTGGTTGCCTCTTGCCTGGTTGGAAGACAACAGTTTGTTTCTAGACTAGTTGTTCTCTGTCATAAGGTTTTCCTCTTCTTGGTATTGGTCTGCGATATTTCCTTGTTTCTTCTTCTAACATAATATGAGCAGCTTTCTCCAAAGTCAAATCTTCTTTGGACTGGAATAAATCTGATAAAGACTCATCATAATTCCAACACCAGTGCTATCGGCTGAGCCACCGTGCCACCCCACTGTTTCAGGAAAATTGGGTGGCACATCCCAAAAAGGCTGGAGCAGAGGAAGAAAATAGTGATAATTCAATAACTGAAGTAATGCTGTAGATCAGCGTACGGGAGGGTCAATAGCAGCAATAATTTTGTCAGGGAAATGAAGTTTAACAAAACATTCTCAAAAGATTTGGACACGGTGAATGGACCAAAATTTAAGCTCATTAGTATGATAAAATACAGACTTCAAAAATTTCATTGATTAACTTAAAAGCCTAGGACTTTGGGTTTGAGAGAAAAACAGATAAAAATGAGCTGGGACATTAAAATAGCCACCAAGGTCACCTAATCTAAAAAAGTCAAACTCACAGCAATGTACAAAAGGATGTCTAATGATTGGAACTGATAACCATACAGGAAAAGGCTATCCAACATGTCATTACTTAGTTACAAAATTCATTATCTGGAACAAATAACTCATAATGAGACATTTAACCATATCTGCATGTGGATAAGACTTCCTGAATATAAATGTTGCTGGAACGAAGACTTGAACCTGAATCCCATTGTGTAAATAAGAGGATTGAACACATACGTCCATCAATGTCAAAGGATAACAGGGGAACTGTTTCATAATGGATTTTCCCCTTTGAGGGCCAACAGCTAGGTTGTTACTCATCGAAACCTATCATAACCTTGGAAACCATTAACAAAGTTCTGGACATTGACACAAATAGCTGTCACAGACAGACCCATTCAATGGAGCTAATATTTCAAGGGAGATTCCAAGAGCATTTGGCAGATAATTGAAGAGAAACTGTTATCTCCAAAGCAGCGAAGGCAAGGAAAACAAGGGAAACATCCAGGTAATAGTGATCATAATCTGATACCCTTTAGGATAATAAAAGAAAAGGGCATAATAATGACAAACAGCAGGTTGCAGAAAAGCTGACTGTGTGTGACCAAGAATAGAGCTTTGGAAAATACATTAGGAAACAATACTGGTAATCAACAACTTAGAATGATGTTGAAAAACACTTAAAATTCAATAAAATACAGGAAAAATAAATTCTGGAAAAGTGAAAGAACAACCCAGACACTAAAGATTCCATGTCAAGACAGAAGATGAAGAGATGAAGGGGTAAGCCCAAATAATTACAAAGATGAAGGGGTATGATGAAATTACATTACCATAAGACAACATGGTAAAATCCTTTACAGATACTTCACAGGCACAACATTCAAAAAGGAAAGCCTGTTCTGTGAATTGGACCTTTAAGAGATAGAATAATTCCACATGTAATGATAGAGATGACAGAAATATTAAATAATTATCTCACTGCAGTATTTACAGGAAGAAGAGATAGACATTAAAGTGAATGATAAGATGAGTAATGTAATAAGTGGATTTAAAATAAAATAGGAGGCTGTGTTGAATAAACTAATCAAACTGAAAGATGATAAAGACCTAGTCTGAAAGGATTGTAGCCAAGTATTTTAAATGAATCTAGCAAATGATAGCACTGCCATTTCTAGCCAAATTTAATGATTTATTCGAAAAAAATGTAAAGCTTCTGAAGACTCGTTGATAGTTAATGTAATTCCGCTATTTAAAAAGCAGACAGAACATACCCAGGGAATTATAGACCAGTCAGCTTAATGTCAGTAGGAAAAAAAAATAAAATAGAAGAACATCCAGAAATAAAAATATGATAATTAAAAGTCAGGTTAGATTTCAAAAGAGAAAACCGTGGCTCCACACCTTTCTGAGTTTTTTGAGCAGTGACATAAAGAGTAGACTTTTGTAATGCAGTGGAAAATATTTATTGTGATTTTTAAAAGTGCTATAATAGGTTGCTACATAATACACTAATGAAAAAGGTCAGTGAATATTGAATCAAAGGACAAGTGAGAGAATGGATTGCTCACTGGCTTCAAGGCAGAAAGCAGAGTGTGGGAGTATTCAGAGCAGCTGATGTAGGAAATGATGTTCCACAAGGACCAATACAGGGATCACGGCCGTCCAGAATTTAATGATTTTGGTATTTGGAATGAAAATATCTAAATTTGCAGGGAACAACAAGTTGAGGGGTGAACTGAGGAGAACTGCAGCAACATACAGGAAGTAATTAACAGGAAGTAAATAATTGACAAATGAATTTAAACACAGACAAATAAGACGTGGTCCATTTTGTTAGAAAGAATAGAGAGATCACTTCCAGTAAATTCCTGATAAGTCAAGTCTCTGAGGATTTACTCATAAATTCATGTTAAGTGGAGCTTTGTAGTAGCCAAAGAGGCCCAATTCCCACATTAATACATCCTTATAAGATATGTCTGCAAACATGGTCTATGTCAAAAATAACAGATTCATATGCCAGATGAAAGCACAGCAAAACAGTCACAAAAAGAAATTGCAGGAAAATCTCAGAAATTCTGGGAGCATCTGTGGAGAGAAATCAGAGTTAACATTTTGGGTCCTGTGACCCTTCCTCAGAAGAGTAAAACAGTCAATGTATTAGAAAAGGGCTTTATTCAATCTGTTCACACCTTACGACGGCCTAACCTTGCAAAAAGCCAGAGGTTTGCACCGAAGAATATTGGGCATTAGGTCTGGAGTGCTTTTCTGTTACAGTCCACCACGTTGTCAATGCAGTCAAACATGTTTTTGTGCTGCAGTGAAAATTACTTGAGCTCTACCACAGTCTTTGCAGCGTTGGCGAAGGAAAGTCAGGCGCATAGTCAAGCATTTGTCAGACTTTTCATGGTCATCAGCCCCCTCGGGCTTCTTAGGTAAAGGTTGCACTGCACCAATGATTGCCTCATCTGCCAATTCCACAGTGCAGCATACAGCATCATCCCCCTCTGCATGTATTTTCAGGGTTCGGTCCCAGAGGCAGACTGAGCAGCAGGTCCTGCACTCTTCTGGCACTGCACATTGTGGTGCTCGGTAAGCTGTTCCATACAGCAAGCTTGCTGAGAAACAATGACTGCTTCAAGATGTTGTTTCTTGCAAAATGGTTGCTCGCAGCTCAAAACTGAAAATGACTGCTACCCCAAACACTGTTGGATCATGGCTCCATATTAGGAGAACAAAAGTTGAATACTGCAAATGCTGGAGAACTAAAACTAAAACAATAAATGCTTGAGAAATTCAGCAGGTCTAACAGCATACCCGGAGAGAGAAACATCACTTGCATTTCGAGTCCAATATAACTCTTCCTTGGACCCCAAAGAAACTGAACACCATTTTCAATTTTAGATTAGTTTAGGTCTGGGACACAGTTGAGGGAATTATTTCTCCAACTGGCTCATCCATTAGCTTGGATTGCTTTCAATCTGCCGCGTTTTTGGTGAGATTGGAAGAGCAATTCACACCTCCAGGTGACACCATTGTCAAGGAGTTTCTATTTACTCTTGGAAACAATCACTGAGTTTCGAAAATCTCATTTGCAATTTCTTTTACGAGATAAATACAGCCTGTTCCCAATACCAGCTGAATCCACTGGGAGCCATTTTGATTCCTTGAATCCATTTTAAAGACAGCTTGGATTTATTTACAAAATGTATTAGTGACAGTCCCTGAGACATTCAATAGGGAATTCAGAAGAAACTTCATTACACAAAGAATGGCAAGAATGCTGAGACAGTGGATGGTGGTGGAATGTTGCTTTTCAGACTGGAGGCCTGTGACCAGTGGGATGCCGCAAGGACTGGTGCTGGGTTCACTACTTTTTGTCATCTATAGAAATGATTTGAATGTGAATATAGGAGGAATGGTTCATAAGTTTGCAGATGACACCAAAATTGGAAGTGTAGCGGACAGCGCAGAAGGTTACCCCAGAGTACAATAGGACCTCAATCAGATGGGCCGAGGAGTGGCAGCTGGAATTTGATATAGATAAATGTGAAGTGCTACATTTTGGTAGGGCAAATCAGGGCAGGACTTACATGTTTAATGGTAAGGTCCTGGGGAGTGTTGCCAAACAAAGAGACCTTGGAGTGCAGGCTCATAGTTCCTTGAAAGTGGAGTCACAGGTAGACAGGGTAGTGTAGAAGGTGTTTGGTATGCCTGCCTTTATTAGTCAGCGCATTATGTATAAGAGTTGGGAGGCATATTGCGGCTGTACAGGCCACAGACTGCGTTCAATTTTGGTCTCCCTGCTATAGGGAAGATGTAGAAAAGATTTACAAGGATGTTGCTAGGGTTGGAGGGTTTGAGCTATAGGGAGAGGCTGAATCAGCTGGTGCTATTTTCCCTGGAGGCTGAAGGGTGACATTATAGGAGTGTATAAAATCATGAGGGGCATAGATTGGGTGAATATTCAATATTCAACATCTTTTCCTCACGATGCGGGAGTCCAAAACTAGAGGGCATAGGTTTAAGGCGAGAGGGAAAAGATTCAAAAGGGACCTAAGGGGCAACTTTATCATGCAGAGGGTGGTCCGAGTATGGAATGAGCTGCCAGAGGAGGTGGTGGAAGCTGGTACAATTACAACATTTAAAAGGCATTTGGATAGATATCTGAATAGGGAGTGCTTAGAAGAATATGTGTCAAATGCTGGCAAATGGGACTAGATTAATTTAGGGTATCTGGTTGGCATGGACGAGTTGGATTGAAAGGTCTGTTTCCATGCTATACATCTGTACAATTCCATAATATAGAAATTATTACCAAAGGGACTGATTGAAGTAGATGCTTCCAAGGGGAAGCTAAACAAGCAAATGAGGGTCAAGGAAATAGAGAAATACAACAATAAATTTAAATAAGGAAAGATGGGAGGAGGCTTCAGTGGAATAAAAATGCTGGCACGGACCTGAATGACCTATTTCTGTGCAGTATATCTTATCTAATCTAACCTAATATCAGCAGCAGCACCATCTGCCTTTCCCTCAGCACCAGGCAATTATGCAGGGAAGATACAGAAATCCAGTTAGATGGAGGCAAGATCCCAACACAAGGTCTACAGTCAGAGGATCAGTACTTGGGGAGAATCAGGCTGTCATGTCAGGTGACTGTTGACATCCACAACTTCCTGAAACATGAGCTCCTTCCTGATACAGCAGCAAACATGCATCACCATTAACCACCAAGGTGGCTCTCACTCCAACCAGATCTCTCCCTCTTCCCAAGATGTGTATTCTCTTCTCATGACGTACTTTCTGATCCATGCTATGTGGGACACTGCTGGGAAAGACAGGTTGAGGTCTTGGCATCTTAAAGTGTTCTCTCATTCATCCTTAATTGAATAGACAATTCTATTCAATTGAGTACGATCTCCAGCTTTGACAGAACATACCTGTGGGGCTGACTTCTGTCTGTCACCCTACTGCCTTTTATCAGTCGAACCACACTAGCCCCCATTAAACACCTCTCCAATGTCACCTAGCTGGGTGGAACTGCTCTCACATGGTCACATTCTTATCTATTCTTATCTCTTCCCATTCCTGCACAGTTACCTCTTGTGTATTTGAAGGATCTCCTGTGGCCCCATTCTGTTTCTCATTCAGATGCTATATCTCGATGACATATTTCAAGCACAGTGGTAATTTTCACACAGATCTGACCCAATGCTCCCTGCCCATTACCACTCTCAGCTCTATCATTATTACTAAATTATCAGGCTGCTTGTAAAACATCCAGTACTGGATGACCATAAATTCCCTTATTTATATCTTGTGAAGAATGAAGCCATTGTTCTCAGCTCCTCCTCCAAACTGCTTCTCAATTATTAACTCAATTTCTCTTTCAGACTCTATCTTGGTGTCATATTTGACTTCAAGGTGACTTGCCAACCACATATCAGTACCATCATTAAGACATCCTATTTCCACCTGCATAATACAACCCAACTTCACCTCTACCTCAGCTAATCTACTGCTGAAAACATCATCCAAGCTTTTGTTACCTCCAGGCGTGAATGTCCCAACATATTCCTGCTTGGTTGATCACATTTTACCATCCATAAGTTTTAATGCTATCTAAAATTTTGCTGCTTGTATCTTAACTCACACCACATCCTGATCACCACTGTGCTTGGTGAGTTATATCATCTTCTAGTCCAACGACGTCTTGATTTTAATATTCTTATCCTTGTCCTTATATCTGGCCCATTACCTCACACCTCCCTAGCCCTGTAATCTCCTCCAGTTCCACAGCCATCTGAAATATTTGTATTCATCTAATTCTGGTCTGTTGAGAATCCCTGATTTCAGACGTTCTACCATTGATAATTGTGCCTTCTGATACCTAGGCCTTAAGTTTTGGAATAACCTCTCCACACTTCTCCATCTCTCTATAAATGGAGAATAGATCCAGGGAGTATTATTTTAAGATTTCGTCCTCTATTCCATCTCCTTCTTTAAGATAATTCTGAAAATGTGCCTCTTTGTCCAAAATGTTGATTTCCTGCCCCAGTTTATCCTTACGTGTCTCACTGTTGAATTTTGTTCTAGCGACTGTACAATCAGAAAAGTATAGTGAAAGAAATCAAATGTTGCATTGAAGGTTTAAAGGGATTGGTGTCGAAATCTTGAAGCTGGAGAAACTGGCTCTCAGACTCTGAATCTGAAGATCCTTTCGCTTGTCTCGGAAACAAATTTTGTCCTTGCAAACAAAGTCTGGATGGGAAACGAAGTGATTGTAATGAGGTTAGCCAAGTGGACCTCATAGAATATGGAACAAAAATAAAGTTGCTGGAAAAGCTCAGCAGGTCTGGCACCATCTGTGATGGAAAAAGCAGAGTTAACATTTCGGGTTCGGTGACCCTTCCTCATAGAACATGGGTTCCCTGACTGGGGCTGTTAATATGGTCCAATTGGGGAGCCTTGGCTGACAGATTAGAAGTCTCAGAAATCCTGTTCACTCTGGGAGCTGAATCTGAGGGAGGTGGATCAGTATCAAGGATTCACCATGTGTAAATAAAGGGTGACTTAGTGACGGGATACCAGCCTCTGTGGAGTTATTTTAATGGCATTGAGAAAAAGGGGTGCTCCTGAAGAAATTCACTCACAACTGACATCTTTGAGTTGGGGTAGGCATTCTGGCACCATGCCATTATTTGGGAAGCTTGACTCATTCTATCATCCCATTGAAGACTGGGCCCACTATGTGGAAAGAATGCATTATTTTTCTGGGCAAATAACATTGGGGCAGATGAAAAGCAAACAGTACTTCTCCTATCAGCTTGCGCACCTGAAGCTTTTTCAGTTATTTGGAGCTTAACTTTCCCTGAGGCACCAGATACTAAAACCTTTCAAGAGTTCAGGGATTTCGTTAAGGAATATTATAACCCTGAGCCTCCTCTTATTCAGAGTGTAATCGGTTTTACCTGGCAATTTAAGAACCAGGGGAATCTGTATTAGGGTTTTTGACGAGGTTAAGATGACTGTCAGAGGCATGTAACTTTGGTTTAACCCTTGTTGAAATGCTGAGAGATCTTTTGGTATGTGGGATTAATGATTTAACCATGCAAAACAGCCTAATAGTTGAAGCCCAGCTGGACTTCAAACAGGCACTACAACTAGCTTTATCATTAGAAAATGCAGCAAGAGGAGCATATGAGTTGTAGGGGATTCTAATGGAAGTGGACACCCTTTGTCAGTCCAACTGAGATTGGGGAGCACCATTTGAGTGAAAGCAATTGCATAGGACATATAGATCACTTAAGACATTTCCTGAACAGAGGGACTCTAGATCAGTCCACAAAAAAAACCCAGAACAAAGCCAAGCCTTGGTCAAACAGTTAAAATTTTCTTCAGGATCAGGCCAGCAAGCCATTGTAGTTGCTGCTGGTATGTGGCCTGAAGACAGCAAAAGAGTCACACTAGTCCTAAATGGAGTAAGAGAACTCATAGGTCAGTATCCAAGAGAGTGCACACCCTGGAAAGTTCATCTACATCTGGTTCGGAACAGTTAAATTGCTTAGCAACATCCAAATCAGATCCAATCAAAATAAATGTCTGGTTAAATGGTCACCCACTTCTAAAGGAGGTTGAAACCGACAGGCCCATTTCAACAATCACAGAACCAGTCTTTAACATAATTTGTCAATACCAGATCTCACTTGGGATCATAGTATGCCAACAACCTAGAGGATTATAGCTGTTCTTTCATTTCCCTTGGCTATGCGACCATTTCCAAGGCTGGACCTTTTTTAAGAGTTGATGCAAAGGTGCCAGGATGGAGGCCAGGTTATGTAATAACTCAACAGCCCCTGGAAAGACGTAAGTTCCAGTAAAGACATGGGAGCCAAGGCACATTTGATCTCCTTCGCTATATCTTCCAACAGATGTAACCTGGCCTTGTTGACTCTGTAGCCTGAGTAGGTTGCTTGGGGTGCCTGGAATACATATTTTTCCCTTCTAAGGCATATGGTCATCTGGGCCAAATGTCTAAGGACTATGTCCATGTTCTCCAAGTGCTCCTTATTGATCTTCCCTGTTATTATCACGTCATCCAGATAAATGGCGACCTGCGTGGGGTGTAGGCCTTGTAAAATGTTTCCCATAGTCCGCTGAAAAATTGCACATGCTGACAAAACTTGCTAAGTGGTAGTCTCAGTCTCTAGGTAAAAACTGTTATGGGTATGAATTGTAGCATACTTCTGGGAATCCTCATCTAACCGCACTTGCAACAAGGCCTGGGTCATGTCCAGCTTCCTAAAGTTGAACAGTATTCGACATATAAGGACAGCTCCGTTCAATCCATCATCCAATGATCTGGCAGAAAGAGCAGTCAAAACTTTGAAGACAGGCTTAAAGAAATAGCCTATAACTTCACTTGATACCAAACTGTCCCAGTTCCTATTTGATAATAGGACCAGTCCTCATACAACAACAGCGATAGCTCCAGCAGAGTCACTAATGGGGAAAAGACTCCACACCAGGTTAAATCTGATCTTCCCACACCTGGGGGGTGGGGGAGAGAGTGAAATGGCATCAAGATGCCAAAGCCAGACACAAGACTCTGCAAGGCGAGAAAGACAGTTTACTTCAGGGGACGTGGTTTGGTGTAGGAACCACATGAATGGCCCTGCATGGGTAAGAGGCAGCCGACATGATGTCAGGTCCCCTGGTGTAAAAGGTTCAGGTAGGTGCGACAGTTCTGAACGGGCACACGGACCATATGAAAGTGCAAACTCACAAACAGTGCGGGAATAAAATGTGTCTGGCTCGTTGACAACCTTTCTGACAATTCCAAAACCTGTGAATTCTCCCTCTCCATCAAGTGTTGAAGATATTTCAAAATCTGAGATGGACATGACAGATATCGCCACCTCAATGCCTTTGCTGCCTGAAGAAGAGAATGAATTTCTTCCAAGATGTTACGGGTGATGAAGACAAGCTACTGTGCATTACATGCTGCCTGTATCTGACGCAGAGTTAGAGGAACCTGACCTGGTGCTAAAATGCTCCAGCGGTAGCTACTAAATAAGGAACCGGCCTATATCCTTGCACCCATTGGGGAAGGGTGTAGTGATTGTAATGAGGTCAGCCAGATGGATTTCATAGAATATGAGTTCCCTGATTGGGGCTGTTAATCTGGTCCAATCAGGGAGTCCTGGCTGACAGATAAGAACAGGAATGTCAGACATGCTGTTCATTCTGAGAGCTGGCTCTGAGGGAGCTAAATCAGTGCTAAGGACTGTCCATGTGTGAATAAAGGGTGAGTTGGTGGTGGGATACCAGTCTCTGTGGAGTATGAGGCATTCCTGAAGCAAGAAAGTTTCCTTGTTTACTATATAGCTAGAATTAAAGGAAGTGGTAGCAATGTTACCTGATTGCAAAGGTTAGTGTGCTTAGTGGAGCCAGGATGGCAGAAGTGTAGCTGAGAACTGGCCCTTGTTACAATCAACTAACAAAATTTGCATGAAGTATCTGTGTTTAGGATGGTGGTCTGGGGCAGGTAGGAATTGAGATAATTGTAATTAATTTGATTGATTAAATACAGTTTGGAACTACATGCACTGTCTGCAAAACTTTTCTTCAGTGTAGAAAGATGGACAGATTCACATTGAGGAATCCATACAGGTGCCTGGTTTTTCAATGCAAATACTTGCGATGTCCCAAAGGAAAAGATGGTGCAAACCTTGATACTTCGTACTTACTCATTCATAACTTCACAAGAACTCTGTTACCTTCACCAGAACTCACTGGATTCAAAATGCATTAGGACATCCTGGGAACGCACTCTAGCAATTCTCCGGACATCCGTTCTTCTGAGATAACAAGCATGGGGCTGGAT
>JAHRHZ010000063.1:19244917-19299168 GCA_024137785.1 Ginglymostoma cirratum | reverse complement strand
CTTGACCTGCTGTGTTCATCCAGCCCCATGCTTGTTATCTCGCCCCCAGCATGTGTTGGACTTGACTCAGAATAGCTCTGCTCACTAGAGACAGTAGGAACTGCCGATGCTGGAGTCAGAGATAACACAGTGTGGAGCTACAGGAACACAGCAGGCCAGGCAAGATCAGAGGAGCAGGAAAGTTGACGTTTCGGGTCGGGAAATCCCGAGAAACAGGGAAGGGGGCTCTAAAATATATAGAGTGAAGGGGTCGGGCAGGGGAAGGTAGGTGGGGATGGTGAAAGGTAAATGCAGGTAGGCAGTGGTGGGGATTGGTCAGTGGGATGGGTGGGGTCGAGACGTGATGATTTTTAAAATCTCCCCACTCCTGGCCTCATCCCATGACCAACCCGCCTCCTAGACGTGAGGCAACCTGTCCATCCTCCCTCCCACCTATCTGCCCATCCCACCTCACTGTCCAGTCCCCACCACTCTCTACCTGCACTCACCTATCACCGTCCCACCCACCTTCCCCAGCCCCACACCTTCTCTATTTATTTCTGAGTTCCCCTCCACCTCCCCCATTTCTGGAGTGTCCCGACCCGAAACGTGAGCTCTGCTGCTGTTCTGATGCTGCCTGGCCTGTTGTGCTCTTCCAGCTCCACACTGTGGTTATCTCTGCTCAATAGAGGGCGTTTCAAGCTCCTCTCTCACCACCTAAAACTTCAAACACTGAACGAAAATCCAGCAGCTAACAGCCCGTGAAGCAGCTTTAGCGCGGCATGGCAAAATCAATGCACCCCCCCCCCCCCGCCTCAATAAAACCCAAGCAGCTTTAAATTGTTGCATAACATACCGACATACACAGGAGCTAGTGAAGATGGGAATATTTATACCCGCTGTTTCCATATCTCCCGCTTGTCCTCTCAGCGCCACTGATCTGACCAGCTTCCTTTATCTATTTCCATTTCTGAAGAAGGGTCTAGGGCCGATACGTCAGCCTTCCTGCTCCTCTGATGCTGCTTGGCCTGCTGTGTTCATCCAGCTCTACACCTTGTTATCTCTATCCTCTATCTCGTGTTGTCTCTGATTCTAGCATCCGCAGTTCTTACTACCTCTAGTGAGCAGAGCTATTCAGTTAAAATATTTTCTCACAAGACAATTGAGCTAGGAGCGTGTATCATCAGATATCTCCGAAGCCCTGGTTAACTTGCATTTAAAGCTGCCGTATGTACCTTACAAATATGCGCCTGTTTTGTCGAGGTTTGATTTTATTTGGAATATCCTTATATAGCGAATTAGGTCAGAATTCAGCAGCAGCGTTTTTGTCAAATGCAAAGAAAACAATTACTTGCTTGTGCAAGGCTAATTTTAAACTCCGCCAATACCTTAGCAGTCACTTGGCCCCCACCGAGTTTTCTATCCTTGGTTATTTCAAAAAAAAGATATTTTTCTAATCGGCCTGTTCAGCGGTTATTACACACTTCTGGAGCAAGTGGCATTTATACCTGGCCCAGAGGAAGGGACACTGCCACTGCGCCACAGGAGCCTTCCTGTTGGGTAGCTACTGTCCCGCTTCACGCACAGCATTAGCACTAGTGTCTCACTCCTACTGCGTGTGTATTGCTACGGGTCACCCAGTTATGTATGGTTAAAAAAATGTGTTCTTTTATAATCGTAAATTATCTTTAGTCCTGATTTGCAGAGTTGCTACGAATTGTTGAGTTGTTCTAATTTAATTTCACGTTAATGGTCAGCAGTAAATATTCTTCATAGCAAAGAGTCATAATATCATCTGCAGTTTGGAGATGTACAGCTTCCAGACTGCGAAACACTGGGTTTTTCGAGTAGCACGCAGTGACTGTGCTCTCAAACCCACCTCTGGAGACTTGTGGCACTGCATCAGGAACAGTTCATTCCTGACTGATAAAGTCAATTGCATCTCGAAGATCCCAAACTATTTGAACATGATGTTGTAAATGGTCAGCTTTCTAGATTGAATTAAAATGATTGTGGAGTCAATGCTGAAATGTAGATCAGTCACTTTCCCCTTGCTAACGTTGGATAATTTTTGGTTGAATCACAGTGTCCTTGGTTACCAACTGGGGTAACGTCTTGGTTCCACAGTAGGCCCATAGGGCAGCTTAACTGATAAAGCAGGGACTGTTTTCTGCGAACGAGTTGAATAAATGGCAGTTCAGGGTAAGGTGCTTTCCCAGAACAGTAGGACAATGATTGGAAAGTGAATTGGATGATGTATAATATTCATCATCTCAGCAAGTGATGTTAAAAAAAGTTTTTATCTTGGTCTAAAATTAATTCAGTCTCTGCCCTAGTAAGTGTCAAATATATAGCTCAGTTACTGTCTGAGTGTGTCACTAAGGATCCAAAGCACCTCCTGGATGCTGAAGGCTGAGCTCCTGAATGTTTTGTATTTAGTGTCATATTTGATTTCAAAATAAGCTTCATGTTCCAAAAACTGCATTTTTCCACTTCCGTAACATTGCCCGACTTGGCTCTTGCCTCGGTTCATCGTTTGCCAGGACCCATAGTTATGCTTTATTATGTTCAGGCTTCATTGTTCCATCATATTGCTAGCTGACCTCCTATATTCTATATTCATAAATCTCATGTTATTAAAAGCTCTGCTATCTTTGTGCTTACTGGGACCAAGTCCCAATAACCCACCTCTTCTGTGCTTGCTGGTCTATATTTATCCCCAGTTAAGCAATGCCTTGATTTTAATGTGCCTTGTTTTCAAATCCCTCCACAGCTTCTATGCATCCCATCTCCGTAATCTCTCCCAGGCCTATGTCTCTGCAAGGTATCCATCACCATCTAACACTGATATCTTGAGCATCCCAGATTGCAGTTGCTCTGTCATTAGTGATCAGCTGCCTATGTCCTGAGCTCTGGAATTCCTGGAGCTCCACCTCACTATCTCTCTTTGGTGCATTAAAATGTAACTTGAAACCTACTTCTTTGATAAGCTTTTGCCATCTGCCCTGTCATCACCTTACATGGCTCGATGTCAAATTTCACTTTATAACGTTTCATGGATCTCATCATGTTACAGGAGCTGTATAAATACAGTTGTTATTATCACCGTCTTTTTGTAAGACATTAAATTGAGATTATTGTCCCAGTCTATGATGTTATGTTTCAGTTACAATCTCAGTGTTTTATGTGATCCTAGTTACTGCTCTACTGTGTGACATTTTGTTGTTGTTCCCAACCTTGTGTGTGAGTACTTACCAGGTACTTGAACAACCCTTGTAATTTCCATTCCCATTTCCATCCTGGTTCATTATGAACAAATACATTACTATCACTTTGTGTGGTGTATATGTCTGTTACTGATTAGGATTTATTAGAGAATGCTTGTTGTTATCATGCTGCATAATGTACAGTTTCAGTTGCTTCCCTGCTGCATGTGAGATCTACATTCTGATTTCTCTATCTATGTATTTATTGCCACATACAATGCCATTGTGTAAGGAATAATCTTTGCTATAATGCAGGCGTATTACATACAGTACCAGTTATAGCTTATATGTACCATAAACATTCTATTATGGTGTTAATTTGTTCTTCAAAATATGTGATGTACTGTCCTAATCTTAGTGATGTACATTAACTGGACTACAGTAGTGCAGGGTTTTAAAGTTCAGTTATTATCCTATTGAGTTAGATAGGCCAGCAGCCTATATGTACGATATGCATCCCTGTATTATTGTTCAGTATTTGTAATGAAATATCTCAACTACTGTCTTGTTCTCTGTGAGTTCAGTCTAATTATTGCCTCAGTTTGATTTACAATTAGTTATGGTCTATGTGATATATGGCTCAATTATTATCAATGTGATGTATGGACCAGTTCCTGTCTCAGTGTGATATACAATCCAATTCTTTTCTGTGTGACACATGTTTCGGTCTTGTCTCAGTGTGATATGCAGTCCAGTTACTGTCTCACTGGGGTATACAGTCCAGTTACTGTCTCACTGTGATATACAGTCCAGTTACAGTCTCAGTGTGATATGCAGTCCAGTTACTGTCTCACTGTGGTATACAGTCCAGTTACAGTTTCAGGGTGATATTCAGTCCAGTTACGGTTTCAGTATGATATACAGTCTGATGAGAGTCATGGTGTGATATGCACCCTGTCAGTGATATGTTAGTGTGATATATGGTCTGGTAATTCTCTTGGTGTGGTATAAAGTTCAGTTACAGTCTCAGTGTGATGTATAGTTTGGTGAGCACTTGGTGAGATATATGGTCTGGTAAGTGTTGTTATGTGATATATAGTTCAATGAGTGTCTTAGTGTGCTATTGACTCCATGTGTTATATGATCTAGTTATTGGTTTGGTGTGAAATACCATCTGGTTATTGTCCGAGTGTGATACATGGACCAATAAGTATCCCAGTGTGATATTCAGTCTGGTGAGTATCCTAGTGTGATACTGTCTCAGTGTGATACACCACCAAGTTATTGACTCGATGTGATATACAGTCTAGTTATAAGTCTCAATGTGACATACACTCCACTTATTGTCTCCATGTGCTACACAATCCAGTTATTGCTTCTGTGTAATGTATAATCTATTATTATGTCAGTGTGATACATAGCCCAACGAGTGTCTTGGTGTGAGAGATAATAGGTACTG
The DNA here is from genome assembly GCA_024137785.1 of Ginglymostoma cirratum. NCBI lineage: Eukaryota > Metazoa > Chordata > Chondrichthyes > Orectolobiformes > Ginglymostomatidae > Ginglymostoma > Ginglymostoma cirratum. Next base: position 19,294,524 of record JAHRHZ010000063.1, on the reverse strand, counting down.
CAGATGCTGGAGAATCCGAGATAACAAGGTGTGGAGCTGGATAAACACAGCAGGCCAAGCAGCATCATAGGAGCAGGAAAGCTTGACATTTCGGGCCTAGACCCTTCATCAGAAATGGGGAGGGGAAGAGGGTTCTGAAATAAATAGGGAGAGAGGGGGAGGTGGATAGAAGATGGATAGAGGAGAAGATAGGTGGAGAGGAGACAGACAGGTCAAAGATGCTGGGATGGAGCCAGTAAAGGTGAGTGCAGGTGGGGAGTTAGGGAGGGCTTAGGTCAGTCCAGGGAGGATGGACAGGCCAAGGGGGCGGGATGAGGTTAGTAGATAGGAGATGGGGGTGGGGCTTGAGGTGGGAGGAGGGGATAAGTGAGAGGAAGAACAGGTTAGGGAGGCGGGGACAAGCTGGGCTGGTTTTGGGATGCGGTTGGGGGAGGGGAGATTTTGAAGCTTGTGAAATCCACATTGATACCATTGGGCTGCAGGGTTCCCAGGCTGAATATGATTTGCTGTTCCTGCAGCCTTCGGGTGGCATCATTGTGGCATTGCAGGAGGCCCAGGATGGACATGTCGTCTGAGGAATGGGAGGGGGAGTTGAAATGGTTTGCGACTGGGAGGTGCAGTTGTTTGTTGCGAACTGAGCGCAGGTGTTCTGCAAAGCGGTCCCCAAGCCTCCGCTTGGTTTCCCCGATGTAGAGGAGGCCACAAAGGGTACAGCGGATGCAGTATACCACATTGGCAGATGTGCAGGTGAACATCTGCTTGATGTGGAAAGTCTTCTTGGTGCCTGGGATTGGGGTGAGGGAGGAGGTGTGGGGGCAGGTGTAGCACTTCCTGCGGTTGCAGGGAAAATTGCTGGGTGTGGTGGGGCTGGAGGGGAGTGTGGAGCGGACAAGGGAGTCACGGAAAGAGTGGTCCCTCCGGAAAGCAGACAAGGGTGGGGAGGGAAAAATGTCTTTGGTGGTGGGGTCGGATTGCAGATGGCGGAAGTGTCGGAGGATGATGCGTTGGATCCGGAGGTTGGTGGGGTGGTACGTGAGGACGAGGGGGATTCTTTTTTGGTTGTTATTCCGGGGACGGGGTGTGAGGGATGAGTTGTGGGAAATGTGGGAGACACGGTCGAGGGCATTCTCGACCATTGCGGGGGGGAAGTTGCGGTCCTTGAAGAATGAGGACATCACAAGCTTCAAAATCTCCCCTCCCCCAACCGCATCCCAAAACCAGCCCAGCTCGTCCCCGCCTCCCTAACCTGTTCTTCCTCTCACCTATCCCCTCCTCCTACCTTAAGCCGCACCCCCATCTCCTATCTACTAACCTCATCCTGCCCACTTGACTTGTCCGCCCTCCCTGGACTGACCTATCTCCTCCCTACCTCCCCATCTACACTCACTTTTACTGGCTCCATCCCCGCCTCTTTGACTTGTCTGTCTCCTCTCCACCTATCCTCTCCTCTATCCATCTTCTATCTGCCTCCCCCCCTCCCTATTTATTTCAGAACCCTCTTCCCCTCCCCCATTTCTGATGAAGGGTCTAGGCCCGAAACGTCAAGCTTTCCTGCTCCTATGATGCTGCTTGGCCTGCTGTGTTTATCCAGCTCCACACCTTGTTATCTCAGTGTCTTGGTGTGATACAGTCTCAGTTTGTTATATGGTTTATTAATTGTTTCCGTGTGATATACAGTCCAGTTATTGGCTTGGGGTAAGATATCATCCAGTTATTGTCCCAGTATTACAAACGGTCGAGTGAGCATCTCAATGTGACAATATGTTCTGATTATTGTCTCAATATGATACATGATTTGGATAACATGATACATAATTAGACTATTGTCTGTGTAATATACAACTCAGAGACTGTCTAGGTGTGTTATTGTTTCAGTGTTATTTAATGTCCCCCTGTGATATGTGGTCTGGCTAGAATCTCATTGTGATTTAAAATCTGATGTGTCTCTAATTGTTATATACAGTATAATTATTGACTTTTTGTGTTATTGTCACGATGTGATATACAGTGTACTTAATGTCTCAGTGAAATAAACAGTCCAGTTGGTACTTATATGGTCCAGTTGGTAGCTTGTTGTAAAGTAACGTTGGGTGAGTGTCTGAATGTGATATGTGGTCCAGTTAGTGTCACAGTGCAATGATGGTTTGGTTAATGTTACAAATCAAATTTTACTCTTAGAGTCATAGAGAGTCATAGAGAAGTACAGCACAGAAACAGACCTACAGTCCCACTCGTCCATGCTGATCAGATACTTTAAATTAATGTAGACCCATTTGGCCCATATCCCTCTAAACCCTTCCTATTTCCATACCCATCCATATGCCTTTTAAATGTTGTAATTGTACCAGCCTCCACCACCTCCTCTGGCAGCTCATTCCATATACTCACCATTCTCTATGTGAAAAATTTGTCCCTTAGGTTCCTTTTAAATTCTTCCCCTCTCACCTTAAACCTATGCCCTCTACCTTGGGGAAAAGACTTTGACAATGCACCCTATCCATGCCCTTCATGATTTTGTAAACTTCTATAAGAACTCCTTCAGCCTTCAATGCCAACGTCTTTTCCCCAGGGTAGCGGAGTCCAAAAGTAGAGGCGTCATCTGCAGATTTACTGACAATACCTCCTGTTTTCATATCCAAATTATTTATATAAATGTCAAAATGCAGTGGACCTAGCACCAATCTTTGCAGCACACCGCCGATCACAGGCCTCCAGTCTCCACCAACCTCCACCACTACCCTCTATCTCCTACCTTCAAGTAAATTTCGTATCCAAATTGCTAATTCTCCAGGTATTGAAAATGATCTGATCTTACCAACCAGTTAACATGCAGAACCTTGTCGAACACCTTACTAAAGTCCATATAGACAACATCCACCACTCTGCCTTCATCAATCTTCTTTGTGACTTCTTCAAAAAACTCAGTCAAGTTAGTGAGACGATTTCCCAGGCACAAAGCTATGCTGACTATCCCTACTCAGTCCTTGCATTTCCAAATACATGTAAATCCTGTCCCTCAGAATCCCCTCCAACAACATATCCATCACTGACATCAGGATCATCGGTCTATAGTTCCCTGGTTTCCCTCACCAGCTTTCTGAAATAATAGCGCCACGTTAGCCAACCTCCAGTCTTCCAGCACCTCACCCATGGTTATCGATGATACAAATATCTCAGCAAGGCACCCAGCAATCACTTGCCTAGCTTCCCACAAAATTCTGGGATACACCTTATTAGGTCTCAGGGGTTTATCCACTGTTACTCGTTTTAAGGGGTCCAGCACCTCCTTCTCTGTATCACAGACACTTTTCAAGATTTCGCTATTAATTTCCTCAAGTTCTCTCGCTTCCATATCCTTCTTCCTTGGTGAATTTGCATAAACCATCAGCCACATTTTGATTGACCTTTGACTAATCCAAACGCTCCCAACCAGTCTCCCATCTTTCACCCGACATTAACCCGTGATCATCCGTACTCTGCTGCCTATGCCTATGTAAATGCTATAACCACTGTGCTCAGCGACCTTCATTGTTTCCAGGAACAACAAAATTTCAGTGTTATAATTGTCATTTTTGTTCTGAATTGCCTCCATTCCTCAACGCCCCAAATCTCCACAGCCTCCTCCAGGTACAAGAATCTTCAAATTCTGTGATTCCTTTCCTGGTCCTCTTCACTTCCTCAACCTTCTTTTTTTTAAAGTTGATCCTGAAATCCTTTCCTTTTATCCAGTGATTTGGATTACTCATGCCAATGTATATTTCTGTTACTCAGTGTCCACATTGTTTTATTGATAATGTTGCTAAAAAGTGCTTTGGAATACGTTCCCACTTCAAAGCTTCAGGCAAATGCCAGTTGGTATTATTTGATAAGCAGATGACCTGCTTCTGTGGCATTTCACTAAATATTGACCAGGACATCAGGGAAACATATCCCATTATCTCTGAAACAATACCATGATATTTTATGCCAACCTGAATTACTGTTCTAGTGTGCCATATATAACTCCAGTTACTGTCCCAATGTGCCATATATAATCCCAGTTACTGTCCCAGTGTGCCATGGACAATCCCAGTTAATGTCCCAACGTCATACACAATCCTTATGATTGTCCCATTGTGTGATGTATAATCCCAGTTCTTGTCCCACTGTGTGATGTACAATCCCAGTTACCGTCCCCATGTTGATGCAGAATCCCAGTTACTGTCCAAGTCTGTGATTTTGGCCAATTTTTGCTTGGAGAATTTAGTCTCCTCACTTCATTCTGCTATTATCTTGGTCAAACAATACATTGGTCAAATTCCACTAAGAAAGAACATTCCAGTTCTTGTGAATTACTACCAAGCTAATAAAATGAACTGCATTCCGATTTTATTTCTGTAATTGATCATAAACCCTTGTGAATTGTAATTTGGTTTTGTACAATTTCTTATAAATTGTTGGTATTATTGATTGCATTGTTTTTGCCAAGGTTCATATTGCTCTTCATACCCCTCAAAGTGTCCAACTGTTCACCACATCTTTTCTCCTCAGTAATTGATGTGGTTTCTCCTCCATTAACTCTAACAATCAGTAGCAAGCATTGAGTTCCCTTGCTGGCTGTATCTGAAGTTCCACTCTGAATGGGCTGCCCACCAAAATAAAACACTGCATCTCCGAACATTTCTGTCAGGATTAATCTCAGACAACAGTTCCTTTTTTACAGAATTACTATAGAAATAAATGGATTAAGTCCAATCACCATTAGAGAGAATGGGTTACAAGGTGACCAAGGTTAGAAAACAAATATTCCAGGGTACACAATCTTTTGTAAAGACAAACAGAACATCAAGAGAGGAGTGTCACCTCCAATGGTAAAGAATGACATATGGGCAGTCATGAGGAAGGCTCAGAAAATAATTATGTAGCATCAGTATGGGTGGAGTTTAGGAATTGCAACAGTCAGAAAATATTGGTGGGAGTAGTTTATCCTGTTGAACAGAGCATTAAACAAGAAACTATTGCAGTGTGTAATAAATGTGGTGGACTTTAAACTTCAAATAGATTGGACCACTCAAATTGACAAGGATTGTTGAAAAGTAGAATGTTAGTATGAATGTTTCCTGGAGCAATATATTCCACATTGTGGAACCAACTGTTGATAAAGTTATTTCAAACAGTCTTATGTACTAACATCAGGGTCAATTAGTAATATCAGAGTAAAAAATCCACTGGAAATATAATTGAATTCCATGTTATGTTTTAAAGCAATATATTGCAATAACAGCAAGAATCTTAAACTTAAAGCCAATATCATAGATATGAGGGAAGAACTGGCTGAGGTTGACGGGATAAATAAATTCAAAGATATGATGGGAAATAAATAGTGACAACCAGTTAAAGGAACAATTTAAAACATTCAACAAAAACACTGAAAAGCAAAAGCTCAACAGCATGACTTATCCCTGGCTTGGTCTGGAATATTTGAGGGTAGTATAAGATTAAAAAAAGAGGCTTACAATGGTCTAAAGAATAGTAACATGTCTGAAGTTTAAGCGTGATTTTTTTAACACAAAGGACCAGCGAAAAAGATGATGAAAAGGTGAAAAAATACAAAAGGAAATAAATCAGGAATATATAACCAGATTGAGCTTTTTCAATTGTATGATGAGTGTAGTGAAAGTACACATTATTCATAGTCATAGAATCATGGAGTTTGCAGCATGGAAACAGAACCTTCAGTCTAAGTAGTCCACGGCAATTCCCAAACTAAACTCATTCCTCTTGCCTGTGTTTGGCCCATATCCATCTAAACCTTTCCTATTCATGTACTTATCCAAATGTATTTTAAATGTTGTAAATGTACCTGCATCTACCCCTTCTTGCGGCAGTTCATTCCACACAGGAACCACGCTGTGTCAAAAAGTTACCCCTCGTGTCCTTTCTAAAACTTTTTTCACCTTAAAAATATGCCTCCTAGCTTTGAACTCTCCAACTCAGGGAAAAGACCCTTGCTATTCACCTATATGCCCCTCGTTATTTTATAAACCTCTAAGGACATCCCTCAACTTCCTATGGTCCAGTGAAAAATGTCCCAGCCTATTTTCATAACTCAAACACTTGAATCCTGGCAACATCCTGGTAAATCCTTTCTGAACAGTCTACAATTTAATAATATCCTTCTTATAGCAGGGCAACTGGAACTGCACACAGTATGCCAAAAGAGACCTCACCAAGATCTTGTACAATCTCAACTTGATGTCCCAACTCCTAGACTCAATGCTCTGAGCAATGAAGGCAAGTGTAGTAAATGCTTTATTGACTACCCCGCGTACCTGTGACACAAATTTCAAAGAATTATGTACCTGAAATTCTAGCTCTCTCTGTTCTACAATACTCCCCAGTGTCTCTGTTCTGCAATACTTTCCAGGGCCCTGCTATAAGAAGCAGGAACTAATATTTTATCTGTCTTCACAGTAGAATATACAAGTTTCATACAAGAATAAAGGGTAACCTAAGGGCTAAAAAGAATAAAGGAGTGAAGAAAATTGATAGCAGCAGAGCAAAAATTTACTGGAAAACTTGAAGGACTAAAATCCAATGGTACCCAGGAATCAATGGCTTACATCCCATGGTTCCAAAAGAGATATTTGAGAAATAATGGATGTTCTGGTTATGATTTTCCATAGTTCCTTAGAACTGAAACAGTCCCAGCAGATTGACAGTCAGCAAATCTAACACCGCTATTCAAGAAAGATAGGTAAATCAGAGAACCAGAGGCCAGTTATCAATTGATATCAGTCATCAAGAAAGTGCTCATATCTGTTGTTAAATAAGTCTTAACAATGCACTTAGAAAATGATAATGTGATCAAAGTCAATATATTATTAAATGGAAATTGTATTTTAAAAGTTTGTTTGAGTCATTTGAGGATGAAATTGGTCATATTGATCAAGGAGAACTGCTAGATATAATGTATCTGGATTCCTAAAAGGCAGTCAATAAAGAGTGATATAAACAGCTAACAGGCAAGTTAAGGGCTGGTTAAGTTGTGGATAATATATTAGCTTGGGGCTTTTGTGATGAGTGGTAGTGTTCTTACCTCTGACCTAGGAGACACAGGTTCAAGTCCCATCTGCTCTGGTGGGAATGACATCTCTGAACAAGCTGATTCAAAAATTTTAAGAAGTCCTGTTCTAGCATAGATAGAAGATCGTTAACAGTTGGTAAGTATAGGCAGCTGAGACTGATGGACTGCTGCAAGGAACTGTGCTGAGGCTCAGCTTTTTAGTATTTATGTTAATGACTTAAGACTGTTATGACCAGACATTGAATGAGGTTCCTTAAATCAGTATCGTTCTGGACAGGCTGCCACCAACTGTTAAGCTCCGAGTAGGGAGAGATGAACTGCTTCTCCTTCATTTTTTCATCCACTTTCAGTTGGTCGCAACAGGATTAATTTTGAAAGAATCCTTCCTCATTTAAACCTCTGTCACAGACACACTTACACTTGTTTTAAAAGGAGCCAATTTAACTAGAATTTCTTGAGTTAACAAATGCAAGAATTAGTAATGCAAAACATATATACACAGATTTGAGGTAAGAGGTGAGTCAAAAAAGATAAATATTAAAAAGCAGATCAGTCTCTGAGTTGTTTTGAGAAGAGCAGGAAGTTGAACGTTGTGCCTGTTGCAATGGAGGTTACCAACAGTGTTGACACTAGTAATTGAGCAGTTGATTTCACAATCCTTAGATTGGTTGAGATTCTGTAATTCTGATTCCTTTTGACGATGATTGAATTCCAGCATTCAGGGTGATAGTCCTTTTGTTGTCCTGTATTCTTTTGCCTGTTAAGAATACTCTGAGTAGAAAGTATCATCCTTTACCTGCAGCACAGGGGTCACAGCAAATAGGATGATCCCTGCTATGAAGGGGTTGTCTTACAAGCAAAGATTAAACAGGTTAGGACTCTATTCACTGGAATTTAGAAAAATGGTCTTCACAGTATAGTTATCTTTCATTTTGACTCCCTCCCTTTCTTAATAAAGGTTGGTACAATGGCAGTTTTCCAAGCATCTAGACCTTTTCCAGAATCTGATAATTCTTGGAAGATTATCACCAGTGATTCCGCTATCTCAGTAGCTACTTCTTACAATGCAACCTATCAGGTCAGCAGACATATGAGCATGTAGCTCCATTAGTTTCTTCAGCGTGTTGTCTCTGGTGATAGTTTTGTTTATTTCCTCCCCCTCTTCCCCTGCCCTTTCATTAGTCCCTTCATCATTTAGTATTTTTGGAATGCTATTAGTATCATAGAATCCCTACAGTGTGGAAACAGGCCCTTCGGCCCAACAAGTCCACACCGAACCTCAGAGCATCCCACCCAGACCCATTCCCCTATATCCCACCTAATCTACACATCCCTGAACACTATGGGCAATTTAGCATGGCCAATTCACCTAGCCTGCACATCTTTGGACTGTGGGAGGAAACTAGAGCACCTGGAGGAAACCCACAAAGACAAGGGGAGAATGTGCAAACTCCACACAGACATTTGCCCAAGGGTGGAATCGAACCAGGTCCCTGGCACTGTGAGGCAGTAGTGCTAACCACTGAGCCACCGTGCTGTGTCTCCTACCTGTAAACCTTCAACCACCCTTACAAAATGTTGGGTCTTCTTTCTTGTGGAAGACATTCTTATCTAAGCTAAATCTTTTGATTGTTTTGGGGACTGATGATTTAAATCCTCAAAAGAAGCCTCCCCAAAATTTACAATGATAACAAATGCACACATTTCTGTACTAAAGCAGTACAACTCAAGAAATTAGTTCAAAGTGATGATTTACCCAATCAAAATTTTTTTTCTGTGTTCAAATCACAGAAACAGCTCCTGATTTGTTATAACCAAAGCCTGGACAAGGTTCTCCAATTGATTACAGGATTCCCCAAACTGTTAAGGTCCTAGGTAAGGAGGAATAAACTGTCTTATTTATTGACCCACCCTTAAATTGGTTATGACAAGATCATTTTTTCTAAAAATCCCTTTCCTTGTTTATACCTTACTCCCGGACCCACATTAACTTATGTTTTAAGAGGAACCAATTTAACCAGGTGATTAGCACTAGGTTATAGAAATGGCACAGGCATAATGTGCCAAATGGCCTCTTTCTGTGATTCAGCAAATTTCTCCAGAGTTTAGAAGAATCAGAAGTGATCTAATTGAAAATACAACATTCTGAAGGAGCTTTGCAGAATGGGCCTTGTTATCTTAGTTCTCTTGGCTGAGGAATCTAAAACACAGGGACATTGTTTCAAGATATGTGGTCATTAATTTAGGACTGAGATGAGAATAATTTTCACTCGGGAATTGTGAATATTCTGATTTCTCCACTCCAGACAGTCACAGAATCATAAGAGCACAGAAACAGACCCTTCGGTCCAACCAGTCCATGCCGAACATAATCCCAATCTAAACTAATTCTGCCTGCCTGCTCCTGGCCCATATCCCTACAAACCTTCCCTATTCATGTACTTAACCCAAGTGTCTTTTCAATGTTGCAACTGTGCCCACATTCACCACTTCCTCAGAAAGTTCATTCCAAACACGAACCACCCTCTTATGTAAAAAATATGCCCCTCATGTCTTTTTAAAATCTCTCTCCTCTCACCTTAAAAAATGCATCCCCTAGTCCTGAGATCCCCCATCTTAGGGAAAAGACACCTACCATTAACCATATTTAGACCCCTCATGATTTTATAAACCTCTTTAAGGCCACCTTTCAACCTCCTATGATGCAGTGAAGAAAGTCCCAGCCCATTCAGCCTTTTTTTAAATAACTCAAACCTTCCATACCTGGCAACATTCTGGTAAATCTCTTCCGAACCCTTGCCAGTTAATAATGTCCTTCCTATAACTGTGCAACTAGAACAGGACTGTGGAGAGATTTTTGGTCTCTCAGATAATCAAGGGATATGTGGAGCAGGCAGGACGGTGGAGTTGAAGCCCAAGATCAGTCAAGATAATTCTGAATGGCAGAGTCTGTTCCTGCTCATATTTCTTGTGTTCTTGTATCTACAATGAAGCACATCATGTAACAACTCTGTGTCAGAGTTTGTGCTGCACATGCAGGTCCACCCACCACTCCTCATCTAACAATTGTGGTATTGTGGCTTCTGAAAATTGCTACCTGTGAAATCCACAGCGTTTGAATGCCAAAGGACAAATTTAAATGTATATTTTGCACAGTCAATGAATACGACAATAGAAATGTTAGAAATCTAATGAAAACCAACACTGGAAGGATGAGGGCAAAGGTTTTGGGAACACAGTCTTTATGTCTCCTTCTAAGTCACTCACTATTCCACCTTGGAACTACCTTGTTGTTCCTTTGCTCAATGTCACTGGATTAAAATCCTTGAACCCCTTCCCTAACAGCAGAGTGGGTGTACTCTGGGAGAGCTCCCAGATTTCAATTAATTAGAAATCACTAAATAAGCAGGAATTTCTACTTTTATATTCTATTCTCATTATAGTGAACCTTGAAAATGTTTCACATTGTTGAAAGAAACGTATCTAAATTTTCAACTTTATATTAAGTTCATAATTACTGCTCAGCTCCCTCATTGGCCTTTAATTAGTTCAACATTACATTTCTGCATTAGAATGAGAAATGTCACAGACTAAAACGATACACTTTTGGAAGTCAGTGATTTTTACCATTTTCCTTAGTCATCTGCATTAGTCATTATTTTGCTACCTGTAAATTTCCATATTAGAAGTGAAGAGTTTCAGTTTGTATTTCCTGATTTGCTGACTATGATGATATTTCAAAGTAACTGGCTGTTGCCATGGTTTCTGGTATCACTGCCAGCGCATGCTTCATGATTCTATTGACAGTTCCAGATTCAAACTGATATCGGAAAAGGGGAAATACATGTCACAGATTGATTTTTTTTAACCTGTACAACAATACCCAAAACAAAAATTGTGTCAAACACACCTGAAAAAATGAATTCACTATGCATGTGAGCATTGACGCATAACTGAATGGAAAGTTCCTGAAACTTGCAGTTTATGAGTATCTCTTAGTCCCTGGATGGCACCTGATATACCATCCAGCGTATTAATTGGAACTAAAAAAATGAAGGCTAGGGAACTCGGGGGAGATAAATATTGATGCCTTGTAAACAGTCCACATTACAGAAATAGTGCTGGAGGTCTTAAAAAAAAATGAAGATGGATAAATCTCCAGTACCCGATCAAGTCCAATCTAGGAGATGGTGGGAGGTTAGGGAAGAAATTACGGGGCCCCCAGCAGACATATTTGCATCACCTACAGGCACAGATGAGGTACTTTAGGACTGGAGGCTGACTAATGTTGTGCCTTTATTTAAGAAAGGCTGTAAGGAAAAGACTGGGAATGTAGACCATAGAATTTGACATCAGTGGTGGGTAAGTTGTTGGAAGGGATTCTGAGACAAGATTTACATGCATTTGGAGAGGCAAGGGTGGATTAGGGACAGTCAGCATGGCTTTCTTGATGGGAAACAGTTTCTCACAAAATTGATTGAGTTTTTCGAGGACATAACCAAAAAGATTGCGGGCAGAACAGTAGACATTGACTACATGGATTTTAGTAAAGCCTTTGACAAAGTTCTGCATGGTAGACTAATTAGTGAAGTTAAATCACATGGGATTCATGGAGAGCTTGCCAATGGATACAAAACTGGTTTGATGGTAGGAGACAGAGGGTGGTCCTGGAAGGTTGCTTTTCAGACTGGAGTCCTGTGACCAGCCGTGTTCCACAGGAATCAGTACTGGGTCCACTTTTGTTTGTAATTTATATAGACGATTTAGATGAGAATTTAGGAGGCATGGTTATTAAGTTTGCGGACAACACCAACATTGGTGGTATTGTCAACAGTGAAGAAGGTTAGCACTGCTGCCTCACAGCGCCAGGGACCCGGGTTCAACCCTCAGGTGACTGTCTGTGTGGAGTATGCACATTCTCCCCGTGTCTGCGTGGGTTTCCTCCGGCTGCTCTGGTTTCCTCCCACAGTCCAAAGATATGCAGGTCAGATGGATTGGCCATGCCAAATTGGCCATAGTGTTCAGGACGTGTAGCTTAGGTGGGCTATAGCAGGATGGGTCTGGATGGGATGCTCCAAGTGTCAGTGTGGATTTGTTGGGCCGAAGGGCCTGTTTGCACACTGTAGGGATTCTATGATCTACGATTACAAAGGGATCTTGATCAATTGGCTAATGGGTTGATAAATGGTAGATGGAGTTTAATTTGGAAAAATGCGAGGTACTGCATTGTGGAAAAACAAACAAGGGCAGAACTTATATAGTTAATGGTGAGGCCCTGGGTTCTGTTGTTAAATAGCAAGACCTAGGGGTTCAGGCACGTCGTTCTTTGACAGTTGCATCACAGATAGAAAGGGTGGTTAAGAAGGCTTTTAGCTCACTTGCCTTCATTACTCAGACCATTGAGTATAAGAGTTGGGATGTCTTTTTGAGGTTCTACAGGACGTTGTTAAGGCCACTTTGAGTACTGTGTTCTGGTCCTACTAGACGAAGGATATTATTAAATTGGAGAGAGTTCAGAAAAGATTTACCAGGATGTTGCTGGGACTGGAGGGTTTGAGTTACAATAAGAGGCTGAGACTTTTTCCACTGGAGCATAGAAGGCTGAAGGGTGACGTTATAGAAGTTTATTAAATCATGAGGGGCCTATAGAAGGTGAACGGAAGGGGTCTTTTCTCTCAAATGGGGGAGTTCAAAACTAGGGGGTATATTTTAAAGGTGAGAAGAGAAAGATTTAAAAGGGACCAGAGGGACAACTTTTTCCACAGCGGGTGATTCATGTATGGAATGAACTGCCAGAGGAACTGGTAGTCAACATTTAAAAGACATCTGGATAGGCCGAACGCAGGCAAGTGGGACTAGTTTAATTTGGGAAACTTGATCGGCATGGACGAGTTGGATGGGAGGATCTCTTTCCATGCTGTATGACTCTATGAACCTGTTGCCAAGTAGTGCATTAACGATAGTGTAGTTGTGAACTTAATGTTACATTTCCACAAAATTTGACCAAATATTACAACTTTAAAGCAGACTGACTGCAAAACTGGGAGACTGTAAATCAGTAAAATTTTGCCCATATTTTGTTTTTCTATTTCCAAAAATAAATTTTAAATAGCTGTGGATGCTGGAATTCTGAAAAAGAATATGTTTGAAGCACGCAGCAGGCCAATCATCAGCTGAAGAGAAGACATACAAGTCAGCTGTCAAGTGTTGAACCCTTCGTAGAACCTAGTTAATCCATGTGCAGCTTGCTCAGTTTTCAGTAGCTGAATGTTACAGCACAAGTTATCTAATTGTATTTAAAGACCAAGATTATTTTTAACAGCAGCAAGTATACAGGGATTTGAAGCAACTGGAGAGAAGATCAGTCACCAGGGAGCTTGTGGCACATTGGCAATACTAACTCTGCGCCAAGGCACCTGAACTGAAGTCCCCATCTTCTCCAGAGACGTACAGTAACTTTTCTGAACAAGCTGCAATAGGAACAATAGGAAATAGCTAGTGTTCCAGTTTAGGGGCATCCAGCAGCAATATCCCTACCCTCTGGGTTAGAGGGCTTGGGTTCAAGTCCCATTTGTTCCAGAGAAGCATATTAACATTTTAAATCAACTGTTCAGTGAAAGTAAATGGATAGATCATTCATGACTTGATGAAATGGCAGGATAGGCTTTATAGATGAATGCCATACTGCGGTTCCGACATTCACCCAAAAAAAGGGGAGAAATAAGATTTCAGTGTGTGTAAAGAAAGGGTGATATTGAAGTGAATGAATGATGGTGCCAGTACTGATGTCCTTTTGGGTTTTGTATTCTTACAGGGGAGCACAGAGCACTGAATGACCAGCCATAGGTTTAGGGCCATGGAGTGTTCCTGGAAAGCGGTGCTGCTGTTGGTCGTCGCCTCGCTGACCATACAGTACACGGCCATCCGAAAGTTCATCGCTAAGCCGTTCACCATCTGCCGCGTCCCCAAGCATACGGGCTGCGGCCCAGGTCCTGGTGCGCCCTGTGAGCCCCAGCGCCGGGCAGTCAGCCACATCCTGATCCTGGCCACCACCCGGAGTGGCTCGTCTTTCATCGGGCAGCTGCTGAACCAGCACTCAGACATTTTCTACCTGTTTGAGCCGCTGTACCATGTGCAGACCACGCTGGGAGCCGCGGGAGGCGGCTCCAGGGGCAGGCCTTCGTCCTCGACCTCGGCCGCGGGCAGGCGCTTGCTTCTCGGCGCGTACCGCGACCTGCTGCGGGGACTCTTCGAGTGCCGGCTCCACGAGTTGGAGGCTTACATCAAACCGGCTCCGGAGCAACATCGGACCCAGCGGCTCTTCCGCCGAGGGGCCAGCAAAGCGCTGTGCTCGCCGCCTGTCTGCGCTCCGGCCACCTCGACGCCGAGGCCTCCGGCCAGGCCGGGAATGCAGACCTCGGACAGAGAGGGCGACAGCAATGACGGGGAAGGCGCTCCATCAGAGCGCTGGGAGGAAGGCGAGTGCGTGCGGCGGTGCGGTGCCCTAAACCTGACCGAGGCTTCCCGGGCCTGCATTCTGAGGCCTCACGTCGCCATCAAGACGGTGCGAATCCCCGCCATCGGCGACCTCAAGGCGCTGGTCGAAGACCCTCGCCTCAACCTCAAGGTGATCCAGTTGGTGCGCGACCCCCGCGGCATCCTGTCGTCCCGCATCGACACCTTCCCGGACAGTTTCCGCGCCTGGAAAATATGGCGCAATAGCGGGCGCAGGCCTTTCAACCTGGACGCGTCGCACCTGAACGCCACCTGCCAGGATTTCCTGCAGTCGGTGGGGACCGGCCTAGCCCGGCCCGACTGGCTCAAAGGCCGTTATATGTTGGTCCGTTACGAGGACCTGGCCCGCGAGCCTGAGCGGAAGACGCGCGAGATGTACCGCTTTCTGGGCGTCGCCATGGATACCAACGTGCGGCGTTGGATCGTCCACAACACCCGCGGGCCCGGAGCGTCGGGCAACCACAAGTTCGCCACGGTGCGGGACTCGGCGGCCACGGCCGAGGGCTGGAGGTTCAAACTGAGCTACGACATGGTGGAGCTAGTGCAGAACCTGTGTAACCTGACCCTGGCCCAGCTCGGTTACAGAATAGTCAACTCGCCCGAGGAGCTGAGAAACACGTCCGTCAGCCTCGCTGAGGACAGGACCTTTCTGCCTTTTTTGTAATTGTAAATAGTTCGTGCCAGTGAGTGATATATTTTTGATAGGGGGGGGGGGGAGAAATGTTTTTAACTGGTTGAATTTTGCTTTGCAACCCCTTTTCCAAAACACACACACAAGATTTAGGAGCAAATTACTGCAGATGCTGGAATCTGTAGCGAAAACAAATTCTTTTAACCAGAGTAACCACATGCCCCTTCCTTAATTGTCCAGTGGTTTTAATGTTCTGGGGACCAAGGTTTAAATGCTGCCATGGCAGATGGTGTAATATGAATTTATCAAGGAAAATCTGGAATTCAGGATCTAAAGGTGACCATGAATCTATTGACAATTGTTGGACAAAGTACAATCTGGTTCACTAATGTCCTTTAGGGAAGGAGACTGTCCTTACCTGATCTGGCCTACATGTGACTCTAGGTCCTCTAGGCAATTAAGGATGGGCAATGAATGCTGGCTTAGGCAGCGACACTCTTTTCCTGTCAATGAATTAAAAAAAAGACCTCCCTCCTTCAGAAGGAAAAAAATTCTTCCTTAACACATTAATGAGAAGTAGGTCACCCATCACATCTACGCTACCATTTAGTGGGATCAGGGCTGACCTGATAATCTTCAACTCCACTTTCCCCTTCACTCTCTACTCATGCACTGCTTTAAGATTGATTTATTCTTCCTTACCGAATAAAATTATTCTTGACTGTCAGTCTCCAGTACATTGATACCTAATAAACAACTACTCAAAGATTATTGTTAGGAGGACTATTTATCTTCAACACCAATGATTTTCTCCAGGGTTTGCTCAAGAGTAGTGCCCTAGAAGAGGCTCCAGGTAAGGCCCGGACTGTTAGCAACCCTAAAATATATTACAGACTCTCAAACAACCCTCCCTGATACACTGATTCCTTTTGTTGCACAAGTTTTCAGGGTTACTGGTTGGCAGAAGTGGAAGGTCAAAAACATTTTCAAAACATCCCAACCAAAATATATTTTAATGTGAATAAAATGTTTATAAAAATACTGAATATTTTTTGAATGCACTGCATCTTTCTAAGATGTCAAATTATCTTCAATACAGAAATGTTGGTTCCTTTTTAAGTATTTTTCACACTATTGCAAATGGCTCAATTATCCATTTTGTCTCCCCTGAGGCTGTCTTGTGGATTTTAACGTTCCGCATAAATGATGACAGAGCATCCAAGATTCAGTGCCAAAACATGCAATTGCTTGTATTTAAGTAATTTAGTTCAAGAATCGTATTGTGAAAAGAAACAGTACAAAATGGATTCGGGAAAGAAAATAAAATGAAACCAGTGTTGTCCAGTACCTGATACGAAAGCCATATGTGGCTAATTGGGAATCCATATCGGCTAATTACATCTCTGGTGAATAAATACAAAAATTAGTAATAGACAGTCATTGGGTGTGTGATCTCAAAACACAATCGCACGGCCTATACCTGTGAACTTAACCTTTTTGTCTGTTTGTCAGTAAAATGGTGGTACAAAAAGCATTGTCCAAGTGATTTTTTTGATCGTGCTTTACTTCCTATGTTATTGAATGGTACTAGAGTAAATATACGTGTGATGTACAGTTACTTCTATTATGTGTACTACATTTTCTGTAAAACTTGCGCATGATGTTGTGGCCCTGGATTTTTAAATTTGCAAATTCAATTTCCTAGTGATTGAAAGAAATGAACTGAAAGTCAAGATTTCATGTTTTAACACTTACTGTAACAACCCAAACATCATAGATCAAATGTTACCTAACAATTTAATCCATTGAACGAAAAAAAATATATACTTTAGCATTAACTAAGGCAATCAAGATACTCTTTCAATTTCTTCCACTCTGCATCACACTTCTGGTGGATAAAGTCTTGCAAAAGTATTGCAGCTGCCTCATTTCTTGCTACCATGCTAGACTACAACTTACAGTTGCTTTCAAAAGTCAGTTCAGTCAGCCTTAGTCTCAGTCTCCTGCATCCAGCTAATCTCTGCCACCGACTAGTAAGGTCCACCTTGGGACAATGCAAGTTCCTTAAATCTCAAAGATCCTGGTAATTCAGTTCCCATAAGTAGATTGTCACTGAGATCTTACCAACTTCTGCACATCAGTATCTGTCTTGGCAATCTCTGCCCAAGTCTCTCAACAGCAGCTGCCTTTTACAATGTGAAGATGTGAAAACTGTTGCTTGATATTTTTCAATAGATTTCAGTTTAGATTTCTTTCTCTATGACAATCGTACCACAGGCCTATTTCTGAGCTAGAGACCCAATGACCCAATCCAGTGGATTCAAGTTTTAAGACACGATATTATTGGGGTGAGGCCACACAAATGTGGGACTTTACAAGATGATTAAGTATCAATGTAGTCATAATTGTTTTTGTAACACTATCAAAATGCAAATTATCTTCCCAATTCAAGTTTCTTTTTCAATTTCTCCCTGTAATTCAAACTTTTGCTTTTCTAACTTCAGGTTGATTCTTATTGAAGTCTATGTAGCCAAACTTGTGCGTTTACTCCATTTGATCCATTTTCTCCTCAAGATTTAAATGCTGAAAAACAACATTTCACTAATCACCTGTTCTGAAGAAAGGTCATTGGACTTGAAACATTAGCTGTTTTCTTTTCATAGATGCTGTCAGACCTGTTGCATTTCCCCAGAAATTTCTGCGTTTCAGATCTCTAGTATCCATAGTTCTTTGATTTCTTTCAATAATAAGTGCCTTTTTAAACCCTACTTCAAATTACCTCTTAATTTCTCAGCCACTGCTGTCTACTTAACCTTTGTTAACTAGGCTATAGTAGACATCTTCTCTTGCCTGATGCTCTGAACTGTTGAAGTAGTCATGTTGATGTTTTACCAAAAGCAGCAAAAATCTCGTATTTATTTTAACTCAGGGAAATCCCAGTTTTACAGCCTCTGAATTTTGACCTCTAACAGCCTCAATTTGCAGTTCTCATTAAGACCAGTAAAAGCTAAACATGAGTTTTCCAGTAACTACTGGAAGTAAATCGAGTGGTAAGATTTTGCACTTTAAAACTATTACTGTAAGAAGAAACTAAAATCAGGTATGTCAAACATTACTTGTTTTCTGTGTTTTTCTAAATGGGTGGCACAGTGGCTAGCACTGCTGCTTCACAGCACCGGGGCCCGTGTTCGATTCCCCCTCGGCCAGCGGTCTGTGCGGGTTTCCTCTGGGTGCTCCGGTTTCTTCCCCCAGTCCAAAGATGTGTAGATTAGGTGGATTGGCCATGCTAAATTGCCTATAATGTTCAGGGATGTGTAGATTAGGTGCGTTTGGGGAATGGGTCTGGGTGGGATTCTGTAACAGTCAGTACGGGTTTGTTCAGCCAAAGGGCCTGTTTCCACACCAGGGATTCTATGAAAAAGTCATAAAACAAAAAGTACTTTTGCATTAACTGTGCACTGCACCTCTGGCAGATGTATAACAACAAAGAGACCAACACATATGCCACTAGTTTTGAAATGTAATCGTGTGAAAAAAACCACAAATATATATAAATCACACCTTTATCACACATTCAAATGAATGTCATCACTAAGTTTCCCACTATCAACATCCTGGGATTTACCACTGACCAGATACTGAAACTGAACCAACCATATAAACACTGCAAACAAGAGCAGGTCAGAGGCTGGGAACTTTGAGGTGGTTAATTCGCTTCCTGGCTGCTTGAAGTCCTGTCCGCAATCTACAAGACACTTCAGGGGTATGTTGGAATACACTCTACTTCTATTAATCAGTGTAGTGCACAACAATCAAGAAGCTTGACACCATCCAAACATAGACTGGTACTCCACACATCAACTTAAATATATATAACATCTCCATCAACGACACACAGTGACTACAATATCTACCAGATTGAAACAGGGTGGCACGGTGGCTCAGTAGCTAGCATGACCACCTCACAGCATCAGGGACCCAGGTTTGATTCCATTCTGGCTGACTGTGTGGAGTTTGCACGGATTTCTTCCGGATGCTTTGGTTTACTCCCACAGCCCATAGACGTGCAGGTTAGATGGACTGGCCATGCTAAAATTGCCCATACTGTTCAGGGATGTACAGACTTGGTGGATTAGCCATAGGAAATGCAGGGTTATGGAGATGGTGTGGGATGCTCTTCAGAGGGTCATTGTGGACTAGATGGGCCAAATAGCCTGCTTCCAAACTGCAGCGATTCTATGATGGATCCTTAAGTGTATACAGCTGATGTGTCTGTAGACACTGTGGAAATCAGCTCTATACTTAAAGGGAAATATGTTTGAGGATAAATTACACCTCCCATCGCAGTAAAATAAAGTTTACTCCACAAATTGCTAATGTAGACTTTTTACTCCATATCTGGACATATCGGAGAGATAAGCACCCTGTAGTTTGTTATGCACATTGCTAGTTGTGGATCATCTTCTATTCCCTGTCCTCTCTTCTATGGACATTTATTGTCTTCCCATCATTGAGGCTTGATCTCTTGCACAATATTTCAGTATTCATTGTGTTCAAGGGTATGTGAGACCATCCTAAATTGCAACAGGTAGTGGTCACTGTTAATGATTAATTTACATAATCCAGACAGTTTTAGGTAAGAAACCTGACTTGAAAAGTTACTACTGACTACGCAAGCACTTGAAAATAATAAAACGTAGATAATACTGGAAATACTCAGGAGATTAGGCAGCATCGGTCAACAGAGAAATGTGGTTCAGGTCCACATACTTTGTGGCCATTTTGATGAAAGGTCATTTAGCTGAAAGATTGTTTCTTTCCCCACTCATGTTACCTGATCTGTTCTTTATGTAACCTGCAATTTTTGTTAATATTTCAGATTTTCAGTATATGCACTATTTTGCATTTCCTTTGAAAACAGTATTGATGATTCTTTATCAATCAATAGTGAACCAGGTAACAATGAATAAAATAAATATGAATTAGTCAGCTGCTTATTTGCATTTCTGGCATTTGGAAAAAGCAAGTCTAAAAGACAAGATTTCAGAACTTAAAATTTCAACAGTAGAGAATGGATCAATGTTTGGGATGAGGAGTTGTCAAATCTTCAAGGAAAAGTTGACTCCTCTCTGAAATTAAAAGCAAAATTATGGGAACAGGTTGCAAGATGTATCTCCAATCATAAAATCCTTTTTAAAACAATTCATGAAAGACTTGTCATTTCACAAGTATTCCCCTTTCTTTTCTCACTATTTTCTTTGTTGATTTTTTTTGTTGCTCATAGGTATGTTTTACAAATAGTTAACTTTCTAGAACTCTCTCCCTAACAGCACTGTGGTTACACTTGTGATATGGAGGTGCCAGGGTTAGATAGGTTGAACAAAGTCAGAAGTCACACGACACCAGGTTTATTTGGAATCACACAAGCTTTCAGAGCGCAGCCCCTTCATCAGGTGCAGAGAGAGAGCAGGGCACACAGAGTTTATATGGCAGAGAGATCAAAAGATCATACAATTGGTGTGACTGGAGTGTCCAATGATAAGTCTCTGCAGGTGAGCAAGAGTGTTAGATGGTGCATAAAGCGTTTATAAAGTCAATGTCAATGCTGTGCTGTCATGACAATCAGGCAGAGCCATAGAAATATACAAAAGGTGACATCTCAGGTCAGACACTGAATTGTAGGTATGAGGCTTTGTTCAGAGTCTCTGTCTCACAGTTTTATCTGGCTGGTTTTATTCCGAAAGGTGGAATTTATAGGATACTGTACTGACTGAATGTGACTACAAATTGTGTGGTTTTTTTTTTAAACAAAATAGAATGTAATTGCAAACAGACAAACATCATGGATGAAGTGATTCACCCCATAGATTTGTGTGCGCGCTTGTGTGCGAGAGAGAGGGTCTTTGTGAATGTGTATGTGAGAGAGTGCAATAAGTAATTCAAAACTACAAACTAATTAAGGTAGAGGGATCATAATAATTTATCAAGGTGATGCTATCAAAACAGGAAAGTAAGGAAGATTTGACAGATACAGAAGTGTAGTAGGGTCACCTGTAGCATGACATGAATCCAAGATCATGGTTGAGGCAGTCTTCATGGGTACTAAACTTGGTTATCAGTATGCACTCGGCCATCTATGTTGATATGCATCTCGGGGTCCATCTTGGAGGATACTTACCTGAAGATCGGAGGCTGAAGTGTTCCCTGACTGGGAAGGAACATTTCTGTCTGGTGACTGTTGCATGGTGTCCATTCATCCATTGTCGTAGCATCTGCACTGTCTCGCCAATATACCATGTCTTAGGACATCCTTGCCTGCAGCATATGAGATAGACAACATTGGCTAAGTCACAGGAGTATCTGCCATGAACGAAGTGGGTGGTGTTCCCACGTATGATGGTAGTATCCAAGTTGATGATCTGACGAGTCTTGCAGAGGTTGCCATGGCAGCGTTGTCTGGTGTTGTGGTCGATGTTGTCCTGAAGGCTGTGTAATTTGCTGCGAACAATCGTCTGTTTAAGTTTTGGTGGTTGTTTGAAGGCGAGAAGTGGAGGTGTAAGGTGGATCTTGGTGAGATACTCATCGTCATTGATGACATGTTGATGACTGCAAAGAACATGGCGTAGTTTCCCTGCTCCAGGGAAGTACTGGATAACAAAGGGTATTCTATTGGTCTTATCCTGCGTCTGTATTTTGAGGTGGTCATTGCGGTTTTTCACCGTGACATGTCGGAACTTGATATCGATGAGTTGAGCATCATATCCTGTTTTTACAAGGGCAGGACACACATGTATAAATCCATGGGTTGAATCATTTCACCCAAAATGTTTGTTTATTTGCAGATACATTCTATTTTGTTCAAAAAACACACAATTTGTAGTCACAAATTTGACAGTCAGTCAGTCAGTGTGGCATCTTATAAATTCTAGCTTTCAGAATAAAACCAGCATGATTCCTGGTTAAAACTCAGACAGATTCTGAACAAAGCCTCACACCTGCAGTCTGACTTGAGATGTCACCTTTTCAATATTCATACGGCTCTGCCCGATTGTAATGACAGCACAGCATTGACATTGACTTTACAAACATTTTACACACCACCTAAACACTCTTGGTCACCCGCAGAGACATCATCTGACACTCCACTCACACCAGTTGTGTGACCTTTTGATCTCTCTGCCTATAAGCTCGGTGTCTGTGTGCCCTGCCTCTCACTGCACCTGACAAAGGGGCTGTGCTCCGAAAGCTTGTAAGACTCCGAATAAACCTATTGGACTATAACCTGGTGTCATGGGACTTGTGGTTACACCTACACTTCATGGACTGCAGTGAGTTAAGATGTTGGCTCTCCACCATCTTCTCAAGAGTGATTACATGCATACATCTTAGAAACACAGTTTACAAAGTAGTACTGCAGCTCTTTTCCAAAGGAAAAAAGTTGACATGAATGCCTGTGTGCTTTTTAATGGGGACTTTGTTTTGTTTCAAAGTTGAATAATTAAACTGCAACTGAAGTTTTACTCTCAGTTCCAAATTAGATACGAAAACATTTCATTCAGTATACTTCAAAATATATATTTTCTGGTCTGTACTGTGCATTTTATTTTCATCTGTTAATATTTATAATTCAAAATAAAACAATAGGAAATATATAGATTCATGTAAAAGTGAATAAATCAAATGAAGAGAGAACAAAAATCCATTCAGATTAATTGAAAAATAAACTCCTTGAAATCATGGTTCATCAAATATCATTAATGGTACTTTATTGGTTACATTGAGGATAGAAACTCAAGAGTAACGTAAATGATCACTGAAATGCAACCTTTTAAAAAGGGATGAAATAAAAAGGGTAAAGTAAAAGGGATTGAAAATAAGTTCAAAGGGAATCAACGGACAATTGAGATCAGAAGGTAAAACAAATCATCATGCTTACACTATGTGTAATGAAAATGTAATATGCCTGTGGTAGAAAGCTTGCCGAGTGTTCCAGACCAATTGTTTTACGTGTTGAAAATGCAATTTTTTTTTTATACTGACCAAATATCAACTCCTCACAAGATTTCAGTAGACATGTTTTTAATTATATTTTGTTTTTCATAGATAGAATAGACTGGTTTGTTAAAGAACCGAAGTTTGACTATCACAGTGAGAAACTTGTAATGTAACCACAGACATTGTTTCTTTTGCATTTGGCAAGATGATTATTGAATTGACAGTACCTTACTTGCTAAATTTTGGTGAATTAGTTATGCTAATCATTGTGGATGGGAAAATGAAGATAATTTGTGTTAACTGGAGGGTGCCACAGAAGTTTGGAGATTTATAGTTTCTAGCACCTGTCTTAAAATAAAAAACTGAGTTTAAAACTACATATAATACCCTTATGCTGCTGTTAGGCTCTGGCTACTGATCAGATTATTAACTACAGTATGGATTTGCAGTTGGCACTACATTACTCGAACCCAATAGCTGATTTTCCTGGCAAAGTAAGTTTTGGACATATGCAGGCTTGAAATTCTATTCTTGGCTGGTAAACTTGGAATAATTTAATAGCATGCATGGGAGAGCCAGGTTTTTCAAAACATTTTAATCACCTCTGCGTAAGCATGTAAAAAGCCTGCAAAATCTAACAGATTTTCACCAGGTTTGACACTGCGATACAATTATACTTCATGCTGCGTCAAACATGATGTGAGACAGCTTCCGTGAAGGGTTCATTCAATCCTCTCCAGATTCCAACTATCCTGTCTTTTTTGGCTGTGGCGCATAACTGACATTCTAACTGTGCTCCATCCCAATAAATCACCTTGCCAGTACTCAGACCGTTGTACCCGATAGTTTCTTCCCATTAAGTAATAATATTTTGGTGTCGTTATCTATTCTAAAGTTGAAGTGACTTCTTGTTTTAGTTAGGTAGGTGCAGAGAGCTTGAGCCTTATTCTTGAGTGCGAAGTGCTCTGATAATTTTTGGTACTGCAACTATTCTGAACATCTCTGCTGTGCTGCACCTTGTTCAATTGTGGAGCCTACCGCATTTCAGTCAGGGTTTCCCTATATCCAGGGAGTCTGAATCAGTAACATTCTTGTCCTAATACTGCATCCCACATGCACATCAGCTTGACTTGACCTGGTTATAATGACAGTACAGGCCTAAGAAATTTTAATTTCTTAATGGGATGTGCCCAATGTACAGAAAGTCAGAACTTATTACCCATCCTGAAGTGCTCTTCGAAAGGTGTCAGTGAGCCACTTTCTTGAACCATACAATTTGTGTGGTGTCAGTTTAACTTCAGAGGCTAGGAATCATGCGATGAGTAACTCACCTCCTGACTCCCCAAAACCCATGGATCAGGTCAAAGGCATAAGTCAGTGCTGTGATGAAATATCTCACCTGTTTAGATGAGTGCAACTCCAGCAACACCCAAGAAGCTTAATATCCTCCAGGACAAAGCAGTGTTAACATGACATCCACAATTATTCATTCCTTCCACCACCAATTGACAGGAGCAACAGTGTGTACCATCCACAAGATGCATTGCAGAAATTCACCAAGTCTATTGGACAACACGTTCCAAACTCACAGCCACCATCATCTGAAAGGACTAAGGTAGTCAATAGATGTCATTCACCATTGTGACTTGGAAATATATTATTCTTCAGTGTTACAGTGCCAAAATCCAAAGTACTTTGTTGGCTGTGAAGTCTTCGGGGTGTCTGGTTGTAACAAAAGCCACTATGTAAATGTGACCTTTTAAATAGGAAGCTGTTCTGGAAAGAAACAGTTACTTTTTGAAGTATTGATTTATGATTGACAGTTAATGAATGGATGAGAGATTGAGCTTTTTTTTTGACACAGACTTTCTCACATCTTTGGATGCTTTCTTACCCTACTTGTAAGAAAGGAAACCCTTGTTTAATTTACCATACAGTATCTTATCAATTTTCTTAGTTTGTGGCCTCAGGTTCTCGATTCTCCAGCCAAAAGAAGTATTCTTCAAGCATCAACATGTCAACATTATGATTTTATATGTTTCAATTACTCCATCATTAGTCACTGTCAAATCAATACATCCTCATAGGATAATCCTCCCAACCAGGAAACCAGTTTGCTGAACTGATGCTCCTCACAGGCAAGTGTATCCTTCCTTAGATGTGGAGACCAAAACTGCACAGAATGCTCCTGGCGTGGTCTCACCAACGCTGTATACAATTACAGAAAACATGCTTCACTCTTACACTCCAATGCCTTTGCGATAATGGCAAAAATATCACTGTTTTCTCAATCGCTTGCTGTATTTGCATGTTTACTTTGTGATTTGTGTACAAGAACACCAAGTCCCCTCTGGTTTCGAACAGCTCCCAGTCCCTCAACCATTTAAAAATACATTAAAAAAATTCCTACAGAAATGGATAATTTTGCACTTCCTCACTTTATATTCCATCTACCACATGCTTGCTTAACCTATCTAAATTACTTTGCAGTCTCTGCCTCTTCCTGACAGCTTCCTGTCAACGAATCTGGATACATTTCATTTGGTTTCCTAATCTAATTCATTATACACAGCTGAGGCTAAAATTCTGATCCTTACAGTACTTCATAAGTTATTGTCTGTTCAGCCACAAATGATCCATTTATTCCTACTGTCCTCTTGTTATCCATTAACAAATTCTAAAACCATATTAATACATTGCCCTAATCCCATGGCTCTTACTTTTGTGTAACATAATTTGAAAAACTGTCAATAGGTTTGTCAAACAAAGCTTACCTTTAATAAATCTACGTTAACTCTTCCTGATAGTACAGTGATTTTATAAGTGTCCTATCACAGACCATATGATAAATTCTTGATCTTCTCTTGATTATGTCAGACTAAGTGGTCTATCGTTCTGTTTCTCTTTCTCCTTTAATGGCAGTTTTTTTTCCTACTTCATGAGGAGGCTGATCTAGAATCTTGGGAATTCTGGAAGATTAAAGCTAATGCATCCACTGACTTTTGTATCCATCTCTTTTAAAGCACGAGGATGTAGACTATTTAGTCTAGGGGATGTGGTGGCTTTTAGTTTAATTAAGTACGTACTTTTATCTAATATGCTAAATCCCTAATTTTTCACTTGCCCATTGTTCCCCATTGATTTTTAAATGTTCTACTATGAAGACGTTTTAAATATTTGTATCATGCCCCTGTGCCATTTTCTTATTCCTCGTTGTAATTTCTCCTGTCACTGCCTCTAAGAAACAATACTCTCTCTAATCTCTCTTTTAATCTCCTTACTGTGGATATTTTCACAATCCAGTTTTCCGTTTGTGGGTAGTTTATTCTTTTTAGCTACATTATAAACCTCTTCTGTTAATCTGATACTATCTTTAAGTGCTTTTGTTAACAGTTGTGCCACTTCTCTCTGGTTTTTATCCCTTTAACTGGATGTATCTTTCATTTGTTTAATTAGTATGCTCTTCAAATATGTTGCAAAAGGCACAAATGTTTAATTTTATGTTTATTTTAAATATTTGAAATAGGTGTAGGAAGGCCAAAATTGAGCAATAGAAAAGATCATCAAGCTTGCCCCATGTGATGATAACTAAAGCATCATGACCAGCCCACTGTATCTGCACCCTTTCCCTGTGGTCATGTCATCTCCTGGGAGAGCAAAAATCGAGGAAAAAGAATTAGAACCATTAAGGAAACAAAAATCTCTGAAAAGTTCCTTTTTAATCCCCTCAGGTGACTGAAATCAGTCCAGGACATCACATAAGTAAAAGCAAAGTACTGCAGATGCTGGAGATCTGAAATTAAACAGGAAGTGCAAGAGAAGCTCAGCATTTCTGGCAGCATCTGTGGAGAGAGAAACAGGGTTAATGTTTCAAGTCCAGTTCTGAACCAGTTCCAAAGAAGTCATATTGGATTTGAAACTTGAACTCTGTTTTTGTCTCCACACTGATTATGCCAGATGTGCCATCTCCAACACATTTACTTTTATTATGGTTCATCACATGCTTACTATAAAGTGGAGGAACAATTATCAACCAGTTAAAATCAGAAAGGCCTGAAAGACCAGGAGCCTAGTCAGATCTTGCACTATACAGTGTATTCTGTTTGGTTATATTAATAGATTACCAATGATATTAGTCATTGTGTCAGAAACCACACTTAGCTAATGATTGGAACATCATTCAACACAACAGACAATATGCTGTATAATACAGCCAAAATCACCCTCAACAGTTAAACTTGTCATTTAACTAATGTGTTTTTTCCTTCTGGAAATTTACTGTGCACAAAATTAGCTGCCAGACTTATACAACATTGACTACCCTTCAAAACATACTTCATCGACTGTTAACTGCTTTGGGACATCACAAATTGTTCTGTATAAGCAAGCTTTTTACATACATCAGTACAATGGATGCTTGCAGATTTGCCTAGATATTATCACAGTGTGATTATACTTTGCTAATTTTACTTTCTTTAAGCTCCAATTTTTAACCTCTTCTTCAAATCTATGGTTTTTAAAGATGCCATGCCCATGACCACGCAAATCTGGACCCATAATTCCATTTGTAACCTGGTTTTCATTCCAAGAATCATGTTCAATTGTTCTGGTCAAAGTCACCAAGATTATTCTTTGTGACAGTCACTGGGCAGTTGTTTCTTCAAGACTTCCTCAACCTTTCCATAATTTTCAATACAATTGACCACTTCAGCCTCTTCCTCCTCCGGACTTAACATCTATGGTACTGTGTTCCTATGAGCTTCTGGTAAGGTCACTATTTGTGGCCTTTCCCTGATTATCCTTGAGAAGGTGAGGATAAGCCACCTTCTTGAACTGCAGCAATCTGTCTTCTTTTTTAAACAAAGGAGCTTTCGTGTTTTTGAAGCAGAGTTAAAGAAGGAACAGCAAAATGTTCTCAAGTGAGAAAGTGTCTTCATCTAGACTGGAGGGATTGAACGTGTTCAGGAGGGGGTGCCAATCAAATAGTGCTTTACTATGGGCAGTGTTAATCTTCCAATGTTCTTAGAATTCCACTCATCCAGACAAGTGTGAGTATTCCATCACATACCTGACTTGAGTTATTTGCCACAGAATTTGCAGTTTCTGACCTGTTTTAGTATGAGTAGTGCCCAAAAACCACAACAATCTTCTAGTGTTAAGTATGACTTCAGCCAGTGAGAAAAAGTGTTCTCCCTCTGATTCTCATTGCCCTCATTTTACTGCAGAGCCTTGATGCTAAATTAGGTTAAAAGTTTGCTTGATGTTAAGGGACAGTTTATCTCACTAACTCTTGGATTCAACCTTTTTGTTCCTGACTGTATCCTTGGTCAGAACCTAAATTGCACATCAGTGAGCAGGTTCTCTGTGATGAGGTGCTACGTGATAGTACTATTGATGTTCCTTCCAACACTTGGTTGAGGATTGAGGGTGGACTGACAGGACAATTCACAGCTTAATTGGTTTTATCCTGTTTTCTAAGAATAGAACATATTTAGGCAATCTTCAAATTGTTGGTTAGGTTCCTGCAATTTAACTTCAAAGTAGTTGCGCTTGAGGGGGAGTTAGTTATTTTTAAAAATCCATTCATGGGAGAGCTGTGTTGCTAGTTATGTCAGCATTTGTTACTCCAATTTGCATTTCCATCCCTAATTTCCCTGGAGGTGGTAATGAGCTGCCTTCTTGAATACCCATCCTTGGGGTGTAGGGACAATCGCAGTGCTGTTAGGAAGGGTGTTTAAAATTTTGACCTAACAACACTGGATAACAGTAGCAACGTTTAAAAGATATTCGATAGATACATGAATAGGAAAGGTTTAGAAGGATATGGACCAAAAGCAGGCAAATGGGATTAGTTTAGTTTGGGAAACTTGGTCAGCATGGACGAGTTGGGCTGAAGGGTCTGTTCCCATGCTGTAGGACTGAGTAGATAAGCTCAAATGGGAATATTTACTGATACTTGAATTGCCCAGGATTTTGACAGAAGACAGATCCAGTCAGAATTCAGGTTTGGACTTCAATTGTGTCCAGTATGTTCAGCCATTGTTTCATAATCAGGTGGAATAAATCTAATTGGTTGACATCTGGTATTGAGGAAGGTGGTAACCTAAGGAAGAGACTGTGCTGGAGTATCCATTGCAAATGCTTCAACCTGGTTTTTACAATGGGAGGCTGGGTTCCACTAGCATTGAAGATAAGCATGGAAGCCTTGCCTACTCCAGTTAGCTGTTCAATTGCCCACCACCATATACAACTTAATGATAGAGGGATGTAGAGCTTGGATATGATCTGTTGGTTTATAGCAAGCTACTGCTTTGGATGTGCGTACAAGTCGTCCCATGTTGTAGTTTCCTTGTGGTGGCTTGTGCGTGGCCTGCTTGTTTGATTTCTTTATGGCCACCTGCAGTAAGGCCCTGGATGGCATACTAAACCTTTTCCATTCGTTATGTACACTATACATAACATGATACAATGTCACTTTGTCTGTGTATTACAACGACACTGAGACTTGGTTATACATCAAAACGTAGACTAGCAAAAGGACATACAGGAAATAGAAGCGGGTCCATCAAGCCAGCACCACCATTGAATATGACCATGACTAATCATGGACTTCAACTTCACTTTCCTGCCACTCCCTTTATGACTTAATTCCAAGAGACCAAAAATTGGTCTCAGCCTTAACTATAGCCAATCTTAACATGCCAATAACTCACTGGAGGAGACAGTTTTAAAAGGGACACAACTGGTACTAAATCATCATTCCCCTAATCTGAGGCAGTAGCCTATGCTTCACATTCCCTAATCAACGGAAACAGTCTCACAATACCTACCCTGTCAAATCTATTCAGATTTGTTTAAATGAGATCAGGCTCATTCTCCTAAACTTAAGAAACTATAGGCCCAATTTATTCAGATTCTCATCACAGGGCAACTCTATCATCATAATCTACTGAATCTTCACTATAATGCTTCTTTTTCCACAAAAACAGGGACTGAAATTGCACATTTTAAGTATGGTCTCAACAAAAACTTTGCACAATTTTGTTTCATGACTTCTTTATTCTTATAATCCAAACCCCATTTGCACCACAGACCAGCACGCCTGAAGAAGGGTTCCAACTCACTTTGACTTTCCTGCTCCTCAGATGCTGTCTAACCTGCTGTGCTTTTCCAGCTCCACATTTTTTTTGACTCTAGCTTCCAGCATCTGCAGTCCTGTCTACAGGCCAACATGCAATTTACCTAATTTTTGTACCAGCATGCTAAACTTTGAGATCCTTGTATATGCACATCCAAGACCCTTTGAACATTAACCTTTACCAGTTTCATTCCTTTTAAAAGCCAATCTGCTTTTCTTAATCTCTCACTTTCCAAAATTATACCTGATTGAAGGTCTCATCAACAGTGCTTTCAAGCAATACATTCTTGGCAATAACCTGTTCACTGCCCCCCAATTTAGGTTCCACCAGGGCCACTCAGCTCCAGATGTCATTAAAGCTATGGCTCAAATCTGGACGAAACAGCTGAATTCCAGAGATAAGGGTGACTGCCATTGACATGAAAGACATACTTGACCAAGTGTAGCATCAAGGAGCTCTAACAAAATGGGAGTCAGTGAGAATCATGGTGAAACTTACTGTGGACTGGTGTAATACCTGGCACATAGGAAGATTGGTGGCATGGTTAGATGTCGACCATCTCTGCAGAACAGATTTTTCTCATCAACCCAGAATTGTTATTTCACTCCTCTGGAGCAGATGGGATTTTAAATCAGGCCTCCTGGTCCAGGGTAATATCCTAGGGCCAGGTCTTCAGCTGCTTTATTCATGACCTTCACTTCTTCATAAGTTCAGAAGTAGAGATGTTCACTAACGATTGCACTATTTGCTCAGATGCTGAAGCAGTCCATATGAAAATATGACAGGACCGGAGCATCATCCAGGCTGGGGTTGACAAGTGGTAAGTAGCATTCATCCCACACAAATACCAGGCAATGACCATCTCTATCAAGACGGAATTTAACCACTACCGCTTGACATTCAGTTGCATCACCCACTATCAACGAGGAGGGGGTGGGCAGGGGGTGTTACTGGAACTGGACTTTCCATACAAACGCAATGACTATAAGAGCAGGTCAGAGCTTAGAATTACTTCACTTAGCTTAGCTGGCTCGAGTGACACCCAACAGCACAGGATCAACTCCCATAAATCGGCAGAGGTCACCAAGAAGGTTCCACCTTCTTTATATTGCTTCTTGCCTGAGGAAGGGTGAGCCTCAGGTTGCAAACAGCACCAGCTGTCTCTCTAAGTGACCGAATGGTCCTTTGTGACTATGGCAACTTGACCATTGTCTAGTTTTTCATATACACATCTAAAATATCAGTACTGTGCTAGCTCGGAGACAAACAAAACTACTATAGCCTAAAAAGCATTGTACAAGGGAGTACCTCTGCATTTAATTTCCCACTTCTACCAAATTCCCAAAATAGCACTCATTCTTCATCACACTCCTTTGATACTAAATCATGGCTGCAGTCAACAATAGCAGGACTGAAGCCATTGGAATTTTGAAAATTCCAATTGCTCACCCTCCAGTTCACAGTGCTTTAACAGGTTGCACCCAGTGGTGTACTAATTTGTTTAAAGAATCACAAACTCTTTCTACTCGTGATATTATAATTTATCTTCAGTATACTGGTAGTGAAACAGGGTGGAAATTAGAATGGCTGCTGGAAGAAACTGGATTCTGTCCAAGACCAAAATTCCCTTGTGGTGTGCTGGCCTGGACTACTCACAGTACACTGGGTATGATTTCAGCAGAGGTTCACATGGGCTGAAGTGTGACTTCTACCTGACCTCCATCTCCATGGATGTTTTGTGCCCTATGGACTCATGCCAGAAGGAAAAGATTTAAATTATACAATTAGATATACTCAACTGTCATTTATGGTAATTGAAAAAGTAAATTGATCATGATGTACAAGGTCAGTTCATTAACAATTATGCTGGATTCATGATGTGCTCACATTTTGGGAAGGAAAATGTAATTGTAAAAACACAGCACGGGTTTGGAAATGCTAGAAAATGTATTTCAGTTCTATTGTTGAAAAACTGAGAATATTAATATTTAATTGATTAAAGTAATACATACTGTTTTGGACTTTATTTTTCCAGAGTCTGTCAGGCTCAACTCTCCCTATCCGCCCAATCCAATCCCCTATAAAAATACCTTCATCTAGAATCCCAAGAAGTAAAAATTGCATAGATACTAATATCTTTATTCGCTGGTTCCTTAAACAGTAGTGCACTTAAATCATGAAATTATTCTCTGCTCAAGTTTAGGCAGATGAGGTCCTAAAATAGGGCAAGTCTAATGAATTTCAGCAGGGATTTAGGACTAGGGAGAGTGGCTTGTTGGAGAGTGAGGCTACTTCCTTCTGTCCCTATAAAGCAGATTTCCATGGCAACATACTGTTCAGTAGTTGAGGATTTGGTGTTCATCCAGAATTATGGATCTGGCACAGAACCAAAATCACTTCCAGCATCATTTAGAAACCCAAATCTGGATCTCCAGATTGTTTAATTCATTTGCAGCAATGATCTCCTAAATATGTACAACCTTCAGGATATTTTGAATAATATTTGAAGGTAAGATTCAGATAACTAGTAACACATTCTCCCAAATGAACCATAACGAAGACAAATTTGGAATGTAGTCAATATGCAGACTTCTAAAAAGCATAAGGTGTCAGCTGAAAAACCTTTGGGACAGTTGAGATATTAAAAGGAAAGTACAGAATGGTTGAAAGCAGATTAGTAAAGTGTCATGATAAACAGGTGATTTCAGATCGATATAGCATGGTGTGCCCAGGGATTGGCTACTGCTGTTCTTCTTACAGAACAAATTTTGTAATTTGCATATAGGCATAGTACTTGTCATGTCTTGCACATCTATCTCCCACCACTGGGACTGCATTCCATACTTCCATTAACCCCTACATAAAGTACTTGAATCTAAACTCCAGAGAAACATCCATTTTCTAAGTCCAGACAAAAGAGTATGGTCTTGAAATATTAATGTTTTCTCTCCCTATTCATACCACCTGGTCTGCTAAGTGTTTCCAGCAATTTCTGCTTTAATTCCCTTTGTTTTGAAAAAGGCTGAACTTGGGACACCCTAAAAACACATCAAGATTTATTTGGAGATAGTGGGAACTGCCGATGCTAGAGAATGAGATAACAAGGTGTAGAGCTGGATGAACACAGCAGGCCAAGCAGCACCAGAGGAGCAGGAAAGCTGACGTTTCGGGCCTGGATCCTCCTTCATTTTCTGAAGAAGGGTCCAGACCCGAAACGTCCGCTTCCCTGCTCCTCTGATGCTGCTTGGCCTGTTGTGTTCATCCAGCTCTACACCTTGTTATCTCAAGATTTATGGGTGTCCCTCCCTAATTGTCCTTTAAAAAGGATGAGCTGCCATAATTAACCATTATATGGGATAGTATACCCACAGTGGTGTTAGAAAGGGGATTTCATGATTTTGATCTAGAACAATGAAGAAATAGTAATATAGTTCCTAGTCAGTATGATTTGTGTCTTGCTCCCATGCATGTGATGCTATTGTCTTCTGAACGGTAGAGACCATGGGCAGAAGGTGCTGTCAAAGGAGCCATGGTGAGTTGGTGAAGGGCTTCTAATAGATGGCGCACACATTACTTACTATGCTGTAGCTGTGGAGCAGTAGTGAATATTGAATGAGGTACTAATAATGCAGGCATGTTCCTCCCGAATGGTGTCAAGCTTCTCGAGTAATCTTGGAGTTGCACGCATCCAGGCAAATGGAGAGTATGCCATCTTACACCTGACTTGTGCTTTATAAATGATGGACAATCTTTGGTTAGTCGTGTGGCAAATAATTCACCACATAATTCCTGGCCTCTGATCTGCTCTTATACCCACAGTATTTATTCGGCTGGTCTAGTTTCAGTTTAGGGCAACGGCAACTCCCAAGATGTCACTATTGGGGGGGATTAAGCAAAGGTAATGCCATTGAATGTCAAGGAGAAATAATTATATGCTGTTTTGTTGGAAATG
This sequence comes from Ginglymostoma cirratum, assembly GCA_024137785.1. Classification (NCBI taxonomy): domain Eukaryota; kingdom Metazoa; phylum Chordata; class Chondrichthyes; order Orectolobiformes; family Ginglymostomatidae; genus Ginglymostoma; species Ginglymostoma cirratum. The sequence continues at coordinate 19,260,226 of JAHRHZ010000063.1, read as the reverse complement.
GTCATTGTCTCATACACTATTACATCCCACTTTCAGCCCAACGGATATTATCAGAGTCTTGCTAGATATGAAATACTGTTTCAGTACCTGATAATCATGAATGATGCTGAACATTGCACAATTATCAGTAATCCTCCCTATTTCTGACCTGATAGCAGAAGGAAGGTCATTGATGAAGCACTGAAGACAGCTGGGCCTAGGACACTATGTTGAGGACCTCAGATATTGATGGCCTGGGAGTGAATTGTCTGATCTCAAAAAAAAAAAAAAAAACACACAACCATCTTTGAGTGAGGTATGGCCTGAATAAATAGAGTTCTCCTTGATTCTCATGAACTCAGTTCTTACACTTCCTTGATGCGACTTTTTGGACCAAGGCTGCAATAGGGTCAGGACCTGAGTGGCACGAGAAGTGGCACCCAAACAGAGCATAAGTGACCAGGTTATTGTGAGGTAAGTGCCTCTTAAGAATACCACTGATGATACCTCAGTACTAATCAAGAGAAGACAGGTAGAGGCAGTGATTTGTTGGGTTGGACTTGTGCTCTCAGTGGACATCACCCAACTGGGGACAATTTTCTACATTGCCAGGTAGATAGCAGTGCATTGCTGCACTGGAACAACATGGCTACAGCTGCAGTTAATTCTGGAGCACAAGTCCTCAGTTCTACTGCCAGAATGTTGGCAGGCTCAGAACCTTTGCAGGATCCAGAGTCAGCCACTTCTTGATATCACATGGAGTGACTCATATTGGCTAAAGATCAGCATCTATGATTCTGGGGACTTCAGGAAGAGACCTATTGCCATTATGCTTTCTCCACATTTTCACTTCCACAACAATTTATCTATATAGTCCCTTTAATTTAATAAAACATCCCAAAGATGCTTTATAAAAATTACATGTAGCCAAAGGAGATATTAGGACAACCAAAACTTTACGTGAAACAGTTAAGTCTTAACAGGTGACTTAAAATCAGAAAAACAATTTAAACAGATGGAGGAGAGGGTATTCCATTGCTTACGGCCAAGGCAACTGAAGATATGGCCAAGGATGAAGCCTTTGAAATCAGGATGCACATGCAGCCAAAATTAAATATATGCAAATATTTTAGAGGATCGTGGGGCTGAAGGAGATTATAGCTCAAGGGTGAAGGAAGGTCTTGGAGGGATTTCAAAACAAGAACAAGAATTTTAAAGTTAGATTTGCTTGATTGGGAGCCCATATCAGACAGCGAGCACAGTTTTTACAGGGAATAAGGACTATCTGCAAGGTAAGACACAAGCAGCAGTGTTTTGGATGTTCTTAAGCTTACAGAGAATGGAATGTGGGAAGCCAGGAACGCACTGTAATACTCAAGTCATGGACAAGAGCTTCAGTAGCAGGTGAACGGAGATGTTCCAGAGGTGGAAATAGGTAGTCTAGTCGTGACATGAATACAAGTTCAGAAGCTCAGTCAAATGTGACACTAAACTTGTGGACAGACTAGCTTAATATCAGATTTTTGCTAGTGAGGGGGACAAAGTTGGTTACTGGAGAAGGGAGTTTAGACTAGGGACTGAAAATTGCTTCAGTCCTCAGATAAAAATACTCCTCTTCGGCTTGAGAGTTCACTGTTAATCCTATTGCCCAGATATCACTACTATATCTCTGAAACCTCAGTAGGACCTGATACTCCAAATATGGCGCTCTCTCAGTGCCTTGTATAACAATTACATTCAATAGATTTGTGCTTGAACAAACTGGTTAAACTATCATTTGTCACTCTCTTCAAAGTTTGAATCTATCAAGTTTACTTATAGGTTTCACACTCTGAATATGTTGGAAATGTACAACAAGTCTGTCAGCAAAGAGGAAAAATAAAGATGGGGTCACAATATTCTGAAAAAAAGGCCCTTTGTCACAAGTCTTCATTATTTCACAACCCAAAGATTTTTGACATACAAATTAATCAGACTATATGACGTAGATTTCCAATGGTACAGGACATTGTATTCTTTCAAATGAATTATAAAATGATAGATAGATTTGAGTTTAATCAACGTTTAAAGTAAATAAAACCTGCATGTCAGAAATAAGCTAGTTATCCTTCTGATCTCTGAACATTTTTGGTTGTTATTAACCGTTTATTCTTTGGGAAGTAGAGGCATTATGTTTCAAAGGAAAACAGAGAAAATATGCTACATAATATACATTTACTCAGTTTTTCTATCAGAACTTTCAGCAAATACATGAATTTCTAGGTTTTTACTTTTTTTTGAATCTAGCTTTGCCAAGAACCATTTATGCAACTCGCTGTTAAGACAGTTAGTTATTGCGGTCTTAAAATTGATCAGTGTGTAAAAGCAGGAACAAAAACAAAGTTGCTGGAAAAGCTCAGCAGGTCTGGCAGCACCTGTGAAGGAAAAAACAGTTAACGTTTTGGATCCGGTGACCCTTCCTCATTACTGTTCTGAAGGGTTGCCGGACCCGAAACGTTAACTCTTTCTTTCCTTCATAGATGCTGCTAAGCCTGCTGAGCTTTTCCAGCAACTTTGTTTTTGTTCCTGATTTACAGCATCCGCAGTTCTTTCAGTTTTTATCTAGTGTGTAAAAGCAGCCTGGATGCAATTTTCCACCCAACTTTCCTCTCTCCTTACAGGGATTAGCAACGCTTCATCTTGATACCTCATCAGCACTGAGTGAGTAAAGCAGCAACTGCAAAAGTGCCATCTCACCTCAACACCACGATTTCTAATAAAAACAGTGGTCTCTCTTCCAAATATTGAATTCTAGCAACAATGAAAAGAATAACCAATGAAACATTAATTATGAACAAAGTTCTTTCCACCAGCCTTCATACCCAAGACAGGCCTAATAGACAAAGTCACAGAGGGGAAACTAACCATTTTTTGTAGCTTATTAACAAGCGAATTTTTAAGTCTAATCTTCCAAATTTCTGTAAGAATGATTTGGAGCTAGTTAAGGAACAGGTTGAACCACAGAACATTTGATCTTCATTTGCAAGTGTCTCAAATTATTTCATTTGAAAGTCAGGATGCAGTGATTGCTGCAGCACTGCAGTGCAAATCGAGATTCTGTGACATCTTTGAAATCTACGTGATTTCAATTTTTTAAACCAGACAACAGGGCATAACAACCAACCATGCCATATTCCTCTTGCAACTCCACTCTGTCCAGGGCCTTGTTTAGCTCCACTCTTACCCATTTGATCATAGACACCCAGATCACTCCACGACATTTGCACTATCAAGCTGTTTGGCTGACATTCTGTATTGGCAAATCCACAATTTTCTCCAATTAAAAACTGGAAGTCCAAAAGCACCAGCTTTAGCACTACCATAAAATGCTTTACACTCAATTCCTTTTTACCTCTACTTGTATATATTCTACTTCTTCCAATTCAAGATACTTAAGAACACAAGAACCAGGAGGAGTAGGCCATCCGGACCCTCGAGCCTGCCCCGCCATTTAATAAGATCATTGCTGATCTTTTTGAGACTCAGCTCCACTTACCTGCCCACTCACCATAACCCTTAATTCCTTTATTGTTCAAAAATTTATCTAGCCTTGCCTTAAACACATTCAGCGAGGTAGCTTCAACCGCTTCACTGGGCAAGGAATTCCAGATTCACAACCCTTTGGGTGAAGAAGTTTCTCCTGATCTCAGTCCTACATCTGCTTCCCTTTATTTTGAGGTGATGCCCCCTAGTCCTAGTTTCACCTGCTAGTGGAAACAACCTCCCTGCCTCCACCTCATCTATTCCCTTCATAATCTTGTGTTTCTATCAGATCTCCCCTCATTCTTCTGAATTCTGATGAGTATAATCCCAGTCTACTCAGTCTCTCCCCATAATCCAACCCTCTCAACCCTGGAATCATTCCTTGCTATCGTACTTGTTCTATCCCATAGGTACCCCAATGCCTTTTCCTTTTTGCCTGTCCTTTGAAAAAGTACATAACCCTAAAAATTTACCAACTTTGATCTCCTTATAACCATCTCTCTGTAATGGTTAGATCATATCTATTGATCTGTATTGGCATGGTTAATTCATTTATTTTGCTCCAAATACTGCACATACTCAAGCAAAGAGCCATTAATTTTGCCTATTTTACAATTATTTCCCCTTTTGACCCAACTACTGCTGTTTTTCAATGCTTACATCCTCTGTCCTTTCCTGTCCCACTCTGGGTATTACTTTCCAAATAGCTGTCCTGTATTTCTGCTACATCCTCTTTCCTTGTAAGCTGACATCTCCCATTTCTCAAACCCTCCACCCTCACGATTAGAGTCATCTCTACAGCTTGAGTTACTCAATTCACCAGCAGTCTTCAACTATTGTTACTCCACACTCCATAATTCTCTCCTTAAACCCCTTCACATTTAAAATTTCCCTTTCTTTCAGGACACTTATTAAAATCCAAGTCAGTTTTCAAACAGTCTAACATGGCTGCCCTGGTCAGTAATTCATTTTGACCAATATGGTCTTGGAATCACGGTGAAACATTTGTGTCACTACACAATTTATATGCATGCAATCATGGTGTTGGTTAGCTATTAAAGAGTTGAATTAAACTGGCTTGTCAATGTTGACGCCATTAAGAAATTCAAAAGACTTGCATTGTACTGCATCCTCAGAATATCCAAAAGGGGTGTTTTACAATCACTGAAATACCTTTGAAGTACTTCAGAGACGGAAATCATCTTACATTTGGTTGTCATAGAGATAAGTGCACAGAGGCTGATTAAAAGCCACTTTGAGGGAGGATACGGTACACAAATCACAATACTATCCTGGACAAGAGACCAAGTTAGCACACAAAAAGTCCATTAGAAAATTAGTGGTATTGCTAAAATTACTGAACAGCAAGTTAGAAGTGGAACATTTGGAAAATGATTTAAAAATTTAAAACAAAATCAAATATTGACCTCTAATATCAATATATCCCATATTAACATAATGCGTTGCAAAATAAAAGTAACAAAAACAATCCATAGCTTTTGATCAATTCCCCCATTCATTCATCTTTAACACAAAAACTCCACATTAACAACATTACATTTTCACATTCCACGACTGAAATTCTGAAACACAATTGGATCATCAATACAATACAGGTAGACGCAATACAACGTCATGCGCCCAAATATAAAGGAGCTTCAGTAAATTATGATGTATTTAAATTATCGTACTAGATCATAAAGTAGAGTTGTAATACTGCTTGGGTTATCAGTCCTTCACTCAATCCTTTCTATATTTGTTTTGATTAATTATTCTGTGCTTCTAAGGAACACTAACCAAATTATACATGCTGTTTATTTCCAGCTTCTGAGAAACTGGTGGGTCCACCTTCTACAGTAGAAAAGACTTGTGAACTCTACAATAAAATAGTGATTTACTGTGCTACTTCATAGTGGTACACTATTGAGAATGAACACTGTACTATAGCAATAGAGTTGAGTATCAGCCAGACTAGGTCAGGGTAACTAGCACCCTTACCTGGGATGTCTAGTGAACCAACTGAGATTTATTTTAAAAGTTAGGCAGCTTTCATATTATTTTGATGCCAGGATACGAATAACCAGATGTACCAGATTTAAAGTCACAGCTTGCAATGTTGAACTTTCAGGATATTTGTTGAGGACCGTAATCATTCTATTGCTGATTTGAATGGTGAAATCTAACCCTGCAGCAAGACGAAAACCAACATGACATGTAAAACGGCACAATTTATGGGTTTAAAAGTGATTTGAAGCTTCGATTTTTCAAACGCCTTCAAATAATGAGGGAAGATATACAAGCTAAGTGAAAAAGTAAGTGGACATGGTACACCTGTTAGTGACCAGAAAGGACATCACCCTCTGCCAGCAGTAGTGCTGCTGAAGGCAGCACATCCTCTGGAAATACTGGCTAGACCCAATTCTTGGAGCTAGATTATTTTCACAACACAATTAAACCATTAATCTCAACTTTTTTCGCAACATAATTCATCCTCCCAGAGAGATCCTAAATCCTTATCAGTTCGGCAGCTGATTGTTAAGAGATTTCAGGGTTTCTGGAATGTTATTCTGTAAACATATCAGTTTGAATGATTTCATGCTTTTGGTTCAGATTTTGCTCTGTGAACTAACGTTCCTGTTTACTCGTATTGCATTTTCATTTAAAGTAATATTTCAGAATTAACATCTTCATTTCCTTTATTACCTTTTACAAATTCTGCCTTGGTTAGTGACTGCATTTACAATGCAACCTATACCCATGTTCAAAGGAATATAAACTGCAACAGAATGATTTTCCCAACACAAGTATACTGATACTTAGGAATTATTGAAATGCACAAATTATATGAAGCTGAATACAAGTTGGCGATTTTCAAACTTTATTTCCATTAAAATACAGACTTACAGTCTAATTCATTGCTTTCAGGTGTCATATTTGCAAAAATAGTTCTATTATAGACAAAAACTAAATGTTTTGCATTTTGGTCAACAGCAATCAATTTTCTGCTTCAGTCTTAATACATAAACATTAAGGAAATATCAGGTGTACAGAAAAGTGACAGAAAGGCAAATGTGAAGCACAACAGAAAGGAAACAGCACAAATCACAAATGGGGTCACAGTCAACATTTTATTCTAATAACCTGCTGAGCCAGTCATTTATAGCAAGGTACAGTAGTCAAACTATAGTGAGGAATAAGGCTATGCCAACATGTAACCTATGCCAAAGCATTATCGTGTTGCATGTTGCTCCCAGTGCTGAGCTAGTTAGGCATGTAAAATAGAACAAGCAAAAAGCTAACTTGCTGCAAGTAGGAAATACTTTTAAAGACTGGATACTAACTTTACCCAATACAATATTCAAACTTTTCTGCCACTGACACATCTGAAGCAACATTCGCCCGATCATGTCCTGCTTAAAACTGATAAAAAGCAAAGTCAGAATACTAAAAATTAGCCCCATTATCATCAACAGGAACAAGACACGCATATAAAATGCTGCAGGAACCAATACATATATACACTGGTGGCAGAGAGGAGAAATCATTTTTTTCTTTTGATGGTAACAAATGTTTCATTGCCCTCTCAAAAAATTCTGTACATTTCAGTTGAAAGAATCATTAGGCATGTTCTTTATGCATCTGGTATGAGTACTGTCAATTTTGATGTTGCCAATATTTATGTCAGAAGCCCAGAAACAATGCTATACTTTATCAATGGTGACTGTAGTATGGAACCAATGGCTCAGTTTGTCATTTACAGCAAACAGTGAAAAGATATGACATGAGAATCGCACTGGTGATGAGGTCAGGCAGGGAGCAAAGTTTTCCAGAAACACAAAACTCACTTGGTTGCCCCTTTTAAAAAAAATACCAAGCATGTACAAGTATCTAAGCATGCCCAGGTATACTAAAGTCATGATGTTTTTTTAAGGAACAGGCACCCTAAAAACTTGGTCAGTCAATCAGATTTGTCCTTTTTTTTGGGTGTAAAAGGAACCTTGCCGGCAACAGCTGAGCCTACAGCGCTGACTCCACCGGTCACTGCTGACACACTTCCCTTCACCAAGCCGGCACCTGCCACTGGCACTGTGGTTACAGCTGTTTTGGTCAGCTCCAGACTTTTGCTTCCAACCCAAGCCACACCTCCAAGTGTCGCACCTACCGCTCCCTTTGTGATACTGTAAAGTCCACCAGTCACTCTCCAGATCATTCCTGGCTCTTGTATGCCAAGATCCTTCTTGGATTCTATGGGAATGATTCAAACATATGATTACTATAAATAAGACAGCTTTGAAACAATATTCATAAATTCATTCCTAGACTGTAACCTGCTATGGAAAAAGAAAATGAAAAATAAATGTATTTCAGTGCACTTAATTTAAGTTCATCATACAACTGCACTAGTCATAACTTACACCTGACTCGCCCTTCCACCGATTTCTTCCAATGTTTTAAGTCAGTTACTTTTATTAATCCATGACAATACATGGATTACACTGAGTGCATAGATTCTATTTCAAATCAACGTTTATACCCATGACATGCAAAAATACTCAACTTAAAACTGGATACATACAGTTGCAATTCATAGCTCTGATTTAAATTATTGGAATCAGGCGACACAAGTGTAATGCTACTTTTACCCAATTTCAAAAAAGTCTCACACGATTGCAAATATACAGTAATATTACCATTGATGACTATTCTCATCTCAAACAACTTTTCTAATGTAGTTGATTTTAATTTGCCTCAGTAATTAAGATCACCCACTTACAATCTTAAAAAGTCTGAAAAAAGTCAACTTGCTTCTTTAACCAAAAGGCAGTGGTGTAATGCTAATGTCACTGGACCAGTGGTCTAGAATCCCAGGCTGTAATAGCTCACTTTGTAAATAATAAAGACTGAATAAAAATTAGTTCTTGTATTTCTTCAACTGGCTTTCAGGAATAGAACATGGTAGAAGCAGATTAACAGTTTCAAGAAGGATTTGGATAATTACTGAGTCAGAAACAACTGACAGGGCAATGGGGAGAAGGAGACGAGTTGGACCAGCTAATAGGTCAGAGTGTCCTTCACTGACATAATCAATCTATGATTTTCTGCTTCACGCGCTCAGCACTTAAAATCTTTCATACACTGAGGTGTGCCACACTCACTTTTTCAATTATTTATAATCTATTTCAATAACTTGGATGAGAACGATTGTGTTATCTATAAATTTAGCAAAGATAGGCAGGCAACAAAGTTAGGAGACAGACATAAGGAGTCCGAATAAAGGCAAGTTAGTGAGTGGGCAAGAAAATGGCAAATGAACAGTAATATGGGATCTTGTGAAAATGTTCATTTTGTCAGGAAGAACAGCAAAGCAGACAGAACTTGGAGGTACAGAGAGATCTGGATGCAATAATACATGAATCACCACAGTAGTAAGTAGGTACAAGTGATTAGTAACGCATACAGAAGGTTTTCATTTATGGAAAGAGGAATAGAATATCTATATAAGTAGAATAGTGATGTTACAGTTGGAAAGGGCCTTAGTAAGGCCATATACAATCTGCAGTGATCTTACTGAAATATGTACAATCTTGAGGGTAATTGATATGGTGGCTGCAGGAAATGCACTTAAACTTCAGGATAAGACTAGAACTGTGACTCAAGTTTTAGCAGGGAAAATTATCTTCCAGTATCTCTTTCCCACAACGTAGTTGATTGTACAGGCAGCACAGATGAAACTGGGTAAAGGTAACATCACTCACGTGTCCTATAATGCCAGTCGTTTAATGTATATTTCTGTCAATTAGGTTGCCCCGATACATCAAGCTTAGAATAACAGCTGCCATTTTTCACCTTGCAGCAGAAGTACTGACACCCAAACAAATGTATACAAGATTGATATTTTCAAGAGCTTGCAGTAATAAAATTAAATGAAACTGTCTAAATATCTGAACGTTGAACAATCTCTCAACAAATTCAGTACCGTCATTTGTTGGCTGTAATAGTCAATTGGCAATGACCATATGCAGCTTGTTTAGATCTAAGTGACTTCTGCAATCAAAGTATTGTTCTTGTAATAGACTTGTACTTAATTATTATGGTTTCCACATTTCTCAAAAGATCGGCGGTGATTAGCTTTTTTAAAAAAATTGCTGCCAATTGGCCATGCGCAATGAAACAATGGTCAGATAATCTGCTTTAGGTGATGTTGGCTAAGAAATAAATATTGTCCAGATCTTGGGGGATACAGAGAACCCTCTGTTCTTTTTTGATATAATACCACAGACCTTGAGATGTTTCATAACATATAACAAGGGGTTTTAGAAGGGAAAGAAAGAGTAAGCATCTGTTCATTGCAACCAGTATCTCTGCTGCAGTAGACAGCAAATCTGTTATATTTAGGGCACAACTGGAAAGCAATAAACATCAGAAATCTCTCTCCAAGTCTCTAGGTAGTAACCTTCACACCACATAGTCCCATCTAAAACAGCACAAGTGTGCCTACATCAGATAAAGTGCAACAGTTAGAAAGGTAGCTCAGCACTGCCTTCCAAGGGTAATTCCAAGGGCATCAAATGTCGGCCTTCCTCATCAAGAACTAAAAAAAGGATACATGTAAATAATGCCATGGAAATCCTACTTAGAAAGGATAATAAATAAGACATCAAAAATCAGCAGTCAAAATACTGAGAGGGTCTCAGTAAACCGAGTTCAAATTGTCATTCAATATACTTTTGATGAGTTATGATGAATTATAATCTGTAGATTTCAAAACATTTTGAAAACCACTTGTGATTGTCAACAGTCTACATATCAATTCTTGCCAACTCTAAATATAAAATCATCATTAACCATTACTCAATATTTTGCAGGTACTCATCATTTCATAGCAGTTTATTATTTTCTGCATTGCACATCTGTTAAACTCAGCCAAACTGCACATATTATCACCAACGTGGTTGGTGAGGCCACATTTGGAGTATTGGGTACAGTTTTTGGTTATCCTTTCATAGCAAAGACAAAGTTAAATTGGAAAGCGTGCGAAGATGATTTACGAGGATGATGCCAGGACTAGTTGGCCTGAGTTAGAGGGAGAGGTTAACCAGGATAGGACTTTAATCCCTGAAACATAGAGGAATGAGGGGTGACCTTACTGAGGTGTTTCAAATCACGAGGGGCATAGATAGGATAAATGCATATAGTTTTTTCCCCAGGGATGGGGAATTGAAAACTAGAGGGTAAGGTTTAAGGCGCGAGGGAAAAATTTAAGACAGACCTGAGAGGCAACATGTTCACGCAGAGAATTTTTTTATTCTTTCACGGGAGGGCGGCGTCACTGGCCAGGCAGCATTTATTGCCCATCCCTAGTTGCCTGGGGGCAGTTAGAGTCAGAATCAACCACATTGCTGTGGGAGATAAAAGGTACTGCAGATGCTGGAGAATCCGAGATAACAAGCGTGGGGCTGGATGAACACAGCGGGTCAAGCAGCATCATAGGAGCAGGAAAGCTTGACGTTTCGGGCCTAGACCCTTCATCAGAAATGATTTCTGATGAAGGGTCTAGGCCCGAAATGTCAAGTTTTCCATCCAGCCCCACGCTTGTTATCTCACATTGCTGTGGGTCTGGAGTCATATGTAAGTCAGACCAGGTAAGGATGGTAGTTTCCTTCCCTAAAGGACAGTGGTGAGGCAAATGGGGTTTTTCCAACAATTGACAATGAATTCACAGTCATTAGATTCTTAATCTCAGATATTTACTGAATTCAAATTCCACATCTGCCCCAGCATGATTTGAACCAAGGTCCCCAGAACATTATCTGGGTCTCTGGATTAACAGTTCAGCAATAATACCATTAGACCATCACCTCACCTGAATGGTATGTATATGGAATGGGCTGCCAGAGAAAGTGGCTGAGGCAGGTACAACAGCAACATTCTAAAAAATTTGAATAGGTACATGAACGGGAATTGTTTAGAGGGATATGACCCAAATGCAGGCAATTGGATCCAACTGAGCGGGCACCATGGACCAGTTTGAACTGAAGGGCCTGTTTTCACGCTGAATTACTCTGTTACACTAATGACTCAAGTACTCGCTCCATAGGACTCCATACTCGCTCCATTTCCACAAGTCAATCTTATGGTTGGACCTGTGCTTGCAGAAAAAGGTCGTTATTTATGTTATATTAACCAAATGCTGACCCTATAATTTAGATAAGGCATATCAGTTAGCGTCCATGTTCAACTTTAGTATTAAAGTTGCTCTGGTTGCACTGCTCCTCCAAGTGTACTGCCACAGCAGTATTTTGTTCAGAGTTAATTTTTCAAGTACATTTAAAAAAGAAAAAAATGAATTTAGAACTTTAATAGCACATTTTCATAAAATAGACCCATTGAGGCAATAGCTAAAAATTGTTACTGTAACTGTATTAGAGAAGATAATTCATAAATGGACAGGGAATTATCTTCAAACCAGACTACTAAATATCAGTAACAGCTAATTATGACAGTAAGCCCTCAACTATTTAGCTCAAACTGGATGCAAAATACATTGGTAACCACCCTCAATTTCCTATCCCCAAATGAATGAATGTAGTCACATTTGCAATTATTAAAAAAAAAAACTGCAAACATCTAACTTATTTGCATTAATAACTGGGTTAATGGTTTGTACAGGACACTGAAACGTCCGAAAGTTCATCTTCATTTTCTATGAAATGAGGAGCAGAAAGGTGAATAGAAATCAACACAATTTTTGAAGGCTGGGAGGAGCCTTAAGATGAAGCTTCTTTTAAAAAAGGGGTTTTGAAGAGGATAACAGTGCTTATAGAAAAGGCAACCCCAATTCGGTAGGCATCACTGTTTAAATACTGCAATAATTTCTCTTTGTGTGAACCAGTCAACTACATTTTTGTTGCAAATAACAAAAAGATTAACAAGTAACAATACATTTTTTGTGGGAAATAAAAGAAACACAGGGTGCATGATTCTATGTTTGCCCCCCCAACCAAAAAAGTGCCGTGAAGGTTGTCACAATAACTTGGCTTTTCACACTAGTGACTGCAACCAAGAACATTAGAAACTTACTTTCTTTAGAACACTTCAAATAAACTGCAGCCTTGATACTTTCCTAGACACCATTACAACAACTCTGATCAACAGTGTAGTATTTTTCAAGTTGTGAACATTTGGTTCTATTTCCCTCTTCGATGGGGAAATGTAATAGTTTAGTTCAACAGAGATTCACGTTTTGCTGTCTTCAGTGGAATAAACAACAGAAATATGACAACGAGGTTGAGATAGAATTATTCTTTACATTTGGAAAGGACTGAACAACATTGTGACAAAATTTTGCAACCCCTTAAGATGATCTTAAAAGGAGGTTTGGAAGATTGTTCCAAGACCACAATGTATTAGTTCAGGGCACCATGAGTCAGCATGGTACAAAATTGAAAAAAAAAAAGATTGCTGAAAGCATATTTGGGACAATGGGGAATCTAACCTTGCCGTAGAGGACTGTTGTAATTACGGTGCAAGGTTACAATTCTGTCTGAAATAAAATACATGACCATAGATAGTGTAAGGTGTGTACTTAATGCTATTAAAATATACATAGGAAATTTGGAATTTGAGCAGGTGGCACTGCGTTTTGGAGAGTCTCAAGAGGTTTAATGATTAACTTATTAGGTGCCACAGCATAAATTCTAAAAATATGTCTCTGAAATTGATTTGAAAGCAAACTCAATAGGTTAAAGAGAGAACACAGCCAAGGAAATGGCCGAATGGGAGTGGCAAATTCGAAGGGAGTTCTTTTTCTAGATTGGCATTGGTGATCCATCAGATTTCACTAGCAACTAAGCCATAGCAGCCAAAATTCACAGGAAAGTGAATATGCATTTTTTAAAAAAAAACAAACAGCAGCCTGCAAGAACCTACAGGCTCAGCACCTTCATAAATGAAGACAAAGCTGAACCTAATTTAAAGCGAAAGTAAAGCGTTAAGAAAACCTTCTTCAGATCCCCATGACAAAATAATTAATTTTTAATAAATAAGTATAAAATTGTTCAAGGCTCACATATACAAAGAACAGGTTCTGAATAAGGGTCACTGGATCTGAAACCTTAACTCTGCTCAGTCTCCAGATGCTGCCAGACCTGCTTCCTGAATGGCCATGTGGAAAGCATGAGTTACAGCTCCGTTCAATTTAACGCTTGTTTAAGAGTGGCAGTGATTTTAAGCTTGAAAATTCTTATATAGCATTGCCATGTTTAGTTAAATTTGTCTCAAATATGTAGATAGGGCAGATTCTTCGTATACAAGATGAATAGCCAGCATTAAAAAGGGACAATAAACAGCTTTACACATCAATTCAAAACCATCTCCACAACAATTGGAGAACCAAAAGAAAGCTTCACAATAGTTAAAAATAGACAATCATTTTGCATTATCCTAATTTAACTGCTGTCACACGATTGTAAGATAGCATTAAAAATAGTGAAATAATGGGACAATAAACCTTGAAAATTGACCATATTTTCCACAACCAAAATATCCTGGCCCCTTCCAAACCTATGTACAGCCTTTCTGATTTCAACATTGAAAGTATTCCATTTAAAAAGTTAATTTGCTTTTTCCTAAATAGTGTTCCTTCCCCTGCACAAACTTTCATACTTGAAGGGGATAAACAATTTCTCTAGCCTGCTGATTAGGTGGAAGGTTTGTACAATTTTCTGACATCCATTTTGATGGAGATGTGGAAGCAGAAGAAGAGGCTAATCAGACGTTCAAGTGGATGAATAGCCTCAGCACAATGGAATATGGCAACATTCCAAAGTTAAGAAAAATGGGGCACTGCACTGATGTTGTTCCATCTTAGCTAACAAACCTACCTGTAAATTGAACTTACAATTTACAAAGAGCTGAAGATTTGGCCTTGAGGATGAATCCCCACTTTGTCAAAAATAATGCATATATAGCTCAATTAGTATTAGGAATGCAAAAATCCAGGATGCTCCAGAGTAACTACCTGAGCTAGTAGGTACTGCCGATGCTTGAGAATCTGAGATAACAAGGTGCAGAGCTGGATGAACACAGCAGGCCAAGCAGCATCAGAGGAGCAGGAAAGCTGATGTTTCGGGTCGAGACCCTTCTTCAGAAATGGGGCAGGGAAAGGGGATTCTGAAATAAATAGGGAGAGGGGGGGGGAAGCGTATAGAAAATGGATAAAGGAGAAGATAGGTGGAGAGGAGACAGACAGGTCAAAGATGCTGGAATGGAGCCAGTAAAGGTGAGTGCAGGTGGGGAGTTAGGGAGGGGATAGATCAGTCCAGGGAGGACGGACAGGTCAAGGAGGTGGGATCAGGTTAGTGGGTAGGAGATGGGGGTGGGGCTTGAGATGGGAGGAATGGTTAGGGAGGCGGGGACGAGCTAGGCTGGTTTTGAGATGCGGGTTGGGGGGGGGGCGCAGATTTTGAAGCTTGTGAAGTCCACATTGATACCATTGGGCTGCAGGGTTCCCAAGCGAAATACGAGATGCTGTTTCTGCAGCTTTCGGGTGGCATCATTGTGGCAACGCAGAAGGCCCAGGATGGACATGTCGCCCAAGGAGTGGGAGGGGGAGGTGAAATGGTTCGTGACTGGGAGGTGTAGTTGTTTGTTGCGAACCAAGTGTAGGGGTTCCGCAAAGCGGTCCCCAAGCCTCCACTTGGTTACCCTGATGTAGAGAAGGCCAAACAGGAACAGCAGATACAGTATACCACATTAGCAGATGTGCAGGTGAACATCTGTTTGATGTGGAAGGTGTTCTTAGGGCCT
>JAHRHZ010000063.1:19157364-19234787 GCA_024137785.1 Ginglymostoma cirratum | reverse complement strand
GTTTTCTGAAGAAGGGTCTAGGCCCAAAACGTCAGCTTTCCTGCTCCTCTGCTGCTGCTTGGCCTGCCGTGTTCATCCAGCTCTACACCTTGTTATAACCAAAATCTAGCAACTAAAACTAAAAATTGGACCAAGCATCCGTAATTATAGAAAAGGCTTTCCAATTTGTATAAAGCATTCTGTGTATTCTTGTTTCCTAATTTCATTCTTAAATTTTACTTACTGTATTCTAATCAACTGGTTCAGGCACAAACATGAAGCTGGTGAAGCTTAAGTTCGGGCCTTCTGACCCAGAGATAGGGATCTAACATGAAACTTCTCAATCAGAAGAAACACTTTCTAGCTACTAATCTCAGTTGGTCACACTGAGAAAGTTGGATCGCAGATGGATAGGGCACAAGTTTGTTTTTGTTTAGCATTATACTCAATAACTGAACATTTTTGAAAGAGGCTGTCAATGTACCCTGAATGAAACAGCACGCATGTTTGTCAGAGAAAAGAAAAACATGTTCAATTATCCAGAATCTACTCGAAACACACTTTCTACAATTGTACGCAAGTAAGATTTTTGCCCTTCATACAAGCCCTAGAGGCACCCAACCCTCAAATGAACAGCCAATCCTGTCTCCACAATAAAAGCTTCTAGATCAGCTTGCATGGCTGTAATTGGTATCTTTTCAACAAATTTCTGCTTCCATCATCTGCTATTCCTGCAATCCTTAAACAAGCTGATAACTCAGCTCATTAATTACCAGACATGCATTGTTTAAATGAGTCTCCAACAGCCTTGTCGGACGTCTTTCCTCTCTGGTACCTCCACAGTCTTCTGTTTCTGGAGTTTTCTTCAAACCAATTAGGACTTTCTCCCACAACACTGCAACTATTACCAGCAATACCCATTAAGAACCTCTTTCCTTTGACAAGGTATAATCCTATCCATATGAACATATATTTGGGCCCCGAGCTCTCCGGATTATTAGAAGTCAGCAAACACCCGAGTGATCCTCCGGGGGCTTGCTAATCATATAAAATCACACTGATTTCTTAAAGAAAACACTACCTCTAACTCACTGTTCAAAAAGTGACTGGCCTTTCCAAGAAAAACCTTTACAAAAAGCTGAAAAAAAATCTATTTTCCCTTCATTTCAGATCATAAGTTTCAAAATAATGACGTTAGCTTTTGTTATGCAGCTGTTCCCCTTAACATTTTAAACTCAAACCAAATCATTCCATCTTCTAGATTCCACAGGGTACAACTGGAGTTTGTGCAGTCTTCTTTTATCATTCAAATCACTCCAACCCGGTATCATTCAGGTAAATCTCCACTTAACTGCCATTAAAAGTTTCTTTACCCTTCTCAATGTGTGCTGTCCAGTAATGCTCACTGCTCACGAGCCGTTTTCTAACCAGGACTGTGTTTGGTTGCAGTATAACTTCTACCGCCTGCAATCTAATCCTCTATGTATCAAGACCAACATTCCAATAGCCTTTTTCTTTTTATTTCTACCGGATGACATTTTACTGAATTGAAACACGACCACACAGTTAGCTTCTTACCACCTATTCAATATATTTATGTTCAAGTGAATGATCTTACACTAGTTCACATTAAAATCCATTTGCCAGTGTTTTGCATACTTACTTAATCAAATGTCTTTGAAAGTTGATGCTTCCATTGACACTGCTTACGGCATCACAGGCATATGTGGATATATGGCTCTCCATCCCATAACCTAATTCATCAATAGTGAATGATGGCATCTGCAATACATCCATCTTATGGGACACCAATAGTCACTTCTTACCAATGAGGGCTTCCACCTATTATCCACCTTCTCCCTCCCCTGCAATTCGACCAGTGTCCTGACCAACAATTTGTTCTGAATTCCGTGAGCTTCAATTGCAACAGTTTCTAATGAGACATATCAAATCATGACAAAAGTACACATGAACAAACATTACCCAGCCATGACAGTCACCTTTACAACAGATTTGATCAGGTCAATCAGGCAAGATCTACCCTATTAAAAATCCATGCTGTATCTCAGATCTATTGTGTTCATTGATGAGATGTGGGCTTCATGGACCAGGCCTGTATTTATGGCCCATCTCCAATTGCCCTCAAGGTGATAGAAGCAAGCTATCTTCCTGATCACTATAATCCATTTGGTGTAGGTACACCTCCAATGCTTTTAGGGAACGAGTTCCATGATTTCAACACAGCAACAGGGAAGAAAAGGCCATTCTATTTCCAAGTCAGGTTGTTGAGTGGCATGGAGAGGTTATTTCCTAGTGGTGGTGTTTCTATGCATATGCTTCCCTTACCCTTTCAGATGGTAGTGGTAATGGGTTTGGAAGGTTCTGTCTAAAAGGAGCCTTTGTCAATTTCTGCCGTGCATCTTGATGATGTTATACTGCTGATACCGTGGGTTGGTGGTGGAAGAAGTGAATATTTGTGGATGCGGTGCAAATCAAGCAGTTTGTAAACCTTGAAGGGTTGTTGGAGCCGTACTCATGTCAGCAATTGGGAAACATTCCATCATATTCCTTGTGCCTTGTAGATGATCAGGCTTTGGGGAGTCAGGTGATGAATAAGTGCAAAATTCCTAGCCTTTGACCTACTCTTATAGTCAGAGTATTTATTTGGCTGATTAAGTTCAGTTTCTGGTCAATGGTAATCCCCAGGATGTTGATAGTGGGGGAATTCAGCGATGGTAAGGCCATTGAATGTTAAAGGGAAATGCTCATTGCATGGCATTAATGTTGCTTGCCAATTTCCAACACAAGCCTGAATATTGTCCAAATGCAGCAAGACCTGAACGTGGACTGATTCAGAATCTGAGGAGCCACAAATGGACCTGAACATAGGGTATTTGCTAACTTGCTATTTCAGAATTCATGTCCATTAACAACTTTTAATATCACTCCATAAATCATATCTATTAATCCATTAACCCATTAATTCGTGGTTATAATACTGACTGCAGATTTCCGAGTACCAGCCACACCCTATTCAAACTAATTCAGGAGCTCGCCACCATTTCAGATGGCAACCACTTGAAGTTGCGGTTACACACCACTTGAAAGTGCAGTCATGCATAACGTGCTACGTAAACAACCCCATTTAACAAGACCGACATTCCACTCAAAAGGAGCAGTCAGGTACGAAGGCTAAGGAAACTGCACAGACACTCCAGGATGAAACGTTTTGCATCCCCACACCAAAAATTAGAAGAAGGGTCACCAGACCAAAAACGTTAACTATTTTCTCCTTCACAGATGCTGCCAGACCTGCTGAGCTTTTCCAGCAACTTTGTATTTGTTCCAAAAATATAGTGTTGTCTGATATTAAAATCTAACTGTGAATAGGTGCTATTACCAAGCCATTTATCTAAATCCCTCCAGCTAGAATGGCTTCAAGTATCATTCAGAAGGATTGGATTAGCCCTCTTCCTTCAAAGTAAAAGGTTATTTCCCTGCAATCTTTTCCTGTATATTAGGTAACAAGGTACTTGTCCCAAGTTTTTGATTCAACATGTATATAACAAAACATTACCCCACTACTAAAACTAACAAACGCTATGCAATGCAAGCAACCTTTAACCTATTAATAAAACAGCACTATGCCCAGACCCGCACGACCTTGAATGAATGAATGAATGAATGAATGAACCTGACAGCACTACTTGAACAGGTGTGACCACAAAACTGAATGAATGATAGTAAATAGAACCCACAGATGGGCGCAACCATGAAACTAACTAAACAAGCGATAGTAAATAAAAACCACAGACAAATCAAAACTGATTGAAGTCTGAGATAACAAGGTGTAGAGCTGGATGAACACAGCAGGCCAAGCAGCAGAGGAGCAGGAAAGCTGACGTTTCGGCTCTAGACCCTTCCTCAGAGATCTGTGTTCATCCAGCTCTACACCTTGTTATCTCAGATTCTCCAGCATCGGCAGTTCCCACTATCTCTGATAGAAGTCCGAGTTCCTTTCTAAAGGAAAACACAAGATGCCTTTTTCTAATTTGAAAAATCTAACCTGGAAAACAACAAGACCTTTCGAATTATACAAGGGCAAACCAGACATAGACACTAAACTCATTAAAATAATGATTAACACTCAACAATAACTGCTAAAATTTAATGTTTAAACCATCACCGATTTCTTGCAAAACAGTTTTTGTACAATATCTACTGTTTAACACTCAAGTGTTAGAATGTTAATGTATGCTTAAATTCTGAATAAAAAGGCTGCCTTTGAGCTATGATTTTGGGATTCCATTTCACCTTACATCATGCTGCTGTGAATACACAATAAAGAGGCTATTTTTGCCACTCACTGATCCTGGTTGTCTGGTTCTTTGAACGCGATCTCACACCTGCAACTTCTGATTTTATGGAGGGAAACTCATTGATGAAGCAGATCAATGTGGTTGGATGTAGGACACTAATCTGAACAATTTTTGCAGTTTTTGTCCTGCAATGGAGATGTCTGACCTCCAACAATCAACTATCTTATTCAATGGTAGGTGGAGAGTTTGACCCAATTCCCTGTTGACTGCCTAGTTTTGATATGGCTTCATGAAGGCTCACTTGGTCAAATACACAGTCATTAATCAGCTTTTTAAAATCTGGAAAACCAATGACTTTCTTTGTCTGATGCGACAGTTAAAAAGATGGCATAATCCTACAAAAGTACGTTGCTTTACTTCATTATGTATTTCTGAAACAAATTAAAATTAAACCTTATTTTCAATGTTTTGCTATTAGAAGGCTCTATTAGTACTAGTGTTAACCACTGACTTCTAGACTAAGATCACAGCACCATTAAAAGTTTTCTGTATTATGTAAGATAGTTACAGTAGGTAGATTTTAGTATAATGAACCATCCTTTCAGGACCTGGACCAAGGTAGCACTTTAACTGGCACCAAGTCACCAATGAACAGATCATATTGCTGCAGTCACAGTTACGTTTTACACCTTCCATTTTTTTTTTTTCTAAATGCAATTTGAATAATTTTCCTTTGTTTTGTGCCGTTTCATGATACTGAGTCATGCTGGGTACAATATGGGTCATTGGCCCTAAGTGTTTGGTATCTCACCACAGATCCTGTGTCTGGATGTTTCCAACAACGTCTTTCCTTTTAGACTGCCAGTGCCTTCAGTACATTTTGTATGATTTATAATCGATATGCGTACCTTGGGTGTATCATTTAATTGTCCTTTCTTCACCTTAGAAGGTAGCCTAGGCTGAGGCCAGGAGCTATACTGAACAGACCTTTTTCTTGCGCACATCCTTTTGACACATCTGACATGCTGCAACAGACATTACTAAAAGAAACAGAAGATATTCTCACCACTTTCATGACAGAACATCAATGTCAATCGTACCAATCTGATCCTCGACACTAGCTGACTATCTGCTTGACAAAGAACCTGGCAAATAGCATCCAACATTGCACGGACAAAAAAAACCTGAACGGGCCTGTGGAAACTTACTCCCACAGTGAATAGTCACTGTACTTTTTTTGGAAAGCTTTGCTACATATTGGTAGAGTTAGTCCTAGTTTTTTATCTAATAGACAATAGGTGCAGGAGTAGGCCATTCGGCCCTTCGAGCAAGCACCACCACTCATTATGAACATGGCTGATCATCCACAATCAGTATCCTGTTCCTGCCTTATCCCCATAACCCTTGATTCCATTATCTATAACAGCTCTATCCATCTCTTTCTTGAAAGTATCCAGAGACTTGGCCTCCACTGCCTTCTGGGGCACAGCATTCCATTTATCCACCACTCTCTGGGTGAAGAAGTTTTTCCTCAACTCTGTTCTAAATGGCCTACCCCTTATTTTTAAACTGTGTCCTCTGGTTCTGGACTCACCCATCAGCAGAAACATGCTCCCTGCCTCCAGAGTGTCCAATCCCTTAATAATCTTATACGTCTCAATCAGATCCCCTCTCATCCTTCTAAACTCAAGTGTATACAAGCCCAGTCGCTCCAATCTTTCAACATATGATAGTCCCGCCATTCCGGGAATTAACCTCGTGAACCTACGCTGCACTCCCTCAATAGCAAGAATGTCCTTCCTCAAATTTGGAGACCAAAACTGCACACAATACTCCAGGTGCAGTCTCACCAGGGTCCTGTACAGCTGCAGAAGGACCTCTTTGCTCCTATACTCAATTCCTCTTGTTATGAAGGCCAGCATGCCATTAGCTTTCTTCACTGCCTGCTATATCTGCATGCTTGCTTTCATTGACTGATGTACAAGAACACCTAGATCTCGTTGTACTTCCCCTCTACCTAACTTGACTCCATTTAGGTAGTAATCTGCCTTCCTGTTCTTGCCACCAAAGTGGGTAACCTCACATTTGTCCACATTAAACTGCATCTGCCATGCATCCGCCCACTCACCTCGCCTGTCCAACTCACCCTGTATTCTCATAACATCCTCCTCACATTTCACACTGCCACCCAGCTTTGTGTCATCAGTAAAGTTGCTAATATTACTTTTAATGCCTTCATCTAGATCATTAATGTATATTGTAAACAGCTGCGGTCCCAGCACCAAACCTTGCGGTACCCCACTGGTCACCGCCTGCCATTCTGAAAGGGACCCATTTATCGCTACTCTTTGGCTGGCTGACAGGAAGCAATTTTCAATCCAAGTCAGTACTTTGCCCCCAATACCATGTGCCCTAATTTTGCTCACTAATCTCCTATGTGGGACTTTATCAAAGGCTTTCTGAAAGTCCAGGTACACTACATCCACTGGCTCTCCCTTGTCCATCTTCATAGTTACATCCTCAAAAAATTCCAGAAGATTAGTCAAGCACGATTTCCCCTTCATAAATCCATGTTGACTCTGACCTATCCTATTACTGCTATCCAAATAAGTCATAATTTCATCTTTTATAATTGACTCCAGCATCTTTCCCACCACTGACATTAAGCTAACCGGTCTATAGTTCCCTGTTTTCTCTCTCCCTCCTTTCTTGAAAAGTGGGACATTAGCCACCCTCCAATCTGCAGGAACTGATCCTGAATCTATAGAACATTGGAAAATGATTACCAATGTGTCCACGATTTCTGGAGCCACCTCCTTAAGTACTCTGGGATGCAGACCATCAGGTCCCGGGGACTTATCAGCCTTCAGACCTAACAGTCTGTTCAACACCATTTCCTGCCTAATATAAATTCCCTTCAGTTCATCCATTACCCTAGGTCCTTCAGCCACTACTACACCTGGGAGGTTGGATCTGTCTTCACTAAGGAAGACAGATCCAACGTACCTATTCAATTCTTCTGCCATTTCCTTGTTCCCCATAATAAATTCACTTGTTTCTGTCTTCAAGGGCCCAATTTTAGTCTTAACCATTTTATTTCTTTTCACATACCTAAAAAAGCTTTTACTATCCTCCTTTATATTTTTGGCTAGTTTGCCTTCGTACCTCATTTTTTCTCCGCATATTGCCTTTTTAGTTATCTTCTGTTGCTCTTTAAAAGTTTCCCAGTCCTCCGGCTTCCCACTCATCTTTGCTATGTTATACTTCTCTTACCTTTATATAGTCCTTAACTTCCTTCGTCAGCCACGGCCGCCCCTGCCTCCCCTTAGGATCTTTCTTCCTCTTTGGAATGAGCTGATCCTCCACCTTCTGCATTATATCCAGAAATACCTGCCATTGTTGTTCCACTGCCATCGCTGCTAGGGTATTGCACCATTGAACTTTGGCCAGCTCCTCCCTCATAGCTCCATAGTTCCCTTTGTTCAATTGCAATACTGACACTTCCGATTCTCCCTTCTCCCTCTCAAATTGCAGATTAAAACTTATATTATGATCACTACCTCCTAATGGCTCCTTTACTTAGAGGTCCCTGATCACACCCAGTTCATTGCACAACACCAGATCCAAAATTGCCTTCTCCCTGGTAGGCTCCAGTACAAGCTGTTCTAAGAATCCATCTCGGAGGCATTCCACAAACTCCCTTTCTTGGGGTCCACTACCATCCTGATTCTCCCAGTCTACCTGCATGTTGAAATCCCCCATAACAACTGTAGTAATACCTTTGCAACATGCCAATTTCAACTCCTGATTCAACTTACATCCTACATCCAGACTACTGTTTGGGGGCCTGTAGATAACTCCCATTTGGGTCTTTCTACCCTTAGAATTTCTCAGCTCTATCCATACAGACTCTACATCTCCTGATTCTATGTCCCCCCCTCGCAAGGGACTGAATATCATTCCTCACCAACAGGGCCACCCCACCCCTCTGCCCGTCAGTCTGTCCTTTCAATAGCACGTATATAGCCTTGAATATTCATTTCCCAGGCCCTGTCCACTTGAAGCCACGTCTCAGTTATCCCCACAACATCGTACCTGCTAATTTCCAACTGAGCCTCAAGCTCATCCACCTTATTTCTTATGCTTCGTGCATTTATATATAATACTTTTAATTCGTTACTCCCCTCACCCTTCCTATCAATCCCTATATCACTTGGCCATACTGTACGATCCTTTCTTGGATCTTCTGCTCCGTTGATTCTGTTGTCTTTCTTAACTTCTCTTATTCTCACTTTCCCTTTAACTTCATTCTTAAGTTTCCAGTTTGTCCCCTCCCCCACACTACTTAGTTTAAACACACCTGTGTTGCAATGGCAAACCTGCCTGCCAGAATGCTGGTCTCCCACCTATTAAGGTGCAACCTGTCCCCTCTTGTACAATTTATCCTTACCCCAAAACATACCCCAGTGATCTAAGAATGTAAATCCTTGCTTCCTGCACCAGTTTCTCAGCCACACATTCAAGTCCATTATCTCCCTATTCCAGCCCGAGGAACTGGAGCAAAGCACCCTGGAAGTCCTACTTTTCAGCCTTCTTCTGAGTTCTCTGAAATCCTGTTGTAGAATGTCCCTCCTCTTCCTCAGCACAAACGACGTCAGATGCACCACCACCTTTGGCTCTTCACCTTCACCCTTGAGGATTGCCTGCAATCTGTCAGTGACGTCCTGGATTCTGGCACCAGGAAGGCAACACACGATCCTCAAATCTTGCCTGTTGCCGCAAAAACCCCTTTCTGTCCCTCTCACTATGGAGTCCCCTATTACCACGGCTCTTATGTCTTTAAGTACATGAATGGCATCATTTTCTGCATGCAACTCAAACTTTACATTGCTTGCCATGATTGGAGTTATTGTAGCAATTTGAGCTTTTATTTTAAAGGTTAATTTGATTTTAATAAATAATCAGTTTGTCTAACAATAGAATGTGGACTCAATTGTAACGTTTAAAGATCTTTCAAGGTTATAATCAAGGGACCAAGTTGTCAAAGTCTTAAACCATAGGGCTGCTCTCTCATTACAGAGACCCGACTGGTGGTGATTTAACCTGACGGCCATTGCATGAGGGGTTGAGATGGCAAGTCCTTCGTGGTAATCTCAGCCAGTGCAGAAATTGAACCCACAGTCAGCAGCACAGTACTTCACAAACCTACTATCAAGCCAACTATGGAGCAAAGGCAGGCATCCACAGTTTTTATATAGATCAGGCATTAAAGTGCAGAGCAGAGTTGGCCCATAGACTGAATTGTTTACTTGCGTTCCTACAAATACGTGAAAACTAACATGCTTTCTTGTGCACCTAAAGCATGCTACTTGATCAAAAGTATTTATATTTGAAAAAAAACACAGATCTACCCTCAGTTTGCCCACTTTGAGCTACAGTGTTAGAAGTTTCATAAAAAAACCAAGGAAAGATAGTTACTTCCACTATCAATTGACACAGTACTTGATCTTTTAAAAAGATGTTTATGGAGATTAAACTGCATTCTAATTGTTTGATTTGCTTTCTCCAATTATTCAGAATAACTTGCATTTGGAAAAATCCCAAAGGGCAGTACTGTATGTGTAAGTTACACGATTGTGTCTCTAGGTATTCTTTTGCTTCAAATTCATCAGATAATCTGAAAAAGTACAAAAACACTGAACAGGAAAAGCAAAAAAATTACTTTGAATGACCTTTCAATAAGAATGATCATTGACACGAGCAGTGAATGGAGGCAACTGATTTAAATTCTATATCTACTGTACTAAAATGACAGCATTCCTTTATCAAACTTCAACCTAACAGTTTCATGAAAAGGCTAATGAAATCTTGGCTACATACAACACAAAAATCAAACTCAACATGCTTTCATCTGATTAAATCTTATCAAAAGATCTTCATGCATTGAAGATCTTTTTGATTTTTCAAAATTATGTATTATTGCTATAGGTTATTCAAGCAATTTGATATACAAACCAATGTATAAAATATATAATTTCCACACAATTGGCCAATTTTTTTTAATATACATTTATTTCTTCCATCAACATCTCTGGGACAGCGGTAAAAAGCGAAAGAAAGACACATTCAACCATCAGACACTGCACACTTATGTCTCTACGATCAGAGTCAAAGTCAGTCATGGAGAAATATACGCAGGAACTCATCGTCCATATGGTCTTTCCTCTGTAAAGAGTAATTCCTTAAAACTTGTCTACCGGCTAATTTTTTGGTCATCTCAATGTCTCCTTCTGTAGTTCAACAGCATTTTGTTTTTCCTGTTGTTGATATTTTATACTTTGATGTCCGAGTTGTGATGAATTTGAAGCAAAAGAATACCTGGAGAGTCAATGGCGTAACTTACACATGCGGTACTGCCCTTTGATTTTACCAAATGCAATTTTCAACATCCGAGGTATCTGGAGTCTTACTAAAGTTGCTAAATAACTACAAATCAGCTAACACGTTATATTAGAAACCAAAGGAAATTTAAAGATCAATTCTATCCCACAAGAGGTTTTATAACCAATGCAAGTAAAGATTACATTTGTAAAGAAAATAAACTTGTTTCAACAAGTTGCAACAACCCCGTGTAAAAATACCAAAAGCAGTTTTAAATGTTGTTAAACAATGGTAGATTTTGAGACCTAATAGCAAGGTATTATAATGCCATCATTAACCAGCTTGGTGCAGGTTAAGTCACCAAGCAGACATTGTAATGTTAATCTATTACATCTACAAAGTGGGCCCCTTGCTTAAAATGATGCATCGCTTTTTGATTTTTGAATGATAGGTTGAGCGTGCCACATGTGACCATGGCGGACTCCACACCAGGAAACTTGTTCCTGTGTCCTTCACAGCATCCTTTCAATTCAATGATTCACAATGAGGAATATCTTCAGGACTGCAAAGCAAACAGAATGATGTGGGCCTAGTCAATTCCCAATCTGTTCAAGGATCTCAATAGAATGTTGACAAGTGGCTTGTTCTTGGATTTCTGGATTCTGCTGTTCATCTCATATTCAAGATGGATAAGTATTGAAGCAGAAGGTGGTTCTGTTCAATCCTTAACCAGACTTAAAATTGTGCTTTGCCACTATGCTCCATGTTGAATACAGGCCAAATTGATTTCACAAGTTTCCAGAAGAATGCCAACTTCAACATTAAATACAACCCTGTAGCTTGCTTTAAAAGAAGAAAATCTTGCTTTTCAATTCATCATCCTGTGGGTTAGAGATTTTTGCAACTTGCACTCAGTGAAAAGGGAAACCCCACAAAGCATAGACACCAATTCCTAAGACCCCAAAAAAAAACACATGAAAATGAACACTACTGGGGAACTTTCGATCCAAAAGGTAGCTGATGCATCAGGATCAAGATCTAGGTTTGACAGCTTTTGTCTGCTGAAATCTAATGATTTATGGGTGTTCCAGAGAAGTGTTTATCCAGCAATGGTTGGTGGCCCAGAAACATCTGCAAACATCTCTAGCATTCACAACTACTGCTTACTTGATCATGTCTGTCCTTGCCATTGGTGTCTCAATTCTCACCTAAATACCTCAATCCTCCTGTTCTGACATTGGGTCAGTAGACTCGAAACAGTAACTGTTTTCTGTCGACAGGTAATTCCAGACCCACTGATTTTGCCAGCACCTTCTGCTTTTGTCTCAATGCTATGTGTTTACCAAATAGCTACATGCAGAGAAATCAGCTCCTGTCTGAAGCTACTCTTCATTCAAGCAGCACAAAATATTCCATAAACATGACTTTTCCTAGAGGCATAAATGTTGCAGGGACATTAATTTTCTTTGCTTCATTCTGGGTTGCCCTTGCCTGTCAAAACTCGGATTTGGGATTTGCTAAAAATGAATACAACACAGAAGCCAGGAGACAGGAGAACATGTGGGTAAGTCCTTCAGCTTGGATAATTTAGAAGAAAAGGCTTTAAAAAAAAAAAGGCTGTGTTTTTAGGAAATTTTCCACAAGCAAATTGCACTAATGCACCCCAACTAGTCAGTTCACATACCACCCATTTCTTTTAGAGGTGATGCCTGAAGTGTTTCACTTATTAATTGCTAGTCAATTAAAAAACATTGACCACAGTATAGCCCAAAGGAAAGATTCACATCTCTGAACTAAAATGCATCAATTCCCAGACAATTAAAAGGGTATTATGAAAATAAAACACCGCAGTGTTGGAAATATGAACTAGAAACAGAAGATGTTGAAAGCTTGTCGGCAGGTCCGGCAGCATTAGTCAAGAGAGAAACAAAGCTAACCTATCAGGTTGATGACCTGTCAGGAGAATGGCAGTCTATGAATACAGGATAGCTGCTTTCATTACCGTGAAACACTAAAGCACTTTACAGCCAATTGGTAGATTTGTATTCACTTTGTTACACAGGGCAAGAGAGCAACAATTGTAAAAGATACATCACATTTTAAGCAAGGAAAAAGGCACAAATCAGGGGAGGGGGAGGAAAAGGTGCTGAAAGGATTGAAAGTAGGAGAGTTTAAAAATGGAGTAAAGGGAATGGTAGCATGAAATGTAAAATAATAAAGAGAGGTCAAGTGGTTTTGCAAATAGCAACACAATTAACTGCTGCCTATGGACGGGGGTTTGAGTTCGAAAATTCCAGACTATACAAATGTACAATCCAGAACTGTCTAATTGAAAAAAAAAATGAAGTAATGTTTCTTGAGCTTTTTCTGAGCTTCATTAAAAAGGTTTTGGAAGCTGATGACAGAGAACAAGGTGGGAACAGGACAGAGATCTAAAAGTATAGGGTAACTGGAAACTCAGCAAACTTGTGAACTGAACACAGGAGACTTGCAAAGCAATCAGCCAATCTGTGTTTGGTATCTCCAATGCAGAACAAACCACAGGGTAAGCAGTGAACACAACATACCAAAATTGAAATAGATACAGATAAATTCCTTTTGTTCATAAGGACTTTTTGGGGCTCTTGATAGTGAGAAGGGAAAGAGGAAAAGGAAACATGTTGCATCTTTTACAAGAGAAAGGTGGCAAGTGGGAATGTCCTGGGAGGGGGCAAGTGGAAAACCTTGCATGGTAATAAGGCCCTGATTTACTAGGGACATGGAGGTCTGTTGACTAGCACCTCTGTCATTTTTTGAGCTCTTTTGCCTGCTGGGCAGTTACCCAGTTTGACAGGTTGGCCGACATCTGAAAGCCATGATGTTAAAGGTGCCATTGTTGGATTGGAGTGAAGGTCAAAAATCACAACACCAGGTTATAGTACAACAGATTTATTTGAAGACAAGCTTTCAGAGTCTCGCTTCTTCTTCAGGAGGACACCTGCAGAAGGAGTGAGACTCTGAAAGTTTGCGTCTTCAAATAAATTTGTTGCACTATAACCTGGTGTGTGATTTTTGACCTGACATTTGAGAGGGAAGCGGAATGGAACAAAGCCAAAACTGTAGACTGTTGAAGCGGGGGCCGGGGGTGAATGGGGGGCTCTCAGCAATTACAGGACAGTCAGACAAAGAGCAAAGGAAATAAGAACAAGGGCGAGAGGGGACAAGATCTTCAGGAGGAGAGAATGGGGATTCTGAAAAGGCATCATTCCCAGTCGCTGAACTATCACTGAAAAAGACACTTACTTGGGAGAGCAAGCAGCTCCTCTCTCCATCACTGTGTTTTCTGGCTCCTTGTAAACTATTCAGCAAATTACTTGTAAATTGGAGCTCCCAACTAACCACATTTAAACAGACAGCATTTTAAAATCAGTACTCATTCATTTGTCACTTGGAGTTTTTGACACCTCTACCAAAGAGGATGCAACACTGCCTTCATAATTTTGTTGTGCAGAGGCTAGTAAATTCTGTCCACTGACTAGTAATCAAGAGGAGTAGGAGCAAGGCATGGGCTCAAAAACTAAGAACGTGTGTTGAAAGTCAGGTCAAGTCAAGGAATAAAGTTTACATAAATACAAGACTGTAACATATCATTTAGCAACTCAAGACCTTTAGGACCAGTCAAGTGCTGTTAAGTGGAGCAAAATTACAACAAATTACTTCCATATTAACGTAATTACTTCTTCGCAATATAATTTCCTTCACCTATTTGTACATGCTGGGCTATTTTCAGTAATAATGCTAAAGATTGACACAAAGAATACAAAACTTGTAGGTTGCTGGGATATGTGGAATCTGTTACAAATAAGCCTGGAATTCAGTAAACCCACACATTCACACATTTTTCTGAAGGGTCTTAGCCCGAAACATTAGCCTTCCTGCTCCTCTGATGCTGCTTGGCCTGCTGTGTTCAGCCAGCTCTACACTTTGTTATCTCACATTCTCCAGCATTTGCAGTTCCTACTGGCTCTCATTCTCACAAGTTATGGACGATTAAAAAGTATGAGCAGTACAAATTTGGGTTGCTGTAATATTTATAATCTAGAATCTCTGAACAGTAAACCATACAGTGATACATCGACCAACCCCAACAGCAATAGTTTAAGGCCAGGAATTATTTCTCTACAAAGTGATGTTAAAATTAAATAAGTGAAAATCTAACTGCATGAAGACTAATGATTTTTCCTACCTTTAAGCATTTGTGCCGTGCCACATGTTACTTCTATGTGAATTTCAGAGCTATAAGCCAATCATATATACCTCCTGGTCTCTCAATATAGCAAGTATACATTAACTTACACCAACACTTTTCCTCTTATGCCTTTGGAAATGGTGATAATGTGCAAGTTTAGCACAATAGCTTTAATAACAGTGACAAATAGTTTTCTACTTTGAAGAATGCTGCAAAAATGGAAATGTTAAACCTCTCACTCCCACTACAACAATTCCCTCTTGTTCCGACAGGGAAAAGGCACCAGATACAGAAAACATCCCAGACCCGAAATGTCAGCCTTCCAGCTCCTCTGCCTGCTGTGTTCATCCAGCTCTACACTTTGTTATCTCAGATTCTCCAACATCGGCAGTTCCTACTATCTCCAAAAAAATTAGAAATACTCAGTTGATGTAGCACGATCTAAGAGGAGATAATTATGTTTCAGATTCGCATTTCAATGGAAAGATCATCAACCTGTAACAACTGTTTTCTCTCCACAAACAGTACCAGATCAGCTGAGCATTTCCACCTGTTTCTACTTGCCCTCACATTCAGGATTCTCACAGCAATCACATTCTTCCAGTTCTGAAAGGGGATATTGGGTCCAGGGGAGGGGAGGGGGGTGAGTGGTGGTTTTTTTTTTGCTTTCCACAGATGTTGCCAGACCTGCTCGGTTTCTCCAGTCTTTGATTGTGTTTCAGATCTCCAGTATCCGAAGTTCTTTGTTTTATTTTAATCTTATTCTATTTTGTATGCGAGTGGACAATTCACTGCTCATTTATAGTATTCTTGAGAAAAATATGAAACATTTCAGTTCAATCCTGAACACAGAATGTGAACTTGTTTTTAACATTCAAGTGAGCTAAACATATTCAATCCACTGCCAAGTTTCATCTGGAAACAGCAGGACTTTACAAACTGAATTAAAAATATCTGACCAACAATTTAAAATTAAAAAGGGGGAAATCAAAAAGCAAGGCCACGTGGAAAGAAGTGCACATCTACCTAACGTATATACAATTTGTATACAGACTTTCCTACAAAATGGTGTAATACAACTTAAAACCAGACTTCCCCTCCCATGGAGGTTAATGTTTTTGGGTTAACAAGGTGTAGAGCTGGATGAACACAGCAGGCCAAGCAGCATCAGAGGAGCAGGAAGGCTGACGTTTCAGGCCTACATCCTTCTTCAGAAAAAAAAAATACACTTTTGGGTATTCACTTGCAGCAGAAACTGCAAAACGCACACGTTAAGTTAGCTTACATAACAATTACAATTCTGTTCAGTTACAGCAAGTAGAAGGCACAGATTCTGACCACTGTTCATCAGATCAGGAAGCACCCACTTGTTAAAATTCTGATCTGTGTATTTTCAACCAACCGCCAACCTGGCCTGAAGCAAGAGCTCTGGTATAGACAAATGGAGGCACTGCAGGACTCAAGTGGACCATCTGGAAATGCAAGATGAAATGGCTCTAAATATGGTGAGAAGACACGCCTGTGTGGCAGGGAGGAGGGCTGTTAACAAACATGCCTAGTACCAAGGAGGAGTGTCTTAGTGGCTCAGCATTAGCCTTTCATCAGCACAAGCTGGATTTGAACTGCTTTCATGTCATGGCTCAGTCTTCAATCTCTGCTCGGAGGGTCCAATGTGAAATTAACTTGGATAGTCTTAACCCATATAATGGTCAGCTTGATCCTACAATATATATAGCGCAATTTGGCACTAAAGTGGAAAAGTCATTTAGATAGTTCACAAGCGATGTACATAGATCCTGACGATCAACAAATCATTACATTTTGTCTTCTAAAAGTAAGAGTTAAAGCATTTTTGCTATTTGTCCATGCCTGATGCTACACAAATGGACATGCCTCAAGGGGATGAAAAACATTGTTGTTTTAGGCACAAAAGTCATCATACTAGATATAGATTTATGTGCTTACATGAAGCAGTAGGTGGTTAAAGTGCTTTTTGAAATAATGGTTCATGCTGTGGGATGCAGTTTTCACATCTGCAATATCAGCAGGTGTCTTACAATTGTTTCAGCACATTCTCACTACTTGGAAGAGGCTTTACATATCTCATGAATCACAGGAAAGCACAACCCTTCAAGATCTTTTTGACTTTATCAGAGAGCAATCCAGTTAGTTGCTCTTCTCAACTCTTTTCCTGTTGCACTGCAATTTTCTTCTCCTTCAATTGTCTAATTAATTCCCTCTTCAAAGTCAATATTACATCAGAATCCAATGAGGTGGTGCACTTAAAATTCAGCTTATTTGTCAATCACCAAAAACTGTCCCTGTGGTTACTGACACCTCAGAGTAAAAAACAAATTTCCAAGGCTACCTACAAATACTTCATGGTTCAAACACTTCAAAAAAAAAGTCTTTTAGATCCCTTAGTTCCCCGGAGCTTGCTAACCTACACACAATTGCGATCTCATTTTTGCAGCCATTCTTGCAAATCTTTTCTGTATCCCTCCAAAGCCTTCATCACTTTCCAGAAGAGGCTTGCTCTGCATTAGAAAACACTTCAGCTGGGGGTTAAATTATTGTTTTAAACAAGTTTTGCATAACGTCCTTTTTAAAAAGAATATTCTATACCCCCTTTTTTCTAAATTACAAGATCCCATTAGCTTATAGACTGCTCCGTTGACTTGCCTTGTCATCTCCAAAAATGTGTACAACCACAGCCAGACCTCCCTTTTTCAACCCCATTTTAAAATTATATCTTGACAATGTACTGTTTCTCATTCATCCCACAAAAAAATGCAATCACACTTGTTTAATTTCATCTGTGTATCAGCCTAGTTCACCAGCCTGTCCATGTCCTCTTGAAGGTTCTTACCATCATCCTACAGACTGACAGCACTAAGTTACCTGTTTTTTGAACCATGTCCTGTACACTGAAAGGCAGTCACTGATCTATGCTCCTAATGATTAAATAGAAATGTTTTTTCCTTTTTCCATTTTAAAATCAGTTTAATTCACTTTCATTGTTTTGAAAAGAAACAAATACTGCTCCCTCAACATTGCAGCATTTTTATTTTTTCACTTCAGTCTAACCTGAACATATCAAATCCAAAAAACTACTTATGCGGACCAACAGGAGCTTCATTTTTAGCCAAACAGCTTGTGCCCCAAAAGGATCCCAGGAGACAGTAACCGAACAAAAACAAACAAATGCGAGAAATTGAAAAAGAAAGAAAGCAAAGTCAAATAAAACAATACAAAAGGAACTGACATGCATCGTAAAAGAAGGCAACTTTTTTTTAAAAAAAGCAGTATATAAATACAAACAAAAATTTAATAACACCAACCAAAATCACAGACAGTGGAGAATGTGAATCTTTCTCCAGTTTGTGTCCTAATATCACCTTGTCCACAGCATCCACCTCCTAGTCCTTCGATTTGAATCCCAATGAACTGTTGAATACTTAAAAAAACTTTGCTTCCTGGCTCCCGCATTTGGGTAACATGAATAAAAGCTCTTTGGTTACTGTAACCCTCTCTGAAATCTGCTATCACCACTCCTGTTCAAATCATAAATGACACTATGTCTTAGACAAAGGTAAACAATCCCTCTTGATCCTATCAGTCTGCAGCCTTTCATGTGGCGAACCACAACCTTCACCAATGCCGCTCCACAACTAGTAGGGTCTTTCTTGCTTGGTTTCCATCTTATCTCATCACAGTAATTGAATCGTGGCCTTTAAACTACCATCTGTTATTGTAAAACCTCACCTAGACCATTCATTCTTTAGGGAAGGAAATGTGCCATCTTTATCCAGTCTGGCGCATGTGACTCCAAACCTACAGCAACGTGGTTAATGAAATTGTCCTCCCAAGTCTTACAGTCACCCAACTCAAGGGCAAGGATTGGCATTAAGTGCTCATCTTGTTGGTAATGTCCACTTCCCTTTAAAGAACAAACAACTTCCAAATGTCTGATGGAAGTAACCAATTTTATCTCATCACTAGGACCTGCTTGTCAGACCGTGAAGCACAAGGCAAATAGAAATTTCTTTCAACTAGACATTGGGAGGATATGGTCTACAACTCCATGACAAACCCCATTCTATAGCTAGCAACACCATCCTTGTTTTTACTAATTGAGACAGACCTGACTCTTCACAGCCTTGGTGCCATTTTGACTCCAAGGTGAGTCGAATTTTCAGCCAAACATCCATGCTGCTACTGAGAAAAACCATATCCAGCTCGAAAGCATTGCCTGATTTAAGGCAGGGATGCACTTACCTGCTTCGAGAACCACACTGACATGACTAGACTATCCCTATGCATGCCTGGCTGGCTACCCACACTAACTTCTGTCAACATGATCATCTGCTGCCTATGTTCTATCTTTCACAAATCCTCTTCATCCATCATTCCTGTATCTGCTGACCTACCTACACTTAACTCACTTCAATCAACCATTTACAGATCTGGGACACACCAACAGTGAGGGTGGAAAATTTCACACTAAGGGAATATAAAAAAGTAACAATTTGAAATGAAAGTGTCACAAAAATTCTCAAGTTCCTCTCCAAGCCACTCACCATCTTGACTAGGAAGTATACCATCAGATACATTGATGATAGGGGCAGAAGTAGGCTTTCAACTCCTTCTGCCTGCACCATTCATTGCAATCACGGTTGATCTTCAAATTCAATACCCTAATCCCAATTTACCCCCGTATCGTTGATCCCTTTAGCCACAAGAACTACATCTACTCCTTATGGAAAAACATTGTTTTGGTTTCAACCATTCTGTGGTAGTGAATTCCACAGGCTCACCACTCAGCACTTAGTCCTAAAAAAAGTTTATCCCTTATCCTTAAACTATGACCCCTGGTTCTGGAGTCCTCCACTGCTGGGGCCCTCCTTCCGACCTCGTCCTATTACAATTTTGTACGTTTCTGTGAGACCATCCCCCACCTTCATTCTTCTAAACGTCAATGAACACAATCTTAAATTACTCAACTACTCCCCATATGACAGTCCTGCTATCCCAGAAATCAATTTAGTAAACTTTGCTGCACTCTCTATCAAAAACATCCTTCCTCTGATAAAGGAGACCGAAACTACACACAATATACCAAACGTGGCATCACCAATGTCCTACATTTGCAGCATGACATCCTTGCTCCTGAACTCAAATCCTCTTGCTACGAAGGGCAACAAACCATTTGCTTTCTTTACTACATGCTGCACCTGCGCATGTACTTCCAGCAACTGGTGCAGCAGGACATGCAGATTTCATCGAAAATGCTTTTCTCTCAATTTACAGTCAAACGGAATTAGAATTAGATTTGAGAACATAGAACATTACAGCGCAGTACAGGCCCTTCGGCCCTCGATGTTGCGCCCACCTGTGAAACCAATCTGAAGCCCATCTAACCTACACTATTCCATTATCATCCATATGTTTATCCAACGGCCATTTAAATGCCCTTAAAGTTGGCGAGTCTACAACTGCTGCAGGCAAGGCATTCCACGCCCTTACTTCTCTGATTAAAGAATCTACCTCTGACATCTGTCCTATATCCATCACCCCTCAATTTAAAGCTATGTCCCCTCGTGCTAGCCGTCACCATCCGAGGAAAAAGGCTCTCACAGTCCACCCTATCTAATCCTCTGATCATCTTGTATGCCTCTATCAAGTCACCTCTTAACCTTCTTCTCTCTAACGAAAACAGCCTCAAGTCCCTCAGCCTTTCCTCATAAGACCTTCCCTCCAGACCAGGCAACATCCTGGTAAATCTCCTCTGCACCCTTTCCAATGCTTCCACATCCTTCCTATAATGCAGCGACCAGAACTGTATACAATACTCCAAGTGGGGCCGCACCAGAGTTTTGTGCAGCTGCAACATGACCTCACGGCTCCAAAACTCAATCCCTCTACCAATAAAACACCTAACACACCATACACCTTCTTAACAACCCTATCAACCTGTATTCAAGTATCACATGTACTCAAGTATAGCAATACCGAAAACAATTACAAACTCACCAATCTCTGGCTCCATCTTGGTTACAAAAACCAAAATTAAAAAACAACAGAAATAACAGTAAGAGGCAAAAGGAAAGAAGGGCTGAAGGGCCTGTTCCTGTGCTGTACTTCTCTTTTGTTCTTGGACTCTGATGCAGGCACGCAGGCTGCCAATCAATAATCTGCTACCAAAAATGGATTTATCCACATTTATCCACATTATACCACATCTGTCATAGATTTGCCCACTCAGTCATGCTGCAGCATCTCTGCAAACTTGTCTTGGCTCACCCTTCCACCCAGCTTTATGTCAATTGCAAATTGCAATATTACATTTAGCTCTCTCATCTAAATCATCAACAGTCAATAGCTGGGTCTTAGTACTAACCCTTACAGTACACCACTAATTACTACCTGCCTTTCAGAAAAAGATTCATTTATGGGTTTGTAGACCGGAAACAGAATAAAACTATAAATGTAACAGAATTATGTCATTCGGCCCACTGAATTTGTTCCACAATTCAATCATGGCTGATATTATTCTCAATGCTATTCTCCTGCCTTTTCCACTTAACACTTGATCCCCTTCCTAAGCAAGGGCTACCGCTGTCGTAAATACACTCAATGGCTTGACCATCCAGAGACATCTGGCTGAAGAAATTCCTCATCTCCATTTTATAGGGTGGTCCCTTCAATCTGAGACTGTGTCCTCAAGTTCTAGTCTCTCTTCATCTCTGCTCCACCCAGATCATCAGGATTCTTCAAGTTTCAATCAGATCCCTGCCTCATCCTTCTAAACTCCATCGAGTACAGACCCAGAGTCCTCATCCACTCATCCTATGACAAGCCCATCATCCCATGACAAGCCCATCATCCCCAGGATCACTCAAAGCTCCTCTGGACCCTCTCGAAGACAAGTACATTCTTCCTTAGATAAAGGGCCCAAAACTGCTCACGATATTCCAAATGTGGTCTGACCAGAGGCTTACATTACCTCAGCAATACATTGCTGCTCTTTTATTCCAACCCTCTTGAAATTAACGCTAACGATGCATTTGCCTTCCTAACTGACAAATGAGGTTGCATGTAAACCTCAAGAATCCTGGACCAGTTCTGAAGAAGGGTCACTGGACCCTCAACGTTAACTCTGCTTTCATTCCATAGATGCTACCAGACCTGCTGCATTTTTACATCAATTTCTGTTGTTCTTGTTCCATTAGATCCCTGATCAATTCTTCTAGTTACATCCTTGAAGAATTCGTTGTGGTCAAGCACGATTTCCCTTTTGTAAATCCACGTTGACTATAACTGATTCTACCAGTACTCCAGCAAATCTTTGCTAATGAACGCTAGCATTTCTCATACTAGTGACGTCAGACTTATTGGTCTACAACTGTAAGCTTTCCCTTTACCTCCCTTTTGAATTAGTGTGGTTACATTATCTACCCTCCAATCTGTAAGAAGGTCCCAGAGTCTGAAGATGACCACCAGTGGATCTATTACTTATTGGGCCACTTCCTTTACTACTCTGGGATGTGGATTACTAGGCCCTGGTGATTTATCAGCCTTCAATCCCATCAAATACCAAAAATTGTTTCTCTACTAGTACAGATTTGCTTCAGTTTCTCTTTCTCACTAAACGCGGTTTGCAGTATCATTTTTGGTATGTTACTCGTGTTCTCTTTTGTGAAGGCAGAATCAAAGCATAAATTTAGCTCGTCAGCCATTTCTTTGTTCCTCGTTACAAACTCTCCATTTCTGACAGTAAAGGATCTAATTCTTTCTAATTCGATCTTTTTCTCGACATACCTGTAGAAAACTTTTGCAATAAATTAAGCTCAAATTTACGCTCATACTCTATTTCCCTCTTGTTAGTCAACCCCTTGGGTCTTCCTTTATTAAATCCTAAATTGTTCCTAATTCTCAGGTCTCTTGTTTTTCTTGCCAATTTGTATGCTTTTTTGCATCCTTTTCTGATTTCATTCATAAGCCATGGTTTGGCCACTGTTCTCTTTACACTCTTGCCCCAGACAGAAAAAGTAAATTTTGTAGTTCAGCCTTAAAATATTGCCATTGTATAGGCAATGTCATTGCTTTCAGTAACATTTCCCAATCCATCATAGCCAATTCATACCTTATACCATTATAGTTTCTCTTAAGATTCAGGGCCCTAGAGAATCAACTACCTCACTCTCCACCTTCATAGAACCCCTCTAAGGTGAAAGCAGGCCATTCAGCCCCATCAAGCATCCCACCCAGATCCAACCTTCTGCCCTATTCCCATGACAAATCCACCTAACCCACACATCCCTAGACACTTGGCCAATCGACCTAACTTGCACATTTTTGGACCATGGGAGCAAACGAGGGCACCCATAGGAAACCCAGAATGTCTGAAGTTTGCACAGTCACCCAAGGGTGCAATCGAACTTGGGTCCCTGGCACTGAGGCAGCAGGGCTAGCCAATGAGCCACCGTGCAACCCCTAATAAAGAATCTTGACAAAGAACTGTATCATATTTTGGTCACTCATCATTCCTTCAATGTCAGTGGCTCAAAAGCCTGTAACTCCCTTGCTGGTCACATGGTGGGTGTGCCTAATTGACTGCAGCAGTTCAAGACAACTTAGCACCACCCTCTTCGAGATAATTACAGCTGGGCAATAAATACTGACCCAGCCAGCAAAGACCCCATCTCATGAATCAATATAAAAGGATGTATTTCAACCTCATTAGCAGCCAATACAAAATTTAAAAGGAGGAGAATTAACAGAAATTGTGAATTGCAAGTAGAAAAATAATGTTTAAAAATTAAAATTTTCTGCAAGTGAGCTCTGGATAGCAAGGTGAAAATATACTATAATTGTCCTCGAGATACCAGCAAACTTTCAACTACTTCACTTCCATGGTGAAACTTCTCTGAATAATGCTGTTATATGAAGTTTAAAGAGTATGATCTAGCAGCAAAGATGATAACAGCAGCGTGTTCATCAGCATGATTCATGACATGGAGGGGAATTTGGAGAAGATCATGTTCTCAAACACCTGCTGTCCTGGCAAGTGTTGTCCTAGAAACTTGGCAATTTACTATACAGTATCATGTAGAAAGTGCATATTGTAGTTACAACATGCTTCAGATGGAGTGTGGATACCTCAGGGTGGCTACGTGAGGACGTGGATAGGATGCTGACCCAGAGTGCTTCGCCATGAATAATGCTTGGATTCTTGTGAATACCCATTTTATGACATACTCTAGTAGCCATAAAACTGCTGAATCAACTAATTTGGATCACTACGAACAATGAACTGCCTTAAATTTGCTTTCTTCTCATTCAATCTTTCCTATCCAATGCCTTTTTCCTACACTTGCAGGGGCAACTGTACCACAAGCATTTCCAAGCAGCGAGGCCAGGCTTCTGAATTTCTGGTAACAATGCCCTCAACACAGAGCTGCACAAATATGCTTCAACAGGATTTGTTCTTTGACTTTGTCTTCTCCGAAAACAAACAGCTTGCCATTGTTTACCAACACCAAAAACTGAACATCAATAGCACAATGTTGTTTGATTCTACTGCACCAGTGAAGGATAACAATGTGGTACCACTTATTTGTCTGCCAAAACTGATGCAGAAATACCACTAAGACAGCTAGAGAATGCTGCAAGAGGCACTTTTTAAAAGTTTTAAAACACTAATTCAGCACTTAATTGACTTACAATATACAATGTAGGAAATGCATAAGAAATTGAATGCCACTTGAGTATTATGCACTGCTGTTGGGAGACAGAACTTAACTCTTGCACGACAACTGTAGAAATATATGGAAGCTGACCATTTAGCCCATGAGAGATAAAAGGTACTGCAGATGCTGGAGAATCCGAGATAACAAGCATGGGGCTGGATGAACACAGCAGGTCAAGCAGCATCATAGGAGCAGGAAAACTTGACGTTTCGGGCCTAAACCCTTCATCAGAACCATTTAGCCCATGGTCACGTTTACCCCCTGAGCAACAACCAAGTATGATCACCTTAATCTGTCAGACTTCTACATCTCCAAGCCTTATAAAAGTCATACATTGTGGGTGCTTGAAATTCAAAACTAAAGCAGGAAATGCTGGCAAGTCCAGTACATAGAGAAACAAAGTTCAGGTCTTTAGTAACCTGTCCCAGTTCTTATAAATTGATAGGCTTTGAGCAAGTCAATGAGGAACAAGAAAAAGAACAAAAAAGAACAAGGGAAGGTCTGTAATAAGATGGAACACAGGAAAGATTAAATGACAGAACTTTCATGGCAGAAGGCAAAAGGAAATGGCAATTAAGCGAGTACAGAAAAAGATATATTTAAATGCGATGCCAATGCCAGTCTATGGACAAGGGTGGTGCTGTTGTTTGACTGACTAGCCTCCATTCAATGGAGCCTGCACATGAAAACGAGCATTTTCTCCTACCTCTCTCTAGATCATGACCCATTCTGATTTCTTCCTATCCTCATTTGACTTTTTTTCAACTTAACCAGTCTCTTCCTACCTACATTCAAGCGTGCTGAAGCCCTCCGTCATCAATTCCAGTTACCTGACCCTAATTATCTCCTAATCATGAAGGGCTTCCAATGTCTCTACACAACATCCTCCACCAGGATGATGAGAGAGATCTCTGCTTCTTCCCAGAATGTTGGCCTGACCAGTTTACATCCCCTTCTGCTACCCGAATAAAATTCTTCACACAATGAGCACCATTTCTTTTGGCTCCACTTATTTTGTTACCCTAAGGTCTTTTTGATGGAATGTGGGTGTTGCTAGCAAGGCCAACATTTGACGTTGGTCCCTAACCTGCCTTGGATCGAGTTACTTGCCAGACCATTACAAAGTGCAGTTATGTGGTGACACATGGTTGTAGACCTGCAGTCATATCTGATGAAGGGTTTAGGCCCGAAACGTCAAGTTTTCCTGCTCCTATGATGCTGCTTGACCTGCTGTGTTCATCCAGCCCCATGCTTGTTATCTCGTCATATCTAATAGGCAAGTTAAGGATAACAGATTTCTTTTCCTTAAAGGACATTAAATGAACCAGATGGTGGAATTTGAAAACAAAAAATCTGGAATTAAGAATCTAATTATGATCATGAAACCATGGTTACTTGTTGGAAAAATAAACTCACCTGGTTCACCAAAGTCCTTCAGGGAAGGAAATACCATCCTTACCTAGCCTGGTCAAGATGTGACTCCAGACCCACAGCAATGTAGTTAACACTGGGCACTAACGTGAGTGTAGCCAAGGTCATCCACACTCCATGAATGAATACAAAGAAAAATTAGTAATGGAAGTTGTGCAACTGAGTCAGCAG
Source organism: Ginglymostoma cirratum (assembly GCA_024137785.1). NCBI lineage: Eukaryota > Metazoa > Chordata > Chondrichthyes > Orectolobiformes > Ginglymostomatidae > Ginglymostoma > Ginglymostoma cirratum. Next base: position 19,208,526 of record JAHRHZ010000063.1, on the reverse strand, counting down.
AAACACTACCAAGGTAAACAAACACTCCAAATAAAAAAAAATGGAAAAAATATACCTGGAAATAGCTTCAGTCACCATTTAGATGAAGTAGCTCACAGAATTGAAAATTAAACATACATTGAAATTACACATGCAATTATTAACATGCTTGAAATCTACAAAGATTCCCTGAACAGGATATCTGTCTGGAAGGTAGGCTGAAGCCCTACTACTACACCTGGAGAGTGAAATTCCTTCCTGCTGGTGGCGTCAAACAGCTGGCAATAAACTCCGAGAATATAGATTTATGTTGCCACCAACTGCTCAAAAGTGAGAATGCTATGAAGTCATTGGGCATGCAGCATCTGGCTTTGCAATGAATCACAAAATACAGAAATCCAGCAAGTTCAGCCACACCTGACTGAAACTTAGAAAAAAAATGCTGTCCATCGGCTACTATTGAACAGGCGATCTTGATTAAAAAGAATGGAGTGGCAACCAGTACTTGGTTTCCTGTCCTTAGCCCTTTTAGAAGAGTATTCAGAGTTGGTGCAACTGTTCAGAATGAGCCACATTCTTATTTCATGTTTTGCCAAGTTAGTGAAATGTTTCTTTAAAGTGATATTGTTATTGCCCAAAGAAAGAAAGTTAACCAACTCAAAAACAGGAGCGTGTTCCCATAACAAACTGTGAATGCTTCTTAGGACAGAATTTGAACAACATTAATAGATTCATTTTAGGTTACAGGTACCACGAGATCACAGAACAAGAGCAGATAAATTGAGTTGAGGTACAGATATTCTGTAACCTCTTCCAACTGCCGATAGGCCCAAGGGATTGACCAGCCAATGCTGTTTCTATATTCAATTCTTATGCCCCAGTCATCCAACTATTCCTGAGCCACACCATCTGTCAGTTAAAAAGGAATGGTCAAGTCCTAAAAGGATAAAAATAACCACAATGTTAATATCCTGCAGGCATTATTAGGTTCAAATCAAATCAAGTCAGGAGTACATCAAGTCAATCTATTAGCAGTATAGCACAATAACATAAGTGTGTTATTGTGCTATAATACATCCTGTACTCTTGGTGCCCTTAAGGCTATAATTGAACTCCTCCTGCTGCCATAAACAGAAAGAACGATACTCTTATCAATAAAGCCCATTACATGCACAGCATTCATTCCATGTAAAATGCCAAGTACTAAAATTATATGAAAATGTACTTGACCATACCAAACCCGTGAAGCTAACCACAGTGCAGCACCTGAATAAACTATGCTTTTGAGGCAAATCATGCTTAAATTGAAAAAACTGTCAGTTATTTAACACCATTACATCTCTTAGTACTTGCTTATTGATACGTGGATAGGTCATTATTTACAACAGCATCACTGAACTAGACAAAATTCTAGCATTTCAAGAAAATAAACCTCAGAAATTTAATCAAACATTAGTTAGTGATTCAGCCTACTTGCAACTCCCAACTTCAGTTCAGAACACAATTGCTGGAGAACCATCAGCAAGACTAACTGACATTGAAAAGGTGCAACAGAACCACATCAAGAATGTTGTAATTTTCCCACAGAGGAAAAATGTCCCCCTCTAACAAGGCAGAAGATTAATCAGACTTGAAATTTTCTTTCCTTATTAAGCGTGTGGTGGCATTTAATTTGGTTGTTCAGTAAAGTTTTCACTTTATGCTTGATTAAATGAACTATGAGAATAACACACCCACTGAGCTCATACTGTAGAAATATCTTACAAAAAGTAGACAGACAGATGAGGTACAGTTGTGTTCGGGATCAGAGCAAACTTCCCTCAAAATATATTAAGATGATAGCTCGGACCCTAACTTTTTCTTAATTTAAACTTGTAAGTATAAGGCATTGTGTTCCAGATGCAATTCGATTGGTCAAACTATTCCACTTAAAGCAAAACAATTAAATTTTTACTTTACAATTAAAACACAGACAAAATAAGGGCCTAACTGTAACTAACATATTTAACATGATAAATATATCAAAATATTTATATTAACTACTGTTCCAATACAGTAACATTCCAAAAACACATTTGGCAAAAGCAAAATCAGTAAAACAGATCATCTCACATGCAATTCTAGCAGCATGAAGAGAAGCCCAGCTTTTATCTGTAAGAGGAAATAAAAGCTTCCACATTCAGCTTCAAGACCCCAGAAACTGCCAAAAGCTAAAACTAAAAATCCTGGTTCTCTGGCAACTTGACCCCAACTATTCAGGATAGTTCTATTGTTTCAACTTTAAGAAAAATCCAAGGTCTCACAAGCTATTTACTGAGTCCAGAGCCAGGGGTGACAGTTTAAAGACCATTTAAGACTGACATGAGAAATTTCTTCACTTCAGAGCAGTGAGCCTGTGGAATTCTGTCACAGAATGCAGTTGAGGCCAAAACATTGACTGTCTTCAAGGAAGAGACAATTATAATTCTTAATATGAAAATAATCAAAGGGAATGGGGAGAAAGCAAGAACAGGATACTGACTTAGATGATTAGCCACGATCATATTGAATGGTGGGGCAGAGACAAAGGCCTACTTTTGCTTCTACTTTCGAGATTTTGCTGATTCTGTTACTAACTCCAGACAGAACATGTCAAAATGGACTTGTCCAGAAAACGTGTGCATATGTCACATTCATGTTGTACTACAAAAGTAAGTAACTTTAACTAAATCAGGGTCAGCACGGTGGCACAGTCATAAGCACTGCTGCCTCACAGCAGCAGGGACCTGCGTTCGATTTCACCCTCGGGGGACTGTATGGAGTTTGCACATTCTCCCCGTGTCTGTGTAGGTTTCCTCCGGGTGCTCCAGTTTCCTTCCACAGTTCAAAGATGTGCAGGCTAGGTGGACTGGCCATGCTAAATTGCCCAGAGTGTTCAGGAATGAGTGGTAGAGGGGGCTGGGTTCTGGGTGGGATGCTCTGAGGATCGGTGTGGACTTGTTGGGCCAAAGGGCCTGTTTCCACACTGTAGGGATTCTATGATTCTTGAAAATTTGAACATAATCCTGCAGTATATTATGGAAGTATTTTCACACAGACTAACACAAGGTGTGAGTGGGACTGCAGTTAAACAGTGAAGGAAGGGAGTTTACTTTTAATTAGTTTCTGAGAATGAACATCAATCCATTTCACAGATGAACATCAGGGGATCACATGGATCTGTTGTACGAGTGGAAGTTTGTTCATTGTATAAATAATCATGAGTTTATTAAACACATTCACCTCTTTCCTGAGGATAGAGCAAGGGGCATCACAGTACTGTCCCACTTTGCCATTGATATTTCGTCAGTAAAAGCTGGGATATATCTGATTGACACAAACAGCATGGATTTGAGGGATAGATCATGCCTCACAAGCCTTATTGAATTCTTTGAAGAATTCAATAACCCAAAAACATGGATGAAGGTAGAGCAGTGGATGCAGTATACATGGATTTAAGTAAGGTGTTTGATACGGTTCCCCATGACAGGATCGTGCACAAACTGAGGCGGCATAGGATGGGGGAAAAATGTGGCAGATTGGGTGACCCTGAGAAGGCAAGGGGTGGTAGTGGACGGAAAGTATTCAACATGGTGCTCAGTTACGTGTGGTATACCACAAGGATCTGTTCTGGGTCGTCTTCTATTTGCGATTTTTGTAAATGATTTGGATGGAGTGGAAGGGTGGATTAGCAAGTTCTCGGACGATACGAGGGTGGGTCGAGTTGTGGATAGTGCAGAGGGCTGTTCTAGGTTACAAAAGGACATTGATAGGATGCAGAGCTGGGCTGAGAAGTGACGGATGGAGTTCAACCCTGAAAAGTGTGAGGTGATTCATTTTGGAAGGACACATGTGAAAGCAGAATACAGGGTTAATGGAAAGATTCTTGGCAGTGTGGAGGAGCAGAGGGATCTTGGGGTTCATGTCCACTGTTCCCTGGAAGCCGCCACTCAGGTGGCTAGAGTTGTTAAGGCGTATGGTGTGTTAGCTTTCATTAATAGAGGGATTGAGTTCAAGAGCTGTGAAGTTACGCCCGAGCTATACAAAACCTTGTTGTTTTGGCCACATCTGGAGTAGTGTGTCCAGTTCTGGTCACCTCATTACAGGAAAGATGTGGAGGCGTTGGAAGAAGGTGCAGAGGAGATTTACCAGGATGTTGCCTGGAATGGAGGGAAGGTCAGACGAGGAAAGGTTGACAGTGACAGGCTTTTCTCTTTAGAACAACGGAGGATGAGAGGTGACTTGATAGAGGTGTACAAAACGATCAGATGTATAGATAGAGTAGACAGCCAAAGACCTTTTTCCTTGGGTGGAGGTAGCCATTACGAAGGGGCATATTTTTAAAAGTGAGTGGAGGTAGATATAGGGGAGATGTCAGAGGTAGGTTCTTTACTCAGAGAGTGGTCGGGGCATGGAATGCATTGCTGGAGAGGATAGTGGAGTCGGCTTCAGTAGGGGCATTTAAATGGCTATTAGTTAGGCATATGGATGATAGTATAAGGTAGGGTGGAGGTTAAATAGACCTTAGGTTTAGGGTAAAAGTTCGGCACAACATCGTGGGCCAAAGGGCCTGTACTGTGCTGTTCTATGATCTCAAAACTATACGAAGTCATAAAATTACCAAGTCTAGGCAGGGTTTAAAATGCGTATTTGTAACTTATAAAGATACATTCAAGCACAAAGCCCAGTTTATAACTGGGCTTGCAGATGACTCAACTATCTGCAGTTGATCACATGACAATCGTAGGCCTATACTTAACAGTGTCAACGAAGGGGCCAGTTTTCTTTTAATCTAGGCCATCATTTTCTCATTAGCACATTGTGATTCAGAGCACATTCTTCTTGAAACCTAAGCTTTCTAATTACACACATGGCTAAAATATGTTTGATGCTGTAGTTATGATAATAACAGAAGATACCCAAAAACGAGACAACAGAAAATTAAAACATTAATATTTAAATTACATTACCCACCCAGCACAAACCCTTGCTGTCAGACTGCATCTTCCCCAGGCTCAATAATAATGAGCGTGACAGGGAGAGCAGGAGACTACTAAACCTGCTTACGGCCTCGATATACACAATAAGTTTGTTTAACAAAATCCATTTTTTATTATTACACACACTGGATCTCTTCAGATGGTCATACTGCCTCAACAGGATGCCATTTGAGAGGAAGGCTGACACGTCAATTAAGGGGCACATAAGATGGTTTCCTATCTTTCCGGAATACAAATCGGAGGCTCTAAACATGGTTTCCTATGGTTGAGATTTAACCAATCAATAGGCAGACATTCTTGTCAAGTCCAAGCCTGTAAGAATCAAGGTATGGAACAAACTGCCAGAGGAAGTGCTAGAGGCAAGTACAATTACAATATTTAAAAGACATTTGGACAGGTACATGGAGAGGAAAGGTTCAGAGGGATATGGGACAAATGCAGGCAAATAGTTCAGTTTAGGAAACCTGACCAGCATGGACAAGTTGGGCTGAAGGTTCTACATCCGTGCGGAGTAATTCTATGACTCAAATGTACAATGGCAGTATCCCCACCTCTGACTTTTTCATGCAATTTTACATTACAACAATCCATAATTCATTTGTAGTACCAATCACAAAAACAATTAAAGTCTACTGTATCCAACAGCCTTTCTGAACAGCACAGGTCACAGTGGTAAATATTATGTAGTCAGCAACTAGGAGACAATTGAGTGACATTAAGATGACTTTGAAATAGTAATAAATACATAAAGACAAGCATGCTAATGAAGTTCCAAGTATTTTAATTAGTTATAATCTACGTACATTATGCAAAAACAAAAACGCTAACAACTCCATTTAAGTTTCTGAACTAAAAAACTAATAGCTGCAAAATACCTGGCAGTTAGGTTCTGCTGTTCTTTTGTCTGCAAACAGGTAGGTTATAGTTGAACAAGTGAGACATTCATCTGACCCCACTACCAAAAGGCATTTTTCCCTCCCCACCCTTATCTGCCTTCCTGCAGGACCACTCTCTCCTTGACTCCCTCGTCCACTCCACACTCCCCAGCAGCCCCACAACCCCTAGCACTTTTCCCTGCAACCGCAGGAAGTGCTCCACCTGCCCCTACACCACCTCCTTCACACCCATCCCAGACCCCCAAGAAAACCTTCCATATCAAACAGATGATGTTCACCTGCACATCTGCTAATGTGGTACACTGTATCCGCTGTTCCAGATGTGGCCTCCTCTACATTGGGGAAAATCAAGCGGAGGCTTGGAGACCGCTTTGTGGAACACATACGCTCAGTGTGCGACAAAAGACTGCAACTCCCAGTTGCAAAACACTTCAACTCCCCGTCCCATTCCTCAGATGACATGTCCATCCTGGGCCTCCTGCAGTGCCACAACGATGCCACCCGAAGGTTGCAGGAACAGCACCTCACATTTTGCTTGGAAACCCTGCAGCCCAATGGTATCAAAGTGGACTTCACAAGCTTCAAAATCCCCCTGCCTCCAACCGCATCCCAAAACCAGCCCAGTTCGCCCCACCTCCCTAACCTGTCAGTCTTTTCTCCCAGCTATCCAATCCTCCCACCTCAACCCCAACTCCCACCTCCTACCTACCAGCCTCGTCCCCACCTCCTTGACCTGCCCGTCTCCTCGCGACCTTTCTGCTCCCTTATCCATCTTCCATCCGCCTTCCCCCAACTTGGGGATTATTTCTCAATCCTGATTCCCCTTCCCCTCCCCTATTTCTGAAGGGTCCAGACCCGAAACAGCAGCTTTCCTGCTCTGCCTGCTGTGTTCAGCCAGCTCTACACTTGATTATCTCAGAATTGCAGAACAAGCTGTTTTGCTTCTGCGTTCGTTGTAGTCTATGTTCAGGCACTGTTGCTATACTGTGCAAATCTATCAATCTACTCCCCAAGTAGATAACTTCCAAAACTTTCCAACTCCTGCATCATCTAGAGTTCCTACTCTCCTCGAAGGTCTTCAAATGAATTCTCTCACACTTTAAGGACTCAGTTCACATTTCACTTGATTCCATTTTTGATTATTTCAAGTTGGGATGACCAATAATATCCTGTGTCCTTGATCCCTGCCATTTCAGAGATGTTCAGTTCAGCAAAAATTACCATCCTCCACCATATCTCACTGTTTCCATGGCCCACTCTCACTACACATTATCTCCAGTTTCTTTCTCTCACTTGTGCAATCACCTCACGAGTCAATCGCCAATGCCCTTTCTTCGCAATTTGCCTATGACCTCCAGGTTGTGCAGTTTCCAAAGGCATACTCATGAAATCTACCTCAACCTGTCCACCAATTTCCTAAGCTGCAGTATAACAATGGGATATCTCCAAAAGCTAGCACCAAATAATATGCCTTTAAATGCAATTTAATAGACATTCAGCAGGGCTGGAAATAGCAAAGATGCATACAATGATAAAACTTTGATAAGACAAATTGTATTTCAAAGTTTGAGCGTAGTGGTTTTAACTTGATATCTGCAACGCTGACTGTTATAAATGCAAAGTTCATAAGGATTGTTGTATTTGGGGACTGACTAATTTAGCATAAAATAATACAGTGAAGGGCATTATATGGTCTGTTTTACATTCTGCCCAACAAGTTTGGATGGATTAGCTATTAAACAGTTAAAAAAGGACCTTGGTTGTTTGGCTGCAAAGAAGTTGACAATGGCCAGACCATCTGTCATCACTGTGGGCAAGCCACACATCTCTTAGTCTCTCAGGGAGTAGTTCGGAATGTTACAGTGTTATCAATGGTTGTACTTTAAGTGGACGATCTAATTCCAAGATAGAATGGAATGGTGTGGGTTCCAAAGCATGAATTAGCAAGTTTATCTTGGTTCAATGTCCATTTGATTCACAGGCTTGGGAATTAACTTTAACAACAAAACTTGTAGAAAACAATCACAAATTTGGGTTGCAAGGTTCTTAGGGTATTTGTGGACCTCTCTAATAGCAGAGTTTGCAAGAAGCAGAGATAGAAGAGGCAGACCAAAGCAGCCTGTCTTGCTTGCACAGAAGAAAAAACAATGTTGCCTTTATTAATAACCATGCAAGAGAACGATGGGAGATTACAATCAAAATGAAGACAACGAGCTTGAGAAGATCTAAAAACAAGACTACGCGATTCACCCCGTTTTTATTCGAGGGACAATTTCCAAGGTAATCTTCACCATAATAGTGAACTCTGGAATTAGATACAACCCAGGTATGGGAGGAACAGGTCACTGGAGTGGAAGATAAGTTTTGGGTTATTTCCAGGAGAACAAACTGTTCATTTAACAAAGTATAATAATGGTGGGACATTTTCAGTCATGTTAGAAGTCAAATGAATGATCCTTTATGAAGGCTAAAACTCAACGTGCCTACTAAATAGCGCTTTGTCAATGTTGTTAAGCCATGTTTTCAAGTAAAAACCTCAAAATCTTGTCATGTGATCCTTTCAGAAAGTTGTGAGAAATTTAAATATCTTTTGAAAAGTTGTCTGTAGGGACTGTTACAATGTTAAACAAGTCAAAATATGCAGTGACCATTATCTACAGCAGGAACCAACTACAGAAACTTTGAAGTCAGTTACCCATTAGCTTCTTATGCTTCCTGTGACAGATTTTATACCTCTGTGGTGAGCAAAGAATCATTGAGAGATTGCACTTTTGGAGGAATTCTTTTCCCTGGGAGTTATTGAACACAACAAAAATCTAATACTTGAGGGATAACTCCTCTGATGTATTCAACAGAGCATATATTGAATCTTGGCCTGAGCAACTTTAACACACAGAAGTGGCCTACTTTTACACTATGACCTCTGACCATTCAATCTATAAATCTAATAACCATGAATTGTGCTAACAGTATGTCTCAAGGCATACTGTTGAGAAAAGTCTCATCTTTGCATGATCTTTACTGGCATAGATAGTGAACAATTACCTCACTCCAGTGTAATGTCAGCACCTGTGTCATGGAATGTGGAGCTGCCTCAGTTGCAAATAATAAGCAAGCTCCAATTTACAATTTATTCAATGCACAATTTACATATTGAGAAATTAATTTTGCATTTCTTCTAATGTCAAGTAACACCCATTAGTTTTGACGCTCTGTCAATGTGCCTTTTTCACATCAGTAACCATAATAGCTTTGACCTTTTATGACTTATTTATACTGTTGCAAATTTTGAACTTGCAACTATAAATAAAGCAGTGCTAAAATGATACCAAAATTATCCAACTTGCCGTAAGATTACACTGCACCTTCTGACTAAAGGTTATATGAATACTTTCAGTTGCTTTCTTTCCCAAGATACAATGAGCTTTTATGCACTACATGCCATATGCAGTCGCTACAGTAAGAATAATAAAGGCTTAACAAGAAAGGCAGCAAGGTCCTTTGAGCAGCAAACATTAGGTGAGACTGATGTAGTATAGTTTTAGGCAACAACTTTCTGAACAAAATTTTTATATGATCCCAACCCAAATCATATACAAACCAGCTGTTCTCCGGTACACCTAATCATTAAGTATTATTTATACAAATAACTTGATCAACTTCTATTTCACTTCCCCACCCCCTCCCCCACTGTTAAACGAGGTCAAACAAACACCAGACAACATAAGTTGAATACAGCATTAACTCAAGGTCTGACCAGACCAGAGCAAAGCAAGCGTGACTTGTGTTAATATGTCTGACGGGAATTCTCTAATGTTGGTGGTTGCTGCAACTGAACCTAAAACAGTATTAGCTGGAAGAGCTCACAGGGCTAGAAGCTAAAAATGCAGCTGATTGGGAAATTAATTGCTGCATGTTTTGTTTCAGATAATCTGATGCAGAAAGAAAGGAGCAATTAATAACTTGGTAACTGTTAAGCTTTTCAACAAAAATTAATGCAGAAAAGCCCAAGCTACCATGCCCTTCGACCTCCCATAAAATCAGAAACACTACACAACTTCAGTGGGTATTTAAAGGTACTGAAATACAAACATGACATTGAAATTTAAAATTCATGCTCTCGAGCTAAGATTTGTAGCATTTGGCCACCAAATAATACTTCCAGGCAATATTTTCATTTGTACAACTAAATGAACAGGCAAAATAGAACTGGAAAGTGGCAGATTATGATTTTTGGGAAGGTTGTTAACAAAATCAAACAAAGCAAGATTTCAATGTCTGGGACATCAATCTTAGTACAAAATTCCTCGACAAGCTGTAGCAATTGGCTGGTTTAAAAAGAATATGCAGTTGGAAAACCACACAGGGGTTAAGTGCAGTTTGGTTCAGCATAAGATTGGGCAAGAAGAGGGATGCATTGACAAATTTTGGCCAAGGATATAAAATGGTGGCTTCAGTCTTCCCAATGTTGCATCCCAGGAAGAATAGTTCCTTAATGGGGCTTGCCAAGGAGCTGCCTCTCTGCTTCTGTCCTTGAAGGCTCACCTGGCAATTACTAAACCTCATCCAAAATCTGACATCATCTGTAACATTAAAATAAATTAAAGTTTCAAAAATCTTGAAACATTTTTCAATAATGGCATGGAATAAAAATAAATCCAGTACATCTCAGCAGGAGATCCTCAGGATAGTGCCCTAGTACCAACTTTATTCAACTGCTTCAACGATCTTCCCTCGATCATAAGGATGAAGTGAGGACGGTCACCCACAATTGCACAACGTTCCGCACTGTTCACAACTCACGCCGAAGCAGTCCATGCTCAAATGCAGAGAGATCTAGACAATATCCAGACTTGAGCTCAAAAGTCACAATTAACATTCACACCACACAAATGCCAAGATCATCTTGGCTGAGAGAAACTAACCACCATCCCTTGACATTCAATGGTGCCAACGTCACTGAATTCCCTACGAACAACATTTTTGGGGCTACCACTGACCAACTGGACTCCCCTCATACACAGTAGTTACTCGAGCAGGTCAGAGGCTAGGAATACTGTGGCAAGTAACTCACCTCCTGATGCCCTAAAGCCTGTTCTTCACCTACAAGGCACAAGCCAGGAGTAAAATGGAATACTACCTACTTGTCTGGGTGCGTGCAACTCCAACAACACTCGAGAAACTTAACATCTTCCAGAACAAAGCTGCCTGCTTGCTTGGCACCACATGGACAAACATCCACTCCTCCACCACTGACACGCAATAGTACGCATTGCTGCTATCTACAAGATGAACTGCAGAAATCCAAACAATGCTCAGGCAGCACCTTCCCGTGCAAGTTCTCCTCCAAGCCACTCACCATCCTGACATCACCATTCCTTCACGGTTACTGGGTCAAAATCCTGGAACTCCCTCCCTAAAGGCATTATGGGTCATTGCAGAATATATGGCCTGCAGTGGTTCAAGAGGCAGCTTAACACCTTCTCAAAAGCAACTAGGGACGGGCAATGAACGCTGGCCAGCCAGCAATGCCCATGTCCCATTATTGGCTTAATAAGTAAATTCAAATTGCTCAGGTACAATTTCAGCAAAAAGAAAAGTTCAAGAACATATTGCCTGAATAAGACACAAGAGCTCATGCAATTTCCCAGCAATCACATCACCTGGAATCTTCCTCATCAATAAAATGCACTCTGGGCATGTATTGTCACGTTTTCCTGCAATATTAATGTGTCTTGAGCTTGCCATTTACATGGATGTTTGCAACTATACTTTATGGTTGCAAATGGATATACACAGAACATCAAAAACAAATGAATTCCTTCAAAGGAGCTGTTTTGCTATCTACAAATGCCATGTACTAATTACCAGAAATAAAATATTAAACCCAAGAATAACATTTTCAATATTCAACAATCCCTAAACTAATACAAACAGCAAAGTCTCTAAACTGCATCAGAAAGTTCAAGCTGTTTCACAGTGAAAAGTGCACTGATCATCCCACAAGAACAGTCACTGTAGAAGGGAAAATTAGAATTGTGCACAGAATCATATGGAGGTGCTGACAGCTGGCTTTGCAGGAATTCCAATTAAATTGAAACTTGCACTTCAGCAATAATCCAGGAGATGGACTCCTCCAAAGTCCCCAATTCTTAATTCAGAATCCAAGACTTCAGATGATTTTCATGTGTTTAGTTTAAGCATGAAAAGCTAAAAAAAAAAATAAAACTGGTTGAATCTCCTGGATAACGATTAAACTAATTATCTCCACACCCTCAAAAGGACAATGAATGCACAAACTAACGACCCAATCTGACCTTACTCCTCACCTAACCAGGCTGCCCAGTGACACCAGTTCCCACAGTCCCATACCGCGCATCCGATCAGACCATTCAACTCCAGCTTCCGGTTCCATCCATATGCCAGTTCCCAACTTCTCAAACAATCCCACGTATCTGCACCATACCTCCTACCATTTTACCCATTTATCCGTTTGTGACCCTATTCCTGCCACTCTATGCATTTATCACCTTACCATTCTGCATTTTATCTATTTACTTCATCCCTACTCTTTTACCCTGTTCAACCACACACTATCCATAACTTGTTCAGTAACATTTAAAAAAAAAAAAATCAAACAAATGCAGAAAAGCTCACTGCACAGAATTATAAAGTAACAGGAAATCTTTTGAAGAAATTACAAAATCATTACGTGGTTCGTTAAAAATTACATGTTGAAAGGGACGAAAAAGTGAAAAACGTCACAACACCTGCACAAGTTCCATGACATTTAGCTTTGTGTTAATTTCTGTTTATTGCTGCCAAAAAGGAGTGTTCCAAGGTCTTCAGGCAGCACTGGGGGTATGTACTGCATCAAGGCCAAGACAGGAGGCTATAATAGGTGTCGAGGAGTGGCCAGCACAGAAGCTCAAGTGGGCATTTTTTTCCTGAGATCAATTAACATCTATCATAGAGACAGATTTGTAACTACAGTGCTAGATTTGAATAATTTTCAGGAGAATATGATTTGCCTTGCTCCATAGGGTCAAATACCAAAATAACTTGACAACTTTTGTATTTTTACTCATTTTTTTGTCTCCAGTTGCGAAGCTGTTTTAATGGTCAATATTTTAGTTCTGAGTGCGCTGTTGACACTGAAGATTCCACCTTTCAAAATATGGACCATCTTCCAAAGCGTCACAATCTGTGAAAACTATTCTTTGTCACAGCTTTAGAGCAAATAAAAAATGCCCATCTTTTGCTTGCTGCAAGATACTCATGGCAACTCACAACCATCGCTCACTTGTATTTCTTCACAGTTAAGAAGAGTGAAGAAAGTCATGCTGCTCTGTTGCTACAATCACTGTGTGAAATTTCATATTGGAAATCAATGTGCTAGAGATTGTCATCGCTCCTACTCATTTCCTGCTGAGGTTTCCACCTGTCCTATTTGGCTGTACTGCAGCAGCTAATTCAGAACTGCCTAAATTAAGCAAGAATATGTCATAATCACTTCCAATCTACTGTTGTGTCTGAGCTACTAGTATGCAGCCTCTTATTAAACTGCTGGAGATTTCTTGAAATGAGAGCTAACATCTCAGAAGAACAGGAAGACATCTTTTGCTAATCTTAAAATTCCTGTATTCAAGTGCACATATTATATGTAATGAAGGCCAAACCACCTCAGTAACAACCCACCCATCCCTTCCCACTACCACCTCTGCCCCAAGAGTAACACAGACTGCGGTCGTCACAGACCGTGCAGGCATCTACAGACTGAGTGTGGAAGACAGTCATCCTTTTGACTTGATAGAGGGTGGTAGGTGCCTGGAACGCGTTGCCAGCAGAGGTAGTAGAGGCAGGCACGGTAGATTCATTTAAGGTGCGTCTGGACAGATGCACGAGTAGGTGGGGAGCAGAGGGATACAGATCCTTAGGAATTGGGCGATAGGTTTAGACAGTGGATTTGGATCGGCACAGGCTTGGAGGGCCGAAGGGCCTGTTCCTGGGCTGTAAGTTTTCTTTGTTCTCATCTGCGAGGGACAGATGACGACGATAAGTTGCTGGTCCAGCGTGAAGTATCCAATGATTATAGAGGCTAAGTTTGTCACATTTTCCTGCAACATTAATGCGTCTCGAGCTTGCCAGTTACTTGTCCGACTGCAAACTCTTGCTTGTTAACATTGCTAAAGAGAGCTTGTTGATGAAAACCAAAGCTTAGCCTTGCACTCATCAGGATAAACAAAAGAATGCAAAGCTTCAAAAATCACACCTTACATAACAGTGGAAAACGCAGCTGACTGGTTAGTAGCTCAACTCTGGCCCCATTTTTTCTCCCAACTGCAATTAGATTAAGGCTAGCAAGTTTTAGCCAAAAATGATTACCGGTAGTAATATATTGTCAGGGTTTTCTGTGGGAATGAAAACTACTGGACTCAGATGAAAAGCTGAAACTGACTAGAGTAATAATTCAGACTGGATAGGAGATCAACTGGTATTGATAGCTTCAGCAAGCTTGCTGAGAGCTACTTCTGCAGTGGAGGGAAAAAAAAACCAATACATTAAAAAAGGTGCAAAATTTTAAACAGATAGCGCAAGCTGCAAAATGGACAACAGTTTAAAACAATAGAAATGCATTAATTACCCAAGATGAACATAGGCCAACTACTTGCACTGAAATATTAATACTGTATTAGGATATGGGGATAAACATGACTCTTTTTACTTGCTCAAATTAACATTCCATTGAAAACCACTCTACACAGAGAAGTTAAAACCTATACACTTCCCACATGGCTAACTTAAATCAATCCTAAAGTTTTGAGCATGTACAACATACTAGTACAAGTACTGAAATGGCCTGCTCCAGAATTAACCGTGCCCCGAGTCAAGCTGTTTTAGAATGGCTGTAACACTGGCATCTACAGGCATACTGTCATCATCTGATTGAAAGAGTGCACTGGAAATCAAGATCCATTATTGCACAAGTCACCACAAATTTAAAATATGACCAATTTAATCACCAAGATATTTAATATCTAACTGCGAGCGTTATCAAAAGATAAAAGGACCTGACACCAGGTAGCATTAACAAATAAGAACACATTTATGATAACAAGCAACTTCTAAAAAGTAGCAACATGGACTATTAAGTATAAATACGCAAACAATATTCCGTTTAAAATACAAAGTTATATTGTCATTTGGAAATAAAATGGTCAAAAACAGACAAGCAAGACTCTTTCAAAAATAAGATGAACAAACAATTTAGTAAACTAACTAAATCTTTGACCCTTGTGACTTTGATTGTGATCCAATGAGGTAACAGTCAGTTCATTCTTTGTTTTGAACAGTATCAAAGCTGTTGCTGCCCATGGCAATCTTCAACCTGGGAGCCAGTCAGGTGGGCAGAGGTCTTAGTTCTTTTTTTCTGGAGGGGAGAGCTGCTGCAGAATGCTGGAGAGAGGCAGGGGGGGGGGGGGTGGAGGAGGATGAATATTTATCTAGAGGTGGCAGGTGACTGTTCTTTGGATGCAGAGACTCATGGGGTGGAAAGTTAGGACCAGGGGACCATATTGTCACTATGGGGTGGGTGGTGGTGACAGGAAGGGATAAGGGCAGAAGTATGGGAAATTGATCAGGCACAGCTGACTATCCTATCAAGAACGGTGGTGGAAATCCTCAATTGATGAAAAAGGTCAACTTCTGAGGCACCCCCCTAACCTCCACCGCACGAGATGGCATCAGAACAGATCTGATGGAGACAGAAACTGCAGGAAAGAGATAGAGTCCTTACAGGAAACAGGTTCGGAAGAACTGGAAAAAATTAAGGGAGCTGACAAGCTAGGCCTTAAGAGAAATACTGAGGGATAAAGGTCTTTAAAATTAAGAAAAATTTTTGTGGTTAGAAAAGGCAATGAACCTAAGTATCAGCAAGAAATCTAATTGGGTCTTCAGAAGAAATGTATTCATCTAAACAGCAGTAACAATGAGAACTTAGTACCGCTGGGAGCTGAAGTGATTGGTATTGACGCATTTAAAAAGGAAACTAAAAAAGCATTGGAGGGAGGAGAAAACAGGTAGATTTAGGACAGAAGTTGGAAGTACGATCAAGCAGAAGCATCACCATGGATTAGTCAGATCAAATAAATGGTGCATAACTAAACTAATCCTCCTGAAGTCCTGCCAATAACTATCCCTAAACTAACGAATAAAACAGACTATTCTAATGTAGCATTTTGCTGCTGGTGGGACTGTGTGCAAATGAGGTACTGTTTGCACAATATCAGACCGGCGACTACAATTTACAAACATCTCCCATGGCTGCGAATGCTTAATGACATTGTCAAGCTCAAACAAGGCCAGTTCTTCCTTTCTTTCCAAGCAGTCTTTTTAGTAAAAAAAATTTGAAAATTGGTTGTTTTGTTCCAAAACCCTGACCAATAAAGACGATTTTTCAATCTCAGCTGCAGAAATGAACCCGTTTTCCGATCATCTACCATTAAAACAAAAGGAGTAAAACAAAATGGTTGTTCCCTATCTGGCCTTGCCATCAAGCTTGAAACATGCCACTGAACAGCACCATGTTAATACTACCCCAAAGGTAATGGGCTCAAGTCTCACTTACACCTGAATACCGAAGGCATGATTCATGGTTTGGGTGTCACCCTTCTACGATGTTAAACCTAGCACTCTATTCTCATTCCTGTATTTTTAACAGCAGTCTCCCATTACCTGAGCTAACATTTACAAGTAACAAGTACAAAAACAACTGAACGAGTTACTCAATTTTCTGCTTTTGCCAGACTTCGCTTTGAAACTGGCTGCCACATTTGCTTACCAATTTTCTGTTGTAGTTCAGGATAATTAATAGAATTCATTTCAGAACACTGAAGAAATAATAAAGCATTAATTGAAGAATACATTTTCACTCCAATGCACTGTGCAGGAAAAGACAAATGCAACTTCTGAATTTCATTATATGCGCATCCCCTTAAAAATGACCGGCAACATTAAAAAAGCTTCAAAAAGAAAGAAGTGTAACTAAAACCCAATTTAAAAGGCAAGTTACAAGTAGCTATTGGCATCCTTTTCATTTGTCTCATTTTGCTAACATTTATACATCATTGATATTATCACTCCTACCAGCTTGAAGAAATATAATGAAAGAGCTCAATTAACCTGCGCAGCTGCTGCACTCTATTTAAATCATGGTGCAAACAGATGAATCTATTTCAGTAGAAATATTTCATTATGTTTTAGGATGGATATTGATATCGGTAGCTCACTTATTTGAAGAAATTTCTTGATTTCTCAACAATCCTAAATGAAGCTTCAGAACAAAGACTGAGAATATTCTGCATGAACTGTAAATAATATCTACTTGCTACATAAATTAACTTTCCTGCGACATATGTAATTAAAAACACCACCTGAAGAAAGAATGGCTCCACAGATTTTCAAGAGTCAATTACATTTGAGTATTTGACAAAACAATACCCACTGAGTCTCAAAGACAAAGATTTGTGCGTGAAATTTGACTCCAGCTCATTCAAGAATAAATTTCAAGTACAGTTTTGTAGAACAGTGCTTAATCCATGCAATTAAATACACATTGCAGAGAAGGAACAAAGTTGGAGCTGGGATAATAATTAGCAACACTGAAGGTATTTACAAAGACTGACAATAATACTAAAAGGAAGGTGGACAGTGGAGACACAAGAGGATCATTCACAATGAAAAAGTGGGCCAGGAATCCTTCATGTAAATGAGTCCAAGAAACAGAAGGCAATTCCCATTGAATGAAATGGGCTTTGTAGATGCTGTTGAGGTGAGGTTTAAAAAAAAGGATGAACAAATAGAGTTTAGACTATTCTTGCTGGGGGTGAGGGAGGCAGGCAGGTATTGGACTTGATAAGCAACAGGAAGCAGAGGCAGCCCAGTAGAAAGTCTCCATCTTGAGTGTAACAATAGCTCCTCATTCTTATTTAACAATGGATGAAGACAAAATAAAAATGGAGAAGGAATTAAGCCCAATCATCGAGAAAAGAAACCTGATGTCATCTTTTCCAGTTGATCCTAGATTGAGGAACCATTCTAGCAAAAGAGCAAAAATGGTAGAATGTGGTCATCAAAACGTAGTGATGGACAGTTAGATAAATTATAGATATTTGACTGAACAGCTGGAAGATCATGGATAATGATTACTCAGCCGGGGGCGAGGGGTGGGGTGTCTTACAGAGAAGCAGGCACAGAACTTGGAATTTCTTTTTGATTTCCTGGGATTACTTGGTCATTCGCACTATCACTTATTAGCTGAAGTCATGTAGCAATGTTTGTTCTGCATTTATGACATGGATATGTGAACTCATGTGCAAGGAGAATGAGAATTCTCAATTGTTATCGACCCCATTAAATTTGAAGCCACATGCACTAATCAGCATTTATTTTCTAGATAGTATAGTACTGTCACAAAATAACAGGCGTAAGGTAGCAAAGGTCACACCAAGTTACTGATATTACAAAATAAAACTCAGCCCTAAAAAACACCTTCCCAGACTGGTGAGGTCACAATTAGCACAGCAACTGCTCTGCCAACTACAGTAAGAAACTACTTAAGGTTGTGTACAGCCCAGACCATCACGGAAGCCAACCTTCCATCAACACTTCCCGCTGTCTTGGAAAGGCTGCCAAAGACACCTCCCACCCGAGTAATGTTCTCTTCCAACCTTTTCCGTCAGGCAGAAGATATAGAAGCTTGAACACACGCACCAACCAGGTTTATTATCAGACAATCAATGGACTCTCTAACTTCAAATAATGCTGATCTTGCTTCACGCACCTCCCATGCGGTGTGACCTGTATACCTCACCCTAAGCACCCAATGATCTGTACATCATTGCTTACCATGATTTGCCTGTACAGCTCGCAAACAAAGCTTTCACCATACTTAGGTACACGACTGCAATGAATCAGATCAACAATAAGTCAAATATGGCATATGCACAGCTGGAACAGACAATCACAATCTCCCTTTTGAATTTAACAGTTGACAGTCTTCATTACAATAGCATCCACTACATGTACCCCCAAATGACTCCCACACATATGTAGCCTTTAGCTAGAGATACACATTTATTATAATTCATTACTTCAGTGATTTGAAGATGGAGTTACTGATTAGCTTAGTGGTCTTTTGTTGACAGATCACAAGATGTAGGACCAGAATTAACCTATATGGCCCATTCAGTCATGGCCAATGTGTTTCTGAACCCATTCTTCTGTCTGCTCCCACAACCCTACATCCCCTTTGTAATGAAGAACTTTTGTCATAATACAGGTTTGAAATTCTGTCTTCCTTGCAGCCTCCCCGTCTTGATCCTAGCCCTCTGCAATTTCCCCATCTCAACCTAATCCACCTTGCAGCCTCCCTGTCTCCATTTCCCCTCCCTTGAGTTCAGGGTGAAATCTTTGTTCTTCTGGCAAAGTGATTGAAGGAAAGTCTTAGTATTGTATATCCTGAACAAGCAGTGTCTGCCAAGACTCCAGAGACAACCAGGCATGATTCAAGACTTGAGCACACATGCCAGATTATAATGACAGACTTCAGAACATGCTACAACTTACTCTTTTCACTTTAATAACTAGTGACCAAAACAGTGGGCCTTTTTGGAAGTGATTATTTATAGAGAGAAATTTGTTGCATCCCTTTATTTACATAGTGATTTGTATGCCTGCTTTGGGTTAGAGGGATAAAGATTTACACTTCCATATTACCAAGTTTATGTTGATTAGTTACTCTTTGTTGAAGTTTGGTTTTGGTAATAAAGCAATAGCAACTTTAATTGAAATACCCAGTTGACTGTTTTTATTTAAGACTTGATATAGACAAAGGTTTTTGGGTTGGCCATCTTGCAAACTGGGAAAAGTCAGAATGGTAGACTCTCAGTTGTCACAGCACAGGAGGCCGCCCTTTGGTCCATCATGTTCATACATTTATCTATCTATTCCAATCCCATTTCCCAGCATTTTACTGTAGCCACGTATGCTACGGCATTTCAAGTGCTCAAAATATTGCTGAATGTTTCTAATGTTCTTGTCTCTACCACACTTTCAGATGGTGAATTCTTCCTCTACGTGAAAGTATTTTTCCTCTCATCTCCTTTCAATCTCCTAACCTTAAAACTGTACCCCCTCATTTTTGACCCCTCTAAGGGCAAAGCTTTTCCCTATCTACTGTCTGTGCCCCTCAGAACTTAGTACATCTCAATCAGATTACCCCTTCCACTTAGGCTGGGGTTACTTTCTTTTAGAGCAGAGAAGGCTATTAAGTCTCTCTATATTGCTTCCATGACCTGAATCCTTTCTATCCCCTTTCTAGTGCAATTACATGCTTCCTCTAGTGTGGCAACCAACTGCCCAGTACTCCAGTTGTGGCCCAACTGACGTTATACACAGCTCCATCAAAACCCCCATGGTTCTTGTATTCAATGCCTTGACTGAATGGCAAGTATCTCATCACCTTCTTAATCACATCTACCTGGCCTGCTGCCTTCAAGGATTTATGGACATGCATACTAAGGTACCTCTGATTCTTTGTATTTCTTGCAGTCACACCATTCAATGTGTCCTCCTTTGCCTATTAGTCCTTCCAAAATGCATCACCTTATTTTTCAGGATTAAATTCCATTTGTCATGATTTAGCCCTTCTATATCATTCTGTAGGTCTAAAGCTTTCCTCCTCAACTTATCACATTACTAATTTTTGTATCATCTGTGAATTTAGTGATCACACCTCTGATAGTGATATCAAGATCATTAAAGTGCACTACAAACAGTAAGGGAACCAAACACCAAACCCTACATCACTAGGCACAGGCTTCTGATCACACAACTACCCTTCAACCGGCAGCAAACGCCAACTGCCATAAACCAATTTTGGAACTAGTCTTGGATCCCATGGATTTTTAGTTTTCTAAGAACAGTTTTCCATGCAAAGACCACGGCAAAAACCTCACTGAAGTCCTTGTAGACTACAGCAACTGCACTGCCCTCACCTACATAGCTAGTCACCTCAAAACATTCATATTTGTTAGACACAATCCACCCCTTACAAAACCACGGTGACTAATCTTGCCTCTCCAAGCGGTGGTTAATTCTGTTTCTCAGTATTTGCAAATAGGTTCCCTACCACAAAATATTAGACTTCCTGTTTTTTTAAGAGTCCTGGTTTATCCCACCTTCTTCAATAATGGCACATTAGCTGCCTTCCAGTCAAGAAACCTGAACAGGTTTTGTTTCATAAAAACCTTGACTATATCAGACTTTTTAAGTGGCCATCCGGCAAACTGGAAAAGTATTGTGTCTTGTGACCTGGACTAGTGCAACAGCAACAGTGTCCCCACCAGCCTCCACTCTCACAGAATATATAGCTGAGACAAAGTAACTGGGTGCCAAGGTTTCCCTGCTTTTCTTACTTTTCTCAGGCTCAAACAGTGAAGTTTTTGCAAGCCGATAGGAGCTTTGACATCTCTCGCACACAACCTGAGACTCTAACCAGGCTGGCTCACTTGGAAAACAGTATTTGGGTCAATCAAGTAATAGCATGTTACTTATAGTAATAGCAAGTAATTGAAGAACATTATCTTCAACGATTTTGAAAAAAAGACACCTCAGACAATTATTCTACCATAGGTGGCTTGGGACCATCCTGAAAAAGAACAGGCTGGTGGAGGTACTATACGTCTGTGTTGCATTGGCTGACACAGCAATGTTAGGGAAATGCACCGAGTATTGCCACAAGGAGATCATACTTGTCTGGACATTAGGCGCTGTCAAGATTTAATTATACTAAACAGAATATGCCAAGCAAAAGGCTATTCACTTTGAACTATTTCAAAACTTAAATGAAAAAGTTAAAAAGGTTAGTTGGCCCGTTCTAAATTCCAACAGAGAAGGTTTGACTATTTGTCGAATATTTTACATAAGATGAAAAATGTCAGCAAGAATGACAACGGGAGCTGCAACAGATGCTATGCAACCAAGTTCTCTAACAGGTTGAGGGGGAAGGGACGGATGTGTGTCGTGGTCAAACTAGATTGGAGGTGACTGGAGTGACACAGGTCAGGATGGGTGGGGCAAAACAGGTTCTGTCAAATGATGGAGATTAGGCAGACAATCCAACATTTACATGCTTCTTCTTTAGGGGGCAGAAATTAAAAACTTCATGAAACTAAATTTCTTGACTTCTCACATTATGGCAATACCATTACCATGGTATCTTGAAGATATACGTTTCCTAATTTGTCACACAACAAATGAAGATTAAATACAAATACATTTTCTAAATCAGTCGTATCCAACTTAAGTTGAAGAAACCCTCAAATATATACAAGAGTTCTGTGGAGTCCCACCCTTTAGAACCAGCTCACATCCTATAATACATGTTAAAAGTCAAAAATGAAAACCCAAATAAACACAAAAGAATGCAAAATCGAGTGTTGTTGAGCACTATGCAAATTACCATACGTTTGCGCAATGAGAGTCTAATAATTTCACTTCAGTTTTCTGCTCAAGTTTAAAAATTCTTCTGTATATGGTACATTTCAAGATTACCTCAAAAGTTGGTGGAAACTTTTTTCAAGATGCTTCTAGAAACCATTACCATTTTAGTTGGGACTGATGCCTTTTCTTTCCTCTGAATCAACTTGTATTGTCCAGCAGTGATCTTATACGTTCAAAGAAAGGAAAGTTTCATGACCTTACAAATTCCTCCTTTTAAACTTGAGCCAACGTTCTGAAAGATGCTTACGAATTATATAATGAGTGTACTGTCCGTGGAGTACCATTAAAATAAGCTTGTCTTGAGGAGGAAAACAAAAATGAAACCTCAAACTACAGCATGAAATAATCAAATTCTAAGTGTACCAGAATCTTTGCAACTACCGCCAGCCTTAAAGTCAAGCATTTCAGAAAAGCTCATCTGAAACAAATCTCCTCATACAACCTTCTAGCTGGGTAGCCTAAAGATAGCATTAACTAGCTAAAACATACTGTAGTCAGGGGAGTCAGTGGTCAATCATCTTTTCTCACAGCAGCAAAAATCAAGATCCAGAGTAAATGCATATTACCCACCCTGCTGTGCAGCATTAAACCCAAGCCTAGCAGAAGCCAGTGTGACATTTCATATTTTAACATAAATCTTTCAGCTCTAGCTTCATCAGAAAAGGATTCAACACCAAAACAAATCATCAGTTTGCAGTTTCTATGACAATGTCTTGTTGGTCCTCATTTTTTTAATTATAAAGTGAGAATAAACGTACTGAATTATCTTGTCAAAAAATTAATGAAAAACTGAAATACATGAAGTCAGTACAGTAACACCATTTATATGACATAATGGGTTGATTACAATAAAGAGCAACCTTTTTAAACTAATACTCAGTCACTATAAAAATAACAGCTTCATTTGCAGTTTCACTGTTGCAGCAAAATGTAACGTCAGTCTGGTGGAGGAACCAACTTTAGAATTGAAAATGTTGAATTGTTTCAAAATTATAAGAACAGCATCTACATTTGAAGCTATAAACGTAGGCAAGAGAGTAATTGAGGACTTCAGGGTAGCACTTGATGTTTCTCGACAACTCCAAATTTAGCTATTGTCCTCAGGCAGTTAGGAAAAAAGTGCCCTTGCAGCTAATTAACCAGACTATACTTTAAGAGAATTACTGCACTTTGAATTCAATCGTTCTCACAAATCTAATCTTTGAAAGATGATTTTATCTTTCAGTGCAAAGTGTCAATACAAACTCCCGAGAGCTTTTAAAAATGCAAGGCAAACTGTTAAATATATGATGCAGACCTTGCAATTGTGAAGCAGAAATATGAACCATGTCAGTTGGGCAGAAATCAAGACATCAACCAACGCAGCCCAATCAATGGATGAGAACTCAACTCTGGTTTCCCACCCTCCTCTGGTTAAATTCCTTAGCAGGATGGCATGAGTGAAGTTCACGTACAGAACATATAAAGGGTCCGTTTCAACACTTCTGATAGTGCTGCAGACTGGAGGTCTGGATTCGTCAGCAATCTAGGTGAGCCATTTTAGTACTGCTTTTACATGGGCACCAAAACAAAAAAACAAACCAAATGCAAAGAAAATACCGCCAATACAAACTCGTCAATGAACACTCATCAGTGCACTCAAAATAATGAAAAATGTACCTAACAGTGTTATCGGAGAGCACACACATGCCAACAATCTGCTCATCAGCACCTTTGTCTAGTCATGAACAAAGAATTAAATTCTAGCAGCATGATGAGTGTGACTGCCACCAATTTCAAAGTGGTATTTGACTGAGCATAGCACAAAAGGAACGAGAGCAAAATTGGAGTCACTGGAAATCACAGGAAGCTCTCCAATGGGCACACAGTCATACTGAGTACAGAAGATGATTGTTGTGGCTGCTGGAAACCAATTACCAACTATGTCACCGTAGGAGTTCCTCAAGGTTGTGTCCTAGGTAATCATCTTTACTTTATGTGATTACTATCCACCACGAGGTCAGAAATTGGGATGTAATTTGATTTCAGTGTTCAGTCCCATTAGCAACTCAGCAGATAGTGAAGAAATCTTTGCCTGATTGCACCAAGATCTGGACAAGATTCACATTTGGATTGCTAAGTAGCAAATAACATTTTCACAACAAAAGTCAGGCAATATCCAACATCGATTATTAACCATCAAGCACAAATAAGCATATTCATACACTGGGTTGGTGGAGGCTCTGCCACAACCTTCACAAGCAGATCAAAAGAAATTAACAAGTTTTCTGGCATTTCAAACTGCTTGTTTTGCATGTGCAACATTCCAGAAACGAAATGCACTACATTAAATGCCATCAACAATTTTTAACTAAGCGAGTTACTACGTCAAGTAGTCAAAGATGCTGCCACACCCGAGGTCAGTGGTCATATCCAAGTTACATTTGAGTTTTTCTTTAAATTGCTTGCTGTTTACTCAGCTCCTGACACCATGACTTGCAGCCATTACAAATGGAGCCTACATGGATAAGTAATAACAGTAACAATTTTCACACCACAATCAATAATGTCATATGAAATGACATCACTCAGAACAGCAATTCCTTCCCATTTTCCAATTATTTGCATTTTGATGCTTGCAGAGGGATTATTCAAATTTTGATCAACTTTGTTCAAAAAGTGCAAAATGGTTCACTGTTAATAAGTTCGAAGTTTTCGTTCTATGCCTCAAAATATCAGCATAAATTGGAAAGTAGAATTTTCTCTTGCAACCATCCATCACAGAATCCCTACAGTGTGGAAACAGGCCCTTCAGCCCAACAAATCCACACCAACCCTCAGAGCATCCCACCCAGACCCATCCCCCCTAGAACCCACCTAATCTGCACATCCCTGAACACTACAGGCAATTTAGCAAGGCCAATCCACGTCTCCTGCAAATCTCTGGACTTTCGGAGGAAACTGGAGGAAATGCACGCAGACATGGTGAGAATGTGAAAATTTCTCCACACAGACAGTCGCCAGAGGGTGGAATCGAACCTGGGTCCATGGCACTGTGAGGCAGCAGTGCAAACCACTGAGCCACCGAGCTGCTCCACGTTTGAGATTTTCACAAGTTTCATTATCAGAAAAAAAGACTTCAACATTTATACCTGCAGTGCTGAGCAGCGGAGTCCAAAAAAACAACTTAATTTATACAGTTGATTAGATCATTGCTTAGATTTGGCTCAACAATATGCTAATACTTGAGTACTAACACTGTAAAGTAATAATTACTATTTAAGTGTACCTATGTATTGTTACCAGCACAAAACTGTCAGATGACACAAAGTAAATTATTCAAAGTGTTAGTGACTACTCAGCAGCAATAAAAGAGTTCTGTGGGATCTTGTGCAATTAACCAAAAAAGTTAGCATATTCTTGCAGTTTCTCAAAACAATAACCAATCCATACTGCAGGCAGTCAGGTAGACCAAGTTCAATTTAAATAAATCTCAAACAGATCTACTTAACAAGTAATAACTTTCAGTTCCAGAACAACTTCGGTAAGCATCCCTAGTCAAGCACACTACTGCGAAGACTCAAGGATGGTCGTCATCCTGGTTCTTGGTGCGTAAGCATTCTGAACTCCAAGTACAAACATAACAATGAAACACATCTCGCAGTGCAGTAGGAACAGAGTACACGATCTGGGTTGACCTGATTAATTTATGATTGTGGATCTTTCACACTGTAAAAGAGGACAAGAAAAAGAGGGCATTCATTTAAAATTTATCTACAAAAGGAACAACTGTTACTTGATGAATGTGTTATGAAATGTGGAAGTTCTGGCAGAGGTAAGTTCAAAGGAGGCATTTCAGGAGGGCACTGGATGATTATTTGTACAAAAATATTGTGCAAGGGTTTAAGGAAAGACAAGGAAATTGGCATGAAGTAATGATGCTTATTTAATGAACCAGTGTTAGCATGATGGACCAAATAGCCTCTGCCACATATAAAACTATGATAATCAATATTTATTGCTGGGACAGAGAACAGCAAACTCACTAATTTCAGTGATACATTACTGCACAAGTGGGAAAAGAAGTTGAAGTTGTTTTAACAAGTCTCAATATCAAGATGGTGGCAGATAGGGCTCCTGAGCCAGGGCTTGGCAGCTCTTTTACCTCTTTTCTCCTTTCCTTTACTTACTTCTTGTCCTGAAATCAGCTGGTTTGGCAGGTGGCGACTGAACTGAGAGCAGACTGGGAGCACAGGTTCTGCCTTCGCTGACTTGAATGCCAATGTCACCAAGGTAGGCCCAGCAGCAAAAGATGGCACTTGAAGATCAGTGACTTTGTCATTGGTTGGGTGCAGTGCTGGCAGCAAAATCTTGGCAGAAAGGGCATCACCATGACATCGACAAAGTGGGCCCAGCAGCCAGAGGAGACTGATGTTGGGGAGTTGGGGACAGCGGACAAGCTTTTCACTTCATTTCACTGGTCTTTTACTATAAAATACACATGACAACACAATCAATGTTTTGTCTATTTGGCTAATCCAAGTTATGTTTAGTTGAAATATTTTTGTATTCATTTATTTATAATATGACCACCAGCCCTCTGGAACTCTACAATTCCCTTTGACAACTACCTTCCTATTCCTGCTTTAAAAACATCTTTGTAATCTATTCCCTATTCTGATCATGCTTGAACATAACAATTAGCTCTGGAACAGAGTTCCGATCTTTCCAATTAGTTTAACCTTACTCTCACAGCAGTAAAATGCATAATCTAATCACAAACAATACTTGGTTATCGTGGTGCATTGATTGGCAATGCCACAGGAGAACACAGACGAGAACAGCCATACAATTATCTCTTGTATGCTGGTCAGCAGCAGCCTATTGATCCGATAATAGTGCCCAGAATTTGAGTAAGATTCATATTTGGTTCCTGACATCTTCAACTACATGTTATCCTTGGTAATATCATCGAGACACCCACAGAGTATGCTAAGCTTTAAGTGCAGATATCTCAACATTTGTTCCAAATCAGACCTAACTTAAATTATCATTTTGTTTTGCAACTTGGAACAATTCACACATTTGTATTCCAGCACAGAATCATAGAATCACTCAATTACAGAACGAGGCCATTCAACCCAATGCGTCTCTACTGGAATCCAAAAAGAACTACCCAGCTAGTCGCTCTCCAGCCTTATCTCCATAACCCTCTAAATTCATCACTTTCAAATATATATATTCAACTCCCTTTGAAAGTATTGTGGAATCCATCTCCACCACTTTCCCACATAGCACATTCCAAATCCTCTCAAAACTGGGAGAGAGGTTTCTCTGCATCTCATGCCTCACTTTCTTGCTCATAGTTTCAAATTCTGACCCCTAGTTACTGACATACCAACAAGCAGAAACAGAATATCCTTCTTTACCCTGTCCAAATTGTTCATTGATGTGTTCAAAATGATATAGTCACCTCTTAATTTTCTCTGCTGCAAGAAGAATAAACTCTTTCTCGTATCCTTCCTTACATCTAAAATCCCTCATTCCCTGCATCACTCTAATAAACTTCCTTTGCATTCTCTCCAGGGTTTTAACATCCTTCCTTAAGTAATGCACCCAGAGCTGAACACAATATGTCAGATGTAGACTAATGATTTGTAGAGCTGTAGAGTCACTTCCTTGCTTTTATCCGCTATACCTCTTTTTGTAAAAAAGGATCTTAAGCTTACTTGACAGATGTTTCAACTTGCCTGACCATCTTAAGATAATTGTACGTGCACATCCTTGGATATTTCATTCCCAGCACTGATCATCTTGTAGCCATGTCTGACAGCACATCATATCAGCCAATTTTAAATCTGCAGTACAAGCTCATTTACTGGGGCTACTTCACTGGAGAGTCAGAAGCTGAGGGGTGACTTTATAGAGGTTTATAAAATCATGAGGACTATGGATAGAGTAAATAGACAAGGGCTTTTCCCCAGGGTAGGGAAGTCCAAAACTGGAGTACACAAGTTTAAGGTGAGGGGGACAAGATTTAAAAGATTTAACTTCTGCTCAGCCCTCCCCTCCCTGACCCCACCTCCTTAAACTTCTGTTCAAATTTTCCATGCAACTGAACCCACCCTCTCACTGTTTAGTCTCAAGTCATAGTCACAGCCCAAGTTGTGATTTGCCAGGACTCTGATCCCAGTCTGATTCAGGTGGAGCCCATCCCATTGGGCAACTCTCTCCTTCCTCAGTACAGGTGCCAATGTCCTCGTTTACTCAACACCAACCTTGGAATCACAAGTTTGCCCTTTAATCTTGTTGACCCTGTCTCAATTTGTGGATTAGGTAATAATCTAGAGATTACCACCTGATTATGCTTTTTAATTGAGCCCTAACCACTCATTTTCTTTAACAGAACCTCTTTCCACCTATATTGTTGGTGCATATAAAAACCACGACAACTACATCTTTCCCCACCCATTCCAAGTTCTTGTACAGCCAAGATGAGATGTCAAGTCAGGCACCGTGCAGGCAGCACAACCTCTCGGACCCTTGATAAGGGAACAGTGTCTATTGTTCATCACTACACTTCCCCAGTTACAACTACATTTCTCTATTCTATCCCTTCTTGACTGGCTCACTATACCAGAGTGTTGCGGCCAACTTGACCATCCTCCCTCCACCCCCACTCTCACCCACACACTGAGCAAGAATCTCAAACCTGTCAGCCAAGTTTATGGGCTGAGGCTGAGGCGCAGGCTACTTCAGCACTGCCTCCTGGATCCCTTGACCTGCGTTGCTCATAGTCACACCCTCCTGTCACTGACCACTGACCTAACATGAGGTACTTGACCAAAAGGGGTGTGACTGCCTCCTGAAACAGTGTCCAGGTAACTCCCCTTCTTGATTGTAGTGTTTGAAGCTTGGACTCCAGCTCATGAACTCTGAACCAGAGTTCCTCAAGCAACCAACACTTAGCACAGAGGTAACAAGGCGTGGGGCTGGATGAACACAGCAGGCCAAGCAGCATCACAGGAGCAGGAAAACTTGACGTTTCGGGCCTAGACCCTTCATCAGAAATGGGGGAGGGGAAGAGGGTTCTGAAATAAATTGGGAGAGGGGGGGAGGCGGATAGAAGATGGATAGAGGAGACGATAGGTGGAGAGAAGGCAGACAAGTCAAAGAGGCGGGGATGGAGCCAGTAAAGGTGAGCGTAGGTGGGGAGGTAAGGAGGAGATAGGTCAATCCAGGGAGGACGGACAGGTCAAGGGGGCGGGATGACGTTAGTAGATAGGTGATGGGGGTGGGGCTTGAGGTGGGAGGAGGGGATAGGAGAGAGGGAAAACAGGTTAGGGAGGCAGGGACAAGCTGGGCTGGTTTTGGGATGCGGTTGGGGGAGGGGAGATTTTGAAGCTTGTGAAATCCACATTGATACCATTGGGCTGCAGGGTTCCCAGGCTGAGTATGATTTGCTGTTCCTGCAGCCTTCGGGTGGCATCACTGTGGCATTGCAGGAGGCCCAGGATGGACATGTCGTCTGAGGAATGGGAGGGGGGAGTTGAAATGGTTCGCGACTGGGAGGTGCAGTTGTTTGTTGCGAATTGAGCGCAGGTGTTCTGCAAAGCGGTCCCCAAGCCTCCGCTTGGTTTCCCCGATGGAGAGGAAGCCACAACAGGTACAGCGGATGCAGTAGACCACGTTAGCAGATGTTCACCTGCACATCTGCTTGATGTGGAAAGTCTTCTTGGGGCCTGGGATTGGGGTGAGGGAGGTGGTGTGGGGGCAGGTGTAGCACTTCCTGCGGTTGGAGGGAAAAGTGCCGGGTGTGGTGGGGCTGGAGGGGAGTGTGGAGCAGACAAGGGAGTCGCGGAGGGAGTGGTCCCTCCGGAAAGCAGATAAGGGTGGGGAGGGAAAAGTGTCTTTGGTGGTGGGGTCTGATTGCAGATGGCGGAAGTGTCGGAGGATGATGTGTTGGATCCGGAGGTTGGTGGGATGGTACGTGAGGACGAGGGGGATTCTTTTTTGGTTACTATTGCATGGTCGAGGGCATGAGGGATGTGTTACAGGAAATGCAGGAGACACAGTCGAGGGCATTCTCGACCACTGTTGGGGGTGGGGGGGGGGAGGAGGTATTGGAGGGGGAGTTGCGGTCCTTGAAGAATGAGGACAGATGCGGCGGAGGCGAAGGAATTGGGAATAGGGGATGGCATTTTTGCAGGAAGGTGGGTGGGAGGTGTATTCCAGGTAGCTGTGGGAGTCAGTGGGCTTGAAATGGACATCGGCTTCCAGGTCGTTAGCCGAGATGGAGACAGAGGTCCAGGAAGGAGAGAGAAGTGTTAGAGATGGTCCAGGTGAACTTCAGGTTGGGGTGGAAGGTGTTGGTGAAGTGGATGAGCTGTTCGAGCTCCTCGTGGGAGCACGAGGCGGCGCCGATGCAGTCATCAACGTAACGGAGGAAGAGGTGGGGTTTAGGGCCAGTGTAGGTACAGAAGAGGGATTGTTCCACATAACCTACAAGGAGGCAGGCATAGCTTGGGCCCATGCGGGTACCCGTGGCCACCCCCTTTGTCTGTAGGAAGTGGGAGGAATTGAAAGAGAAGTTGTTGAGGGTGAGGACAAGTTCAGCTAAGCAGATGAGGGTGTCGGTGGAGGGGGAATTGGTCAGGTCTGCGGGACAGGAAGAAGTAGTGGAGGGTCTTTCGGCTATCTGCATGGGGAATACAGGTGTATAGGGACTGGACGTCCATAGTAAAAGTGAGGTGTTGGGGACCGGGGAATTGGAAGTTCTAGAGGAGGTGGAGGGCGTGGGTGGTGTCACGGACGTAGGTAGGGAGTTCCTGGACCAAGGGGGTGAAAATGGAGTCTAGGTAGGTGGAGATGAGTTCGGTGGGGCAGGAGCAGGCGGAGACAATGGGTCGACCAGGGCATTCAGGTTTGTGGATTTTGGGAAGGAGATAGAAGCGGGCGGTGCAGGGTTGGGGAACGATGAGGTTGGAGGCGGTGGGTGGGAGATCACCTGAGGTGATGAGGTTGTGGATGGTTTGGGAGATGATGGTTTGGCGCCCACAGGGCGGGCGGGGCCTCCCCCCGGGGGCAGTAGGAGGAGGTGTCAGAGAGTTGGCGCCTTCATTGATGTGTAGGTGGAGGGGGACAAAGGTGAGCCCTTTACTGAGGACTGACCGTTCGTCCTCAGTAAGGGGGAGGTCTGGCGGGGGGGGGGGGGATGGTGAACACTCGGCACGGCTCAGTGTTGCTGTCTCCTCTGGAGCTGCTGGCTGGAGGCAGTGGGCGGAGTTGCATCGGCGGCAGCGGCAGCGGCAATGACGGTAGTGTCTGTGTTGGTGGTTTCGGAGATGGAGGCGGTGGTTTCAGCACCCCTCCTGCAACCGCATCCCAAAACCAGCCCAGCTCATCTCCGCCTCCCTAACCTGTCCTTCCTCTCACCTATCCCCTCGTCCCACCTCAAGCCCCACTCCCATCTACTAACATCATCCCGCCCCCTTGACCTGTCCGTCCTCCCTGGACTGACCTATCTCCTCCCTACCCCCCCACCTACACTCACCTTTACGGGCTCCATCCCCGCCTCTTCGACTTGTCTGCCTCCTCTCCATCTATCCATCTTCTATCCGCCTCCCCCTCTCTCCCTATTTATTTCAGAACCCTCTTCCCCTCCCCATTTCTGATGAAGGGTCTCGGCCCAAAACATCAGCTTTCCTGCTCCTATGATGCTGCTTGGCCTGCTGTGTTCATCCAGCCCCACGCCTTGTTATCTCGGATTCTCCAGCATCTGCAGTACCTTTTATCTCCTTAGCACAGATGTGGTCACTACAAACCATAATGGTGTTTGCCAGCTCCCAAATCATGCAATTGCACAAAATGCCTGGCCAAACATCTTCATTTTAATTACTTCACTCTTAATTTGATTTTTAATAATTTCATACTGGCCTTTTAGTTAATAGCCTGTAAATATTTCCCCTATTTGGCGTCAATCTGAAAGTAACCCATAAAAGACACCAAATTAGTTGCTAACTCCAACTAATGAACTAGTGGTATATCTGTCACATCACTTTTGTGCTAGGTCCCTAATCCTGGTCTTCAATTTATCCCGTTTGAAAAAACCTAACACTGAACCAAGTCACCAAGCAAGCAAAAAGCACCTCTGTCTCTGCACAGACTTTCTGCATTGAATCCAAATTCCCTGAACACTGCACCGATTACATACTCACGGGATGTGATCACTCCTTCCTAACTCTGCAAAGTTTACTATTCATCTCTTCTGAACAGCTTTATCCTTTCCCAAGTGATCAACATACCAAAAGTCTCCCTCAAGCCATGAATTTGCCTCCATGGTCTGCCTTTGCCTAAATGGTCAAGCCTGTGGCACAGGTAATATTCCACAGATTACTACTCTAAGCGTGTGCTTCAACCTACTCCTGAATTCCTGAAACTGATCTTCAAGACCTCCAAGCTACCCTGCCCCACGACACTGCTTGTTCACCGTCCCTTTCCAGACATTTATCCAGCTGTTCATTATCTCCATACTCTTGCACCCACGGGACTGTACAAGATCTCCGCTTCAAACTAGTCTGTCTACATCTTAAATTATTAAGACGACCATTCCAACATTTCTAAGCCTCCCAGCCAGTGTTCCCAGAATAGCATCAAGCACCACGGTGCTTTGATTCCTCCCCCCACCGAGTTATGCATCATGTTGCTCACTCAATAGGCTTTTAAAATTTCATCCCTATTAAGACAGCTCCAAGGAGTCCTGGATTTCCTGAACTCGCAGTCTCCTTTCCTTTTGGCAAATGGTCATCCACTCTCCCACCATTTCTGTACTCCTCCTTGCATGCCTATCACTTCCTTCATTATTCTACTTAAATATTCTTAGCCTAACTCCCAATCCAAGATGCTCTCCAGCACAAAACTGCCTTTTCTAATTCAGACATTTAACTGAAACCGTATCAATAAATCTGCTGCCTCCAGTCTGAAACTTTCTGATAATTCCCATGTTACAAGGAGTTTATCTTAATTATCCTTTCCAATATCATGCTGCATTTTTGCTGTTCTCACTAATTTAAGTTTTTCAACTTTGTACTAAAATGTATTTTTCGTGCTAACTCTCCAAAACAAACACCTGCAAAACAGAAGAAACAATTTTCTACATTACACCTCATCTTGGTCCTACCACTGGTAACTGTACCTTCAATTGCTTTGCTATAACACTAGAATTCTCTCCATTTTATCACCAGATCAGGATCAATATACTCCTTAAGTAAGGGCTTTAACAGTGCTCTGTCATCGCAGGCAATGTATCACTTTAGATTGTCTCCCCTGACTGACCTCCAAATGTCTTACGGATGGAGTTGAGGTGTGAGCCACTATACATTCAAAATACTTGATTCTCATTCCTCATTCCTGTTTTTGATATTTCTCACCTTCATTTCTAATGCATTCCTGGGTGATCTCTCAACACAAAGTGGAGGCCATCCAAACTCTGCTGGCCTAGCCTTAACTTGCACCAAGTCCTGTTTGTAGATCACCACAAACCCATAATTTCTAACAGCAGTATCTTCATTTTAAAATTGTCTTTTGCTTTGCTGCTCCCAATCTCTGTAATCCCCATCATCCTCAAAACCCTGCAAGACATCCACATTCATCTAATCCTCGTCTTTTGATCATTCCCAATTTTAGTTACTTTATCAGTTATGACCACGACTCAGTTGCATGGCCTGACATTGGAATTACCTTAAGACAACTCTGCCCCACAAGTCTCCTTGAGGTACTCCTTCAAACTGAATTCATTGATCAAGCTTCTGGAAATCTGATCAAATACCCCCATGTGTAGCTTCAGTGTCACACTTACTTCATAGAACACCATGATCGACTTGTGATACTTCATTACGTTAAAGCTGCGATACAAATCAAGTTTTTGCAATTGTGACCCCTGCTGGAAAGGGAGTGAGCATGACAGCAGGACTAACACTCAGCTCGAGCCTATTTCACAATTCAATAAAATCATGGCCAATCTGTTCACAACAATATTCCTAGATTCAAGCCTAGCCTGTTCAATTCATACAGCAACCCACCCATTTCAGGTATGAATCAAACAAACCTTATCTGAACTGCTCCAACACACCTACATCCCATTGTACACCACAGCCACATGTGGTCTAAGCAGTGTCCCAAATAACTGAAGCATAAACTCCCTACTTTGGCATACAACTTCCTTCACAATATATATTCTATCAAAAACAGAAGTTGCTGGAAAAGGTCAGCAAGTCTGGCAGCATCTGTGAAGAAAATAAAAAGCTTTAATGTTTCGGGTCCGGTGACCCTTCCTCAGACCGCTGAGGAAGGGTCATTGGACCAGAAATGTTTACTGATTTTTTTCTTCACAGATGCTGCTGCCAGCCCTGCTAACCTTGTCCAGCAACTTATTTTTGTTCCTGATTTACAGCTTCCACACTTCTTTCAGTTTTTATATTCTATCAACTTTCTTCATTACTTGCTATACCTGCATACCAAGCTTTTCAGTAACATGCACTTAGGCACTCTGATTGCTCTGCACCTCTCACCTCTTCAATCAGACCCATTAGGTAATTTGCTTCTTTATTGTTCCTGTTGACAGAATTTCACATTATTTTTCCCACATTCTCTATTTGCCAGACCTTTGGCCACACAATCTATATATACACCCCTTTGTAGCCTCTGTACACACCTTTTTCCACTTTTCTTTGCACCCACAGCAAATTTAGCAACTGCACCATTTATCCCTTCACCCAATCCACCAACATCAATTGTAAAAAGTGGAGATCTGAGCAATGATCCTTGTGGGACACTTCTCATATCTTCCCGCAAGATCCACTTACAGTGGCACACTGCTAATACTTCTCAAGTCAATGTCCTGTACATGTGAATATGTTGCCCCCATACCATAACGTTTATCTTCTGGAAAAACCTTTGATTTGGCACCTCAAACGTCTTCTGGAAATCTAAGTATGGTACATGCACTGGCTTCCTTTGAAGCACAGCATGTTACTGTCTCAGTAAACTCCAATAAATCAGTTAAATCTGATTTTCCTTTCACAAAATGATTTTGACTTTTGCTGATGAGCTTGAATTTTTCAAAGGGCCCTGCCGTATCATTTTCCCTATGACAAAAAAAAAGTTAAGCTATCTGGTCTGCAGTTCGCAGTTTCTTGTTCTCTTTTTAATTCAAGAAATTAGTTATCTTCCAATCAAACGGATGTTACTGGTATCACCTACCATAAAGGCTAACGCAAAAAAAGGTCTGCTTTTTCATTTTCCATTATTTTTCTATAAGACCAATTCTCAGTTAACACAAACCATAGAAATTGTTTATTTTTGCCTTTTCAGCTAGCTTCGTCTCACACTCTAACTTTATTATGAATTTTAGGTCATTGTTTGCTCTTTTTAACATTCTGTCCAATCTTCTGATCTGCTACTCAACTTTACTCATATTTTTTCAAATATTTGATGTTAGCTTGAAGGATGCTGTCCCAGAACTACTTTGTTGGAAAATATCTATTGTGTGTTCTAAGATATCACCTTAACGGTTTACCACTGCTTCTGCTGCCTATCCATTCATTTAATTTACCAGTTCACTGTAACCAGCTCTGCTTCCATGTCCTCACATTTAGCCCAATTTAAGCTTTAAAAAAGTTACAATGGTTACGTACGACACGGACATCAGAACATAGAACAGTATAGCACAGTGCAGGCCCTTCCGCTCACCATGTTGTGCTGACCCATTATCCTACTGAGGCCAATCTACCCTGCATACCCTACATTTTACTATCCATGTGCCTATCCAAGAGTGACTTAAATGTCTCTAATGTATCTGATTCCACTACCACTGCTGGCAGCACACTCCACACTCCCACAACTCTTTATGTGAAGAACCTACCTCTGACATCTCCCCTACGCCTTCCTCCAATCACCTTAAAATTATGCCCCCTCATAATAGTCATTTCCGCCCTGGGAAAAAGTCTCTGGGTATCCACTCTATCTATCATCATCTTGTACACCTCTATCAAGTCACCTCTCATCCTTCTTTGCTCCAATGAAAAAAGCCCTAGTTCCCTCAACCTTTCCTCATAAGGCCTGCGCTCCAGTCCAGGCAGCATCCTGGTAAATCTCCTCTGCACCCTTTCTAAAGCTTCCACATCCTTCCTATAATGAGGCGACCAGAACAGAACACAATATTCCAAGTGTGGTGTAACCAGAGTTTTATAGACCTGCAGCATAACCTTGTGGCTCTTAAACTCAATTCCCCGGCCAATGAAAGCCAACACACCATACGCCTTCTTTACAACCCTATCAACTTGGGTCACAACTTTGCGGGATCTATGGACGTGGACCCCAAGATCCCTCTGTTCCTCCACACTGCCGAGAATCCTGCCATTAACCCTGTATTTTGCATTCAAATTCGACCTTCCATAATGAATCACTTCACACTCTTCTGGGTTGAATTCCATCTGCCACTTTTTTGCCCAGCTCTGCACCCTGTCAATATCCCGTTGCAACCTACAACAGACCTCCACGCTACCCACAACTCCACCAACCTTAGGTGTCATTGGCAAACTTACTAACCCACCCTTCCACTTCCTCATCCAAGTCATTTATAAAGATCACAAAGAGCAGGGGTCCCTACTGGTCAGAGCTCCAGGCTGAATACTTTCCATCTGCTACCACCCTGTCTACTATTGGACAGCCAATTCTGTATCCAGACAGTCAGTCAAATTTCCCTTATCCGCAAACCTCCTTACTTTGAATGAGCCTACCAGGGGGAACCTTATCAACTGCCTTGCTAATATCTATACACACATCTACAAACATCAAGGTCCCTGTCAGTGGTGAATACTGAAGCAAAGTATTCATTAAAGGACCTCCCCACCTCCAACTCCACACAAGTTCCCTCCACCATCCCCGATTGTGTACTTAGGAGGCACAAGAGGATGGCTGGAGTGAGGGTGGGGCCAATGATTTGGGGGTTGTCCTTAATCCTACCTGCCAAGGCTTTTTCACACCCCCTTCTAGCTCTAAATCCATCCTTCAGTTCCTTCCGAGCTACCTTGTCGACCTCTAGAGCCATGTCCAATCCTTGCTTCCTCAACCTTAAGTAAGCTTCCTTTTTCCTCTTGAAGAGATGTTCCACATGTCTTGTCATCCAAGGCTGTCACCTTACCATCCCTTCCTTGCCTCAGTGGGACAAACCTATCCAGTATTTGTAGCAAATGCTCCTTCAACAAGTTCCACATTTCTGTCATGCACTTCCCTGAGAACATCTGTTCCCAATTTATGCTCTGCAGTTCTTGCCTAAGAATACAATAATTGCCCCTCCCCCAAATACTTTCCCGTACAGTCTGCTCCTATCTCTCTCCATGACTATAGTAAAGGTCAGGGAGTTGTGATCACTATCACCGAAATGCTCTCCCACCGAAAGATCTGACACCTGGCCTGGTTCATTGCCAAGCACCAAACCCAATATGGCCTCCCCTCTTGCCAGCCTATCTACATATTGAGTCAGAAATCCTTCCTGGATACACCTGACAAAAACTGTTCCATCCAAAGTATTTGCACTAAGGAGGTTCCAGTCTATATTAGGGAAGTTGAAGTCACCCATGACAACATTACTTCTGCACCTTTCCAAAGGATCAATTCTTGCCACATCCCCTCTGACCTACATGTTCAATTCTGACAGTACAGGATCAATGATAGACACCTTCATGGTCCACCTTGGGTCTTCCCATCATCGTGAGGTTTGCCAGACTCCTCCCACCTGTCCTTGGACTCTCATGTCCCTTCCAAGGGATTTGCCAGCCGCATTGTATACTTGCTTATTACTTATGACTTTTCAAACTCAGACATGCAATTCATATCCATTACTGATCTTATTTCAGAAGATTAAAAAGGGTGTTACAAATACAATAACGATTGGTTAAAATGCAATACCAGCTCTAATATTTATAAAGTTATACATTGTTAGACCTAATACTAGGGTTCTGCGACAAAACTAAATTTTAGGAGCAGCTTCCCTCTTATCAGACTCACAAAGCAGCAGTTATTTTCAAGATCATAGTGATCCTGTTTCAAAATTGTTTGTCCCCTTGCTAATGTCTCTCTTCAAACTTTTGAGCGGTTATCTTGTTTTACCATATTGCTGTTCCTTTCTTCTTGCTGACAGAAAAAGTTTCTTCAAGGAAGTTTATGAAAACTAGCTTCTGCATCCAAGGCTAACTACCTTGAGAAATCTAATTCCCCAATACCTAATAAATTTAAACTTATATTCTTAAGTGAATGTGTCGACTCTAATACATACTTCAATTATTTAAAAAAGCCTCATCTCAGGTCGTCAAGCTTTCCCTTTCTATTTCAGATAAAAATCAGAAATCTCCAATCAGATGGTGTTCGTCTCAGCTGCCTTACAGTCTTAGCGTTTATATTTAATCTCATTTTACTAAGAATCAGAAACAGTGTGTCATCTGGCTGTGAAGGCCATGATTTGAGCTATACGAAATGCTACATCAGCTCAAATTTCCTCCAATTGTCCATGTCAGTTAAAAAGCAAGCCCTAGCAGCCATGGGCAACAAGGGCATCAAGCCCCTCTCCCTCTTATGCCAGTAGAATCCTGGCTGATCTGGAACGCCATCCCGATGAGGCTTCATTCTTTCAGAATCCTGTGCAACCTCAAGGATTACTCAACATAGCTGAGTTAGATATTGGAGCCGAATAAATATGAAATTATACGGTGTCAACGGAGAGTTTGATTAGTCATCTCAGCAAGGCTTGAGAAGCTCCCAGAGAATAAGATTTAGAATCCTGATCCTGAATCTTTCAGCTCATTTCTAGTCATTCTAATCACCCTCATGTTCATTTAGAGTGAAACATCCTTGGTTTCTGAAGAAGGGTCTAGGCCCGAAACATCAGCTTTCCTGCTCCTCTGATGCTGCTTGGCCTGCTGTGTTCATCCGGCTCTACACCTTGTTATCCTCAGTAAACCACTGCCATCTCTCTGACCAAGTTTGTTGAGCCAACCAAAGCTGCTAATTACACAGGTAGCTCTGCTATAATGTGTGCTTCATTAACACAAATTTGCTGTAATGCAATTGAACAGCGGACACTATTTGGATAACAAAAACTTTTCTGCTGTACAGGTATAGCAATTTCCCTGCAACACAAATTTCTATAGCACAAGGACACCTGTATGAGCAAGCTTATAATGTGGATTCCACTACACTTGCCCTTTTAATCTTCGAAAAAGTAGATATTCCCTAGGATCCTGGGGTGACTTCAGCTTGACCTTCCAAAACAATCCCATTTAGTTTTAGAGCATTGGAACATGTACCCCACTTCAACTTAAAATTCCAGTCAGAATCCACTCTGTAGAGTTCAAGACTTATCTATTCCATCCAGCTTCAATTGAGACTGACAGTACCTCTATATTCCCTTTCTCCATTTCACTTCTTTCCATGTGCCTAGCCTTACACTTTGCAACAGACTCAAGTGAACAGCATTTCGTTTTCCAGAAATAATAGGAAATGCAGAAGCTGGAGAATCCGCGATAACAAGGTGGAGAGCTGGATGAACACAGCAGGCCAAGCAGCAGAGGAGCAGGAAAGCTTGACGTTTCGGGCCTAGACCCTTCTTCAGAAATGGGGGAGGGGAAGAGGGTTCTGAAATAATTAGGGAGGGAGGGTAGGCAGATAGAAGATGGATAGAGAAGAGAGGTGGAGAGGAGACAGACAAGTCAAAGAGGCGGGGATGGAGCCAGTAAAAGGTGATCGTAGGTGGGGAGGTAGGGACGAGACAGGTTAGTCCAGGGAGGACGGACAGGTCAAGGGGGCGGGTTGAGGTTAGTCGGTAGGAAATGGGGGTGCGGCTTGAGATGGGAGGAGGGGATAGGTGAGAGGAAGAACAGGTGAGGGAGGCGGGGACGAGCTGGGCTGGTTTTCGGATGCAATAGGGAGAGGAGAGATTTTGAAGCTTGTGAAATCCACATTGATACCATTGGGCTGCAGGGTTCCCAAGCTGAATATGAGTTGCTGTTCCTGCAGCCTTCGGGTGGCATTGTTGTGGCACTGCAGGAGGCCCAGGATGGACATGTCGCCTGAAGAATGGGAGGGGGAGTTGAAATGGTTTACGACTGGGAGGTGCAGTTGTTTATTGCGAACCAAGCGTAGGTGTTCTGCAAAGCGGTCCCCAAGCCTCCGCTTGGTTTCCCCGATGTAGGGGAGGCCACAACAGGGATAGCGGATGCAGTAGACCACATTAGCAGACGTGCAGGTGAACATCTGCCTGATGTGGAAAGTCTTCTTGGGGCCTGGGATTGGGGTGAGGGAGGTGGTGTGGGGGCAGGTGTAGCACTTCCTGCGGTTGCAGGGAAAAGTGCCGGGTGTGGTGGGGCTGGAGGGGAGTGTGGAGCAGACAAGGGAGTCGCGGAGGGAGGGGTCCCTCTGGAAAGCAGACAAGGGTGGGGAGGGAAAAATGTCTTTGGTGGTGGGGTCGGAAATGTCGGAGGATGATGGGTTGGATCCGGGGAGGTTGGTGGGGTGGTATGTGAGGACGCGGGGGGTTCTTTTTCGTCGTCGTCGAGGGAAATGCGGGAGACATGGTCGAGGGCGTTCTCGACCACTGCGTGGTGGGGGGGGGGGCATAGAGATTTGTGGTCCTTGAAGAACGAGCACATCTGAGATGTACGGGAGTGGAATGCCTCATCCTGGGAGCAGATGCGGCAGAGGTGAATGAATTGGCAACAGGGAATGGCATTTTTGCAGGAAGGTGGGTGGGAGATGGTGTATTCTAGGTAGCTGTGGGAGTCGGTGGGCTTGAAATGGATATCAGTTTCTAGGTGGTTATCCGAGATGGAGGGAGGTCCAGGAAGGTGAGAGAGGTGTTAGAGATGGTCCAGGTGACAGAGGTTGGGGTGGAAGGTGTTGGTCAAGTTGATGAACTGTTCGAGCACCTCATGGGAGCATGAGGTGGCGTTGATACAGTCAATGTAACGGAGGAAGTGGTGGGGTTTTGGGCCAAACTCCCCCTCTCATTCCTCAGACGACATGTCCATCCTGGGCCTCCTGTAGTGCCACAACGATGCCACCCGAAGGCTGCAGGAACAGCAACTCATTCAGCTTGGGAACCCTGCAGCCCAATGGTATCAATGTGGATTTCACAAGCTTCAAAATCTCCCCTCTCCCTATTGCATCTTGAAACCAGCCTAGCTCGTCCCCGCCTTCCTAACCTGTTCTTCCTCTCACCTATCCCCTCCTCCCACCTCAACCCACCCCCTTGACCTGTCCGTCCTCCCTGGACTGACCTACCTCCCCACCTACACTCACCTTTACTGGCTCCATCCCCACCTCTTTGACCTGTCAGTCTCCTCCATCCACCTCCCCCTCTCCCTATTTATTTCAGAACCCTCTTCCCCTCTCCCATTTCTGATGAAGGGTCGAGGCCCGAAACATCAAGCTTTCCTGCTCCTATGATGCTGCTTGGCCTGTGTTCATCCAGCTCTACACCTTGTTAACTAGCATTTCATTTTCCGCTTGGGGATCCTGTGGCTTTTAGGACTAACTGTCCAGTTCAATAGTTTTACAATGTCAACAACTTTTTACATGCCCTTTACCCACCCCCACACCCTAATCCCTGTCATAACATGGGTTGTCTGTAATGAAAGCAGCCCGTGTTCACCTACTTACGGTCCCCATTATCAGCTTTTCTTTCTCTAAGCATCATCCATCCCTTTGGATCCTTCATTTTCATTCTCTCACTCTCTAGGCTCCATTTCAGCCTACCCACCCAACCCCTCCACATGACTATCGACACACAAGAGGCCATAAGACAAAGCTCAGTTTACACGTGATGGTAACCAAAGAGTCCTTCAACTATACTGGTCTTTCTGCCACCAAGGCTCCAGAACCATACAAACTGGAAGAAAATACTTAGAACATTAAACCATAGCTAAATTCCTAAATAACAGCTTACATTACTAACAGCATTATTACTCCAGTCAAAATGTTGAAATCTAACTCTTGGCCTCTAATCTAAGTTGTTCAGTACTAAAGGACACTCTTGGAAGTACTTTCTTGCATTAAACTAAAATCTGCATCTGTTCTGTTGACACTGCTGATACCATGCACTATCCAAAGAACTGGAAAATGCTACGGTAAACCCACGACTGAAGTAAATTGAATTGATCATTCAACTCATCCCTGAAAATTAGCTGGCTAAAAGGCAAAATCCTCTTCCAAACTGTTGCACATGTTGTTAAATTTCGAGAATGTGAAAAGGCGCTTGATAAATGCAAGGTTTCTTCAGTTAATATCCTGAGGTGCGAAATGAATTGGCAAATTTTCAAGCATATTGTATTGACAGGTAAAACTCAGCTGACGCCTCCAAAATAAATAGGCCCGTTTCAAACAATGTACACTTGATCTCTGTGACAACATGATGTAGGTTACGTATACCTAAAGGAGAGCAACAGCTAGTACACAAAAGTTGAATTGATTTCACTTTGTGGACAATCATTCACGAAACAGTGGGAAAAAACCCTTTATTTCCATACATAAGATTAGGAAGACAAAAAGTGATCATTGTCAGTAAATGGATCTTTCTTATATGACCCTACATTCCATGGAAAAGAACACAGCAAACAGCATGACAGCAACCAAGTCCAAAAAAAAAAAAATCAATAGACTCTAGGAAGAGACACTCCTAGAAACCCACAGCTTAAGCACTGTGGTCCTCTGCTGAACATGGAGCATAAACTGAGAAGGCTGAATTGTGTGAAGCTGATTTGCAATTAGTTAGTTTTTTGTATAGCAGTACATAATGTTATTAGAACATTTTGATAAATAACTTCAGTTAAATTTCCATACACTTCTTATTCCTTCTGTTGCTCTAGCAGATTAGCAGCCATATAAACAGGTCTGTATTTATGATTCTCATTTACATGTTGCAAATCAATTTTCTACAATGCTGCAAGGCCACGGTTGCTAATTAGTAGATCATTAGGCAGCTAATTTTGTACCACAGATTAGAATTCACCCATCACCACCTACACCCAACCCTGCCAAAATAATGAGGAATTTTGATGAACTTCCATGTTCATTCCCTCAAGGGAGATGCAGAGTTTTGCTGATTGATTAAAAGCACACAGCCTCATTAACGCTTTTTCTTCCCATTTCTCATAGACACAATAATAAGCATAGGGAACAAAGTGGAACAACAGAGTGCTGAAATGGTGTTCAGATACCCATTTTGCAGGTTAAATCCATGACTAATTTTTCTTTGAACGACCATTTGGTCTGTTGCTATAACACTACTTTTCATCAAACTGAATGTTTAAAACTTACATTTGTATTTTGTGTCTCCAGCCACAGCGTTGCTGGGCATAAACACCCAACTGAACATGTAACCTGGACAGTGACTGGTTGATTTATCCACTATGCAATCCTGGGTGAAAAAATTTAGTTTGATAAAATTCAAAGACGACTTGTAGGATCATAGCCCCACACCAACTTCACACCCTCAATAAGGGCTTCACCTCCCCACCTATTTACTACTTCAAGTTGAATCTGACTGGTTAACGTACTAAAATCT
The DNA here is from genome assembly GCA_024137785.1 of Ginglymostoma cirratum. Classification (NCBI taxonomy): domain Eukaryota; kingdom Metazoa; phylum Chordata; class Chondrichthyes; order Orectolobiformes; family Ginglymostomatidae; genus Ginglymostoma; species Ginglymostoma cirratum. Next base: position 19,164,475 of record JAHRHZ010000063.1, on the reverse strand, counting down.
GAGTAACGGTTCCAACCTCATCATCTCTAGCACAAAAACCCCACCCAACTTTCCACTCTACAGAATTTACCTTAGTGCCTTCTTCAACCCATCTGACAGATTGCACAAATATTTAGCACCCCACATTGAGACATCCCACAGTCAATTCCCTATTCTCGGACCATCCCAACTTGTATTCATGCCAAACTCAGGTGCCTTTATTCTATCCCAAAGACCACACCTGTGATCCTTGGCCTGTTTTGGAACAGGCTACCATTTTGCTGCTTAAATCTATCCACTGTCTCAACCCCAACCTGACCTTGTTCCATCACTACAACTCCATAAGACCATAAGACACAGGAGTAACAAAACTATCCCCAAGACATATCAGGAGGCATAGGTCAGGTTTCAAAAGTAGATTTCAAGCTGAATGGAAATGGGAAAGATTAGGGCAAGAGTTCCAGAGCTCAGGGCAGCTACCAATGGTGGGCCCCACCCCGCAAAAAAATGATGCATTTTGAATGAATGGACATTTACAGATGATCTAAGATAGCAGTCCAGCTGACAGGACAGCCAATTAGACAACTCAGGAGGTGACAAAGGAAGGTGAGCTTGAAATTGCACAGACCCCACTCCAGCATACGCTCTAAAGCACTTCACAGGCACTTAAATACTTCTAAAGAATTTCCTAAGTTACCAAACACAGCAAGTAATTTACACACAAGACTGCACAAATATTATCAATTATCTGTTTTTAATTATAGTGAGTGAGAGATGTGTTGTGCGCTGCAGTCTCTCTAGTGGCACTTATACCCGAAATCTAATGTCTCAGAAGCACAAGTATTACCTGCTGAAGCAACAATGGATGAGAAGAGAATTTCAACACCGTTCCATGTTCTGGTTTTCAGTCTGGTGAATTATCAATGAGTGTTAATAGATTCTGACATACGTGAAGCATTCAGTTAATACCTCTTGCAACAAAAGGCAACAGTTTAACAATTTATTTTTTTCTCCACCAGAAGGCACTCAATAACTGTGGGCAAGTGGTAAACTCTTGCTGTAGCACAGCCACACTTGAAGTCAGGTAACAAGTAACAAAAACAACAGGTGCTCTTCCGAGCAGTTGCCTTCAGCTCAAGTGGTGATGGAGTCTGCCATCTGGTGGAGAAAGGGGCTCAAGTGAAAATACCAAACACACACTTCATTTCTAAAAAAAAAGGGCTCGCAATTTATACAGTACGTTTTGTGGCTTCAGGACATCGCAAAGCATTTTGGAACAAATGAAGTACTTTTTGAAGTACTGCCATTATAATGTAGAATACCCACAGGCAATTTATGCACCCAAGCTCCCAACACGTGCTGTGACCAAAATATCTCTTTTGCTAGTGATGCGGATTGACAGATATATACTGGTCCAGGGCACCTGAGAGAATTCCCTGCTCCTCTTCAGATAATGTCGTGGATCTTTTACATCCACTTGATAAACTGAGGCCCTGCCTGTTCTAACTTATGTTCATCTGAAAGATCATGCTCGTGACAGTGAAGCACTTCCCTTAATGCAGTTCAGCCTTAGGAATATTAAAAAAAAATCTGAAGGAGGATTGGAGATAACAAGGTGTAGAGCTGGATGAACACAGCAGGGCAAGCGACATCAGAGCAGGAAAACTGACGTTTTGGGCCTAGACCCTGCAAAGGCCGCTTGGCCTGCTGTGTTCATCCAGCTCTAAACCTCGTTATTTCAGATTCTCCAGCATCTGCAGTTCCTACTATATCTGAAGGAGGATCACTGGATTTAAGACATGAACTCTTTCGTTTCCACAGATGCTGCCAGACCTGGGTCGGCCCACACGGAGTACTGTGCGCTGAATGGTTTTCATTTGCAATAAAAAAAAGGCAATGGGAGGTGCAACACTGATTTACTTAGAATAGCAGAAGGCAGAAGGGACAAGGTACATTATCAAAGTCTGGGGCTCTTTTCCCATCAAGCTTCATAGCATCATATAACTAACAGCAAAATATTACATGTGAAAAGGTACAATTACAACATTTAAAAGGCAACTGGATGGGTAAATGAATGGGAGAGGTTTGGAGGGATATGGGCTAAGTGCTGGCAAGTGGGACTGGATTAATTTGGAATATCTGGTCGGCACGGACGAGTTGGACTGACGGGTCTGTTTCCGTGCTGTACAGACCTATGACTTGCTGAGTTTGTACAGCAATTTCTCTTTGTGTTTCAGATCTTAACACCTGCAGTTCATACTTTTATTTCTGCCTTGGCAATGTTGAGCAGGATAAGGTTTTCAATGCTCTGTGAAAAGTGCACCAATCTGCCTCACAGCATCAGAGGCCTGGGTTCAATTCCACCCTTGGGCAACCGTCTGTGTGGAATTTGCGTATTCTCCCAGTGTCTGCATGGGTTTCCTCCAGGTCCTCCCACAATCCAAAGATGTGCAGGGTAGGTGGGTTGGCCATGCTAAATTGCCCCTGGTGTCCAGGGATGTATAGATTTGGTGGGTTATTGGGGATGGTCTAGGTGGGACGCTCTAAGGGTCAGTGTGGACTTGTTGGGCTGAAGGGCCTGTTTCCACACTGTGGGGATTCTATGATCTATGAACTAGAACTACTTTACAAAATAGATCATTGGCTGAAAAGCACTAGGGATCATACCAGGGACAAACTGGATGCTTTAGATGATGGAGGTGATGCAGAGAATCTCTCGACATTTGCACAGCTGCATTATGCACTGCAGTGAGATGGAAGGTAATTAGGATGACAATGCTTCATTTTGCACTTTTATATTTAAATACTGGGATATACAAAATGCAGCCTGCTGGCCACCTCCAGCCCATGTGACCTACTGACTTAGCTGGATAGTAAAGCTCACGATATATCATAGCTTTCCTCGTGCTCTTGTGGACAAAGCCAATTTCAACATCAAGTTCAGGTTTGATGAAACTTCAGCAATTGACAAGATGGATACTTTTGCAAAAACGCTGCTTTAGGCTCAGATCTTGATTGAAAATCAGGTTTCAAATTATTATACTGTTTCTACCATATGTATGAAATGTTTCTCTACTTCTACGGCTCCCAAGGCAACAAATTTTGGGCTGACCAGGTTCTGGAGTCAGGACTTCAGTAGTCCAGAGAAGGTTACCATCTATTCATACTGCGACTGGGGGAAAAAAAAAAAAAAGTTTCGGGGGCAAACTTTGATCAGAATTCTGGTGGAAGACCATTCTTCCAGACTGAATTTGCATCAGGTATTAGAACATGCATACAGCCTGACTGCTGCTCCCTGCAAGATTTAACGATCACTCAAAATTGACCAGATTTAATCCTTGAAGAGTAGCTTGTTTATCTAGATCCTTATAACTACACTTCATTTTTCACAATAAATATAATTCAACCTAACTTTCAATTTTTCCCAAATTGAGCACACCTCTGCATCTAGCTCATTACGTTATTTCTGTAAGTGATTTCTCAAGGTCCAACTTCAGCACCGTTCAGTTACGGTCATGTTTTTGCAGTCACTGGTCATTATCAAAAACCCAAGTTCATATGAAAAACATTCAAGGTTGCGCTGTTGTTAGTTGGGAACTCTATTTTCTTTTGCATTAACAAACCAATCTGCTCCCTGACCTGATGTTCCTGTATCTAACTTGAAAATTCTTTAAAAAAGGTGCATAGGTGCTGCTGGGATCATTTCTGAACTAGAAATATGCTAAGAATATCTAGTTCATAATTGATGCATTTTAGAACATCAAGATTAATCCTTAAAATTCTACATCAACTTAAACTGAGAGCGCGCGACAATAAAGCAACAGCTAAGCAACTCAAGTGCAATTCAAACCAGTTTGGAGTCCATTGCATATCTAGTCACAAGCTGGAGTTCATACTGAAAAGAACTGAACAATGAATAATCCAAGTCTAAGCTTGCAATGCAGCCAGAGGTTCTGGAGAGAGGACAATTACATCCATTAGAAATCTAATCGATCAATTCTTTACTCTTACACATTATAGAAACAAGGAGCCACTTAAGAAAATTTAATTAATTCACATCCTTGTTTTAGGACATCCGAATGCATGCCACGTTGCCATATAGAGAGACAGTAATTCAGTAGATCCTTCAAGTTAATTTTGTTGAATTCATGTGTGCTCACTGACAGATGTAGATCTGTTTAACAACAGAAATTGGTATTTGCAGAATTTGTCTTGCGCAGGCTGCAATTCACTGAGTAGGGAAAGCTAAAGTATATGAAATTAATCAGGCCTGCATTTAAATAGGAGAAAACACTACCACTCACCAGGCAGAATGCATCTGGGGGAAATTGAGCTCAGTTTGGAATGAGGAAGAAGCCAGAAGGCTACCTTGCCTAGACTGAAGGGAAAGGAAGAAACCCACAATGGTCCATAGACAGCATTATAACAGAAAGCAGTCAGTGTGAAAAGTTGGCTTAGAAAGCCCTGTACAGAAGTTGATAATGCAAAGTGTGTGGGATGGGGTGGGAATGTGGCTTTCAATGGTCCATGCAGGCTCAAAGCCAGGACACAGAAAGGTGAAGAGCTCACAGTTGAATGGAATGCCAAGAGATTGGGAGGGTCTTGTAGACCGAGCTTTCGGAAGAGGCCACCTTCATACCTTCAGGAAGAGATGCATTACAACGAAAAATTAAACTAAAAACTCTGGAAGACTGACATTGGCCCTTGGAATTATTCAAAACTTGGCTTTATCATGCATGTTGGGCTGGGCAAAGACAGCACTGGGCAGTGTAAAAGTTCATGGCCTCTCATCATGAGATGTATCAGCTCTCATGTCAAATTGAGATTGACCCTTTTTGGAAAAAAGATTGCTTGACCTGCTGTGTTCATCCAGCCCCATGCTTGTTATCTTGTTTTATTTCAAGTTTGGTGGTGGTTCGGTTGGTAAATTGCAGAGTGTCAGGATTATTTCTTGGAACATCAAATGGTCCCAGCTAAGACTGCAGTCTGACCAACAGGAAAGACTTAAGACCACTCTAGGTTCTTAACACAATTAGACTAGCTTCATACTGCAGTGTAATGCACTTCCATTTTAGTCTCGAAACCTAGGTTTGAATAGTGCCAAAACTAATAGTATGAAAATCTCCACTTGTACTGCCCGTAATGTTTGCACATGAAGTGCCTGGATTGTTCTAACCCAGTTTATAGCTAGAACAGGCCACGAGCACAGAACTGCCACTAATTCAGAACTAAATTGGCAATCTCACTAAGACAAGCCAGAAGGGTAATTAATGTAGAAAGTAATAAACTGGAACCCGTAATTCATCAGCAGCATTCCCACAAAAGCTCTACTCAATATTTTCAGGGCTCCGACATACAAATGATTTTACATAATTTTAACTATATCTCAGAACTAGACACTCTGATGGTGGTGGTGGTGGTGGTGGGGAAAGAGGTGGAAGGCTCCTTGGGTAGCTCAATCAATATTAAAGTTCCCTCACTATACACCTCAGCAGTATGCTTTGAACATGTGGTAAACTGATCACACTAAATGGGCTAGGTTCCTTATTTCAAATTGGAAGGTCACTTGTCTTCCAACCGTAAACTGTACAGATTGAAAACAGACCAGCAATGCATATTCAAATACTCCTAATGGGGCTGAGTACTCCAATTTTCTTTTCCTGAAGTTCTATTGGTCAGGGAATAGTTTGATGGCATTTGCAAAATGGTGATTAAAAAATGTAAATCAAAATTGCAGTGACAAAACAAAAAGCAATTTTTCTTCCAAACAACGTTTTGAAATACTCTGTCAGATTTCCAAATGACTCACTTGCTACTACTTTCACAAATTAATGCAGGCAGAGAAAAATAAAGTCTGTTGAAAGAAATGCAATGTCAATCAACAATGCACTTTTAGAGAAAAAAAAACATGATCACACTTTTACTTGGCAAGGAATTGTGCAACATGCAATAAAAACAAAGGTAAAGCAGCATAAAATATCAAAAAGGTAGAATTACAACATTTCCATTGGACACCTTTGTTTGTAAATATTTGTAAACTGTTCTTTATTTGAATCTAATTGGTCCAAATCGCAATTGAACCAGAGGTAACTGGTGACCGTAATGCAAAAGCTTCTGTTATCTATCCCTGTCTTTGCCATTTCATTTTTACAAACGCCATGGGGAATCATCTTATTTTGGAAAAAAGTGCCTTATTTCATCCCTATTTTGACTTGCTTCCTTCTTTGGGATTCAGGATAGCACATCATAATTCTGTAAATCATTCAGACCATGGAACATTTGGAAACAAAATCAATCCCTTGCTTCACTGCATAGCAAATGGATTAGAAATACAAGGATTAAGATAAAAATTAACCCTGAAGCCTCACAGAAACTTGTATTTCTGTTGTGTCATTATTATACATTCCAGTCGAAAGTCAGGCTCTTAACATACAAAGGGCAGATGACCAAAACCGATTCAAAGACGGCAGTAACGAATACCTCAAGAGGAAACAGCGGTGGACAGACAGATTTATGAAGGGAATTCGAGCTGGACTCTGAGTTGAAGGTATTGAAATCAATGGTGGAGTAATAAATATCAGGCATATTAAAACAATTAGAGGAAAGCAGCTATCTTGGAGGGTTGCGAGACTACAAGAGATTACTGAGAGCCAGCAGCAAGGCAATGAAAGGATTCAAAGACAAGGAAAAAAACAAATTTAATAAAGGCACTGCTTAACTGGAAGCCAATGTAGGTCAGCAAGTAGAATCAATTTCTGAACAAGAACTGGTGTGACTGGGGTCACAGGCAGACTTTTGGAGGACCTCAAGTTCACAGAATAGAATATGGGTTGCCAGTCAGGGCCACATTGGAATTGTTAGTTTATCATTAGACTTATGTCAAGATGTGGCTATCACAGATGATCTGAGAGAGGGGGGTGCGTTGTTACATAAGCAGTTTTTGCAATGACTCTTACATAATTACGATACTGTCCTCCAAGGGTGTTTACTATAGATCAAGACGACATGAGAGTTTACAAGCTTAAAAAACAGCACTGAATAAGTGAACAGTGTGAAAAAGGCAGGAGACAGGGAGATCTGCGGGAATTTATTGCGCGCGCGCGCACGACAGAGAACACGAGAGAGAGAGAGA
>JAHRHZ010000063.1:19006877-19157264 GCA_024137785.1 Ginglymostoma cirratum | reverse complement strand
GAGAGAGAGAGAGAGAACACGAGAGAGAGAGAGAGAGAGAGAACACGAGAGAGAGAACACGAGAGAGAGAACACGAGAGAGAGAGCACGAGAGAGAGAGCACGAGAGAGAGAGAACACGAGAGAGAGAGCACGAGAGAGAGAGAACACGAGAGAGAGAGCACGAGAGAGAGAGAGAGAGAGAGAGAACGAGAGAGGGAGAGAGAGGGAGAGAGAGGGAGAGAGAGAGAGAACGAGAGAGGGAGAGAGAGAGAGAGAACGAGAGAGAGAAAAAAGAAACGAGACAGAGAGAAAAAAAAAAGAGAGCTCCCAGTATTTTAAAGGTTGATTTTCATGCAAAAACAGAGTCAAGATGTGCATTTGATAGTCAACTTGAAACTCAACTTGTAGTCGCTTTTAGCCTCTTAAAACAAGCTGGTAGCCAATGACAGTTGCACAGTTAATTAGCTGACAAGCTCAAACTAGCTATCTGACCCTTCTTCAGCTCTTGGGCATTGTAACCAGTCTAAAAACAGGAAACATTTGCTAATGCATACAGGCCAGCTCAAAACAAGAAATGAACATGGAGAACAAATTGCCAAAAAGCAAATCAAGTGCACAAGTTCTGATCTTTGACTAGGAGCAGTCAGAGCGAGGGAGCAAGCATTGATATTTTAGGCATTAATTAGGTGATTAAGTAAAACAGATCAAAAATTGCTCCACTGTCTAAACAGGGGCAGTAGTTTAAACAAGTGCAAAAGAGAGACAACTTTTACATTAGTAAGTTAGAAAGTGACAGTATTTAATACCCCATGTAATCATTAAAACATATTCCAATATTTGAAACCGTAATTAACAAAACAATAGAAGTAGCAGGACATCTGACATGTCCCAGCTATAATGTGAGGGAACTGGTGAACACCACTGTAAAGTACAGCAATATCTGCATTAACTGGCTGCAGCGTCAACTCAAATTAAGTGAACCGAAGCTAGAATTTTGAACTGTGCAATCCAGAGATCATTCCCTGTATAATTTTGTTCCATGAGCAGTCACAGATATAATCCTTGGTTAAGGATAAGAGTGCATAACTGAGTCAGACACGTTTGGGCATCCCAAGGATAGCACTGGAGGAGCTTCATCCCTTGCACTCACTCAACAACGAACAAAACTCAAGATGTTTCCCATCGAAGATGGGAAACAGGACTGCAGTAGAGATCAACAAACCGATGACAGCACCATGGTGTACAGGCTATTCAAGTTGAGAGACACAAGAACACTAACAGCAAGGGACACAGTATAGTTGACTGGATAGATTCATTCTTGGCAGCTGACAGTGTGCATTGTGAGCTCAGTGCTAGAGCTAAGAACACTTGGTTAAGGCTTTTCCTTGGGGGAGTGGGGGACAGGCAGGGTAAAGATGCAACTGTGGTGATGTAGCTTCAGTAGTAAAGGGTGGAATCAGTATCATATACTCATGCAGCATGGAAAAGACCCTTCGGTCCAACCAGTCCATGCTAACCATAATCCCAAACTAAACTAGTCCCACCTGCTTGCGCTTGGCCCATATCCCTGCAAAATATTTCTCATGTGTACTTACCTAAATGTTTTTTAAACACTAACCGCACCCACATCCATCACTTCCTCAAACTTCATTCCACACACGGACTACTCTAAAAACAGTGCCCCTTTTTTCCATCTTTCTCCTTTCATCTTAAAAATATGCCCCCTATTCTTGAAATCCCCCACTGCAGGCAAATAAAAAACACATCTGCCATTGACCTTATCTGTGCCCCTCATGATTTTATACACCTTTACAAAAGGTCACCCCTCAGTCTATGCTCCAGTCCAATGTTGCAGCCTATCCAGCCTTTTCTCAACTCAAATGCAAATTTTTTCTGAACTCTCGAGCTTAATAATATCCTTCCTTTAACAGGACAACCATAATTGGGCACAGTACTCCCCAGGAGGCTTTACCAACATCCCATTCCTGTCCTCAAAGGTCTCAGCAACGAAAGCAGGCATGCTTAACACCTTCTTAACCATCCTGGGAGATGCAAACTTCAAAGAATTGTGTACCTCAACTCCCAGGTCTCTCTGCCCTACAACACTACCCAAGGCCATGCTTTTAATTGGAACACATCCTAGACTAGTTTGTTTTACCAAAATGCAGTATCTTGCATTTACCCAAATTAAATGCCATCTGCCATTCTTGAGCCCATTAACCCAATTGATCAAGATCTCTTTGCAATCTTCAATAACCTTCTTCATTGCCCACTATACCACCCATTTTAGTGTCATCCACAAACTTAGTAACCATGTCATCTATATTCTCATCTAAGTCAGTCAATTACATAATTGACAAAAGTAGTCAATGCTCCAATGCCTACCACTGGTCACAGGCCTCCAGTCCATAAAACAACCCTCCACCATCACTGTATTGCCTGCCATTAAGACAATTTTACATTCAATCGACAAGCTCACACTAAATCCCATGTGATCTACCTTAACTCATCTACCATGTCTACCTTGTTAAAGGCTTTATTAATGTCCACCGCTCTGCCCTCAACCTTTCAGTTTACTTCCACAAAAAGAATAGTGCTCTAATGAGAAATGACATCAGTACTAGAGATCAAGATGTGGACTCAGTCTGTGTAGACAGAAAGAGCAAGGGAAGGAAGACCCTGGTGGGAAAAATCTAAGTACCCAAACAGCAGCAGGGCACTGTAAACCAAAAAATATTTGGGGCTTTTATGAAAACTGCAGCAATAATCTGTGTTTCTAATCTTGCTATAGACTGGATTAAGCAAAACGGCAAGGCTAGTTCAAGAGAGAGAGTTCATTGAATACATTAAGATTGTTTCTAAGAACAATATCTGAGGAACCAATCTAGGAACAGGCTATTCTGATACTGTGTAATGAAGTGACATTAATGATGTCATACTAAAAGATACTCTGTATGATCTCACTCAGTCAACACTAGGAATTCAAATTCAGTTGGAGGACAGGCAACTGAATAACCACACTAGCATTGTGGGGTTTAACAAACGTAACTACATTGAGGATGATGAAAGATCACCCTGGAGGACTGGGCAGGGAGACAAAGGCAGGACAGCGGCAGATGTTTAAAAGGAGACACTCCCAACTACAACATTACACAATGAGAAGAATGGTCCCAGAAGTCTGGGGGGGGGGGGGGGGGAAGAGAGAACGGGACAAGGACAAGGACGACATTCAACGAAATTAAAGACAAGTCAAAAACAAAGGCATTCCATATTGTTAAAGAAGAGTAGCAGGGTGGAAGATAAAAGAAAATGTTTAAAGATCAAAAGGGTTACAGAAACAAAAAAAGGTCAAAAGTACAAACTTGATGATAGAAGAAAACTAACACAAAGTATAAACATGGGTAGCAACAACTTCTACGTGTATATAAAAAGGGAAAAAAAAAAGTGGGGCTGAAATGAATGCCCCTTGGAAGAGGAGAGTGGAGAATTAGTAGTGGGGACCTCATAAGTAATAGTCACTAAATCAATATTTTGTTTCAATTTTCACAATGGAGGACACTAATGCCATCCCAATAGTAACAGGAACAGTAACCACACAGTGACTCCAACCTCAATAATCATGAAGTGCTTCAAGAGGCTAATAATGGCCCACATCAACTCCAGTCTTCCAGATGGCTTGATCCCCTACAGTTTGCTTACGGACCCAACGGGTCCACAGCAGATACCACACCCCATAGCCCTGCAACATTTGGACAAGGACACCTACATCAGACTCCTGCTCATTGAAGGCAGAGCTGTAGTCAACACCATTATCCCCTCCAGGCTCATCTGAAAACTGTGACTTTGGTCCCAGCTCCATCCTCTGCAACCGGATCCTCAGCTTTCTGACCCGCTGACCCCAGTGAAGATAGGTAACTAGACCTCCTCCACAATAACACAACACTGAAGCCCCCAAGGATGCTTCCTCAGCCCCGTACTGTACTCCCCATACATCCATATTGCCAAATTCTAAACAAACACTACCTACAAGTTTGCTGACACACCACCATAATGGAATGGATATTTAACGAGAGAAAATACAGAAGGGAACGAGAGGGCTTGGTGACGTGGTGCCACGAGAACAACCTCTCTCAATTGCGACAAAACTAAAGAAACGATCAACTTTAGCAAGAGAGGAGAAGAACATGCCCCTGTCTACATCAAATGGAACTGACGTTGACAGGGTGGAAAGCATTAAATTCCTCAGGTGACAACCACCTGTCCCTGTCCTGGTCTTCCCACATAGATGCAACAAGGCACAACACACCACTTCTTCCTCAGGCGGCTCAGGACATTTGGCAAGTCCGTAAGGGCCCTCACCAACTTCTACAGAAGCACCATTGAAAAACACTGTCCAGGTGCATAACAGCCTAATATGGTAGCTGCTCTGCCCAGGACCATAAGAAATTACAGAAGGTGATATGCACAGCCCAGACCATCACGAAAGCCAACCTTCCATCTGTGGACTTGGTTTACACGACATGCTACCACAGAAAGGCAGCCAACAAAGACACATCAACCCCCTGTAATGATCTCCTACTACCTCTAAAAGGCAGAAGATACAGAAGCCTGAACACATGCACCACCAGGTTCAGGAACAGCTTCTTCTCCAGCCTCAAATAATGCAGATCTTGTTAACATTGGTCTCACCTGGTACAAGCCCTGTGTGATGTAATCTGTCTAACTGTCTAAGCGTTCTTACAACCTCTGATCTGTACATCCTTGCTTACTATGATCTGCCTATACTGCTTGTAAACAAAGATTTTCACTGTACTTCAGTGCACATGACAATAAAATTAAATCAGGTAACAAAGGTTATCACCATTGTTATGGGCCAGACCACACCCCCAACCCCCCACCAAAGTACATTAAGAACATGGCTAGACTAACTTTTTCTTATTTTAAAAGAAAAGTGTAAGGCATTACATTCCAGATGCAACTTGATTGGTCAAACTACTCTAAGCAAAACATTTGTTTACACTACAGTTAAAATACAGACAAAATAAAAGTCAAGTCAAAAAATGTTGAGCTGGAAAAGCACAGCAGGTCAGACAGCATCAAGGAGCAGAAAAGCCAATGTTCCCTGTCAAAACCCTTCTTCAGGGCTGTGAAGAGTTTCAGGGCAAAGGACGTAACCAGGCGGTTGCAGTAGAGAGAGAGACTAGTGAGCTCTCTTCAGCATGTGGTGGAAAACTTCAAAGGTGAGCATCCTCAGAAGAGACTTTGCAGTATGGTTTTCAACGACTTGGAGACAGGAAGGACTGCACATGCAGCAAGCTGGAATCAACAATATGGGGAGCTGCAGAAGTCCAGCAGGTCAGACAGCATCCAAGGAGTCAAGGTTCCAGTCGAGTTAAAAAAAAAAATGCTAATAACACCCTTTGTCAAAAAGGGTTGGAGGCAGAAAGCAGGAAATTACAGACCAGTTAGTTTTAGATATAGTGTTGGGGCATTTTTAGAATCCATTGTTAAGGAAATAATGACAGGACATTTAAGTCAAAATACAATCCATTGGAGTCAGCATGATTTTATGAAAGATAAATTTCATTTGCCTAATTTGCTACTGCTCTTTGAAGATCTAACAAGCAACATGGATAATAGGGAACCCTTGAATGTAGCGTATGTGGACTTCCAGAGGGATTTGATTGGTTTGAGTATTAACCTTTTACGTGGCACTTGAAGATCACATGGAGTTAAGAGTCATTTATTAACTTGGATAAAAGAGTGGATAGCCGAGTGGATAGCCAACAGGTCTTTCTGGTTAGCAAAGATGACTGACTGGCGCACGGTTCAGCCCTTGGGACCCAACAATTTACAATCTATATTAATGATCTGCACGCAGGAGCATAAAGTACTGCAGTCAAATTTGCAGATGATGCTAAAATAGGTGGGAAAGTAAGCTGTAATGAAGAAATACAAAATTTACAAATGGGTTATGGCTGGGTTAGGTGAATGGACCAATATGTGGCAGATAATGTTTAACATGGATTACGCGAGGGGTTATCCATTTTGGCTGGAGAAAAAGACCACTGATTTATTATGTGAATAGAGAGCAACCGCACAGAGATTTCTTTTTTCTTTATTTATTCATGGGATGAGGGCGTTGCTGGCCAGGTAGAATTTACTGCCCATCCCTCATTGCCCAGAGGGCAGTTCAGAGTCAACCACATTGCTGTGGGTCTGGAATTATACATAGACCAGACCAGGTAAGGATGGTAGCTTCTTTCCCTAAACGATGGTAGTGAGGCAGATGGGATTTTCCAACAATCGACAATAGATTCACAGTCATGATGACATTCCTAATTCCAGATATTTATTGAATTTAAATTCCACCATCTGCTGCGGCAAGGTTAGAACCTGGGTCTCTTGAACATTGTGTGGTTCTCTGGATTAACAGTCCAGCGATAATAGCACTAGGCCATCACCTCCCCACAAATCTGGGTGTCTTTGTGCATCCATCACAAACGAGTATGCAGATACACCAAGCAATAAGAGAGGCCAAAAGAACGGTAGCATTTATTGTGAAAGGAATAAAGTACAAAATTATGAAGCATTGCTGGAACTTTACAAGCAAGTAGTGAGACCTCGCTGGAGTATTGCGTACATTTCTGGCCCCTTTACTTGAAAACAGTTGTAGTTGCACTGCAGGCAGTTCGGGCGAGATTCACTACATTAATTCCACAGACATGGGACTTGCTTTATGAAGAGAGATTAAGCAGTTTAGGCCTATATTCTCTGAAGTTCAGAAGCATGAAAAGGATATCTAATTGAGCTAATAAAGATATGGGGCAAACCAGAACAAGGGGTCATAGATTTATGATAAAGATAGCAGATTTAAAAAGTAGGAGAAATTACTTCTCGCAAAAAGGTCATGGATCTGTGGAATTCACAACCCCAAACCACGGCAGATGTAGGAACACTGGATAAATTTGAAGAGATAGACAGATTTTTTATTTATAGTGGATTGAAAGGCTATGGAGTATGGGCAGCAAACTGGTGTGGAGGCCAAGGTGCGATCACCCATGACTGTTTCCAGTGGAGGAGCTGAATTATTATGTATAATCCTATTCCTAACTGACCATATAGAGAATGGCACGTTCTTCAATTTGTACACATTTGGCAACAATCATTTTGTTGTTCTATTTGGTCATGAGAATAACTACAGCATTTTAAAATACACTGAAAACTACTTCCTATTATTTACACCAAAAATGGCATTTCTCATTTTATACAACATGCAGTTTCCACCTTAAGTCAAACAATAGTCACCCTGATTTTGCCACTGGGGCTCCAACATTTTACAGCACATGGTCTCACGTCAAGGTTAGCATTTCCTTGTGCAGAACATCCCCTTATGCAGCAAACCGGCCTCAATTTCCATTTCACAGGTTTCTCCAGAGAATTTGACACAAATGGAATGTCACAAGATGGACTACACTCAGATGTCTCTAACAAGAAATTCGACATTCAAGGGCCCACACCTCAGCAGGGTCTCATAAGACACTGGATTTTCAGTTAAAAAACATAAGGTGATCCCTCTTCCTTTTTGCTACATGAATTATGACTATACTCAACGAAAGGCACCAGTAAAGAGGGGATAAAAAGGAGAGCAATGCTTTCAGTGTCTCATCCTTCATAATTGGCCAGAAGGGAGAAAAAAAAAGTTGAAATTAAGGACAGTTTTCAGCTTCATTGCAAATGGGTCATGCTGTCCCACCGGGTTCAATTCTTGAGGCATTTCTGTTCACTACATACATCAATGATTTCGACATAACCCTAGAGGGAAAACTGCAGCAGATACCAAAATAGGTAGTATAGTTACTTCTTGCAAAGGAAGCATTAAATAGATACTAAGAGGAGGAAAAATGGGAAGAAAAAAAGTGGTGACATTGAAAAGTGTGAGGTAAGGTATTTGGGCTAAAAAGAAAATCGCCCTGCTTCTACAGGATGGAAGTCGGCTCAGCACTGTGGAGCAGCAGAGTGATTTGAAGTAGATTCACTACTTATATAAGTCTGCCCTCAAACTGATATGCAACTCAAAATGGATTTATTCAAATTTAGGTTTTATTACAGCTTTCTTTACATTAGTTTATTCTAGTAATGTTGACCGTGCTGGCAACAACAGCATTTGTTGACCATCCTGAAAGGTCTGAAGGTGGACAGTGAATCATCTGCTTGAAGCACTGCAGGCAACGGTGAAGGTACTCCAATAATGACTAGGAGGGAAACATGAAGCAACTGATGCAATGAAGCAGGAACAGTTCCAAGCCATTATAAAAGCCAACACAGACTAATGGGCCAAGTTACCCATTTCTCTCTATACAGTAAAATCCCAGCGATATTAATAAGAATAAAACAAAACAGTGGGCTCCACACCAAAGGAAGAACTTTGGACGTGTTGGGAGAATGCCAATACAGATTCACTGGATGCTAGCTACTATGAAGAAATACAAATGAGACAGGACTTGGAAAATGAATGCTATTTTCCCCCCTTAGTACAACGGAGGAAACAACAGAAGGGTTTAAATTTTAAGAACGTAAAAAAGATCTGAGGTATGCATTTTCACTACTTCAACTGGTCAACAATTAGGAACAACTGACAAAATACAAAATCCCCATTGCTAAAAGGCTTCCAGTACTTAGGGTTCAGACATAAATTATGTCAGCACATAATAGATGGGATTACTCGAAGTAAATTAAAATTGGCAACTTGCACTGAAGTCCAATGCCACTACAGTCTGGGTGGCGTGCTCGGCCAGCTTATACGTTGTAACTTTAGTATAATTCTACCTACACCAGTGAGCAAAAGACAGTTAAGCAAAACCCAGTCATGCAAGGTTTGTTCTTCATCAAACCTGCAATGTACTTGGTCTGACACGCACTTGCGCTCTTTCACGTTTTGATGAGCCGAGTAAAATTAAATTTTTAAAAGATGGAAAATGTAGTGGCATATTTACTGCTTGCAACATCTCAACAAATACTGTGGGGCACATAACAGTCAGTCGATTTACTTACGCCTGTGAGATACCCCTGAGATTGAACTCAATACCCTATGATTTAAAAAAAAAGGAAAACACTGTCAATGTCAACACTCCTGAAATGTATTTTGTATGACAAAGACTGTTCACTTAATCCCATGTATTTGTTTCCTCATTACTACCCTATCAGTAAAATATTACCATTTCCTGCAGCATGCTGGTTTGAGAACATAATTGTAGCCACTAACAGGTTATACTGCAAACTTAACACCAATAGGAAATTGAGAAAAGGTCATTTTAAATACATGTTGCTCACCTCCATGTACTGGAGGCAGAGGCAGTTGTACAGGTACAACTGGACAACATTATGTCGAACAAAAGAATGGATTGAGGCAAATCTACCATGTAGAATGGCAGAGATATGAAAGGAGAGAGAGACAAACGATGCTGACTGCAGAGAATCAAGTAGAAAGTCAGTTGATAGCTCAACGAAATGAATTTTAACATTGAAGCCACAAAATAATCCAACAAATAGATGCAATTTTACAAAGGATGGAAATGTGACTTGGAAGTCCTCAAGCAAGGGTCAGCCCAGAGCAGATATCCACAGAGACTCAAAAGATACTGTGACTTATAAATACTAGGGCTCAAGGCTGAACTCAAACACTGGAGTGCTGGCTGATAGCAGATAGCAAAATCTCCCTTGAGTTATAAGATAATTGGGTCACATTTTATTTAATATCCAACATTCGACTGTGATTAAAACCTAAAGAACTGCGGATGCTGTAAATCAGGAACAAAAACAAAGTTGCTGGAAAAGCTCAGCAGGTCTGGCAGCATCTGTGGAGGAGAAAACAGTTAACGGTTCAGGTCCGGTGACCCTTCCTCAGAATTGATTTTTTTTCCACAGGCACATAATGAGCTTGGTTGAAAACACATGGTAATTGCACAGGTTGCATGAAGGAAATGAAAGCCACTTGACCGGGATTTGTTTCAAGTAAAATAACTGCACAAGTGCTTTCTAAAAATTGGGTTTTGCCAACATAAAATTTAGTGGGACCACTGGACTAAATTTTATGCAGTTATATTGCAAATTCAGTTTTGTTTCAAAAGACAATACAGTGTGACAAATGTCAAAAGGCTGGCATAAAACTCCTTTGAGTTGACTTGGCAAAGTTGGTTGACCGAACACAAACGCTATCCCCACTCTGAAGAACAAATCACTTAATGCCTAAATTCAGAAACATGCAGGGAGTGATGTAACTCAACCCCATCACTGTACTACCAGTGTTCTCACAACCATGTGACAAAAGCCAAATGCCACATCAAATAAGGTCACTAGAAGCAATCAAACACATTAAGCCCATGGGAAATTTCACTCATTGAAAATGGTGAAGTCTAAATTATTTGCGTTTAGTAAACTGTTTGTTTTGAACCCAGTTACACCTACCTTTGGACATCCAAGTGAGTGACTTGTATAATTTTAAATCTAGTGAGCAGATTGTATGCTACCCCAAAGCCCAAACTGAACAATTAAGGAAAAAATTGGCTTTAGAAAAAAAAAAACCAGAATATGCAATAGTAACAACTTGTGCTGGAGAAAAATAGAAATAGATACATGTACACACTTGTCAAACACACATTTACCACAGTCAAACTGCAACAAAGTCTAGTTTGAATTACATTAAAGAATCACTGTTGCCTATTTAAATCAAATTCCAATAAAGTTGAAAACATGACGACTCCACTCAGTTTTTGTTAAAATGGTCCACTTCAGTTTGTTCTTGCCTTAGGGTGCCATGGAATAAGTCAAAAACTCTGGTGACTGCAGAAAAACATTAAGGAATCACCAAAGAAAAGATGCTGCTATTCATGGTGATACGAAAACTATCTATATTTCATGAAAGTACTTCACAACAAAACTATATTAAATCATGGCATCTTCTTCAGGAATACAACAAAAGCAATGTATAAGCAAAAACATTGGCATCCCACCAGAAATACTAGTTAACAGCTTTTGGAACAGAATATTCACTATGTGTTATAGCACCAAGAATACGAAATGTAGATGCTAGTCAACATTTTACAAGAACATCTCTATCAATACTCTCCAGCAAGTGTCAGGTCTCACAGGAGTAACGTTGTATACAATAATTTGCACTAAAGCCCAGAAGTTTGGTTTCGTAAACAATGGCTCCCTTCAAGATTCCAAGACACCAGATCTTCATTTCTTCCATTTGTCTTCTTGCATGGTTTCCTCATGAGACTCTACACAACAGACTTCATTAATGACTTTGCGTATCCTGTCACGGATGATCAAGTTTCTTCTATACCACTTTTTCCCTGGCGTTCCTGACTTGACTTCCAAAACAAAAGCAGCTGTCTGACTTAGGCCCATGATCTAAAAACTCAACACAAGGCATCACCTGCACAATGTTCCTTTTCCATTTAAGATGGGGGCAGCGGAGTCAGATTACATGTTGCTGCGCCTGGGCTTATCCTTCTCGTTTGCGATTTTCCTTTTTCCTTCTTCACTCTTCTCTTTCCACAAACTTACTGGTTAAAGGGAGCTCTTCAGCAGAAGGCGGCTTCAATGGGCTCTGGAGCTGCGACATGTTAGTCTTCAAAGGCAGCGTGGTCACAGAGTTGGCTGGCCTGTGAAGCCTGGAGCAACTTGCATGCGGCATGGACCCCTGGTGGTAGCATGACGTGGGCCAGTGTAGCCCACAGCGGGTCCCTGGCAACTGCATGCTGTAGCAGCTGAGAACGAAAAGTTGGACTCTGAATTACCATTTATTTCATTCCACATTAATGTGAATGGTGCCTATGTACAGCAAATGGTACACACTTTTCACCATATTTTACGTTGAATACACGTGACAAAGGATATCCTATCTATTCGCCAACTCTCTCTACAGATTCTGTCTCACTCCAGATTAGCACACAGACATCCAAAACTGCAGTTACACAAGTGAATTGAAAAAGTTACAAGTATCCATGCCATTAACTTGCTCATTTTCCAGTGTCCTACTTGATTATTTTATTACAATTTTGATGCATTTACATTGTTAGCCCACTAAAATCCTTTGCCTACTTTTGCACTGAATCGTTCAATACCTCATGTGACTGTTGCTCCATTACTCACATTAACTTGGTGCTTGCTGTTTATTAATTCATTGCTGCCACAGCTTCCTTCAATTTGATTGTGTCATATTAATTTGCCAGCAGCCACTATTTTACACATTAATTGCGCAGTCTACGTTGCCATAAATTTTTCAACTCTGCATCAAGTCTTTTCCACGTACCAGCTGCTGCATTAAATTCATTGGAATCAAAAAGTCAATTTATTAATACACTGGTTTCTGCTGTTTCTTTACTTCACTAACTGTTGGCATACACACAACTTGACCAGTTAATGGGTTTAAAGGGAGCCTGCTGCACATTAACTTAGGGATTCAATATTAATTCTTTGGTGATATAGCAAGGTTGCAGCGCTTTTGGTAAACTTTCATGGTTGCATGAACGACAATGACCCGCACTGTTTTGATCTGTGTTACATTTTCTTTGTACAACTGTCTATTGTCAAACACAACTAATTCAGGCAAGATGATTTATCATGTTCATTCAGCTAGTTTGCATGTACTGTGATATCCTGTAAAAAGCCTTTGTAGGCATTTTAAAAGTGCCATCTTCTCTGTAGGAGAGTACAGAAATACCAAACAGGAGTGTATGGAAGAAAAGTATGCATATGCCAATCGAACACGAGCTAAGTCAATTATACATCCCATCTTTCTTCTTGGCAGACCTAAAATGGAAAAGGGAAAGGCAATAATTCTCTGCAACCTAGCCAATAAATTCTACTCAACTAGAAAAGCTGCAATTTAATTGTTGCACACAGAACAGAGATACACTAATTGCCTGGTTGAGTTTCTATATGAGGACAGTCTGCACTGTTGATTTCTTAAAAAACATGCATCAGAGACAGTAATATTCCAATTATTAAAATATGCACTAATAGGAAAAGTCAAAACTATCGAATCAACTCATTGTTTAACATTTTGAAACTTCATTACAATCAAAGACTTGATAATTTGAAAGACTCAATTATGCAATGGTTCACACTTCCAAAATATAATACACAAATTCTTTTAGATTTAACTTTACGCAATGACACTACACAACTCAATTTGATAGTCAGAGATAAAAGGAACTGCAGATGCTGGAGAATCCAAGATAACAAGGTGTAGAGCTGGATGAACACAGCAGGCCAAGCAGTATCAAAAGGAGCAGGAAGGCTGACATTTCAGGCCTAGACCCTTCATCAGAAGTGGGGGGGAGGGGAAGGGGATTCTGAAATAAATAAGGAGAGAGGGGGAGGCGGATAGAAGATAGATAGAGGAGAAGAGAGGTGGAGAGGAGACAGACAGGTCAAAGAGGCGGGGATGGAGCCAGTAGAGGTGAGCGTAGGTGGGGAGGTAGGGACGAGATAGGTCAGTCCAGGGAGGACGGACAGGTCAAGGGGGCGGGATGAGGTTAGGAGGTAGGAAGTGGGGGTGCGGCTTGAGATGGGAGGAGGGGATAGGTGAGAGGAAGAACAGGTTAGAGAGGCGGGGACGAGCTGGGCTGGTTTTGGGGTGCGGTTGGGGGAGGGGAAATTTTGAAGCTTGTGAAATCCACATTGATACCATTGGGCTGCAGGGTTCCCAAGCTGAATATGAGTTGCTGTTCCTGCAACCTTCAGGTGGCATCGTTCTGGCACTGCAGGAGGCCCAGGATGGACAAGTCGTCTGAGGAACGGGACGGGGAGTTGGAAATGGTTCGTGACTGGGAGGTGCAGTCGTTTAGTGCGAACCGAGCGTAGGTGTTCTGCAAAGTGGTCCCCAAGCCTCCACTTCGTTTCCCCCATGTAGAGGCCCCAACGGGTGCAGTATACCACATTCACCTGCCCATCTGCTAACATCTGCTTGATGTGGAAAGTCTTTTTGGGACCTGGGATGGGGGTGAGGGAGGCAGTGTGTGACAGGTGTAGCACTTCCTGCTGTTGCAGGGAAAAGTGCCGGGTGTGGTGGGGCTGGAGGGAAGTGTGGAGCGGACAAGGGAGTCACAGAGAGAGCGGTCCCTCCGGAAAGCAGACAAGGGTGGGGAAGGAAAAATGTCTCTGGTGGTGGGGTCGGATTGCAGATGGCGGAAGTGTCCGAGGATGATGCGTTGGATCCGGGAGGTTGGTGGGGTGCTAAGTGAGGACAAGGGGGATTCTTTTTCAATGTTGTTGTTGCGGGAAACATGGTCGAGGGCATTCTGGACCACTGTGGAGGGGGGGGGAACGTTGCAGTCCTTGAAGAACGAGGACATCTGAGATGTACAGGCGTGGAATGCCTTATCCTGGGAGCAGATGTGGCGGAGGCGAAGGAATTGGGAACAGGGGATGGCATTTTTGCAGGAAGATGGGTGGGAGGTGGTGTAATCTAGGTAGCTGCGGGAGTCAGTGGGCTTGAAATGGATGTTGGTTTCTAGGTGGTTGCCCGAGATGGAGACAGAGGTCCAGGAAGGAGAGAGAGGTATTAGAGATGGTCCAGGTGAACTTCAGGTTGGGGTGGAAGGTGGTGGTGGTGAAGTGGATGAACTGTTCGAGCTCCTCCTAGGAGCACGAGGCGGCGCCGATACAGTCATCAAATGTAACGGAGGAAGAGGTGGGGTTCAGGGCCAGTTTGGGTACTCAAAATCTCCCCTCACCCTACTGCATCCTGAAACCAGCCCAGCTCTTCCCCGTCTCCCTAACCTGTTCTTCCTCTCACCTATCCCCTCCTCCCACCTCAAGCTGCACCCCCATTTCCTACCTACTAACCTCAACCCACCCCCTTGACCTGTCCGTCCTCCCTGGACTGACCTCTCTCCTCCCTACCTACATTCACCTTTACTGGCTCCATCCCTGCCTCTTTGACCTGTCTGCCCCCTCTCCACCTATCCTCTCCTCTATCCAGCTTCTATCCGCCTCCCCCTCTCTCCCTATTTATTTCAGAACCCCCTTCCCCTCCCCCATTTCTGGTGAAGAGTCTAGGCCCAAAACAGCAGCCTTCCTACTCCTATGATGCTGCTTGGCCTGCTGTGTTCATCCAGCTCTACACCGTGTTATCTCAATTTGATAGTCAGTTCAGTTGTCTTATTCAAGTTTTTACACTAGAATCTTGTAAATTTCAAGTTCATGCAAAGTTCAAGGTTTGTATTTGTGACCAAAACTGACACGATAACAGTTCTCAACAGTCATTGAAGAGTTGCTCATCAGTTGACTTGCCCCATTTTCTACTTCCAATGAGGCAGATTGCTGCCTCATATACCATTGCACGATTCTACCAGTGCACTAACCAACATGGTCTTGTCAACTGATAGCAAGCACTAAGACAACTCAACAGAGGGGAGGTTCTCAGGTTTAGTCATGGAGTATATTCAAGATTGAGACGGATGGTTCTACAAATCAAAAACACTAAAGGGAGAAAGGGATAGTGCAGCAAAATGATCTTCAAGATGATCAACCATGATATCTCTGAATTGCTGAGTAGGCTCAATGTGCTGAATGGCAGACTCCTGCTCCCATTTCTGTGCTGTAGAAATTGCTGTTGCATTTGTCTGAACAAATCAATGGCATGCAGAAGAAAATTCAGTGTGCAACACCTTCAGATACAATCACTGCAATAGAGTTCAAAATTCTGCATAATTTCAAACATCTAGCTTTTGTACACTTGTTGCAGCAGCCACAAATACAATCAGCATGTTGTCTCTTCACACAATTTTTCGTTCATGCCTTACAGCATAAATCACAATAACTAACATTAATAACAGGCATGTGTCCATTTAAAAAAGGGGCAACATACCCAATAGATTTTACCAAGGAAAACTGTTGCTTACTTGTGCTATTCCTTAGAATACACCATTACAATGAGGTAATCAATAGGAGAGAGAGTAGGGACAGCTTCATCCGACAAGAACAAAGGTTCTTAATCAGCGTTCCAACTAAGGGATGGAACCAGCAATTTTAAACATAAAACTGGAAGTTTGATCCTTTCCTTACCAAATGGCTTAGTCCCAGAACTATGCCGCATGCAATTTTTCATGAGGCTGGACGAGCCTCAAAAGATCATTGATGAACTGCTGGATTAATTACTCATTTCATGGCCCATAGTTATGGGACACTGGGCAGTCGATCTGGAAAAGCATAGTTTGAACACCTACCGAAGTCTTGAAAATAAGGTAATCACAGGATTCTTTTCAAAAATTTGTTTCTTCTATTAGTAACTCCATTGCCTCCAGCTTGGTGCAATATTAAAAAACAAATTCAGGGATCTTATTTTTAAAATCTTGCTTTATAAATATGCTTGGACACTCAAGGTAAAGATCAAGTATCTGCCTCACATTGCGCATCTGACTGAGCTTCAAATATGAAACTCAATTCTAATCGACTTCTTCCTTTTAGGACAGAAACATTAAAAGTTTACCTGTTATCAAGAACTACTTACATCACGGAGTACCACAGGGTCCTGGGCCTAAAATGTCAGCTTTCCTGCCTGTGTTTCTCCAGCTCCACACTTACCTCTGGCTCCAGCATCAGTGGTTCTTATTATCTCTAATATAATGAAGTGATCATTTCAGAATAACACAAGTTCCATTTATAAGGTTATGTGCATAAGTTACTTCAAACAATTGCTTGTGACTTGTATATTGATTACAGCTCAATAATTGTTCAAAATTCTGAGTTGAGTAAAAAGGCTACTTGTTAAAAAAATCAGAACAAGACAGCTTTGATAAATGGAAGCAAAGTTAAGAAAAAAAAACACCAGCATATCAGAAAACACCTGGACACTTCAGTGGTATATCATGCTTTCCATTCTTGCAAAATAATTTCAGTTGCTCCCCCACCCCTTTCATTGAGGACTCATGTATCATTCTCAGGCAGCAACTTCTCAAACTGATGTGCACTTAAACTGTCAAAATGATGGAACATTCATAATAAGACTAGTTTCTGAGCATGGAAGTGGGTGGATGAGAACATTTTAACAGTAGAAGGTGATAGCTTTTCATTGATTGAAAAGCTTTGTCCCAAAAGTTATCATAGCAGTGCTAATTTCGCCACAATGTAACTGCAAGACTCTCTACACCCCTGAAACTACCCTCTCAAATCACACAAGTATGAATAATAATCCCCAATAGCAAGTATTTCCAGTTAAAATCTTCAAGCACAGTCTGTCACTGAAAATTGAGACTAAGGCCAATAAGTAAACATGTTTGCGGTATCGACGTCACTCCATGTGGAAGCTGCTCTCAATGCCAACCAGGCCAAAGAACAGTACAGCACAGGGACAGGCCCTTCACCTACCGTCAGTGCGCTGGGAGGTGAAGCCTTTCCAAAGTAAAAGCTTTTGTCTGTCTGCGGTCCATATCACCCTATTCCCTGCCGAATCAAATCTGTCAGGATGTCTCTTAAACCTTGCAATGATATTTGCCTCTACCACCTCTTCTGGCAATGCATTTCAGCTGCTTACTACACTGTGTAACTTACTCCCTTTTACTGTAAAAAGGTATGTACTCTAGTAAGTGACATTTCTACCCTGGAAAAAAGACTCTAATCATCTATTTTTTCCTCCCTGTCAATTTTGTCAGCCTCTCTCAGGTCACCTCTCAGCCTCCAATATTCAAGTGAAAACAAACGGAGTTGGTCTAATCTCCTCATTGCCGATACCTTCCAAACCAGGTAACATCCTGGTAACCGCCTTCTGTACTCTCAGAAGCCTTCACGTCCTCCTGGTAGTGCTGCAATGAGAACTGTACACGACAACTACAATATATTGCCGAGTGTTCTCAAAATCCAAAATGGTAAATGCAACTGTAGGCTGCTCTATGAACATGGCTCATTTATTTGTGCCGCAACACTATTGGGTGCACTCCTACCCAAGTAATGCCACTGTCTGTTTAAAGCAACAGATGCTCAAATACAGCTGTTTTCTCTTGCTGAATTATGCACTTTGATGCAAGTTTGAGTCCTTCAAATGTCTCTTTTACAAAGTCAGTTCATCACAAAACTGCAACTCTTCCGTTCAAAAATGGGTGGTTAAGGTCGTACTGGCAAAAAGTACGTTTTAAAAATGGTTTGTTTTAACAAAAAGTTGACTTCAAATTGCCAATTTTCAGACAAGCACAATTTCAATGCCAAACCAAAAGTAACAATCTCTAGCAAATTGCTGAAAACAGCAAATTATCGACAGTCACAGAAAGTGAATGTAGTCACCCTTAGATTTGATTGGGAAGGGAAAAACTGAATATTTGATTGAACGCTTTGTCAGTTCTGCTCCTGTGAACTATAAAAGCCTTTTTTAGACTCACCCAACCACCTTAGCATTTCTCAGCTTTGGAACAGCAATGCAGGTTTCTAACCTAATACTGTGGTGTGGATGTCCTCACAAACCACATCTTTTCCTGAACTGCTCTGATCAAGTTTGATTTCCTAGGAGACCATATACGTTCTTCCAACTTCAGTGAGGTCTCCTTTGAATTGTCCAACAACTTCTGAATTAAAGTTTTTTTTTAAATTCTCATCCTAGCTTCTGTTAATCTAATAGCATGATATTCTCAGTATAAATCATAATACAAAACAAACTTCTACTAACACGCTAAGAGGCATATACTGGTTGAATATGGCGGTTCCAGAAAGACTGCCCAAGTCAATTTTAAACCCCATCACAAAAACAAACTCTCATATGCCACCAGTTTAAAAGCAAAAAATAAAAAAAACTACAATTTTTTATATATAATGTAGATCTCACTTTTGATCACAAACAAACATTGTACGCAGTACTCCAGGTGTGGTCTTACTTCAACTGTTCTACATGTACTCTGCTCCCCTTCCAAAAATTTAAACATTACATTTGCTTATCACTTGCTCTATCTGCATTCAAACTTAGTGAGATCAATGTACCAGATTCCTCAGTATTCCAGAGACCAGCAATCTCTCTCCATTTTAGTACTACTCTACTTTTCTATTCTTGCTAAGATTGACTAATTCAAATTTACACATTCTGTTCATCTGCCAGATTTTTATAGACATTATAAACAAGTCAATTGAGTGACCAAAGATAAAGCTTTTTTGTACAACTTACTTTCTCCCCTATCCTAGGAACATCAGCAAATTTAGTTACCATGCATTCAACCCTCTCAGCCAAATCATTGGCAAGTCTAAAAAGGGTTGCAAACCCAGCACAAGCCCTACTGTGCTCTACTCGTGATAGTTTGCGAGCCTGAGAAACCGGTATGTAATCCCTACACCTAACCTTTGAGCAGCTGATTCCTCATCTATTTTATTATGCTACTCCTAAAACACATACTATCTTGTGTAGCAATCCTTGATGTCGTACCTGCCTAAAATGAAGTCTCAAGTGAAAAAATAAAAGGGTGCATAAAAAAGTCTAAATCTTTCATGACTTGAAGCAAATTAGAATGATGCAGTTTAAGCTGTTGTTTGTAAGGAGGCAGAAATAAAGTCATGCTAATCCCTTCAGTGTGCCAAGGGAGAGATATAGCTTAGCAGCAGGCCCAAAGGGATGAAAGCCTGGAATGGTGTCAAGAGTTAATAAACCACAACTCTGAATTTGCAGTTGGAATTTGATGGCAAAGTATCCAAGGAAGTGTATGTGAAAGGGAACATGACTAGGAGACACAAAGAAGTGACAGGAAAGAAAATTAGAGTTGCAAGCTCCACATCTACATCAGCATTTTTAAAAAAAGAGAGAGTGGATGCAGAAGAAATTTAAACAAATGTAGAAAATACTTTTTGGGTTATAAGAAGTGAGGGCAATGCAACTGAACACACTGCTTTGAGATTCTGTGGAAGCATGACACTAACTTCTACAGAGCAGGAGTTAACAAGGGAACAAAATTCAAAGAGGTAGTCCAGAAAAGTTTAGGGAGCCAAGAGGTGTTTATGTCCTTCTGAATACCAAACCATGGTCATACATGGGAACATCACTGCCTGAATGTTAGCTTCCAAGCCACTCAACCATCCTGACATGGAAATATATCACTGCTCCTTCAGTGTAATAGATCCAAATCCTGAAACAAGTTTACTTCTTTTAAAAAGAAAGCAGCATTAAGTACAAGCTAAAAAGAAGGAAAATAGCACCAGTTAGAGACAAACATCACTTAATGAAAATTCTCAACCTTAAGTGCAAGGGATAGTGTCAGTGCAACTGTGCTTCTCATTAACTACTTCTCCAAACTCACCCAACTGCATTTGGGGTTTTCTTCCCCCTCATCATTTCATATTGCCAGGTTACGGTTGTCTGCACGTTTATGTGTTCTACACTCTCAAAGTCCCACAACTGAAAGAAAGACGAAGTCCAAAACACATCACTGCCAGAAATGCATGCAACTACCACATAAAACATTATAATCCCTCACTTTGACAGCTTCCTCTCACTTATCTTAGTGGCTATCAATGAGATTCTCCACTCAACATTTGCCACTTGCTTACTGACTGCAACCTATACAGTCATATCTAGAGACTGATCTCAGTACCATTTCAACTTGAAAGACCACTCAAATTCTAAGCAAACCACATGGAGCAATTTGTTTGAAATCTTCCTTGTCAGCTAGTAAGCTTCATCTTGAAATAAGGAGGGTTAATGCCTTTTGGCCTCCAACTGGCACTTATGCAGCTCCTCAATATTACTGGACCATGACCTCAAGTGAAGTCAAAAGCTTTGAACCACAAACAGCCAGTGGAGATCTGTCAAAGTTGTCACAGACCTTCCTATTCTAGCAGTTTCTACTGATGCGTTCTGACAATTTTCAAGCCTTGGAATGAGGTCACAGAGGGAAAGTGTTTGGGAAGCTCTTGTACCCTGAGGGAGTTTCAAGAACCTCATTGTTCTGACAAATCTATTTATCGGATGGATAACATGCACACAACATATTGTGCACTGCATTATATGTAACTTCGGCACTGCAATCCGAATTTAGAAATTATTGTAGACCATAACTGACAACACTAATTTGAATGGGCAAATTCATCTGCTCCATGCTAAGCCTTGCAAGAAACCATTTTGCCACTCAAACATTGTCAAGTCATCATCCACTTGACACATTTGGGAATTGTTCTATTTCTTCAGACTTTTATTTCTAAAAGAGAGTTCCCGCTGACCTATCACATGCTAATTAACAATTGTGGTTAGGTGCCATGTGTCAGGTCTCCAAAAAAAGGAGATTATTTTCATTTTTCTCCCGTGTTCTGGGTTAATAGCCTTCACACCCATTTCCATTTTGTCCATAACTCAATCAAGGTCAGAAAAGGCTTTGACTGATAAGCATGGACAGACAAGCAGACATACACTCAATGAAAAACATTCGGCAGCATGCACCCTCCTCCACTCCAGGGATGTACAACTTCTGTTCCGACTTAATTTTTCGGACATATCATGAGCATGCTAATTTCCCTCACAATTCTGAAGTGTCACATTCAGCTCAAAACTTGAGCTCTAGTTCTCTTGCTCTCCACAAGTGCTTGGAGGTTCTTTTCACGCACTTTGTTTGTTTCAATTTCCCTTTCAATCACTTGATCATGTGATGACACTATGGCTTTAAGAGGTCTATTTTGTCCTTTTTAATTGGAGAGGTTTTAAGACAGATGTCAAGCTATCTACTTGAATCCAATAAAGTAAACAACTTGAGGCCTTGTGGTCTGTTTTAAATTGAACAGGAGCAGCCTGAATGGGTGGGGTAAGCTCCCATAGAGGCAGGATTTTTAAGTTTCCCTTCTATAGTAGCAGTTGTTGTTGGGTTTGAAGCTTGGTGAAAACTGCAGCATGTCTCTTCCCTGCTACTTTTGAGTTTTCTTGATGTTATTTTCCCCCTGCTGGGCAGGAGATTTGCCTGCGAGACAAAGTATTTTCCTGAATTTGCTTTTTGTCATAGGATATTGTAAAATTGGAACAGTTGCTGTTTAGTAGTAAAATAATCTGTTCTTCTGATACGTTTTCCAATAAAGTTGTCATTCCAATTTCTTTTGTTGTGTTTTAACAACAGCATATCAATGAAGTGTTTTGCTTCAAACCTGGTAGTTTGACCAATAAAATTGCATCCAGAATGAAACACCTGGCCATCGCCTTTAAAATAAGGCAAAGGTAGGGTCGAGGCTACTATCTTAATGTATTGAGGTGGTCTGGTTCTTCAGGTACAAGTGATCAAGTTGGCCTGAGCATTGCCTATTGGCGACAAATGCGGATCAGATAGGTCACCAACATCAGCCCTGAAACAGTAAACAGCTACAGTGAAGGCTCAACCTGAACCAGGATGGGACCAGTCTTTTAGTGGAATTAGTAACTAGGGTGGTTGTAAGGACTTTGAACTAGCAAGATGGGCAGGTGCACGAGAATGAGTCAACTAGAAACATAAGCAGCCTAAAAATGTAAACAAGTTCACCTGACTCCAGCAGCTAATTCTGCTTTCTCTCCACAGATAATTCCAGACTTGCTGAGTTTCTTCAGCACATTTCCATTTATGCTTCTCACGAAAGAATTTACTAGAAATTCAAAACATGAACTCCGAACTGATAATTTTTTCCCCCGAATGAACTTCTACCTGCATGTGGAACAACCAGTCAAATTTAAGTACAATTCTTCTCACGAACAGAATCAAATACTGATAAAAGCAACAAGCATACCTATTTGCCCAAGCAGCTTTTTGCTTCAAATCGGGGTCAACGTCCGGCAATTTTCAGCAGCCTCCTTCACTCCAAGACTTGGTCAGCGTAGTTGGTAGCACACCTACCTGAAGTTTGTTTCTGGGTTCAACCACCACTCTAACTTCAGCTCTAAAAAGATGCACTATAGCATTGAGTGCACTTGTCCATCTTTTTGAGGAGCCATTAAAACATTTCACTCTTTCCAAGAGCAAGAGTTGTGTCCTTTAATTCAACCAAACTGCCTGCTGTATTTTCTATTTAAAATTGTGACTATATTTGAAAAGTGCTCGATTGCCTGTAAAGTGCTTTGCACGTTCTAAGGTCATGAAAGGCCTTATGTAGAAGCAAATCCTTTCTTTCGTTGCAATCACTACCAAGCCTGCACTATGTACCACCCATTGCCATCTTGACATTGGACTTGAATATTTCTGGCATTTTTACTGGATTAAGCCATTCAGCCAAGCACATTAGCTAATGTAATATCCAAGAGGCATTATCACAAAGTTTTCATGCTATTTGTCGAGTTTTCTTAAATACAATAGAGGGGGGAGGCGTGGGCAAGGGCAAGCGAGAGAGAACCCTGTCAAAAGGTTCTGACGAGGAACATCTGAACTAAGTTTTGTATAAAAACAAACATAATTTATTGCCTAGAATTAACATTTTTTCAGAGCTTGTTTTGACAACACTAACGCACACAAATCATGCCTTCATGATCAAAGGTGAAAAGCAGACAAGTCTACAAAAATGGAACAATCGCCTGTCCACTATCACTCGTGAAGCTAACAGTTAAGCAAAGGCACAACTTCAACATAAAACAGCCCATGACTGTAACGTACAAAAGTATTGTACAGGTTTTCAAAGGTTCAATATGTGCTTGCATCATGAGGCAACTGTCCAATTCTTTTTGGAAAATGCATGCCCTTGGTTGGCACATTTCTGTCTAGGGACACCCTGCCACCATGTCGATGTTATAAAGCTATGGGGATTCAACTGGAGTGGAAATTGATCAAACCCCAAGTACGGTAATGACAAAATAAAAAACACTGGTGTTAATAAATTGCTAACTTACATTTCATATAACTATGCATTCTAAGATGGTATAACAAGCGCAAATTACTAATTTGAAGTATAATAAAACTACTGTCAAAGAGAGAGACAAGACTGATTCCTAGGATTGACGTATGGGGAGAGAGGGGCGAGGGCGAGAATAATATTCAGTGGAGTTTACAATAGGAGGGAGGAATCTCAGACACCTATAAAATTCTTACACGACATGTTGATTCATTTGCAACTTCTTTTGGTTCTATTTTGGGTTCAAGCAAGAGCTAGAAAGGGGACACCTTCTTGGAAATTACTTTGGGGGTGGGGGGGTGGAGTGAAAATATTCAGTACATGGTCATTTGGCTTACAATTTGCCCATAGGATCAGAGGGCAAAGCTGCACTTTAAACAATCTGACAGGTCCAACGTAAACATATTTTCAACTATTACCAAGTTAAACTGCATGCTCATATACTTTCTGATGAAAGCATTTCTCTCGATGTAAACTTGCACAACAATTGCTTTAGTGTTCACAAAGAAAAATGGAAATTAATGATTTGATTACCTTCTAAACTGATCTTTATGTGCCACAGGCTGCCCGTAGGATGAGACAGATTAAATTAACCTCAAAAGCCTAATGCATTGTGTCTGCTTTCGAATAACCAAAGAATTGCCAATCAACACATTAATAGTAAAATTTCTTTTTATTTCTCCCAATGAACACAAACTTGACAGACTAAGTGCACAGAAATTTTGTGTATTAGGTGACATTTTGTGACAGCTAGTGTTCCATGAAGTGGAGCATAATTATTTGTTGTAACAATTCCTATCACAGCAGTTTCTTTAAGTCTGTGTATAGCATCTATATTGAATTCTCTGCAGTCTACACAGGTACCTCACGGCAAAATAAATACTCGGAAAATTCTAGCAGTACAAGTTGAAGTTATATTTGAAGAGTGCTTGCTCCAGTCTAAGGCCTTACTGTTACCAAGTCTATGTCCTTTCATTCACTAGGAAAAAAAAAAAAAAAAAAAAAAAAAAAAACTTACTGATTGAGGACTATACCATGTACTTAATTTTAATTCATTTTCGTACACCTCTGTGGATGGCTTATGAAATCTTCACGGCCATCAAATTGAGAGATGGAAAGTGAATGGAGCAAAGTCGAGGAAGGATGTGAAAGCATGAGAAAGTACAGAAAAATTTGCAACAGAATGGTTCTTGGGATGAGCAAATTCAGTACATGGAAAGACTGGAGATTTTGACTAGGCTCCTTGAAGGAACATGCAGAGATTTGATGGAGGTACACAAAATAATGCAACATCTCCATCAATAAGGAAAACCCATTCCCATTGGGAGAAGAACTCAAGGAGGACAGATTTTAAGTTAACCAGCAACAAAGCAATGGCAACAAGGAAAATGATTTTCACACTCCAATTAGTTACAATGCAGAATGAACTACTGGGGAGCAGCGGAGGGAGGATGAAGAAGGGCTTTAAAAAAAAAAAACAAAAAACAAATTGAGTTATAACTTGAAAATAAAATCGCACAGATACAAGGTAAAGGTGGTGAGTGACATCAGGTGACTTGCACCTTCAGACTGTCAGCATACATAAATGGGGCGAATGACCACTGCTGTTATCATTCTAAAATTATTACGGTTTCTCTTTTAAGTGCAAAACTTTACTGCAACTTGGCACAGAACCTTACACAGTCTCAAAGTGTACTAACTTGTCAAAAAAATTAAAATAAGGATGTTCAGTTATATTTAACAAAACTGGCAGTTCATAGAGAAAAGATGCTTAGAAAGACATTTCTGCAATTTCCTTCCTCCCTCCACAACTCTGCTTTTCAAATGTTGGCTTTAATTTCTCATCCTTGCTTGTTAATTCTCACAGAACCTACAAAGTTACAGAAAGGGTGCCATTCAGCCCAAAGTGTCTGCACTAGTTGAATAAAGTAACTGCCTATTCTAATCCTACTTTCCAGCTGCTGGTCCAGCAGCTTCCAGGGTACAGCACTTCAGGTGCACATCGATTCCTGCAAGTGATTTGAGGGCTTCCACTTCAACCACTAAACTGGACAGCAAACTTCAGAAACCCATGACCATCAGCATGAAAAAAGTTTTATGTTCCCTCTAATCCATCTAGCAATCATGTTAAAGCGCCTTCTGGTAACTGTACTGTTTGGGAAAAATGATCATCCCTCCCATTCTAGCCAACCTTTCATTATGTTATGCATTTCAATCAAGTAATTCCCAAGTCTCCTCCAACTAGGGAAAAATCCTCGTCTAATTTTTCCAGCCCTGGCAGAGAGAAATTATGCCTTGCCCAGAATGTAGCAACTTGCTGTGCCCAAACCAGTAGCTTACTTAACTCCAGGAGTACATCCCTGGTCCTGAAAGAGGAAAGCATCCCATATACATATTAAACCAGCTAACTACCTAACTGGTCATCTTAGGAACCTGTGGACAAGCACTCCTTGCTCAGTTCCTCCGGCCTTCTTGCTATGGTCCAATTTACTGCATACATCCTCATTTTGTTTACCTCACCAAATGCATGAACTCCAACCTTTCCAGGCTGAACTGCATTTGCCACTTTCCCAACCACTCAAACAAACCACTGATAGCTTCTAGTTGACAGCCATCCTCTTCACTAACATCTACTTGGCCAGCTTTTCTATCCTGTTCCAATTTCCCACGTTTACATCCACATTATCCCTTTTCTCTTGATTATGTAACGCATTGTAGGTTGTCTAGCTGCACGTCAAAGCCAAGTGCCAGGTATTTCTAAGCTAAGTAATGTGTGTTTTGGAGGAAGTACCACATTGCATTGTTGAAAGGTGTTTAAGTTGCTCATTAATAAAGAAATTGAGAAATGAAATTTTAAACTAAGTGAAAACGACTTTGGAAAATGACTCATGGTCTCCTCTTACGAGCCGTCAGTCATTAATCCCCATTGAGGTAGTATGCTCAAGGCAAATTAAAGGTTGGTACTTCTTGTAACCATGCATACTGTCTAATTTCTAAGTTACAAAAAAATTTTGCCAACCTTTTTATGATCAGTACAATTTGTCACACTGATCAGTTTGGCACTGTTATTTTACAGGCTGATACAGTCAATAACTGACACTGCAAGGTCTCCCTTTTGCCACCTCACAAGCTATCTGATCCGTTTGCACTATAACAAGGATTCAGCTGCACAAACGATTTAATCACTGCTCATTTCAGAGCAGTTGACTGATCACTGGCAATTGATAAACTGCCTTCAGTGCTCCCCACTCCAGCTGACTGCCTTAGAATATCCTGTCACAAGCACAAGGGTTTTGTGATGTCAAACACATTGCAACTCAAGCTTTTTTGCAGTGGTGATGGAGGATGCAAAAAGAGATGAACTCTGAGCTGGTAGCTTAAGTAGGCAAGACAGCTGACCTTCCAGTTCAGTCATCGTTAAAAATCTTAACACTCAACCATGTTTCACATTTGGAACTGGATGCCAATGATAAATTGTTCCCACAAAATGAGGGAGATAGCGAGAACTACAGATGCTTGAGTCAGAGTCAATACAGCGCGGAACTGGAGCAACACAGGAGGTCAGGCAGTAGAGAAGCAGGAGAGTTGATGTTTCAGGTCCTGACCCGAAACAGACTCCCCGCTCTTCTAATGCTGCCTGACCTGCTGTGTTCCTCCAGTTCCACACTGTGTTGACTCCTGCAGTATTAGGTATTTTGAAAAAGCATTTCACTTAAATTCCCCAGGGTACTGATGTACTGGAGGTTCTTCAGCATTCTCCACTGTTAGAGGGAAAAACTTGCAACCTGTTATTGCCCCTCCCATTTGCAAAGCCATGCTTCAGCTTCCTAGGCTCAAAAGGTTCTTTAACTGCTTCCCAAACCAAAACTAACATCCCTCTCCTCCTTTCAGAGGATCTGGAAAGCCAATCTCTTTGGCCAAACTTTCAGTCAAATGGCGTAGAGCCGCAGGTGATTCAGAGTCCAAATTGGTTCAATAATACCCCTTTAAAGCATCAAGAGTAAATTTTTCATTCTAATTTCAGCTGTTCTATTTCCAAATAGAAGGTCTTCAATCATTAGTAACAAAAACTTGCAACTAGTAGATCACCCACATCTAGATAAAGTGATCATGGAGTGCATGCTGTGGATTGATGCCCTGCAGTTTCAAATGCTCCATCTCATGGTGGATACGGGCAACTGCTTAATGCTCCAAATGTATATTACCAAGCAAATGTATTTGCTTGATGAACAAGGACTTACAATGTAAATATATTAGTTGAATTGTGTTCATATATTTTACTTTAAATTTACAAATGATATCAATAATCAAAGTTTGCCAAACACAAAACCCATGTCTGTACTTGGCAATGGTTCGACATGGATTCTCTATAGCCAGGAGATAGGTATCTGTGGCAAAGCAAAACCACAGATCACTTACTTTTAGGAAAGCCCCACTGAGATTTCAAGTGTGCTCTGTGGTAGGAATTTTACCATGTTTCAATATAAAA
This sequence comes from Ginglymostoma cirratum, assembly GCA_024137785.1. Taxonomy (NCBI): domain Eukaryota; kingdom Metazoa; phylum Chordata; class Chondrichthyes; order Orectolobiformes; family Ginglymostomatidae; genus Ginglymostoma; species Ginglymostoma cirratum. Next base: position 19,128,984 of record JAHRHZ010000063.1, on the reverse strand, counting down.
TGGATTCCCAATGAGTTGATTTGATTTGTTGTTAAAGTTTTGCTTTGAGTACAGGCAGTTCATAACTGACAAGGACTTAGACCATATGTGGCTCCTGTGGGGTCATTAAGCCATCCAAGTAGCTAATTACATTATTTGCATATGTGTATTAATGACAGCAACTGAAATCCCAACTTAAGTTATATTTTAGTCAATAAAACCTAAGACATTTCAGAAGCAGTACACAAACAGGCTGAAGCAGCGATCACATTCGATGACAGCAAATGCTGATTGTTGCGATAAACCCTCAAGAGGTTACTTAAAGCCAAGTAGATTTTACAGATGTATGAATAACAGATATAGAGAGACTATCTGCAATTCTGGTTGATAAGTTATGACCTACTGAGGCGTTAAGAGAGAGAGACTATGGAGGGAGTACTGTACAAGCAATGTCTTTTCTAGGTACCATACAAGGTTTTGAATACTATTCCACCATTTTTCTTTTCACCTTATAAGAGGTGCGTTTTGGAATTTACAGAATTCTAAGTTAACTGCGCATTTAAAGTTTGAATTGTGTTACAAGTGGATTGTTCAGTTTATCCCATTTTATCACTTCTTCTGGTCATAAACTTTGTAGTGGCTAAAACAAAATCTGTAGCATTGCATTCTCATGTTTCACTGATAGACCCTTTTGTTCAAGGCAAAAACATGATCTATCAAGCCAGGTTTTAGTCTAGGATGTGGCCTGACCGGTAATAATAAATTGAATGTGATCCAAAGACACATCAGACTAATGTTCAATATTTCAACTTTAGCACAATTTTCTCACAAACTATTTTTAAACGGATGTTTCAGTAGCAGTGAATAAACTGTGCAACTTACTCTTCTGAAGATCGGTGTCAAGTTCGTTATTGCAACAATTTAATGCTTTATCCCCCATGTAGCATGTTTAACTTCATAAGTATATCTAGATATTAACATGTGTAACAACAGATTTGGCCAACAACAGTTCTCAGACACATTAAACTTACACAATTCTGAGGAAGGGTCACCAGACCTGAAATGTTAACTCATTTCTCCCTCACAGATGCTGCCAGACCTGCTGAGCTTTTCCAGCAACTTTGTTTTTGTTCCCGATTTACAGCATCCACAGTTCTTTTGGTTTTTCAACTTATACATTTGTCCATCTGGATTTGTGAAATGGTATAATTTGCTCTTAGAAGCTGAAGTCAACCATGAACTATGTCTAAGTTTTCCAAATAATAGGAGATGACACAAACTACGTGAAGAATGCTAACAGTTATTTTCAGGGAAGAAATTTCTACAATACATGAAAATAATCGAGTCTCTGGAGCCATCTGGTGGATATATTTTGCTTTAATTTAATTCCACTGCAAGACACTCAGTGCAGGGCAGTTTGCAACAAATGACACCAACTTCCAGTCGCCAACCATTTTAACACCGCTCCCACTCCTTGGGTGACATGTCCATCCTGGGCCTCCTCCAGTGTCATAAATGACACGACCCAGAACTAGAGGAGCAGCACCTCATTCCACCTTGGGAGCATACCACCCAATGGTCTCAATGTGGACTTTACTAGTTTCAAAACCTCACCACTCCCAGCCTCATCCAATGACCAACCTTCCTTCCCATCCCCGTCTCCATGACTTGACAACCTGTTCACCTTCTCTCCCACCTATCCGCTCCTCCCACCTCACTGACCAGTCCCCACTGCTGCCTACATGCACTCACCTATCACCATCCCACCTACCTTCCCCAGCCCCACCCCTCCTCTATTTCTGAGCTCCCCTCCACCTCCTCATTTCTGAAGAGGGGTCCCAACCCGAAACGTCAACTTTCCCACTCCTCTTATGCTACCGAGCCTGCTGTGTTCTTCCAGCTCCACACCATGTTATGACTCCAGCATCTGCGGCGTAGTGACCAAGATTTCGAAGTACATAGAAGAAAACTTTTTCAATAGCCAGAAAGGCAAATTCCTGCTCCAAAAAGTTTTAAATTCAGTCAACTGTGCTACTGATTGCAAAGTCTGGCCAAAGTACAATTGGCAAGCGGTCAAGTTGTCAGTGATCAAGTCTCCAGGTGTACTAACAAGAGGATTCATCAGGACAAGTTAACCACTTTCCTTCAGACCGTGCCCACATTTGGCAAGTTCACACATCTTCATCTACAAATTGACCTGACAGTCAACCTTTTTTTGTTAGGAACAATTTGCAAGAACCAGACCAGAGAGATAGGAGGAGAAGGGCAACATCGCTGTATGGCAGAGTTGTCATAGAATAAACTGTTTGGGTAGCATCCAGAGTTGTAATTGTGGTGTCAACTTGACTGGCTAACTGAACAATTGAAGGTGAAGACTGTATCGCTCAAAACAACTGTGGTATAAAGATGAAAGCATTCTTCATTCAAATATTTGAGCTCAATTACTAGTGTAGAGACAAGGGTCAGAGGTTTGAACTTCTCATTCTAATGCCGACAACGAAACCGGGCCATATTAATCAATCACCTTTATTGCAAGTATAATTACATGAAAAATACTGTTATTCAGCACACGCATATGTTCGAGCTGATTTAAACCCCTTTTGGGCTTGAATCACATGCAAGTTATTGTTGAAAAACTAACCTTGTGCTATGGCAGCAACAATTGGAGGAATTCCACTAACACTTCGTAATAATTCTAAAATGCAATTCCACTTTCCAGACAGCCACTGAACCAGCTAATGCTATCAAAATATGTTTAATTCAATAGTTTTCCAAATCCAAAGGGAAACAAGGCACGCCTCCACATTCCTAAGCAAATAAGTTTTGTTTCGAGAAGTACAGAGGCCGTTTGACATGGAATCAGGTAAACTGTGGGCAGCATTTCTCATGCAAATTATTCATGGAAGAGGTTTCTTAAGGATTGCTCGAGACACATTCTTGACTTTGGATTGCGACCAAGAGAACGATTTCTTCACCAACTAAATAAATTATTATTATACAAACATACAACATAACAGCAGGCTATTCAGCACTTCAAACTTGCTCCACTATATAACATGATCATCCAGCTCAGCTCCAAATTCCTGCCTTCTCCCCATACCTGGTTAGCCTTCAGAACTGCATCCAACTCTTTCTTGAAAACATTCAATGTTTTGACCTCAACTACTTCGAAGCAGTGAATTCACAGGTTCACCGCTAAAGAAATTTCTCATCTCAGTCCGAAGTAGCATATTCCATATGACTCCTGGTTCTGGGCTATCCAGTAATCATTTACCGTGTATAGTCCTGTTAGAATTTTATAGGTTTCTGAAACATCCCCTCCAGTGAATATAGTTTGAACCACTCCATCACAGCCAACTTATTGCATGGGCGATTTCTCTCACCCTCATTTATCCAACAGAACAGTGTTGCTGTTCGACCTAGTTTGGAAGCCACTCGAACATGGTAGGCATCCACCTCCATCAAGACTTGAGAATAATTTCTGGAATGATAAGATCAGGGAACAAAATCTGGAACTCCTAAACATTTGCAGCCTTGAGCCAGAAATTCCTCTAATTCTGGGGAATTCATAATTTCAGTGATCAAGTTTCCCTGTTTGCTCTGAGTTATTAAATATTACTTCATCAAGTTGACAACTGCTCTCTTTCATCACCTGCTCTCCCTTACTGCCCTTTCAACCTCGTCCTCAGCCCAGTTTCATTAGTTGGCAAAACTCCCGCTCCCACCCCAACCAGCCTCAACTTCCCAATGGAAGGATTCGCCACTATTTTCCTCCCTCCCTTTTCTTGATTACTTATGCTGCTTGCTGTTCCACCAACTATGCTTACTGCTACACGCTCGTCATCAGCAGCAAACATGACAGGAGGAGCAGATTCTTGCAGTTTGTCCATTCTACTTTTGGATTTGAGACTAATTGAAAACTGCTAACACCCCTGATACAAATAGTCATTGAGGTTTGAGGCCAAATTTCCCCACTGCTCCAATGTACTTTGAACACTGGTTGCGATCACCACAGTCCAAGTGGCTTCCTATGGTGACAGACAACGAACCATAAAATAGACAAAGAAAGAGGCCTTTCAGGCAATCATATCTGGGCCAACTCAAACTCACTGCCCATTCTAAAGCAATTTTACAACACTTTCTTCAGAGAAGTCATCTTGACTCCAAATGTTAGCTTGCTCTCTCTCCATGGACACTGCCTGACCCACTGTGATATCCAGCACTTTGGTTTATAGTGAAGAGTAAAACCATAGGAAGATGACTATGACTGACTGAAAACCAAACTAATTTATGTCAACTGCAAATTTCCCAATCATGCTTCCTACACTCAAGTTCAAATCATTAACCGATACCATAAATGAAGAAGCCCAAAACTGACGCCTAACAGACCACCATTGGAGTCTGCATTCTATGTGCAGAATGTATCAACCATTACCCTTAGTTTTCCATTACAGCATACTGTTGGTCAAACTCATCACATCCTTTTATATCATAGGAATTTTCATTTTTTTTGACAGTCTTCCTTACTAAAATCAAGGAACACAACATCTCCTGCATTACCTTCAATCCTATTTGTTACTTGCCAAAATATTCAAGTCAGAAGACATGACATTCCCTGAACAACACCATGCTGACTGTTCCAAATTAATCCACGCCTTTCCAAGGAGAAGTTAATTCTATCTCAATACTGACTCCAATAATCCACCCACTGAAGTCAGGCTGATCAGCCTATAACTTGGTCTGTCCCTCACACACTTTTTGAATATTAGTAAAGCATTTGCAGAACTTCAAAACACTGACACCTCACTTGTACTCAGTTAGGACAGGAAAAATGATCCTCAGAGCATCCACTATTTCCACCTGGCTTTATTTAACATCTTAGGATACAATACATGTAACCCTGGCAAACCATTTCATGCGCTCTAGAGCATATCCTCCTCAAATAGCACCAAATGGCAGTTAATGTAACATTTGCAATGACAGAGGACCATCACAAACCAAAACCCAATTCACTAATCAGAAATCCTATTTGAACGAGCAACAGCCTTGGCCTCTCACCGGTACCTCTCCCTGTTAACTGCAAACATCAACTGCACTGCTAAGAAACCCAGATTTCTATTCTGTGGAAACCAGCTTTAGAATGGACCCAGGAAACAGGGGCCACTGATGGCAAGTAATGCACGAATATCAGCACATATTGAAAGACAGATCATCTATATAGTCAACTTCTGCCCGTAGATTCCTGTTGGCAAGAGTAAGCTGCGCGGTCAGAATGAATGAATGAGACTTGGCCAGAGTGAGTCAGAGACAGAGCAAGTAACCAAGAATTTGGATCAATGTGGGAATTCAGGGCAGAGGGGAGAAAAATAGGTGTTTGAACTAGGTTTTACTGCAGGAAAAAAAGTTTCCAGAGCAAGAGATGAACGGGAGAAGTAGTAAGGTGTGCGTCTACTTATGTACTTGTACTGAGACAAACAGAAGCTTGATATCACGTATGCAGGGAAAGCAACCGATTGGAAACACTGAACAACCGACTAAGCAATCTTGAAAGTGAAACTTAAGGATTTAGTTTAGAAGTCTGTAGACTTTGACAGATAGCTTGCTGAGTTTTCACAGCATGTCTGTGCCTACTTTAATGTTAACAAATAGATTTCAGGGTTAAAGATGGCTGGTCAGAAGGTGGAAGAGAGGTATCCATCCTGCAGTTTGAGAGAAATCATAGGTCCCCGACAACTACATCTGAAGGAAGGCTCACCAGCTTAATAGCAAGTAGGGTCATTGTTAGTCCTCTGCTTCGTAGATGCAAATGTGGACAGCATGGTGCAAGGGTGTTTAAAAACCACAGATTAGAAGTGTACAACTAGTGAGGAAGGGGTGGCTACCAGGCAGTTTAAGAAAACCATACCAACACAGGAGTCCTTTGAGTTTCTTGTGCTTGCTAATCAGTATTCTATTTTGGAAATTGATTAGGACAATGGTTCCCCAAGGGAATACAGCCAGTGCTAAGCCTTGGCACCATGGGCAACTCAGCTCTACAGGACAAGGAAGAAGAATGAAACAGCCATGATTGCAGGTGACCCACAGTTATGAGATCAAGCAGGAATTTCTGTGACCACAAACTTGACACTAGGATACTACACTGCCTTTGGTCGAGTCAGGGTCAAAGCTACCACAGTGCAGTTGCAAAACTTCCTTCGAGGGGAAGTGGATCAGCCACAAGTCATTGTTCACAACAGTACCACCATCATACACAGGAAATGGAACGAGGTGTTAAGGCAGATTTCAGAAAGTTTGAAAGGAAATGAAAAAAAAGTGAAGATTTCAACAGCAATAAACCCATGAGCATTCCCAGTGCCCTACACTAACAAATGTAAAACAGCAAGATTGAATGCGTGGTTGGACAACTGGCGGAGAGACAGAACCAGATCTGAGGAGTCGGGACTAATTTAAGCTGCAAGACGACCTGTTTGCTAATAGTCTGATGGGACATAACACTTCCCATTCACATCCGTGCTAAAATAAATCAGTCTTTTTGTAGGTGCAACTAAAACTTGGAGGGCTAATAGATATTTATACTTTCTGAAGCTTCTTGAAGTTCCCTACAGGAGGCTGGGCAGCAAAATTAAAGCATTTTGGGTAGGAGGTAATGTTCTGGGATGGATTAATGATTGCTTTCTGTGAGCCAGAGTTCATGAATAAACAGATCATTCTCACATGGCAGGCTGTGACGAGTGGAGTATCGTGCTCTGGAGTACTTGGGTCCCAGTCGTTCACAAGATTTATCATTTTTTGAAGTTGGGAACGAAGTGTAGTATTTCCAAATTTGTTGATGATACAAAGCTAAGTCGAATATCTGTTGTGAGGACTATGTAAAAAAGCTTCAGGAGTATTTGAGTAGATTTCGAGAATGGGCTAGAACATAGTAAGTGAAATGTAATGTGGGAAAAAGGAGAGATTATCCATCTGGGTACAAGGAACACATGCAGAGCATTTCTTAAAAGCTAAGAGGTTGTCAAGTGTAGATGTACAAGGGGAGGAAAGCTAATGGAATGTTACCTTGCAACAGGATTTACATTGAGGTAGTGAGGTCTTGCTTCAGTTGCATATTTAAACTGCACCTTGAGTACTGTACGCAGTTTGTCTCTGGTACTTTTAACCTACCTGCAGAGTACAACAAAGGTTCACCAGACTTGTTCCAGGGGTGACCGGATTGTCCAGTGGAGAGATTGAGCAAACTGGGCACGTATTCTCTAGAATTTCAAAGAATGAGAAGTGATTCTCATTAAATACTTAAAAAGGAATAGGCAGAGTAGATGCAGCTAAGATGTTTCCCCTGGTTGAGGAGTCTGGAACGAAGGGGCATGACTTGCAAATAAGGGAGATTTGGTCCAAGTTGAGAATTCTTTTTACTTAGAGGGTTGTGAAATTCCAGAGTTAAAAGATAGCCACATTACAGCAGAGGAGCTGAAACAGAAAAAGGATTTGCAGCTCATCATGACAAGCATGGGAAAGACAGAAATTAAAAGCCAACTTGGGCGTGAGCAAGACCTATGTACTCAGTGACTTGTATAAACTGTTATGTAGAATCAAGAGCCTTCTGTTGTTTCTTCTTCACTTACAAACACCTCCCACAACTTCAAGATTTCACTATAATCCTGCTTTTCAATTGATCAGAAGGAATAGAGTCTGATTCACCCAAAAACAGTGAATGGGGAATTTCAGAGGTGGAAAAGGGAAAGACCGTGAGGAGTGTCATGGAAATTGTCAAAATATTTTGAATCATTCCTTCCGACTTTGTTGCATGATTGAAAAATGCACCATTGCATTTGTTTTGGTTTTCTTCACATTGCCTAGAATTTGAATTTTCACAGACCACCCCTTCTGGACCTTAACTAAGCTCAGTCGTGAGCTGCGTTTTCCCCATTTTGTTTCAATATGTTGGTGTGTCCAAAATCATAAAACAGAACAAAGCACTTTTATCATGAAAGATGTTAAAGGCTTTTTCGGAAAAAAATTTCAACAACATTTATCTATTAAAAAAAGTGGGCTTGAAACAAGGGGCATGTTCTGAAAGCAAACTTCTTCCAGTCATTCTTAAGATGCAAATTTTCAAGTTTGCTTATTGACAAATGCCCCTTGTGCATAACCTGCCCTGTGAACAGATCATCTCCACCTCCATTCAGCAGAGTTAAAAATGGAACTCAAAAGAATTGGCAGCTAAATCTAACTGAATTATGAAATGTTTACATGCAGACTTTTATTGTCAGATTACATTACAGTGTTGTCCTTGACTCATTCTGCATCCTGTTCAACCAGGATGGTATTGTTTTTCCCCCAGCTGAAGGCTTGTTATTCTGCTCCATTAGTCCAGCATATGCACAGCTATAAACACAAGGCAAGTCCCAAATCAATACTACAAATGAAAGCTCCTTTTGTATCTTGATTATAATTACCTTCCTGACACCAAAAGACAATACTGGAGAAGCCAAAAACATTTTTATTGATTAACTACATGACAGAAAATTTGAAACCAGCAATTAAAACACAAACTAAAAAAAGTGTTAAATTATGCAGCATAAAACAGATTATACAATTAAACAGATTTCCAAATTCAATAAAAATCAGTCTAATGGATCCTTAAGCAAAAGAACTTGTGACTATTTTGATAGCCAAACAAGTAAGCTTATAGAAGTATTAAAAACTTTCAAAGTAATAGTGAGACTTCATGACAAAAAGAGAACTCTAACGAAACTGATTGAAATAAGCAGGAGTGACAAGTTTTCCAATTTGGGAGATGACTAAAATTACACTTACACCATAGCTTTTTTTAAGATGTTACTTGTATTTTTGTTGTGTGTGTAATGCCAATTTATTGACAATCCCTAGCTACCCTGAGAAGGTGGCAAGCCTGGTCATTGAAGAACTTCAGAAATCAAATCCTATCACTTGTTATTGAACCTGGCTACTTACATTTCTTGATCTCCAAAACGTAAGACAGCAGATCACTGTAAAACTGACAGAGACACATGGGAACATCACTACCTTGAAGTTCCATTCGAAGTTCCATAACATCTCAACTTCAAATCTCATTGCTGTTGCTTCAGTTACTAAGTCAAAATCTTGGAACTCTCTCAAAGCATTGTAATGTCCCTTCTGCCCTAGGGCTTCTTCAATTCACTACCAATCTTATACAATGCAATCAGACATGGGCAATAAATTCCAGTGTAGCTAGCAACTAACACATCCCATGAACAAATAAATAACTATATCAGTCGGAAAAACAATATTTCTGCAAGATTTCTGTTCAAATACAGGAAGTACACAAACAGCTGACTGATTGTACACGTGATTCTTGATAACCCAAGATGGAAATTTTGTGCTTTGTATAATTTCAATACTCAGCCCTTCTTCCAACTTATGATGTGGAAAAGTATAATATTCAAATTGAGTGCCTGATTTCCCAGGCTATACTTCAGTTAGCCATCAAAAGGTCACCATTGAAGAGGGAACAATGATCAAACTACATTTGCCAACATTCAAAAAGCAGACAATAAATCCACAGGAAAACAGATGCCTTCAATACTGACAACAGTTTGATCAACTTAATTCCATGAGTTCTATAATTTCCTCCAGACGTAACAGTGTCTCTTTGCATTTATTAACAAGCTTTTTAATCTTTAGTTGAGTTGACAGCCAAGTAATTAATCATGGGAATTGGTTACGCCTTGATAAGTAAACAAATCTTTTTTTGGATAACCATGTTTCTACATGGTTTTCCAGTGACCTCAACACATGAGCATTTCATGTGTACACCCTGCAAGTCAGGTGATCAAAATTCACAAGTAAATACCACTTCCAGAGTGAAGCGATGACTATTTGTGACCTTAATTCTTTCTGTCCCCTGTTCCTGTACATCCCAGTTTCAAAAGTCACGAAATATAAGTAAAGCAGTCCCAACTTTACAGTCCCTAATAACTTTTTTGCTACTCAACACAAATTAGTTATGAAATTAGTCAAAAGCGTTGTTAAAAAAATTGGCATGGGTTTGTTTTTTGTTGCAAGGCAGAACCACAGTGCTTTTATCTAATATGACAGCCAGGAGATAAAATGCACCAAAACTCAACAGTGCAAGTTCTCAATTATTATAAGCAACAAGATAGTACTCCAAGATGCTTTTGTCACCAGTCGTTCTGTACAAACCATTTCAGCCAAGCAATGACTATGTTACCGTATTGATCATTAATTTTTGCTCCAAAGCAATATATTTTACACACTTGTCAAGCAGTAGTTTGAACTGTACCTTCTGGAGGCTCCTCTTTAAGGTAAGGAGGCACATCTTCATACGTAGTGTCTTTCACTGCTGTTAGATCTGTCACACTTTCAGTTATCTGAGCTTGTCTGTCAGGCCCCTGTTTGAAATAAAAGCTGAACTAGGAGTCTGGAGCATTCATAAGCAGAAAAATTGTCAGGTTAAACATCAAAGTTACAAAAGCTTTGGTCATCCACATAAAAAGTCATTCAAAAAAAAGTATAATGCCAGAAGATTCCCTAGTCTTCAAGTTTGAATGACCTCTTCAAACAATTTTTCAATTAACATAAAAGATTTGGGCGTGAGACGTTAGCAAACTGTGCCATACTATGACAAAAAAAATTCTGAACACGAATTCTGTTAAGAATTCTCACTCTAGTCAGGATTAACATTCCCTCAACCGCTCCCCCCACCCCACCCCCATGTGTCGTGAGGAACCACATCCACTTGTAAGATCTTGAGTCTTTATCACAGAATTAGCACTTCTCAGGTCTTCATATGATGATAGCTGAACCACATCGGACTTTCTAACCCATTCCTAAATGTAGGCCGAAGCCACCCAAAAAGCCATTCCATACCAGAGACTGAGGAATAACTAATTCCAGACTTTCCAATTAAGTTAGACACTGGTTGTGTATTTTTCAAAAAAAAAAAAAAGAGTTAACTCTTTATTAAATGCACAATAACTTTAGCAGAGAAAGTTAAACACATCTATTTAATATCTATGCTCAAAGCACAAAACATTGGCTTTCAGCCCCAATTCACACACGTGACATGTAGAAAACAACACTGGCCATATTACTGTAGCTTTCATGATACATTGTTTCACAGGCATAAGTGTTTGCTCCTTGGTTGCCGTCCTGCAACTGGCGATCATGATGAACTTCTGAGTTCACCCAAAGACAGAAAATACTCGTAACTCAGTTTTTCCACCTGTGGAAGGCCAAATGGTTGTGAGACAGATTAAGCAGGGAGCTTTCAAATCTTGATGCTGTTCAGCAGCCAAATCTCCGCCAAAAACATTTTAAATAAAATACACAACTTCTAATCTGGTTTCACCCAAACAGACTAACTGTCCTTTACCGTGACCTCAATTACCATTCAACATTACCTGAACACTGGTTCCAACAAGTCTGGAAGAGACCCTATTCTAGTCCCAACTCCTGCTGGATGTTTAAAAACAACGTTCTTCACAGGATCTGTCTCTCTGCTGGAACTCTTAGCCAAGAATCAGCCTACAATTAGGCTCCAGACCTGCCCAAACAACACTTGGTTGCATGTTTTTTGCCTTTTACTACAAACTGTTTCCAAGTCCACAATTCATTCTCAGCTTACAACCCCCAGTTTACAACTAAATCAAAATTGATAAAAATAAAACAAAAAACAAAAAAGCAGCCAGGATAACAAATTCAGACATTTCCTCAAATGATATTGCTTTATTGTTTTGAACATCCCTATAAATAAAGTTTCCTTTAAGGTTTTGGCGTAGATTTGTAGCTCGGGTTGCGGATGTTGCGGTTGGTTGGCTTACCGAGCTAGTTCATTGTATTCCACAGATGTTTCATTGCCCTGCTGGGTAACATCATCAGTGCAGCATCCAATGAAGCGCTGTGGTATTTTCCCACCTGATTTTTAAACACTGGAGTCCGTTCAGTTGGATTACCACACTTCCAGTTTTCCTTCGCAATGGAGTGTATATGGGGGTCGAGGTTTAACGGAAGCAACTTACAGCATCGTCATAGCTTGTTTGCTTTATACTCTGTTTGTATTTATAAAACTCAATCAAGCCTTTTTTGCTTGCCCCGCCATCCCAAAAATGTTTGTCCCTACATTCCTTCAACTTGAAATTTATGTTGCCTCTTCATGTTCCTCCTACCCAAATGCATTGTACTACACTTCAAATCCAAGTTTCTGCCCATTTCACCAGTTTGCCTGCTACTTCATCCAAAACAGCTTTACCAGCGTAGTCTCCCACAGTACGACACTTAAAACTCACTAATCACCAGTGTGCTCTTCTGTAGAGTAAAATTCAAACAACTTTACAAGTCAGAAATAAACCAACCACTGTTAGTCATATTCAGTTTTTCCACTTTGTTTTGAATATATACAGATCCTTCAGGCTCAAGTAACATCACAAGGTGAACTGAGCTGGCAGGTGTTAGTGTAATCCATGACAACAATGGAGCAAGTTTCTGCAGCTTCAGCCACGTTGGCTGTAAGGTGGTAAGCTCCAGACTGAGCTGCAAGTATGCAATGCATCAGGGTTGGGGAAAAGTTACCAAAACACTTGGCTCCAGGAGGGAATCACACCCATTAAGCTTAGGGATTCAGTTTTAATCAATGATTGGGACAAACAGGCTGACTGCAAATGGTGTGGAGTTCCAGGAGATAGCAAAAGAGCGTATCGGCCTTGGTAATTGTTCAAATTCAACTTGCGTAGCCAACAGCAGGTACTGCAGGGAGGCTAAGCAAACTGACCACAGAAGTGTGGAACATAAAACCATTCTCGTGCATAAAAGTCAAGAGGAATGCCATGGTAGCCAAGGTCAGTCTGGTCTGATATTCTCATCTGTGGAATGAACAGAACTACTCAATGCTGGTTTGCTTGCCTGGTGCCAGGATCAAGGTCATTCCTTCAGGACTAAAAAGAAATTTCGAATGAGCAAGCAAGGATTCAGTGCTGTGGTCCACGAATGTACCAATGACAAAAGGAAACCCCCCCCAAAAAAAAAAACCTCATACTCCATTAGCAGAGACCAAAAAGTATACTGAAAACAAAACCATGAACAAATTAAAAAAGTCAATAAATAGTTGAGCATTCATTACTCATTCCTCCAGCAATTTGGAGTTTGCCAACTTGAAGGTTATCCACTTATCCTGATATATTGTTTCGTGTTAGTCAGTCAGTCCGTCCTCTAACCAAGGTCACACACTGCCAGGACACACCAGAAGCTCTGACATAGTGCAGTTACCTTTCATGCGGCAATTTATTCAATGTCTTTTAGAAATCCAAATGCACATCTATTTGTTCCTGTATTTCCACCCATCATGTTGAATTCTCAAAAATAGTAGTGCATGGGTTACTAATCAAGTATATTTTCTCCTAGATGCCTGCATAGGTCCAGCTCAATGACAAGTAAAAAGCATTCCATCACATCCCGATTGGTGCCTCGCATGTAGTGTACAGATTCTGGTGAAAGAGGAGGAGAATTGCCTGCCTCCACCCTGTCCAAGTAACCATGATGTTCATGCAGGTGGTCCAGGAGAGGATTCAGCAAAGATAAGGCCGTTCAAAGTCATGGGTAGATGGTTAGATTCTCATGTCATTTCTCACTCATGACAGAGAAAGTTTCAACTATTATTAAACAATTCACCCTCAGTACTTTCATGGTCAAATCACACAACTCTACCTTCAATATTTTTAAACTGCTTTCTCAATAAAGCAGAAAATACAACGTTGAGACGACATTTTCAAAAAGAAATGAAGGGTACAAGCAAGACATGCAGCAGGAATAAATTTATTCACCATCCTCAACTGTGTGGTGTCAGCAAGCTGAAGGCATCAGTTGTGACCTCAAAACACTCACTAATCATAAAGGAGCAGCAAACTCAACCAGAATCTTGGCATTTCATAGTCAAGGGCAAGTCCTGAAAGAGGGGGTAAGGAGGACAGACAAGCAGAAGTGCAAAGGGATTGGATCCTGACAAGAGAACCCAAATTTAATTGGAATCGGTAAACTTGAACGTAAAAGCCCAACACCTGGTCATTTGCAGACTGTAAAACAGGCATTAAAACTTGTGTACATTTAAGACAGCATTCCAAAATGAACATGGTCCCAGATCTATTCATGACACAGTTACGGCATGTAAATTTTGCCTTTAAAATTGTACCCTTTCCATCAGTTTTACATGGGGGAAAAGAAAAGAGATGTAGGAAAGTAAGTTCACCCGAGCAAGTCACAGCAGAAAGTGTCAAGATTTCATTATATCCCATCTTACTGAAGTCAGTCGCATCAGGACAGTCAATTTAAGATTCAGCAGCAATGCTTTTCACAAATCAGGGTGAATTTCTTTTCTCATTTTTCACTTTCAGCTGTATGAAAAAAAAAGTGAGGGTAAACATTTTAGGATTAAAATTTATAGCAAGTTAGCAACATCAAAAACAAACTTCCCAATGATCAAGTGACCAGCCAAATATAGGCACCACTAGATAAACTGAAGAATAAAAGACATGGAGCAGAATTAGGCCTTTTGGCCCATTAAAGATAGAGCAGATTCAATCATGGCTGTTATGTTTCTCATCCCCATTCTCCAGGCTTCTCCCATAACACTCCCCTTGTTAAACGAAGAAACTTTGTCTTAAGTACATTTAATATTTTGGCCTCCAGAATCCCCCAAGGCAATTAGTTCCACAGATTCATTTCCCTCTGGCTGAAGAAATTCCTCATCTCAGCTCTAAAAAGAGTCATCCCTTCACTGAGGCTGTGCCCCCAGGTCTGAGTTTCTCTTACAACTGAAATTATCTTCTCCATATCCACAACATACAGGATGCTGAGAGGCTTCAAAGTTTCAAACAAATCTGCCCTCATTCTTCTAAACTCCATCAAGTACAGACCCAGAGTCCTCAACTGCTCATATGACAAGCCCTCATCCCCAGGATCATTCTTGTAAGCTTCCTCTGGACACCCTCCAAGACCAGCACATCTTTCCTTAGATACAGGCCCAAAACTGCTGAAAATTCCAAACAGTCTGACCACAGCCTTGTTACAGGCTCAACAGTACTTCTGTGCTCTTGCATTCTTGTGCCCAAAAATGAAAGTTAACATTTATAAAATGAAAAGCAATATCACATGTACCCCAATAGCTAAGTGAACCCTCATCTTAAACAAGGACTCCCAAGTACCTTTGTGCTTCAGATTTCCAAAGTCTTGCTCCATTTAGAAAATAGTCTAAGCTGAGATTATGCACTCGGGCAGGAACAACCTCTCACTTTCCCACAAAGTATTCCATATGCCACTTTTTCGACCACACTCAGCTTGTCCAAGGCTTTCTGCAGTCTCCCCATGTCCTCAATACTACCTGACCATCCATCTATCTTTGCCGCATAAGTGTAGCAACAATGCCCCTCAGCTCCTTCAACCGAATTGTTAGTGTATAGTTGCGGTTCCAACAAAGAGCCTTGCAGAACCCCACTAGTCACTGACTACCATGCTGAACAAGACCCCTTTATCCCGAACTGTGTTCTGCCAGTCAACCAATCCACTATCCACGCCAGAACCTTACCCCAGCACCAAGTGTTCTTAGCTTATTTCGCAGCCTCCTGAGCCAAAGGCATTCTGGAAATTCAAACAGATCACATCCAATGGCTCCTACCTAAATTGCTCATTACCTCAAGGAACTCCAACAGATTTGTCAGACATGACCTCCCCTTGACAAAGCTGTGCTGACTCGGCTCTAATTTCTATGGATGTAGATCTTTTGTTTTGCTACAACAGATCACAATAGCACCATCGATATGAAGCACTTGCTACCAGGTGGAAAACAGCAACTTGAGCCTCATTCTGGACAGTAGCCATTACTTTCACATCAAAGCTACTCAAAGCCACGAGCTAGTCACGGATTCTTGCATCAGTTTAACTACATTGTTGCTCAACATGATTATCCAGCAACACCTCTTCCGTTCATTCATAGGAAACAGGCATAAGTGGCTGGCCAGCGTTTATTGCCCATCCCTAATTGGATATGGTGGTGAGCTGCCTTCTTGAATCTTGCAGTCCACATGTTGCACACCGACTCTCCATACACTTTAGGAAGGGAATTCCAGGACTTTGGCCCCACAGTGAAGGAACAGTGATGTATTTCTAGGTCAGGAAGACGAGTGACTTGGTGAGGAATTTATAAGGTGGTGATGTTCTTGCCCTTCTAGATGGAAGGGGTCATGGGTTCGAAAAGCCCTGTCCAAAAGGATCTTTGGTGAATTTCTGCAGTGGATCTTGCAGCTAGTACGCAAGTCATGCAGGTGGTACCAATCAAGTGAGCTGCTTTGTCCTGGATAGTGTCAAGTTTCTTCAGTGTTGTTGGAACAGTACCCATCCAGCCAGTCAGGAGTATTCCATTATATTCCCGACTTGCGCCTTGTCTGTAGTAGCCAAGCTTTGGGCATTGAGATATTCTACAGTATTCCTAGGCTGACTTGTTCTTGCAGCCACTGTTTCCATGGAAAGTCCAGTCGGGCTTACTATTAATCAAACTCAAGTGGGAACCGTGGGGAATTCAGTAATGCTAATATTGAATGTCAAGGGGCAGTGGTTAGATTGTTTCATATTGGAATTTGTGTGGTGCAAATGTTACTAGCCACAAGTCAACTCAAGCCTGGATACTGTCCAGATTTGTTGCATTTAAACATGGACTGCTTCGGTACAAGAGGTAATGAATGGTGCTAAGTATTGCGTTATCACTGGCAAATATCCCTTAGGTCAGAAGTGGGATGGAGCAAAGGTCATTGATGCAACAGAAGTTTGAACTTAGGACATTAACCTGAGGAACTCCTACAGAGATGTCCTTTTGCTGAGATGACAGTCCTCCAGTAACCATAACCATCTTGACAAGTTTCAGGAGTGATTCTGACGAACAGAGAATTTCCTGCCTAATTCAGGCCAATCCCAATCTTGCTAGAGCTTCTTGATGCCACGGTCGAAATCAGCCTTGACATCAAAGGCTATCACTCAGCTCACCTCTGGAATTCAGCTCTTATCCATCAAAGAGGTCAGGAACAGCATGGCTCAATCGGAACCTAAACTGGGTGTCACCGAGTCGGTGTTACTTGATTGCACTGTTGATGATACCTTCCGTCACTTTGCTGGAGAGCGAGAATAGACTGATAGGGTAGTAATTCGGTAGGTTGGATTTGTCCTTTTTTGTACAGAATATACCTAGGCAATTTTCCACGCTGTTGGGCAGGTGCCAGGTGTTGTAACCACTTTAGAACAGCTTGGTTGGGGGAGCAGCATGTTTTAGAACATGATCTTCAGTATTATGGCCAGAATTGTGTCAGGGCCCATAACCATAAGCTGTCTCCAGTGCCTCCAGCCATTTCCTGATATCACATCAATTGAATTGAACTGGCTGAAGTCTGCTACCTCTGATGCTGGGGAACCACTAGAGGAGCGAGAGGTGGAACATCCACTCGGAACTTCTAGTTGAAAATTGCTGAGAGTGCTTCAGCCTTACCTTTTGCACTGATCAGTCTCTTCCATCATTGAGGATGGGGATATTTGTGAAGCCTCCTCTTCCAGTGAATCACAACCGGATGTGGCAGGGCTGCAGAGCTTAGGTCTGATCCACTGGTTATGGGATCACTTCACTGTCTATCATTCGGTGCTTTTGCTGTTCGGTAGCTTCTGCAGATGGACACCTCAATTTTAGGTATGCATAGGGCTGCTCCTGGCATGCCCTCCTGTACTCTACTGAAACAGGGTTGAACCCCAGGCTTGATGGTAATGATCCAGCAGGGGATATGCCAGGCTATGAGATTGCAGACTGTGCTGAAGTACAATTCTGCTGCTATTGATAGTCCACAACATCTCATGGATGCCCAGTTGTATTGCTCAAAAATCGATACAACTGAGTGGCTTGCTTGACATTTTCAGAGGGCCATTTACAGTCAACTGCATTGCTGTGGCTCTGAAGTCACACACAAGCTAGACCAGGTGAGAATGGCAGATTTCCCTCCCTGAAGGATTTGAGTGAGCCAGGTGGATTTTTCCCAATAATCAAAACTAATGCCAGCAGACCATCACCTTCCCTACAAGGGATGGCAAGTCACTGCTTGGAATAGATCAGGGGGGGATGTCAACTCAGTGTGCCACAGGCCTCATATGCATGGCCTTATGGGAAAGTTTCATACCTATTCCATCCAATAGATCATGTCCCATGCTTATATAGCCTCAGGTTCAACCCATTGCCACAACAGACAAAATACTGACACACATTCAACTTCTATTATTTGAGTTTAATACCTTCATAAACTAAAGCTACTTGAAAATAAAAATGAAACATGTGGCTGTCAGGTGGCTGCAGTGATCTCACACCTTGGGCCAAGCTCCTGAAACTAATGCAAGATGAACAAAGGCTTTAAAACTCATTCACATGTGAAGAGTCTCCTGTTTCGCTTACTTTTCACATGTTAAGATCAGTTACTTTCAGATTAAGGCAGCAGACATAGCAGCACACAAGTGAACTGAATTTCAGGAAGTTTTGGGGCAGGAGAGAAAGAACATGGATTGGTAACAGCAATGAGTGGATGATTTACACACACTCCATCATGCAAGCCAGTTCTAGTCATAGATGAAATTGGAAAACATCCAGGCACAAGCAACACAACAATTCCATACATGTTGAAAATCAAATGCATCAGCTGACCAGCCACAGTTTCAGGTTCGAGTTAATATTTTTCCTCTCTCAATTGGAGGAGACAAGCCTTTTAAAACTTTACACCTGGAGTATTTGAGATTATGTCTTGTAACCCTGAGGAAGAGGTACGATAATATACTTTTCTTTCACTCAAGAAAACTTTGAGATTGGGTCACTAAATGTGACTGGTACTATAACTTTAATTCAAGTGTGATGTTGTAACTGATTTTTTTGGCATGCAGCTACATTTGTTGCAGCAAAAAGAGTAAAGAGAAGGGAGCAGATGATTCACACCTCACCCGGACATCAAATTTGGAGGTTTGACCAGGAGATTGTTGCAGGCAAATGATAGAGTGTGGGGAAATTGGTTGCCTCTTATTGGCTATTTAAATTAAACTGCAGGAACAGAGGAATTTCTCCTCTCACAGGGTCGACAGTCTTCATAACCCTTTGCTATAGACAGCTGTAGATTAAGAATCTGTATATTTAAGGCCGAGATATACAGATTGATGAATTGCGGAAATCAGGGGCACAGGGAGGCATCAGTAAAGTGGACATGTGGAACATTCGATCAGTCATGATACTGCTGAATGGCGGAGCAGGCTTAAGGGGCTGAACTGCCTACTACTGCTCACATTTCTTAAGATGTTCAAGTATCAAAATGTGTACATTTGACAAAACAGTTGAAGGTGTTGCCCCTTAGAAAAATTAGACGTGGAAGTTCATCTGAAAGCCAGAAAGAGACTAATCGAGAATACCTACCAAATACCTACCAGTGGAAACTGAAGGCCATGAAATAGATTAAAGTTTAAGAAACCAGGATTGGAACTGGAAATGAAAAAAGATCCCAGGAATTCAATAAAAATTAAATTTTCAACTTCTGAGCATGCATTGTGAATACATCACAAAACAAATCTAATTTAATTTCATTTCAAAGAATGGGTCATATTTATCAAAAAGCTGGGCCACATGTCCAAGTAGTTGGGTCGTCATACAAATGACCATTCGTCATCTACTACTGAAGCTTCTCAATCTGTGGGCCTATTCGTGGAGACATGACACCTGTAATTCTCGCACTAAAGGTCAGTGCAGGGATTTTTGGTTTGAGAATTCTAGAGCATTCAGTAAATCCCAGTTTTAAAATGGCATCTTCTTTCTAAGAAAATAGAAGAAACTATACCATGCCAAATCTAAAGTTCTTGAAGAAACACTTAATCAAACAAAATCAGAGAATGACTCTAAGCTGTACCCATCTCCATGATAGATACTGTCCTCTGGGATATCTTTAAACAGACCTTCAGGTATCCCTGTTTAATTTTTTTGGCAGTAAAGTTATCAAAATACATAACTTTGTTGTCTAACCCATCAAGGAACACAAATATAGGAGAGGAGAGTGAATTTGTTCAGATTGACTGGTGAGTGCTCATGATATTTCTCTGTAAAAACCACCTTTGTTTGAACTGTGGAGTAAAAATTAGAAATTAAACTGCTTCCAGCAATCGAACTGTAAGATGAAGTTTGCAGGTTCAACAAGAAGTTACTGAAACACACTATGATTTTCATATACAATGTCTCATTGGACTAGTGATGGCACCATCCAGACAATTCAGCAAGTGTGTTTCAGCACAAATTTCCCTGAACTGTTCTGATTGGATTCTCAATACACAAACCATGATGGGCTCCTAAGATCTCAGCGTACTGACTACATTGTTTAGTTGGAGCTCGTCCAGAGATCCTGGGGAGGGAAAAATGAAAACAGAAGACCGAAGTCCCAGAAGTTTGCAGCATCAACATTGATGTTCCGTGCAATGAAAAATGGCTCTCTTTAGAAGAGCAAGAAAAATTAGTTGCTGAAAGGAATAACACTAAAGCCCACAAGAAAAGAATGATCTCTTGGTCTGGCCAAAGCACCAGCAATCTATAGGATGAGTATTCTTATGAAATAGCATTGAGACATCCTTGAAGACAGAAGAATGACTGAAGTATCAATCTACCAGGCTTTGAGATTTTGTATTGTGATAGACAACTGTACTACTGACTACTGTATTTTATACTCTGTATTTGAGTGCATATGCTAATGGGTGTTTTTAACAGGGGTAAAGGTTTAATAAGTTAGAAATCCTGTCCTTCTGATTTTCTGTAAAAGATTAATTTTAGTTTAAGTTCAAGTAAGATTTAACAATTCACTTAGCCTCTTTTCCCATTGACTTAAAACAGTTTCATTATAATAAACAGTAATTTTCTTCATGAGAAACCCGGTGCCTATTTTCTTTCATGCCTGAACGGGACTGATAGAAGCTAATCAAATTTTCACATTTTGTCAACTCAGGGAATGGTGCATTTTGATTTTCAGCACTATCTCCAGCGAGTTGTGACATGGCACAGGTGAAGCACAGACAACCCACCCCAACAAATTGGAGCTCCAAGATAGTGGAGGAAGCACAGATGCACACTGATGGGCCTACAGATATATTGTCAAAAGAAACTCCAAATTAAAAAACCACTGTAAAGCAGTAAAGTTATGAAGTCTCTTTTTTCGATTTGTTAGCACTTTACAATAACCTGACCATGTACAGTACAGAACATTCAGGAAAAATTCTGCTAGTGTACCATCTCCAAACAAATACACTATATCCACCATGTTGTTCGTGCAGCCATGGTTTCATGCTGCACCACAACATTGTGGAGCATCTCTATCACCTTTGCAGTTTCAACTCTGCAAAAAGATAGGAGGAGTTTGACATTCATTGGCCTCATTGTATAAGGAGTGTCTGCATATTTTCACTTCATGCCATATATTTCCACATTCTATATCAATTTCATTGTTTTTAAGAGAGATGTGACTCTTAGAAGTCACAGGGTATTACCATCCTTCAAAGGGGGAGATCTTATGCTGTGGACCAACTCCATTTTGATTGGTGAGTATGGTTACATGACAAGTCTGCCTGTTTTTGTCTGATGCAGACTTATCATTCATTAACTTTGATTATCACAGCATCTTTCTATTGTATTGGTTACCCTCTCTGCAAGAACAGCTGGAGCTTCAGATTATCCAGACTGGACTCATTGCAATTTAGATCAATAAAGAGCTCAAGTAAACATCAGACAGGACTGCAATTTAAGCAGAAAAAATGATTACTCTTTCACCAAGTGGAAGGCAAGCAAAGCTCAATCTCAGTTTGGATTTCACCTGGAAACAAGAATTGAAGAATCTGAGCTTACAGGTGATGGAAAAAGTCTTGAGTCATCCTTACAGTCTTGTGACAACAGAAGACAACCAGAAAATTAACTTTGAATATTGAGAAAATAACCAGAACAACTCTGCAGAGACATCCACAAACATGAGATTGTATATCAAAGTTTGACCTCTGAGAACGGGTGGAAGTGAGAGGCATTCAAACATCATACATTTGGGTGGTCCACATAGTAGCAAATAACTTAAGATCGTGCTTTTTAATGAAAAGTATTAGATGCGACGAGTACAACTGCATGGATGGCATACAATTGTAGCCTTATGTTAAGACTGTTGTTTGTTTCTCTTTTTAATACAATGATATTTAAGCTTTGTAGGAAACATAATCTTGTGACATTTTTCTACTGATACTATTGGGAAGTGGGATTTCTTTTCTAAAAAGACTAATTGGATTATAATATAAACAAGATTCTACTAACAAAGTTTAAAGCAAGACCTTCATCTTGATCAAGCAAATTTACCAACTTACATTGTTACTTAATAGATCTGAGGTATCAAAGCATTCTAAAGCACATTAGAATATTGGAATCTTCAAAAATACCAACAAAAGTAAGTGACAGAACATTAGGACAAAATGGCTATAAAAGCCTGGTTAACGAAATACAATTTACGCAAAGTGGAAAAGTTCAAGAGAATTACAAGGGCATGCAAAATTCAAATTAATTCACTCAAGGGCAGGAATGTAGAATGCCAGGCTGAACCCGTAGTCAGGACTTCTGAGGGTGCAAAGTTCTCAGAGAAGCTTACTATGACTGGGAATGGAAAGGTCAGGAAAAACATGAAAGGATGAAAATTGTGAATTTGAAACATTCATGAAACAAAACCAAAGTAGGTCAGTAATCACAGGATGACAACATAACCAAGCTTGTTGAGAATAGGCTAGACAAGCAAAACGTTCTAAGGAATCCATCCAGCCATCAGGTTTGACTCCTGGACACAAATGACTGCAACCCCACATTACCTCCAATGTGTTCTAGCCTCCAGTCCATTATCACACAAGTGAATTTCCTGAGGATACAATATATTTCCTAAGTTATATTAAACCTCCTCAAAGCCATACAGATATCAATTATGTTCCACTGAATTATAAATGCAGGCAACATTTTGGGGTACACAGCAATGATTAAATAAAAGCAAATCTTTTCATTTTTTAAACTGGTTAAATTTCAAAACAAGACTTTTTACAAGAAAAAGCAATAACATTGTCAAATCAAAGATATCAGCTATATCTTATGCTTGGAATACTCAGTTCTAGCTCTGCTTCTTAGAGAAGTCTGCGTTGCTTGAAAATTTTCACCTGCATTCTAGCCATGTTTAGAAACTTCTACCTTATCGAAAAGAAACCCTTCAATCCTAATGACATTTGAATTGAGTTCACAGAGGGAAACATCCTCTCTGTCCTTCGGTCAAACCACAGGCACATTAAGAAATGTTTTCGTGATATGACCATTTAACCTACAGTCAAGACATAAAAGACAGAATGTGCTTGTCGAATGCGCAACAAATGCAGGGAAACTTCGAGCAATTCTGTTCATTCCGGAGTCTGGATGATTGAAATTATCCTGCCCAAGAGAAGAGGGCTCACCGACGAGGGGATCCGGGCCTACCCGCACAGACTCAGCCTCCACTACGGCGGGGGAGAATCAAGGAGTGAAGGGACTGCGGGGTCCCTTGGAACGGTCCGAGGATGGGAGGGAGGCCGGGGCCGCAAAAGCCGCCTCCGCAACTCGCTGCGAGCGAGTGAGAGTGCAAACACACACAGCTCCCCACTTCCTCTCACCTTCATGGTGATCCCGATGAGGAGCAGGCGGCAACCGCCGCTACCTGAAGCCGGCACCGTCACTCGGCCGCAGAAACAATCCCCAACATCAAAACCCGCAGTGACGACGACGACGACGACGATTACGGGGAGGGTGGGCGAAAACAAGCAAAGCCCCGCCCCTGCACCTACCCTAACCAATTAGCATGCAGTGTTGTACTCAACCAATCAGCACATGGCTTCCGCCCCAACCAGTCAACATAGGGATCACCCAATCCTAACCAATCAGTATACAGCGCCCTACTCAACCGATTAACATGCTGTTCCCTTCACACCTAATCAGCATGGAGCTCGCTAGGGAACCTGGCCAACCAATCAACATGCAAACCTTCACAAAACAATTAATATGGAGGCATCTCAGCCAATTATAATGGACCTCCTTCCCAACAAATTAGCATGGATCCCACAGCCTATCCAATCAGTATGCAGTCTCCCACCCGAATCAATCAGCACACAAGCCCCTCACTAACCACGAGGCATCAGCCCCCTCCTTAATCTGTCCTCATTCAGCTTCCTTTTCAACCAATCAACCAAGCTCCTCACTAACCATTCAGTGGTCAGATTCCTTCCCACCATCTAACCAACATGTATTCCCTCGACACAAAAACAAAAATTACTGGAAAAGCTCAGCAGGTCTGGCAGCATCTGTGGAGAGAAATAAGAGTTAACATTTCAGGTCTGGTGACCAGTCCTCAGAACTGATGGTCGCTAGGAAATATTGGTTTATATGCAGAAGATATGGGGGAGGCTAAGGAGTAAACAAAAGGTGGGGATAGAGCCCAAAGAGAGGAAACAGTTAGACAGACAATGGAGATCGCAAGACCTGCAGATGCTAGAATCAGAGATAACAAAAGTGTGGATCTGGAGGAACACAGCAGGTCAGGCAGCAGCAGAAGAGCAGGAAAGTTAATGTTTCAGGTCGAAACCTTTCTTCAGAAATGGCTTTGCAGTGGAGTTATAACTCACACAGAGACAGCAAGAACTGCAGATCCTAGAGTCAGAATAACAAAGTGTGGAGCTGGTGGAACACGGCAGGCCAGGCAGCATCAGAGGAGCAGGAAAGTTGGCATTTCGGGTCCACGTTTCAGAAGAAGGGTCCCAACCCAAAACATCAGCTTTCCCACTCCTCTGATGCTGCCGAGACAGACAATGAGTGGATAAGGATCTGGTTAGAAAGGTGAACAGCTATTAATGGCTAACAATGGGTTGTACGTCATCGCAGACTGTATGATAACACGAGCTGGTATGTGGGGGTGGGGCTAGGACATGGGATAGTTCAGGCCCAAAGGTTATTGAGCTCGATATTGAATCCAGAGGGCTGCAGGGTTCCCAAGTGGAAAATGAGATGTTGCTCTTCCAGCTTATGCTTAGCTTCACTGGAACACCGCAGCCAGACTGAGACAGAGATGTTGGCCAGGGAACAGGGTGGTGTGTTAAAGTGGCAGGCAACCAGAAGCTCAGGGTCTTTTTTGCAGGCAAAATGTAGATGTTCTGTGAAGCAGTCACCCTGTCTACGCTTCGATTCCCCAGTGTAGAGGAGACCACATTGTGAGCAGCGAATGCAATAGACTAGATTATGGGGAGTGCAGGTGAAGTGCCGCTTTGCCTGCAAGTTATGTTTGGACCCTTAGATCCTGAGAAAGGAGGAGGTAAATGGGCAGGTGTTACACCTTCAGCAGTTGTAGGGTAAGGTGCCGTGGGGTTGTGGGGGATGTTGGGAGTGAAGAAGAGTGGATCAGGGTGTCCCAGAGGGAACGGTCCCTGTGGAAAGCAACCAAGGGAAGGGACGGGAATATGTGTCTAATGGTGGCATTTTGCTGGAGGTGGCAGAAATGTCAGCTAATGATCTTCTGGATATGGATGCTGGTGGGATGGTAGGTGAGGATAAGGGGAACCCTATCATGCAGAAGGGAAGAGAGGGGATGAGGGCCGAAGCGCAGGAGATGGGTCTGGCCCAGTTGAGGGCCCTGTCAACAATGATTCTGGAGAATCATCAGTTGAAGAAGAATGTAGACCTTTCAGAGGCTCCCCAGTCAAAGTTGGCATCATCGGAACATGTGCGACGGAGACAGAGCAACTGGGAGAATGGACTAGAGTCTTTAAAGGAAGCAGTGTGCGAGGATGTCTTGTCCAGGTAACTGTGGGAGTTGGTGAGTTTATAGTGAATATTAGTGGCTGGTCTATCCCTAGAAATGGAAACAGAGATGTCAATGAAGGGAAGGGAGGAGTCAGAGATGGACCAAGTGATAGTGAGAGCGGGGTGGAAATTGGAAGCGAATTCAATAAGCCTTTTCCAAATCCGGATGCAGGAGAGAAGCAGCGCCAATGCTATGATCAGTATATCAGAGAAAGAGTTGTGGATGGGGGCCAGAATAGGACTGGAACAGGGAATGTTCCACATATCCCACAAAGAGACAGGCATAACTAGGGCCCATGCAGATACCCATGGCCACTCCTCTGAACTGAAGAAAATGACAGAACTTAAAAGAGAAGTTGTTGAGGGTGACAAAGAGTTTGGCTAAGCGGAGGAGGGTGGTAGTGGATGGGGACAATTTCGGCTTTTGTTCCAGGAAGAAGCGGAGAGCCCTGACACCGTCCTGGTGGGGGATGGACATATGAAGAGATTGCACGTCTATGGTAAAGAAGAGGCAGCTGAAGCCTACAAACTGAAAAAGCATCAGAGGAATCACAGATGTAAGTACGCAAGGACTGGAGAAAAGACCTATTCAAGTTAGGAAGGAGTGAGTTCTGTGAAGCAGGAGCATGCAGAAAAAATGGGTCTGCCCAGGCTGTCCTGTTTGTGGATTTTCAGAAGGAAGCGAGCTGTGAGGGTTTGGGATACTATCAGCTTGGAAGCTTTGGGTAGAACTCCAGATGAAATGAGGTTAGTGACTGCAGTTGATACAATGGGTTGACGTTTCATGGTGGGGTCATGGTCTAGGGGAAATAGAAGGAGGTATCTGAGAGCTGGTGCTCAACCTCTGCAAGGTAGAGGTCAGTACGCCAGACAGCCATAGGACCACCCTTATCAGCAGGCTTAATAACAAAGTCAGGGTTGGATCTGGGTGTACGAAGTGCAGTCAGCTCAGCGGGGAATAGACTGGAATGTGTGAGGGGGGGCAGACAAATTGAAGCAACCAATGTCACGTTGACAGTTCTCGATGAACATGTTGAGTACAGGTAGAAGGCCAGGGCAAGGGGTCCAGGTGGAGGGAGATTGATTGAACTGGACGAAGGGTGCTATGGATCGGGGAAGGACTCTTGTCCAAAGAAATGGTCACGGTGGCGAAAGCGAAACTGATGGAAGAAGACTTCGATGTCATATCATGCCCAAAATTCATTAAGATAGGGATGCAGAGGGATAAAACTGTGACCTTTGCCGAGTACAGGACTTTCAACAGAGGAGAGCGGAAGTTCGGGAGGGATAGTGAATACATGACAGGAGGTGGGGTTGGGGGAGGGGATGGAGTCAGAGGGAAGGGGAGGGGAGGAAGATTCCAGAGAGCCATGAATATCTCTGAGTTGTTGCATCTTGTATGCCTTGATGCCTGAAAGGAAGAGAAAAGGTTTCTTGTTAGTGCAACGAATGAGCCGGAGGTTGAAGTGGAACTGCGGAGTGGTGCAGCCCTGAGCCAGCATGTTGCAATGCTGTTGGAGAGAAAGGTTGACAGTGTGCATGTGACACTGCATGGCCCTGAGTGTGGATCTCAGGATGTGGCGAGAGCAGCTCTCTGTATAACGTTGAACATCACTGAGTTACCTGTGATCCTGGGTGGATTTGAAGCATGAGGGATGAAACTTGAGTTGGAATCCACGTGGGGTGAGACTGAGCTGGAGGCACTCACTGGAGGTGACGTGGCTCTAGAAACGAGTTTTAGCAAATCCCTGGTCAGGAGTGATAGTGGAATTGTTGTCAGGGGACAAGAGAAAAGATTGGAATGGAAATCCCGTTGGAGAGAGGAGCAGAACTTCTTCAAGGTGGGCACGCCTAGAAGAGATGTGGCAGTGAGTTAAATAGTTCTAAATAAAAACCGAAAGAACTGCAGATGCTGTAAATCATAAACAAAGACAAAAATTGCTGGAAAATGTCGGCAGGTCTAGCAGTATCTGCGAAGAGAAATCAGAGTTAACATTTCAGGTCTGGCTACCCTTCCTCAGAACTGATGGTAGCTAGGAAAGTGTTGGTTTATATGCAGAGGATAGGGTGGGGGGAGGGAATAGAGCCCAAAGAAAGAGAAGAACAGTTCCTACTGACTTCCACAGGTGCCTTGACTTTCCATCCTCGCACCCTGCTTCCTGTAAAGAATCTGTTCCATTCTCCCAGTTCCTCTGTCTCCATGGCATATGTTCCAATGATGCCAACTTTGACAAGGGAACCTCCGAAATGGCCACCTTCTTCCTCAACTGAGGTTTCCCCACCTCCATTGTTAACAGGGCCCTCCAAACGACCCATCTCCCGCACTTTGGCCCTCACTCCCTCTCTTCCCTCCCGCAACAGTGAGAAGGCTCCCCTTGTCCTTACCTATAGTCCACCGGAGGGCAACTGAGAGGGAGAGGCATCACGTCGGCATGTACATTACAGCCTGGAAGCAGTCACCTGCACTGAAGAGCAGATTGTCAGTGGTCTGGTATCAAGGAGTGCTTAAGCCTCAGACATTACATCACTGTAGTATTTCCCTTCCTCCCTCCTCCTCTAACCAAAAACAAGCGGGGAGAGAGGTGGGCTGTTGAAAATTTGTTGGGAGCGAAGTGAGAAGTAAGGCATTGGCTCAAGAGGCTCCGGTGAGCAGCAGCTCAGCAAAAAGTACAGGTAAGCTCAGGTAAAATCCTTATGACATTCCTGTTTAGTCTTAGAGCATTTGAGATGGTAGTTAGGGCACCTGCAGGATGTGGGAGCTCAGGGAGACCTCCTTCATCCCTGATGACTACACCTGTGGGAAGTGCACTCAGCTGCAGCTCCTGGGAGACTGGGTTAAGGACCTGGAGCTGCGTGCACTCAGGATCATCCGAGATGCTGAGCACATCATAGATAAGAGTTTTAGTGAGGTGGTCACACCTAAGGTGCAGGCAGAGAGTTGCTGGGAATAGGCAGAGAGTGCGGGAATCCCCTGTGGCCATTCCCCTCGAAAACAAGTATACTGCTTTGGAGATAACAAGCATGGGGCTGGATGAACACAGCAGGTCAAGCATGCTCCTATGATGCTGCTTGACCTGCTGTGTTCATCCAGCCCCATGCTTGTTATCTCGTATACTGCTTTGGATACTGTTGAGGGGATGACAGTTCAGGGGAAAGCAACAGTAGCCAGGTCGGTGGCTCTACAACTTGTTGTTGGGCACAGCGGAAAAGGGTAAAGGTAAACAGGACCGTAATGATAAGAAACTCGATAGTTAGGGCGACAGACAGGAGATTCTGTGGCTGCAAACGGGAATCAAGGATGGCGTGTTGCTTCCCAGGTGCCGGGTGCCAGTGTCCAGGATGTTTCAGAGCAGCTGCAGAATGTTTTCAACAGGGCGGGTGAGCAGCCAAAAGTAATTGTACATGTTGGCAGAAATGACATAGGTAGCAATAGGAATAAGGTCCTGCAGAGTATTTATAGAGAGCTGGGAAAACAATTGGAAACCAGGACCTTGACGATGGTAATCTCCAGATTACTTCCAGTGCCATTTGCTAGTGAGGATAAGAACAGCAGGAAATGGCAGATAAATGTGTGGCTAAAGAATTGGTGCAGGGAGCAGAGATTCAGATTCCTGGATCGTTGGGATCTTCTCTGGAGCAGAGGTGACCTGTTCAAGAGGGCGGGTTGCACCCGAACTGGAGGGGTACCAATATCCTAGCGAACAGATTTGCCAGTGCTACAAGGGAGGATTTAAACTAGATTGGCAGAGGATAAGACCTTCAATAACAGGGAGGCAAGTGCGAGGCTGGAAGGAGATACAGTAGTCAGAAATAGCAAGTTGAAGAGACAGGTCAGGCTGGAACCCAACATTGAGCGAAGAATGCCTGTTGGATGAAATTGCATCTGTTTCAATGGAAGAGGGCTGACAGGGAAGGTCGATGACCTCAGGGCATGGACAGGTATGTGGGACTAGGATATTATAGCCATTAGAGAAACATGGTTATTGGAGGGACAGGACTGGCAGCTTAGTGTGCCAGGGTGCAGGTGCTTTAGGCGGGACAGAGGTGGAGGAAAGGGAGGAGGGAGAGTTGCATTTTTGATTAAGGGGCGTAGTCAGAGATGAAATAACTGAGGGATCATCCAGTGAGGCTTTGTGGGTGAAGCTAAGAAATAAGAAAGGGATGGTGACGTTATTGCAGTTGTACTAAAGGCCCCCAAATAATCAACAGGAATTAGAGGAACAAATATGAAGGGAGACTGTGGAGACTTGAAAGAACAATAGCATTGTCATAGTGGGAGGTTTTAATCTTCCCAACATAGAGTGTGACTGCCATCGTGTTAAGGGGTGGAATTTGTTGAATATGTTCAGGAAAGTTTTCTCAAGCAGTATACAGAGGGTCCTACTTGGGAAGGGGCAAAACTCGACCTACTCTTGGGCAATAGGGTAAGACAAGCGACTGAGATAACAGTGGGGAAGCATTTTGGGACCAGTGACCGTAGTTCCATTAATTTTAAAATAGTTGTGGAGAGGGACAAAACTGGTCCACAGGTTCAAGTTCTAAATTGGGGCAAGGATAATTTTTGATGGAAATAGACAGGAGCTTGCAGGATTTGATTGGAGTAGTTTCTTTGAAGGCAAAGGGACCTCTGGCAAGTGGGAGGCCTTTACAAGTGTGATAGCTGGAGTTGAAGGTCTATATGTTACCGTGAGGGTGAAGGGCAAGGTTGGCAGGAGTAGAGAACTCTGGATGACAAGAGATATTGAGGTTTTGACCAGAAGAAAGGAGGAAGCAATGCTCAGGTACAGGCAGCTGGGATCAAGGGAATTCCTGGAGGTATATAGGAGATACAGGAGTTTACTGAAGAAGGGAATCAGGAGGGCAAAAAGGGGGCACGAGATAGCTTTGGCTAAGAAGATTAGGATGGATCCAAAGAGATCCTTTAAGTATATTAAAGGAAAAAGAATAACAAGAGAGAGAATGGGACCCCTCAAGGACCAAGTGGACATGTATGCATGGAACTGCAGGAGATGGGCGAGTTCCTCAATGAATATTTCTCCTGTGTGTTTACCTTGGAGAAAGACATGAAGACTTGGGGAAGTTAGTGGTGATATCTTGAAAACAGTCCATATCAGCATAGGTGGTGTTGGAAGTACAGTCGGTTCTGCTATAACACAATAGTTGTGTTCCTGCACAACATTGTGGTACAGAAAATAGTGCATTGTGCTGTAGAAATAATGGGACCTCCGGGAAATGCAGGGTTAGGGGCAAACCACCAGAAAATATCACTTAAAATCACTCAAAAATCACTCAAAAGCCTAATACAAAGGATAGCACAGTTTGAATAAATGTTTAATTCATATCTAAGAATGAAATAAAAGTAAATTTAACACCTTACCTTGAAAAAATGTCAAAATGACTCGATGGAGGAGGAGGCTTTGAGGTTGCTGTGTTGGTCATGCAGGGGCATCATCGTTATCATCATCACCTTCAGGTGCTATTGTGGTTGCAGAGTTAGGGCGAAAAATAGTTATTTGCGATAAAAAACCCAAATGTCACGGAGTACTGTCGCTCTCACAGAAAGCGCTTCACGACAAAGTCAGAAAATGATGACGTGATGCCATCGCAGAGACTCTTTCAGCACTAACATTGTGTGTATTCAGGACAGAGCCCGTGAAACGATCATGTGATACTGGTGCAGAGACTCTTTGGGCACTAAGATTGCACATGGTCAGGACAAAGATCATGTGATGTCAACGCGTACTCCTCCATGCGCCAATGGAATCGTGTTATAGCCAACACAAGTATGTGTTTTAGAAATAGTGTTCCCCCTTTGTCAGTGACATTACAGCCAATTCACATTGCCGGAATGCGCGTTACGGCAGAACCGACTGTATTAGAATGTATGAAGGTGGATAAATCTCCTGGACCTGATCAGATGTATCCAAGAACTGTACAGTTAGTTTTGCAGTGATATCTCCAGCACAATGATCCAATACTCAACATAAATCATTACCTTCTTCTGCCTGCTTAACACAGCACAGCAGAACGAACATTTCAGCAGATGGGACTGAGTGCTAACCATGCAAGATTGAATCACAATCAAACAATTTAATTACTTTACTGTTTAACAACTGTTTCTAATGCCAATTGCCCTAACCTAACCACTAATCAAAACACTCTAATCATTAACAATGGCTCTAAGCACTAACCACTGGCACTGAATCATGCAGTGTCACCGTTTAGCTAGTGCCAATAGTCATTGAAGCATTGTATGCATTGCCTTGCTGTTACAGCACTTTTCATGATTTTTTAGTCTTATGTGTCAGCCTTGACTCACATCATTGCATGTTTGCCTGAGGGAGAAAGTCAAGGGTTAAAGCTGACTCCAGAGCCTTGATGTGGGTTAGCACTAACAACATGATGCACCGTTGATGGTGCAGTATTTCAATGCATCTGCCTGTCTCCTCAAGTAGATATAAAAGATCCCACAGTACTTCAAAATGAAGACGGCATTTTCTTGATTTTCTGGCTAACATTCACCTCTCAGGTAATTGGTCAGTCATTCATTGCTGCTTTGAGGGCTTTGCATACATAAATTGGCTGCCAGTTTTCCATTGCATTACAATAGAGACAAGAAGACGAGGCAATGGCCAATTGGTATTATCACTAAATTATTAACCCAGTGACTCAACTAATGTTCTGGGGACCTCTGGCTCAAATTCCACCACCTCAGATGGATGGAATTTAAATTCAATTTTAAACATTTGAAATTAAGAATCAGTTGATGACCACAAAACCATTGCCAATTGCTGGAAAAACCCATCTGGTTCACTAAGTGAAAGAAATCAGCCATCCCTGTTTTGCCTGGCCTACATGTGACTCCAGAGGCACAGCAATGTGGTTGACTTTCAATTACCCTCTAAAATGGCCCAGCAAGCCATTCAGTTGGATCAATCACTACACACCAATCGTTTTTGTCAAATTTGTTAAAAGGCTGCAAGAAAGTATCAGGTCAGGTAGGATCTGGGAAGAAATAATGTTTCGGGTCTAGAATCCTTTTTCAGGAATTTGGAAGTGTTTTATACCTGATTCAAAGATTGACTTGTATTCTTTCTCAGATACAGTCTGACCCCTTTTTATTTTCAGATGTCCAAAGATCTGAAGGAATTTTTGACAGTTTTCATTCAGATTTATTGAGTAGTTTTTGTTCAAATTAGATTTGAAAATGTGAATTTAAACACCATTACCTCAAATGTAACATTGATTCACTGCATTGAGGAAAAATAATGAATTGTTTGGAATTCAAAGCTAAACAAAAGCTGCACTGGATGTGTCATTGACACTATTTGTCATAGTTGAAGTAGGTCTCTATTTACCTTTCTCTTTTACACACAAACAATCTTTACCAAAAAGCTTGAATAACGGTTTTGAAATTGGTCCTCTGACTCTTCTTCAAATAATTTTAGACGACCTTATTCTGTATTTGGCTGATATTTTGCTACCTTGTGTGTGATAAGAACATTGAAAGCGAACCAACAAAAGACTGGCAAAATAAAACAAAAGTAAAACTCAAATATAAATATGAGGAAGCCTCTGACATTCAAGTAAAATATTAGTAAAACCACTCAAAATAAATATTTTCATAGTTAGAGTAAATTACATTGTTCTTAAATTTGGGATTTGGTGATGTTTATCTGATAAGCTGCTTTTAAAACTTGAGAAACTTCAGTTACTGAAAAAATGTTGACAATTTGCTCATTGAGAAAGCATCATATTTAGTTAAAATGAATTGCTTTTACTGACTGGTTATTCAAGATTAATTCATTAATAAATCCTCAATCGTCTCCCATCCAGAAATTTGTGGTCAAATGCCACCCTTTTGACTAATACGTTCTGTATTTCTTAATTCATGATATCATGCTGTTTTATTTAGAGCAAGATAATAACACATGACAACAGAAGCCTGATATTGCAGTGATAAACATAGAAGCATACAAAATAGGAGTTGGAGTAGGCCATTTGGCCTTTGCACTTGTTCCACCATTCAACATGACCATGACTGATCGTCCAATTCAGTATCCTGAATTTGCTTTCTTCCCATGCTCTTTAATCCCTTTAGTCCTAAGAACCATATCCAACATCGTCTTGAAAACATACAATGTTTTGGACTCAACTGCTTTCTCTGGCTTAAAATTCTAAGGTAGATTACACACTTTACAGGACCAAAAATAATGAACTTTGACCCATTCATGAGTTTGTGAGATATATAGTGATAAATGATCTGATGAGGAGGCAGGTTCCAAGTGAACTTCAGCCAGAATGGAAGTCAAACCTACACTGTTGGTGTAGTATTTCTGAAGCACTTTCTAGCTATCTAGCCAACTGAGCTAACTGGCCCACACTGCATCAATGTTATTGACATAGTTTCACAAATATGAAGCTATTCATTTCATAACTCTGTTTTACTAAGATTCTAGAGCCAACTGAATTTTTATTCCAGCTACGGGAAAGATTCAGTGATTTTATTTTCCTGGTTATGGTTTACTTATGCATTTGTTCTACTTTTTGGAGGATTTAATAGTTATGTGTTGTGTTTGCTGATTCTTCAGTGCAAGGATGAACCTTGCTCGTAGCAAGACCCTGCATTTGGATTCTTTGAATGTTGGGAAGCTTGTGCTGGAGCTCCCAAACGGAATGTTAGGACATAAGAACTAAGTGCAGGAGTAGACAATTCAGCTCCTCGAGTCTGCTCCACCATTTGATGATTCTGGCTCATCTCACCTCAGCTTCAACTCCACTTTCCTGCCTGCTCTCCATACCTTTCCACCTGTTAGTAATTAAAAATCTGCCTA
Source organism: Ginglymostoma cirratum (assembly GCA_024137785.1). Classification (NCBI taxonomy): domain Eukaryota; kingdom Metazoa; phylum Chordata; class Chondrichthyes; order Orectolobiformes; family Ginglymostomatidae; genus Ginglymostoma; species Ginglymostoma cirratum. Next base: position 19,094,241 of record JAHRHZ010000063.1, on the reverse strand, counting down.
TCTTCTCCAACAGTCTGGGGTGGCAAATTCCACAGGTTCACAATCCCTTGAGCAAAGTAATTCCTCCTCATTATCTTTATAAATCAGCCTTGTCCTCCAACTGTGACCCCTTCAGTAAAATATTAGTAGAACCACTCAAAAGAAAGATTTTCATAGTTAGATTAAATTACATTGTTGTTAAATTTGGGATTTAGTGATGTTTATCTTATAAGCTGCTTTTAAAACTTGAGAAACTTCAGTTACTGAAAAAATGTTGACAAATTGCTCATTGAGAAAGCATCATGTTTAGTTAAAAAGAATTGCTTTTAGCGACTGGTGATTCAAGATTAATTCATTAATAAATCTTCAATCATCTCTCATCCAGAAATTCATGGTCAAATTCTGCTTTCTTGCTATTGTGTTCTATATTTCTTCATTACTAATATCATGCTGTTTTATTTAGAGCAAGATTCGACATTGCACCTCATGGGGCAATATTGTTTTGATGTCAACTTTGTCAATCCCCTTTAGCATCTATATACCTCAATTAGATCTCCTCACGTTCTTCTAAACTCCAGACAGTATTGGCCTAAACGTCTCAATCTCTCTTCGTAAGACAAACGCCTTGTCTCTGGAGTCAATCTAGTCAAACTCCTCTGAACTGCCTGCAATGTAATTACATTCCTCCGAAACTAAAGGGACCAGACTTGTACGCAGTACTTCAGGGCAGTCTCATTAATGCCTTGTACAGTTGCAGCAACACTTCCCTGCTTTTATGCTTTATTCCTTTCACAATAAATACTATAATTATATTGGCCTTCTTCATTACCTGCTGTACCTGTATACTAGTTCTCTGTGATTCATGCTGTGATACCCAGATCTCTGAGCATCAAAGCGCTCTGAGGTTTCTTTCAATTCACATAATAAATCAGTTGTCTTTCTTTTTCTCCGAACAAAATGGATAGCTTTTCGCTTATCCACATTAAACTTCATCGGCCACATATCGGTTCATTGTTGTGGACCAGATCAGACCCCCTGAAAATATTTTAAGAAGGTAGCCTAGACCCTAACATTTTCTTGTTTTAAAAGTAGATGTGAAGTGTGTGTTCCAGGTGTGATTCACCGAGTCAAACTCCTCAATATTAAGCAAAACACAATTTATTTAAACAATAATTAAAATACAAACAAAAGGAAGGGGAATTTAGAACAACTTAATTATTGAAAAACTTAACCGAATAATAGATATAGAAACTATTACTAATTAACTGTTCCAATAAAGTAACATCCCATAAACACACCCCTTGGCAAAAAGATACATTCAGACACAGATTCTTATGTGCAGTTCTCCAATCCAAGAGGAAACAATATCAAGAGATATTTCAGAGGAAGTAGCCGCTAGGCATCATTTACGGAAGCTCCAACTCTTCTGGAACCTGAAAAGTTTCTGAATGCTACAACTAAAAAATAAACTAGAAAGCCTGCTCTGTGATAACTGGCCACTCACCTTCCATTGCTACAACTGTTTTTTCAAAAACCTAAAGGCCTGCTAAATTGTCAACTCAGGCTGTCTTCAGTAGCCACTTCTACAACTCTGCCTTTCCAATCTCTCTTCAAAAATAACCTATTTAAAGTGACAGTATTCACACCTTTCACTTAACCTAGCTGTATCCATTTGTAAACTTAAGGCAGATGATCTCAGGGCATGGTTAGAAACATGGGACTGGGATATCATAGCAATTACAGAGACATGGTTCAAGGATGGACAGGACTGGCAGCTTAATGTTCCAGGGTATAGATGCTATAGGAAGGATCAAAAGGAGGAGGGGGGAAGAGAGGAGGGGAAGTGGCCTTTTGTGATTAGGGATAACATTACAGCTGTATTTAGGGATGATATCCCTTCAAATATGTCTAGGGAAGTTATTTGGGTGAAACTGAGAAATAAGAAAAGGGTGATCACCCTTTTGGGATTGTACTATATACCCCACAATAGCGGGAAATTGAGAAACAAATTTGTAAGGAGATCTCAGTTATCTGTAAGAATAACAGGGTGGTTATGGTAGGGAATTTTAACTTTCCAAACATAGGCTGGGAGTGCCATAGGGTTAAGGGCTTGGATGGAGAGGAATTTGTTATGTGGGCACGAGAAAATTTTCTGATTCAGTATGTGGATGTACTGATTAGACAAGGTGCAAAACTTGACCTACTCTTGGGAAATAAGGTAGGGCAGGTGACTGAGGTGTCAGTCGGGGGAGCACTTTGGGACCAGTGACCATAATTCTATTAGTTTTAAAATAGTGGTGGAAAAGGATAGACTGGATCTAAAATTTAAAATTCTAAATTGGAGGAAGGCCAATTTTGACAAAACTAGGCAAAAACTTTGAGAAGTTGATTGGGGACAGATATGCGCAGGTAAAGGGATGGCTGGAAAATGGGAAGCTTTCAAAAATGAGACAACGAGAGTCCAGAGACAGTATGTACTTGTTAGGGTGGAGGGCAAGGCTGGTAGGTGTAGGCAATGCTGGATGACTAGAAAAATTGAGGTTTTGATCAAGAATAAGAAGGAAGCATATGTCAGGTATAGGTAGGTTTTTTAAGGGGCATCTATAAAAACTGGTAAGAGTCACTGTGGACATGTCAAATTTCCTTCACCCTCTGAGGAAGTCGAGGCATTGGTGTGCTTTCCTGACTGTAGTATCAACGTGGATGGACCAGGACACAAGGTGACCTTGTTGCTGTCAGTTCAGATCTCAGCTTGTTGGAGGAAGAGAACTGAAGGCACCTTTTTCTTGTAATTGTAAATTGTTGACTCCTCTGTCGCACAGCTCATCCCACAATCAGTCTCACCTGCTTCCTTTTGTATTTACTTAGGTTAATTTAACTAATCAATTAAACCTTGTCATCAGATTTAACATTGCTGTATTGACAAATACCCCACTACCTAAAAGTAAAAATTTTAGAAACTAACAATCCTTGTACAGAAATTCATGAAACACTTCTTTTTCATGTTCTACACTTTATCTTATAATACAAACTTCTATACTTCACTTCCTTTCTTTAAGCAAAATAATAATAATACGTTTTGTCATAAAACAGACAAAACAAAAACTCTTTTCCCGTGTTCTTCATTATACTATCAGGCATTCCTCCTTGAAGAACTCCAGTAATTTCTTGAAACATGCATCCTTTCATAATGAAACAGGTTGGAGACTTGCATCTCCCTGCATTATTCTGAAGATCTCTTTTCAGTATTTCCTTTGTGCTAGCAAGGTCAATCCTCTTCTCAGCAAAACCCTTTGTCAAATGTGCATTGTTCCAAAGAAATCAATTATCCATATAACTTACTATGATCAAACTTTTCTCAGGCAGCCCTTTGTATAAGATTTCCTTCAAAATATTAGATAAGTACATCTCAATGTCTCCTGCTTCCACCCGGGCTACTGTTTCAACAGCCAAGGGGCTTTTAACTACCCTTTTTATTTTCTTGACTTTCAAGGCCAACGGGCAATATTTGTTCATTTTTCCCACCAAGAATATTATAATCACTGTCGTATGAGAAGTTCATCTGGAAAATTGGCATGTGCAGCATTGCTAAAGGTGGCTCAGTGGTTAGCAACGTTACCTCACTTCACCAGGGACCAGAGTTTGATTCCAGCCTCGGGTGACTGTGGATTTTCTGCATTCTCCCTGTGTCTGTATGGGTTTCCACTGTGTGCTCCGGTTTCCTCCCACAGCCTGAAGATGTGCGGGTTTCATGGTTTGGCCATGCTAAATTGCCCTATGGTGTCCATGGTGGATTAGCCATAGAAAATGCAGGGTTACAGGGATGAGGGTGGGAGGTCAGGTCTAGGTGGATGCACTAGATGCAGATCCAGTGGGCCAAATGGCCTCTTCTGCACTGTAGGGATTCTATGACTCACTTTATCTCTAATGGGTCACCCAAGGCTGGGAAGCTGGGAATGCAATTTTCTGTCTTTAATTTCTTTAACATTTTCACTACTCTCAAATTTCCTCAAGAGTAGTATGTTTCATCAGCTAAGTTTCAATATGTCATAACTCACATCAGATCTAGTCTGGGTGCACAAACAGCTTAAGTGCCCAACCAACCAATGTAAATCACCATTGTTTGAGGACTTTGACCTGATTTATCAGGATGTAATTAACACTTTCAGTAAGATCAATGATCCAAAGCTACTCATGATTTATTCTGCTCAGTAGCTAAAATTATATATTTAAAAGACCGCAAAGCCTGACTTCAATCTTAGATTCCCTTATTTTATCTATTACACTTTGTTCAAATTTTATGGAATTCCCCAGCAGACAATAACCAAAATGCAACTCAAAATGCCAGCATATTTGTCTTCAAGATGCCAGGAGAGTGATGCTGAGTCTGCTTAAAACTGAATTAGACCTAGTTTGAATAAGATGAACCTAACGAAGAAATGGGAAACCCTTGTTGCATCATTCAACCCAAAAACCTGTTTTATTCATTTAGCTTCCCTTCTGTATCTTCTGCTTTTTTAGGTAGTTTCAAAAGTACTTCCTTTGAAAATGTTCATCTTGCAGAAATGCAGCTATTATCTCAATCGATAAAATTTCCCAGGAATATTTTGTCCATACTTAGTCGATCCCTCATCTGTCATAATCTGATCCTCATCACTTTCTATGACTTTCTCAAATTCCGTAACTGTGCAGTCAGCACCAATTAAGCTGTTTGGTTATCATGCTTTAAAATTACTACATTTCTTCCACTATCTATAATCTGAGTTGAATCCTTTTCTTTACCCTTCCCTTTTGTAATATACTAAATTTCCTGGATTAAAATTTATTTCAGATTGCTCTTTATAAGGCTTGTTGAATTTTCTCTGAAACCTCAGCCTTAATGAATACGCTTCTCACTGCATTTGGGGCATTTGAGTGCACAGAAAAAAATGGAGTTAATTGTAGTCCCTACCCAAGCTGCTAGATGACCAGTTACCAGCAAAGGAATTTTTGGATTTCTCCCAAAAAGCAATTGATATGGACTATAGCCCCCAACCAATTGCAGTGAGTTATGGATATGGACTACTATGGATAGTTTGAATTCGATATGGAAATATGTAACTTTTCTGTTTGGTTATTCATAATTGCTGTCCTTTGCTTTACGTTGAGCCTGTTTTCTCCTTCTGGTATCTGCTACAGTTGTATTTACAGTTGACAGCTTAGAGTGCACATGTTCTATTTTCATTCACTTCTGTTGACTTTATTGTGGTTTCTTTCATGTACTCCATCTGCTGCCATGTTCATTGCCACATTGTTCAGATTTTCACATGCATCCCTAAATTCACAATTGGCAAAATCAACCCAATTATCAGTTTCTAATTTAGTCAGTGCTCCCATCGTGGCCCCTATTCATTTTGAATAGAATAGAAAAACATTTATTGTCAAATTTACTTTTACATAAAAACTACAGTGAAGTTTTATAAGTCACCCCACTATGGCACCTACCTCAATGACAGAAGTCATACATAATGAAAAAAGAAAAATTAACATGAAGTTCATAGAATCCTACAGTGTGGAAACAGGCCATTCGACCCAACAAGTCCACACCGCCCCTGCAAAGAGCATCCCACCCAGATCCATTCCCCTTCCCTGCATTTCTCATGTCTAACCCACCTAACCTAAACATCCCTGGGCACTATGGACAATTTAGCACGGCCAATCCACCTACCCAGCACATCTTTGGACTGTGGGAGGAAACTGAGGCACCCGGAGGAAACCCACGCCGACACAGGGAGAATGTGCAAACTCCACACAGACAGTCGCCCAAGGCTGGAATTGAACCTGGGTCCCTGGCACTGTGAGGCAGCAGTGCTAACAAATTCTCCGTTACCTGTTTTGCGATTACTCTCTTTCTCTATTACTTTCTGTTTTCTCTTTACTATGTATTATTGCAAACTGACAAAATCTGGTTGCCATATGTATGAAGTACATGATTTTTTTCCCTTATCCTATACTTTCAAGTCCATTGTCGCAACTGTTAAAGTCTCAAGTTAATGGGAGATTCACTAACGGCTCTGATGGTGTTTTCCCAAATATTTTACAGTTATTATTTTCTATAAATTTGTGTACTCATTACCCCTTACAGTTGCATTCTTTAGAAGGATTTGTAATCTGAGCCAATGTACTTTTGAGATAATTAGTCCCTTTTATCCCTTTAAACTCCTATCCTCAGTGCCATTAACAGTTGCTTAACATCTTAGAAATAGAATACCAATGATATCTGGACTATATAAATCCACTGACTTTCCCAAAACTATTGCCTTGTCTTCTTCCATGTCTGTTTCATTTGTACTGTTTACATAGATGGCCTGTTTCTATTGATAACAATATGGGTATTTAACTTGACACCACATCTATATTGATAAAACTGTTCATCCTGGCTATATTGCAGGGATTCATCACTCTTTTGAGAAACTTGTTATCATCCCCCAAAGCTGAAGCGGGTAAAACTCTCTCAAATTCCTCTCAAATTGTTTTGATCCTTATCATTTAAGAAATCGAGGTAACATTTTAACCAGTCCACTCCACATGCTGTGGATGTGTATCCTCTGTCCAGGACTGCGCAACTGAATGAGTCTATGACTAAAACATTTATGACTTGTTACCAGTACAATTCTCTCTGCTTGATTGGTGTCATCATCTTTACCTTCCAAACCTTGTGTAAAGTCCATATACTTTTAATTTCTCTGGTTTAGATTGTGCACTAAAACTGAAAAAAAAGCACAGTTTTAAAGCCAAGGACTGTGGACGAAATTGCTGCACTCTTAAAAACAAGTTACTGAAACTCATTGTGTGTAACGTTAACATTGTAGCTTTATTCAAGCATTCAGAGAGGCGACGATACTTGCAGAGAGTGCAGCACCAGAAGGTGTGTGCTGAATGACATTTTTCTGGTGTCAAGTAGGTGATTGGTTTGTGCAATTAGGACCAGTCAAGGTTGCGAGAGGTCATCAGCCTCTTTGATTGGTTTCTGGATAGCTGAACAGCTTGTGGGTGTTAATGATACAGGGAGAAGCCTTGAGCCTGATTGAAGCATAGGTTCTCTCTCTCCCTTTCTCTCTGTGCAGTAAAAATACCTTAATCCTGTAATAAGACAGCCATTTTCCCCACCAGGTACTGAAAGCTGTTGCCTTTAACCAATCATTAAGAGACTTTGAGGTTAGTGTACCAATCATCATATGCCTCCTGTGAAGAAAATAGATTCAAGAACAGAAGGTCCTGGCAACTCAAAGGGGTTCGCTCAACAATCCCTGTGGAAGGTATCCCAGTCTTTTATTCCTCCGTCTGTAAAACAAATGCTATTTTTTATTCTTCTCTGTCTGCATATTTGCGCAGGGGTTTTAGAAGGGGGATAGAGTTTAATTGATAGAGCCATATGTTTCTAGTTCACAGCTGTTTTTGAGTTTAGAATTTACTTATTTGTGACAAATAATAGGGTAGTGATTGTAATGAGGTCAGCCAGATGGACCTCATAGAATATGAGTTCCGTGATTGGGGGCTGTTAACCTGGTCCAATCAGGGAGCCCTGGCTAACAGTTATAAACAGGAGTGTCAAGGGTTCTGTTCACTCTGAGAGTTGGCTCGAAGGGAGCTGGAGCAGTGTCAGGTTTGATGCACGTGTAAATAAGGGGTGACTTGGGGCCGGGGTCCCGGGCTCTGTGAAGTTATTTCAAGTAGCTGTTTTTCAGTACAGGAATGTGGCAGTGTTTTCCATTAACTCGATTGCTTTAGGCAAGTAAATTATGAACTTTTGCATGCTTCAATTAAATCATCAGCTTTGAGGTAACTCTGGGAGAACTGGTGCTCAACAATTAGCACACCTTCCCAAGGCAGTTGTAACTTCAAGAACCTTATTATTCCCATCTTTGATAGATCCAAGCAGATAGTGCCAGAACCTAAGAGCTCCTTATAAATGCTGAAAGGTCCTCACAAATCCTAATGAACCCAAGCAGAACTTGTAAGAGAAACAAATATGCTGGAAAAGCTCAGCAGCTCTGGCAGCATCTGTGAAGGGAAAAAACAGAGTTAACATTTTGAGTCCGGTGACCCTTCCTCAGAACTCAGAGTTCTGAGGAAGGGTCACCGGACCCGAAACGTTAACACTGTTTTTTCCAACACAGATGCTGCCAGACCTGCTGGGCTTTTCCAGCAACTTTGTTTTTGTTCCTGATTTACAGCATCCGCAGTTCTTTCGGTTTTTATTTAGAACCTGTGAGACCCTGGCAGGGCTTTGTGGACCTAAGATCCTTAAAGAAACACTAACAGACCCCAAAAGATCCAAAATGGAATTCACAGACCCCTAACAAATGCTAATAGACCTGAGCTGTCTCAAACAAATCCAAACAGATCCTGATGAATTCATAAAGACCCCAATTAGCCTTTGCAGAACCCAGCAAACTTGAATAGATCCAAACAAATCATAGACAATCTTAAAATACTTGAGGAGACACTAACAAACCAGAGTTGAGGCCCATTGTTAGTTTAAAAATAAAAGTAAAATATTGCAGATGCTGGAAATCTGAAAACAATGCAGAGAATGCTAGAGAAACACAGCAGGTCTGGGACCATTCATGAAGAGAGAATCAGAGTTAATGTTTCAAGTCATGATGATTCTTCTTCAGTTTTGTTGCTTCATCTGCTGGTAAACACCAGTTATTGACATATTCTCCATCAGTCACCTCATTCATGAACCCCAAATTTTGTCTTTTCCTGAGGAGGAATTGATCATTTTTATTTTCTAAAATGTAGCATGTAGACTCTATATTCATAATATCACTCAAGCTTCATAGAATTGATGTCACTAATTGTAGGTGTCAGGAAGCAAATATCTAGAATGTGAGACGACAGATGCATTAGAGGATATGTAGCACTTCAAGATTTTGGTGCCATTTGATATTCCAAAGAATACTATATTTTTAAGCTTGAAAATATCCTGTTGTTTCTCTGATTTAGTTAGGTCCTTTGATTTTATTCTGAAAACACCCTTGTTCATACTTACTTACCAAGATAATTTCATTTCATCAGACACTGTCAGGGATTCCTAGGAATTATAGAGATCAGGTTCTAAACTGCAGCTTCTGCATTGTATACCACATTAGATTAATACTTTCCTAGCATTCCAATTTTTGCAGCTCTTTCACTATCTGAAGTGGATAAGGTTTCTAAATGAACTCTGTAACACACTATGGAATGCAGTGCTAATGTCACTAGATTAGTAATCCAGAGAGCCAAGATAATGATCTGGGAACATGGGTCTGAATCCAGATGGTGAAACTGAAATTCAATGAAAATCTGGAATAAAAAGTGGGCCGAATAGTAACTACGTAACCATTGTTGTAAAGCCCATCTGGTTTACTAACATCCTTTCAGGAAGGAAATCTGTCTTCCTACCTGGTTTGGTCTACAAGTGACTCTGGACCCACAGTAGTTGACTTTTAACTGCCCTCTGGGTAATCAAAATGAACAATCAATACTGATCCAAGCAACAAGAAAAACTTTCAGTTTCTCTTTTATAATGCCACCATTTCGGTCTCTCTTCCTAAGACTTGCCAGTCCTTAACTTCACAGTGGGCTTTAAATATGGTCTACTCCTTTCATGTAAACTCTACCACCCCCTGCTCCACAAACCCAATCCCCACCACCCCATGCCCACCTCCTGTTCCCAACACCCATCCACCGTCAAATATATAAAATATATTTTGCTATGGTGACTCGCATTCCTGTCGTGCCTGCATTATTTAGCTGAAGAGACACAAAATGTAATTAATGGTATCAGCCTTTCCCAGTTAAGGCAGAGATAAATCATGTCCTCATGCACTTAGATCCTGACTGTACTGCCACAGGAATATCTAAACCAAAATATTTAAACCCATCCACTAAATTATTCACCCTCGGCTATTGCATTAATTACAGTTGCAATGAAAACAGCACTGAAACTTGAGATTATATTGGAGATTTTTTAATAGACAGTCATTTTGAGAATGCATGAATTTAAAATATGCTGTCATGGGAGTTAACAAACTTCAAAAAGAGCTATAATTTACATTGATCACTTCATAAAAGTCAGGCAATTTATTTTCCTATTAAAAAGCATGGAATTAAATATTAATTAAATTTGGTGCCCACTAAAAACCTTGTGCTCTTGTAATGTTTCAATGTTCCATTGGAATGCTGACGATCTTCTCTTAATAAACAAGATATCCAGCAGGCTCAAAACAACTTCAAATCATGCAAGTGTTATAAACCTCAGAAACATTATAAACATGAGAAGGATAGTATAGATCTTCGAAAGGACATAGATAAGTTGGTAGAGTGGGTGGACAGATGGCAAATGAAGTTCAATGCAGAGATATTTGAGGTAACTCATTTTCATAGGAAGAATATGGAGACAACATAAACAGTACAGGAGCAGAGGAACTTGGGTAGATAGGTGCATTAATCATTGACAGTAGCAGGACAGAATGAGAGAACAGTTAATAAAGTATTCAGTATCCTGGGCTTAAACAGTAGGGACAATGAGTACAAGAGCAAGATGGTTATTTGAACTTGGATAAGATACTAGTTCAGCCTCAGTTTTGGTTTCATGTCCAATTCTAGGTGTCACACTCAAGGAAAGATGTGAACACCTCAGAAGTGTGTAAAGGATTAATGAGAATAATTCCAGCCATGAGGAACTTCAGTTTCATGGAAGGACTGGAGTCGTTCCGACTTTTTTGACTCGGAGAAGAGAAGGCTACAAGGAGATTTTAGAGAGGTATTCAAAATTATGAAAGGTCTGGATGGAGTAGACAAAGCAGACAGGGAGAAGCTCCTCCCACGTGTGAGAGGATCGAGGACAAGAGGGAACATATTTAAATTGATTGGCAAAACAAACAATAGCAAAGTGAGGAAAATATTTTCACGCAGTGAGTGGTTACAGTTTAGAATGCATTACCTGACAGTCTGGTGGAGGGAGGCTCAATCAAGACATTTAAAAGACAATTTCAGATTGTTATCTGAAAAGGAAGAAGGTGTGGGGTTGGAGGGAAAAGGCAGAAGAATGGCACTAGCTGAAATACTCAGAGAGCTGGTGCAGACCTGATGGGCTGAGTGGCCTCTTTCTGTCATTCTGTGATTTTCTGTGGTTTTAAATTGTAGTGGCTGATCTAATAATCTTAAAACCTGCTGGACCACATCTTCGTGACTGTTCATTTATTAGGGTTTGTCTTTTGTTACCCCACCTTTTTGGATTGACCGATTATTCGTTTGAATAAAAACAAAAACTATCATAAAGTATATCTATGCAAAAAAGGCTTTCGAACTTGTATGCTCTGAAGTTGCTGACCAACGAGGAGGTAGCATCATTGGCTTAGACAATGATTATCTCATATATATTGACAAATGCCTGCGGCTTACTTCGAAACAGCATTCCGAGTAAATCTTCAATGCACGGAACTATTGTGGGTGAAGAAGCCACCAATGTCTCAAGGGTATTTAGGAAGAGGCAGTAAATATCAGTTTTGCCATCAGTGCACACATCCATGAGTAAGTAAAAAGAAATACCAACTTGCATGTTGCCTTGTTGCCAAAGAAAAATACTTCCCATTCTCCTTGAGTATTCTGCTTTTGTTCTCATCTGAAACCACAGACTGCAATGAGATCTGGAACCAAGTCGATCTGTCAGAATCCAAACTGAGCAGTTATTTGACTTATTTATGAGGAGTAAGTATTTGTCACAATTACTAAGATGACAATCATACCTGTCTCCTTAGCGAAGCTGCAGCAGTTAATATTTCACAGTAAAGTGTGCGTATACATGAAACCTTCACAGCTTGTGTTAATAAAATATCTGTACAAGTCTTTAACATTTGTAGGTTCTTACAAAATGGTGAATTCATACATATAGACAATATTTGAGACCCAGTGATGATGAGTATCAGGTATAATTCTAGATCATCCCATTGAGTTTAGTCCATTCATAAATGTCCTGTTCACAGACAATGTCTGAGTTGATGAGCAAATATCTGTCTCCTACACAGAAATGCTTTTGACAGGCAGCACATTTAAAACACTCCAGGTGGTAAACTTTGTCTTTGACTCGCATTGTCATTTCATAGGCACGGATGCGTTTGTCACAGGCAGAACAAAGTCCATCTTGACCAAATAATCTGAGAAGAAGAGGAAGAAAGTTAGCTTAAAGCGGGCGGAACACAAACTAAATTTGCATTCATCAAATTTCTATCCACTCATCAGTGCAATACAGCAATTTGAGGGCATCAGCGTTGGTAGTGGGTAAAAGTAGAAATTGCTATGATGAAGATGAGAAACTAGGAGCCCTTAAGTCAAAGTTTCTGCTCTTAATTGCTGAAAACTAAACATTGGATTTGGCTGTAGTTCCCTTTGCCAGGGGTATCTGAGGGTATTTGACTTCTTGGGTGATGCAGCCTTGGGTGCCATAGAAAGGCTTACTTTTACCAATGTTAATATTGAATTAGAGGACAGTACTGATTGGTTGGTAAGGGGACCCTGATTGGTAGAGGTTTTCCCATTGGAGAATGCACTAGTTCATGGTGACTGACAGATAATTACCAAGCTTTAAATTATAAATCAGGCAGTTTGATTCTGATTGATCAAAGCATTATCCTGAGAAATGAAGCTGTGAGCTAACATACACAATATAAATGTTCTTTATGTCTGCAAAAAACTGGACCCTGTGTGTTATTATATGTGGTTTCACACTGTCAGCCTGATTGACAATCCTAAATTAGATGGCAGCATAATTCTTCACATGTTCAGGATGGTGAAGCAAGTGTACAATTGCAGATCACGTCTAATATTGGACACAATAATGTTATTTTTGTTAGTGCAGGCTGGTTGACTATGTTCAGAAAGTTGCTAATCGTGAAATATTAGTTTACCCTTCCATTAATATTCTTGCAAATTATCCTGATTGTTGCAGGACAAAGGCTTCAACAAAATGTCTTTTTTTTTTAAAGCAACACCCAAGTTCTACATTACCAAATGACTGAATGATAAATTGATTATCCCATGGATTTGTATAGACCTCAAGCTCAAGGGTATCTGGAAAGAGATTTTAAAATTGGGGTTGGGAACCTGATTACCACAAAATGTCACTCCATGCCACATCAGCATCAGTTCTAGACACCTTTTTTAAAGAACTAATGGGCCCAGGGGGCAGTTTGACACCCAAATCAGTGGTGCTAGGAACTGCCAGGAAGCAAAACATGGAACCAGATGTTGGGGGAACACATATTTATACCAGGGGACTGTGTGGAAAGCATAGAAGGTATTGAGCGGTTTTGAGGAGACCATGAGAACTGATGGTTGCCTAGACCCCTGGCATGACTGGGTTTCTGTGTCAAACACCAGGGGAATGACTGAAAGACAGTAACAACGTTATAGGCAGTTGGAATAAAGAATGGCAGCAGTAAGCAGGTGAAAAGGCTGCATCCTTATCCCTCTTCTGGTTGAATTTTTGAAACTTGTTTTTCGAATATTTCACACCACAATTTTTGGAGCACCTTTACCAATCCTAAAAGGCAAAATGGTGACCACTATTCAAAGGCCTAGGTCTCACTAGATTTTCTTCTATTGGTCTACGGCTGTAAGAGATTCAGTTAAGGTCATAAAAATCAGTTTCTAGAGAAGACATCAAACTTCATCCCTATTGAACTATTGGCCAATAAAGGGCGTTGTTGCTTTTTTTTCAATACCGTCTCTGCATGGTTTGTTGTGGATTTGTATTGTGCGAATGTGTTTGGTGGGATTAAAGGCATATAGTTTTAATTCCAGATTATAGTTAGTTTCAGACCAGTTTTGCCAATTGTTTTAGGAATAGCTCTCATTGATAATACATAAATTATTTTTCAATTCATTAAAGAATCCTGGTCAAAGTGTCTTCTCTTCTAAATCATGGTTTGTAAAGGAATAAGTTGGCGATATCAGTAATTGCATGAACACATTTACAGTAATGGTATAAGAAGTGGAACAGTCAGGCTTGATTATGAGAGCAGTGCTCCAATCACAGATGGGGTCTTGTGGTGCTGTAGTCATGTCCCTCCTTCTGAGCTAGGGAGCCTGGTTCAAGTTCTACTTGTAAGAACATCTCTGAGTAAGTTGATTAGAAAATATCTTCTTCCCATCACAGTTGTAAAGCAGAGGATCCTCTGAATAGGCCAGCAGCATCCATAACTGGGCTTGCTATTCAATGAGAACATTTTGTAGGAAGGTGTTGGTCAGGTTGGCACAGTGTTCATGTGTTGTCCCAATATTTTCCAATGCATCCCCCTTGAAGCACTGACGGAAGCTGTTGCTGGGAGTCAATAAATTCTCCTCCTAGTATTCTGCAGAAGAAAACCACCACAAGAAACCAAGAGGTCACATGGAGTTCAGCAGTAAAGGTATCATGTGGAAGATGTGAATCCAGCGCTGCAGGCACATTCAATGTTAAAACCTGGGAAGGAGAGAAGTGACAGGCCTGGGTAACAGGCCTGTAAACCGATATGGAGCAGCATATGCAAAAGTTGGGCAGACCAAGTGCTCACACTTCACCCAAGTACTGTCATGTCCGATGATCAGTTCCATCACTGAGACATGAGTCACTCTCACAGATGGATACAACTGAGAAGGGCGCATGACTAAGAAACATAACAGCTCATGTCTATGCCATGCTGGAATTGCTGAGTTAGGGGCAGGTTATTCGTATGTCATACTTTTCTCATCCTGCAGGAAAGAAGTGCACACAATCATTGTGTGATGTCTCCAATGGGAATTGGAAATCAGAACCTCACCTTGCTAGAGATGGTGGTACTGGACAAATGGAGACCACCATGGTGGCAAGCTTTGAGTGGAAGCCGTGAGAAGTAAAGTAATTTGATCACTCCATGTTTTGCTAGAGGCCATGAAAGAGACTCCAGCGCAGTGTGTGACGTGTCACAAATGGGGATGAGTTGATCAAGTTCTCATCAGCATCTTTCTGTGTTTCCCACTGGGCCTGCGGCAGAGGCAGTGCAAAAGCAGTTACACAGGCTTCTTGATAGTTGATGAACTCTTCTTCAACCCCATGTTCTTAAGATGTCAGAGCTATCAAGCTTTTCACTCAGGTCCAATTCCCATGCGATTGATCATCATCCAACATCACTGTTGCTATTAGCAGACCACAATCACTCCCATATGCCTCAGGGGCACAGTAGGCCTGTGCTCAGTGCTGAAGCAGGATATTTGGGTGAAGATCCTATTCAGAACGTCTTCAGTTGGCAATCGTATCTTTCAGAATGTGTGCCTACTGGGAAGTTTCTCCTTTGACAGGAGCTGAGTTGCATGGTGATCTGTCAGAGAACTGCAAGGTGCTCTATACAAAAATTACTGAAGCAGGATAGCCCTGGTGGCCAAGTCAGCTTGATACTCACCACAAAACCTGGGACAGCATTTACAGACGTCCTCCAATGGGATTTGCTTGTCAATGAAGCAATGAAAAGCTTTTTCCAAACCTCCAGCAAAATTACAATGACAACACTGGAAGAGCTCTAAGGAAAATCTCACATAAATCTCATTCAAATTATTATCTAGGGGCAGGCAATATCTTGCGGTATTGTTGCTGGATTAGTAACCCAGAGACTCAGGTAATATTCCGGGGACCCACGCTCAAATCTCACAATGGCAGATGGTGAAACTTGAATCCAGTTAAAAAAAATTTCTGGAATTAAAAGTCTCATGATGACCATGAAAGAACTGTCATAAAAATTCTTCTGAATGTCCTTTATGGAAGGAAAAATACCATCCTTATCAGGTCCAGTGACTCCCACATGCCATGAATGAATTTTAAAAAGACAGCAAAGAGATTTGAGTTGTAAAATTATAGAGAAAATGTTATGAAATTGCACCCTCTCATGGACAATTTTTAAATATTTATTTAAAGAGATTTTAATGAAAATGTGACATTCATCACAGAATCCTGAAGAAAACAGGGTATAAATACCTGAGGAGGATCTGTTAGAGTCATCAGAGGATGCAATTTCATAACGTTTCTGAGTCATCTTATTCATTTATCGAAAGGAAGGCAGAACCCACCCAGAGGTCAATCTGTTTAATGTTTTGAAATCTATAACTAAAGATGAAATTATCAATAGGGATAGATGATGGCCTAGTGGTGTTATCGCTCCAACATTCAGCAAGGTCACAACAGACATGATTGTGGTCTCCACTCCACTTTCCTGTCTCCGCCAAAATCCTTTAATTGTCTTCTCAATCAAGAATCTAACTCAGTCTTAAACCCTCAATATGCCTGCCTCCACTGCTCTCTGGGGAACAGTGTTCCACAAACTCTCAACCTTCTGGGAGAAAATAAAAACACTCCTAACCTCTGTCTTAAATAGGAGACTCTACTTTTAAACCATGCCCCAAAGTTCTAGGTTCTCCATTTTCCTGTTCTATCTCTTGCAACATTAAATAGATAAGATTGCAGAATGCATAGGCAAGTGGCAGGTATAACATAATACAGAGGAATGAAGTGATGCAGTTTCATCGAAGAGTAGCAGAGAGAGGCAATATAGTCTTAATTGAGCATTCCTAAAGAGTGTGCAGGAAAAGATGGACCTGGGGGCAGATATGCCTCAATCTTTGAAGGTGGACAGATATATTGAGGGAGTGCTCAGTAAACCAGATGAGATCTTGGGCTTCACAAACAGAGATATTGATTAAAAAAGCATGTAAATTGAACCTTTATAAAGCGCCAGTGAGGTCCCAACTAGAGCACTGTGTATAATTCTGGTCGCCAAGCGTTTGGTAGGATGTAAGGGTCTTGGACAGGGTCCAGAAAACATTTATCGAATTGTTGCAGGGATGTAGAGATGTTGTGACAAAGTTAGAATGTAGAAACTGAGTTAATCTCCATGGGCAAAGGAGATTGATGGGTGATTTGACAGATGTTTACAAGTTGATGGCAGGTTTGGAGAAGGTAGACAAAGAATAAACGGCTCACATGAGCTGATGGTACGAGACTGGAGGGCACAGATCTAACATCTTGGGTAAGAGATGCAGGGGAAATGTCAGGATGAAGTTTTTTTTTATGAAGTAATGGCCTGGATACTACTGCTTGTGAAGGTGGTGAAAATAGAAACAATAACGTCAAAATGGAATTAGAGGAACACTTAAAGGAAAAGAAACTCGCAAGTGCAGGACTACAGGGATCAAGTAGGGGAGTGAGACTGACTGGATTGCTCAGCAGACAGCTAGAATGGATTCAATGGGCCGAGCGACCCCTTCTGTGCCATAAATGGCTCTACGACAATAAACTGTCCTTGTCTATTGTTCCAAGGGTAGACATTATTCATCTACAGATGTGAAGCTTCAGCAGTAGCTGTGTGCATCCTCCGCAATGTAATTATGATAGAAACTCAGCAATTATTCTCAAATCTAACTTTCAAATGGATACCTTTCAGTCATTGTTACATGATGGAATGTTAAAGGAAAGCTTAAAATATGACAGCTGTATTATTCATTGAGTTATTAAAATTGATGCAAACACAACACTTGTTATCATCAAATGCTCAGTGTAGGTCACTGCAAGGAGTTCTATCTGAAAGAAAGCCAAGCTCTCCTCAGAACAGCAAGTTAGCCAGAGTTCCTGTTGTATGGTAGAGATCAGAAACTTACTCCCTGTAAGAACCTGGAGACACCGACTCAAATAAAATTTTCAAGATCATAACTGATAGATTTCAGGGTATTGAGAGATACAAAGCATGGCGAGGGATATGGAGTTGTGGTACAGAGCAACCATGATCTAACAGAAGGGTAGAACATATGCGAGAATTGAAAGACCTACCCCTGCTTTCATGTTTCATTGATAATATCTAGAAAGCCAAGCTGGAAGATTTAGTATTACTTAACTTGGTGTTATGTGACTGCTGACTTTGTCCACCCGAGTCTAACACCGGCACCTCCGTATCATGACGTTCTGATGAGAATGGGATTGTACTTGGCTTGATGCACTCCCAATTTCCAGTCTTCAGTCAGGTTACCAACCCTAACTCAATATCCATAAATAACTTGATACAATCTAATTCATGCTCCTTGATTTATTTCATCCTCACTCCTACTCTTTCCAATCTTCATGCTGTTTTTCACTACGTACCTCGGATCTA
The DNA here is from genome assembly GCA_024137785.1 of Ginglymostoma cirratum. Lineage (NCBI taxonomy): Eukaryota > Metazoa > Chordata > Chondrichthyes > Orectolobiformes > Ginglymostomatidae > Ginglymostoma > Ginglymostoma cirratum. The sequence goes on along the minus strand of JAHRHZ010000063.1, from coordinate 19,076,083 downwards.
CAAATACGTTGAAATTAATAGAGCGCAAAGGTTTAGTCTGTGCATAGGCCTCCTGAACATGCAACAGTTCAAATGTGTAAATAGAAAAAAACCTCCAAACAGCGGAGACAAGGAACTGCTGAGAAAAGCAATCATGTTTCAGAATTTCTTAACCATTCTTGCACAGCAAGTCTTTGGAGGAGGATATACTTTCAAACGTTGGGTCTTTATAGTAAAAAGTATTCACACTAGATGTATAAAGAAACAGGATGAAGGGTGTTCGAAATACAACTGGTAATGATTTAATTCAAGCCAGGAAATAAGAAACAACTTACTAGCCTGCCTAAGCTGCTAATACACAGCTCGCAAGTTCTGCAATCATCTCTGGCCCTGTATAGCCACGAACAGCATATCACACATGATTTGCAAAACTGTTCCCGAATCATGTACAACAAAGGCTGTGAGGCCAGTTAGGTTTTTGTGAGGGTGATTTTTGGCCAGTCTTAGAGGGAGAACACAGGACCTTAATTCAATTAATTTTTTTAAAAAGACAACTCATCGATGTGGAGAAATGTGAAATGTTTATTCTTTTGCCTTATCCTCCAAGGAGAAGTTGTGTTGAGAGTACTACATTTCTCTGGTGAATATGGTTCATTTTTATGTTCATTGTGAAATGATATGGTTTAGCAATTCATGTATGACTGCACCTTCATCAAGTTTTGCCTCTGTTTAACTTCAAACAGATTGAAGAAACTTACTTAGGACATAGAACATAGAACAGTACAGCACAGTACAGGCCCTTCGGCCGACGATATTGTGCCAAACTTTTACCCTAAACCTAAGGTCTATCTAACCTCCACCCCTACCTTATACTATCATCCATATGCCTATCTAATAGCCATTTAAATACCCCTAATGAGGCCGACTCCACTACCTGCTCCATCAATGCATTCCACGCCCCTACGACTCTCTGAGGAAAAAATCTACCTCTGACGTCTCCCCGGTATCTACCACCACTCACTTTAAAACTATGCCCCCTCGTAAGCTATCTTCACCCTAGGAAAAAGTCTCTGGCTGTCCACTCTATCTATACCTCTGATCATTTTGTACACCTCTATCAAGTCACTTCTCATCTTTCGTCGTTCTAAAGAGAAAAGCCCTAGCTCTCTCAACCTTTCCTCGTATGACCTTCCCTCCATTCCAGGCAACATCCTGGTAAATCTCCTCTGCACCTTTTCCAATGCTTCCATTGAACTGGACACAATACTCCAGATGTGGCCAAACCAGGCTTTTGTATAGCTGGAGCATAACTTCACAGCTCTTGAACTCAATCCCTCTATTAATGAAAGCTAACACACCATACTCCTTCATAACAACTCTATCCACCTGGGTGGCAGCTTTCAGGGAACAGTGGACATGAACCCCAAGATCCCTCTGCTCCTCCACACTGCCAAGAATCTTTCCGTTAGCCCTGTATTCTGCTTTCAAGTTTGTCCTTCCAAAATGAATCACCTCACACTTTTCAGGGTTAAACTCCATCTGACACTTCTCAGCCCAGCTCTGCATCCTATCAATGTCCTTTTGTAACCTAGAAGAGGCCTCTGCACTATCCACAACTCAACCCATCTTCGTATCGTCCTCAAACTTACAAATCCACCCTTCCACTCCTTCATCCAAATCATTTACAAAAATCACAAATAGAAGAGGGCCCAGAACAGATCCTTGTGGTACACCACTCGTAACTGAGCACCATGTTGAATATTTTCCGTTCACGACCATCCTTTGTCTTCTAAGGGTCAGCCAATTCTGAATCCAATCTGCCACATTTCCACCTATCCCATGCCTCCTTACTTTCTGCATGAGCCTACCATGGGGAACCTTATCAAACACCTTACTTAAATCCATGTATACCGCATCCACCGCTCTACCTTCATTCTGGTCACCTCTTCAAAGAATTCAATCAGGTTTGTGGGCATGATCTACCCCTCACAAATCCATGCTGACTATCATGAATCAAAGTGTGCCTATCCAAGTGATCATAAATCCTATCTCTCAGAGCCCTTTCCAATAATTTGCCCATCACTGAAGTAAGATATGAATGAGACATGAATGTAAAGTACTGATCACAACGAAATACTAATGTCAAATTTTTGCATGTAATTTCCTGATCTAGTTCTGCTAATTTACCAAGCAGCACAGAGTTTAAACAGTTACATATTCAAAGTTTTTCGTCCAATGATGAAGCATTGCTTTTACATGCAGGGTCTTTGGTTTTAACTAAAAATTGAAATAATTTGAAGTAAATAAAGCTGTCATACCTGAGGTAGTCCCTTCGGCAGAGCTTTCTGCCTAGTTTATAGTATAATCTCCTCCCCACTTCTCCCAGTCTACAGCCACACAAGTCACAACTCAGACAGTCTTCATGCCAATACTGATCGATTGCTTTCAGGAAATAACGATCTCCAATATTCTGTTGACAACCCCCACACATTAATAACGAAGGAGGTATCTGCAAAACCTCATCCACTGGCTCTCTGTAAAGAAGAAACTTAAGTCAGAGGCAATTTAAGTTAAAGTCTGAGCACAGTGCTAAAATGCTACTCTAAACAATTTAACTTTTGAATTAAGGAGGTGAAAGTCAGCAAGCTTTTTTTCTGACATAACGAGGTGTAGAGCTGGATGAACACAGCAGGCCAAGCAGCATCAGAAGAGCAGGAAGGCTGACGTTTCAGGCCTAGACCCTTCTTCAGAAATTTTTTCTCCTGTTTCCGATCCAGCAGCCCCATCGTAAATATTTATTATATAAAACAAAGCACTGTGGATGCTGGAGATCTGAAACAAAAGCAGAAATTGCTGGAGAAACTCAGCAGTTCTGGCAGCATTTGTGAAAAAAAAACACAATTAATATTTCAAGTCCAGTGTCCCTTCTTCAAAACTGATAGCAGCGAGTGAAAAGTGGTATTTATGCTGATAACAGGAGGTGGGGGAGGAGGGGAAGAAATGGGCAGCTAGGTGGAGATGGAGCCCAGAGAGAGAAAAACAAAGTCAGGCAGGCAAAATGATTGTTGGTAGCCAAGAAAGAAGAAAAGCTAAGGTAGGTGATAATGTAGGGGACTATGAGTGGGTGAAAATGGGTAGGGTGTGCTAAAAGCAAGCCCTATCACACGGCGCCCAGGGTGTGGGGGTGGGTGAAGGACATGGAAGGAGGTGTTCATGTTCTGAACTCAATGTTGAATCCTAAAGGCTTTAAGGTTCCCAAGTATAAGGTGAGATGTAACTCAGCTTGGTTGAGCCTTGTTGGAGCACTGCAGCAGGCCAGAAGTGAAGATGTTGGCATGAGAACATGCAAGTGTTTGTTTCATGTTTGCAGGAAAAGGGCGCAAAGTACCACCTGTGGTTAGTGCAATTGTACCTATACTCTAGCAAGCCAAGCAATTTATTCTTTGAGGCAGAGGATCAAATTGACAGAATATCTCAGACGGACACAATACTCCATGAAAGCCTGCAGGGGGAGCTCCAATACAGAAGATATCTGGCCCATATTCAACTCATCATTCTCCGTCATTTCCGCCACCTACAATCTGACCCCACTACTCAGGATGTATTTCCCTCCCCACCCTTACCTGCCTTCCGGAAGGATGGCTCTCTCCCCGACTCCCTCGTCCGCTCCACACTCCCTACTAGCCCCACCACCCCCAGCACCTTTTCCTGCAACCGCAGGAGGTGCCACACCTGCCCCTACACCTCCCCCGTCACCTCCATCCCAGGCCCCAAGAAAACCTTCCACATTAAACAGATGTTCACCTGCACATCTGCTAATGTGGTATATTGTATCCACTGTTCCCAATGTGGCCTCCTTTACATCGGGGGGACCAAGCGGATGCTCAGAGACCGCTTTGTGGAGCACCTACGCTCGGTTCGTGACAAACAATAACACTTCCCGGTCGCGAACCACTTCAACTACCCCTCTCACTCCTTGGACGACATGTCCATCCTGGTCGTCCTCCAGTGTCACAACGACGCCACCCAAAAACTGGAGGAACAGCACCTCATGTTCCGCCTTGGAACCCTACCATCCAATGGTCTCAATGTGGACTTTACTAGCTTCAAAATCTCCCCACCCCGTCTCATCCCAAGACCAACGTCCCCCTCTTGTCCCCACCTCCTTGACCATCTTCCCTCCCATCTACCTGCCCTCCCTCCTCACTGACCAACCCCCATCCCAACTCCCTACCTACACTCACCTTTACTAGCTTCATCCCCACCTCCTTGACCTGTCCGTCTTCTCTTCAACCATCTGATCCTCTATTCACCTTCTATCACTGCCTCCCCCTCTCTCTATTTATTTCAGAGGCCCCTTCCCCCTCCCCCATTCCTGAAGAAGGGTCCAGACCCGAAACATCAGCTTTCCTGCTCCTCTGATGCTGCATGGCCTGCTGTGTTCATCCAGCTTCACGCCTTCTTGTCTCAGACTCCAGCATCAGCAGTTCCTACTATCTCCTCATAATCCACAAAGATGTTTTACCCAAAATTACCATTCGTGTACTGTTATTGGGACAAAATCCTGGAATTCCCTTTCTTACAAGTTACAAGGAGTAGTGCAGTGGATCAAAGTGATGGCTCACGACCACAAGGGCAACTAGGGATGGACAATAAATGCTGGTCTAGCCAATGGCATTACATCCCATGTATGAATGGGGAGAAAAAAACAGGCTTTCCACGATTGCATACGGTATGGGGGATTTCATTTGGATTTTGATTCTGAAGCCCCACAATCAGCATAGACTTCAATGGACCAAATAATCTCTCTCCTCCCAAAAAACTCCCACCTCTCGGAATCCTCCATCCTGGTCACCTCCCCTCTATTTCCCCAGATTCTCTCTCCTCACCTAATTTCCCCCACTCTCCACCTAAGATCCCCCTTTGCACTTCATGACCCAGCCAAGAGTTACTCCAAGTAATATAACGTCTGCAAAGTTTCATTCTCGTCACTCTGGGATTCCTAAGCAAACTCATGAAGCTGGCCAGCTGCACGTAAACAAAATTACAGCCCATATCAGGCGGGCCATGGACTGACATGTTCCACGGGAAACAAAGTTCTGCCCAGTACACATGAGCGGGTAAATATAGTGGGCTAGTGTTGACCCTAGGATGGGCTCGTGTCCCTTAAAATCTTCCACACTGTCAGCAATTGGAACGCATTCCTACTGATGTCAGTGATCCTGTGGAGTGTTCATTGGCTGGAGATGGGATTTTGAGCTCGAAATCTAGCTCTTCTCATTTCCATGGGAGTGGTGTCAGCTTAGGCTTTCCATGCGTAGTTTCAGGGGGCAGCTGCCCATTTTAATGGCCATTTTGGTAACCTTGCTACATGGAACCTAGAGAGCGCAGTGCAGACCCATCACAGCAGCTCTGTTCAAACTGTATTTCTTTTGGAAAGTCAGAATACCCCGCTGGAGAACTGGGCTACCCCTATGAATATAGTCCCAAGACATGTCAAGGGTGGGGTCATTTGGATACCTTTAGGATGGTGAGAAGGGTGGAGATTGTTCATTGAGGGGGGGGGGTTCAGATGCCATTTGATGGAGCTTCAAGTATCCTTGGAAACTGTTAGATGCCCTTTGAGATTGTTAAGAAAGGATTGTATGCAAAAAAAATGCATACACCCCTTGGAACTCTTAATCCTGTGAAAGACCTGCCAAATACATAAAGGCCTGTCAAAACGTGTCAGACCTGTCAAGATTTGCCAAGATGCCTGTTTTAAGATTGAGAGTGTTTTACTCAACAGAATGCACTATACGACTTTTAGTTGAATCTTTTAATAGAAGTTTATTTTTCTCCTGAGTGTTTATAGATACAAGATGTAATGGGGTGGTAGTTTTCTTTTTGTTCACTTGTGAGGTGTGGGCATTGCTGACAGGCCAGCATTTATTGCCTATCCCTAGCTGTGCTTGAACTGAGCAGCTTGCTCTGCCAATTTCAGAGGTCAGTTGAGGGTCAGCTACATTGCTGCAGCTCTGGAGCTACACATAGCCCAGGCCATGTGAGGATGACAGATTTCACTCCCTCAACAATATTAGTGAACCAGATGGGTTTGTCCGACGATTGGCAATGGTTTCATGGTCATCATCAGACCCTTAGCACCAGATTTTTAAAACTTAAATTCAACTTCAACCATCTGCTGTGGCAGGAATCAAACTCAGGTCCCCAGAACATTAGCTGAGTTTCTGGATTAATAGTTCAGCAATAATACCACTAGGCCATCGCCTCTCCATTTAGTTAAAGGGAGAAAAGAAGTAGGCACTCAGTTGCATAAGGTATGCAAGAGGTCCTGGACATAGATGGAGGGGCACAGAGTAGCACACGGTGAGTATGAAGGGCCAGGTTGGATGTGTCCAGGGAATTAGGTCACATGCGATGACATGAATGGGGCATGTGGAATTTTTATATTTTATGTTTGTATTTCTTTTTGGACACAGTGCTGGACGTCCAAAGCAGACTTCCTTCATGTGTCTAGCCTGTCTTGGCAACTTTCAATTTCCCCAGCTATTTTCGGGTCAGCCAGCCCAACTTTCAATCCAGCCTCCCCAGGGCATGAAAATGGGGAGTGTGGGTGGGTGGGCTTTTTCAAAGGGGGTGCTGGTAATTCTCCCCCTGTCTATGCACCCAACTCGGGGGGGGGGGGTGGTGGAATTGGGGCTGTCATTCAGATACAATTTTAAACCAGTGTTGAGGCAACTGTAAAATATTCCACGATATTAAATTCACAGAATTTTACAGCACGAAGGAGGCCATTTGGCCCATCATTACTGTATCAACTTCTGAAACAATTACACAGCCAGTTCCATTCTCCAGCCTTAACTCCATAGCCCATATTGTTGGAGGAAGAGGAAGAAGTTCTTACAGAATTGAAACCAACAGACATTCCTCAAGCAACACCTTTGAAATGAGATAAACTGGTTATTTATTCATTTTCAGCTTCTGGAACTGAGCTGTGAGCATAATAGCTCCATAACACCGATGATTACATTTCAAAACAGTCAATTGGCTAAGACCTGTTTTGGGGTGTAAATGCGAAATTTATTTTTGGGATGTTCCTTTATGGTGTGATTAAAATACTCTCTTATAAAGTACATTTACATGAGGTGTCCGTTTTGTAACTTCCTTTAGCACATCTTCAGCCATCTTATCTGAAATGCCTATTTCTTTTTAGTACTTGCTCTGCAACCTGTGAAAATTTAATTTGTGCCGGCGAAGGTAGCAGGAATTTACATCAAGCATACAGAGTTTTCTCATCTACATTTACACAAATACATGGTTATCGAGATCATTTTCATTGAAACACATAAGATTCTGAGAGGTCTTAACAGGGTGGGTGTGGAGAGGGTGTTGCCTCCTATGGGAGACTCTGGAACTAGGGAGTCATCCATTTAAACAAAGATGAGACAAATTCTTTTTTTGAGAGAAGATTGTGAGCCTTTGAGATGAGGAGAAATTTCTGCATCCAGACAGTCGTCAGCCTGTGGAATTCTCTGCCACAGAAAGCGATTTAGGCCAAAACACTGAATGTTTTGAAGGAGATGACAGTTCTTCGGGCTAAAGGGAACAAAAGTCAGGGGGCAAAAGCAGGAACAGGGTACCAACGAGAGAATTGAATCGATTTGTTTGATTCATTGTCGTTTCATTTAACAAATAAATACAGTCAGAAATTGAATATGTCACCATGCTCTGGTGCCATTTTGATTATCAGCCATGATCCTATTGAAGGCTGAGTGGCCAAGTCCTGTTCTATTTTTTATATTTTTTTGTTTCTATAAGCAGATATGACATGAGATCAAATACTTCCTGACTGACTTTCTTCACATTTTTTGTGCCAATAATGGATTGTGGCATCTGTCAAATTAACTACAAAATTTAAGAATAAAAATGCTGCTGTGATTTCCGTCATTGTTTAATTGACTGAACATTTTGTGCAAACGTCAACAGTTACGTTTGTAAAGAAGGCAATATAGCGTATCAGTTTTGGCAGAAATTCCTTCAACTAAGTTGTATATAGATACTGTTACTTACCATTTACAGCTTCCTTCAGTAAGTTTGAATAGATAGAGCAGATACTGGAACAGTCACAGTATCACCACTTGTTCAGCGGACTCAAGACTTCCGGTCTGCTGAAACTGAAATTTGGATGCACCCGAACAATACACAACACTCAATCACTAGAGAAATTCTTTCAGAACCACTTTGCCTGTTTTGCTGATGAAAATTTAGCAGGAGAAATTATAAATAGTGCCTGCTTTAATTATTGACTGTCTTTTGGAGTGAATAGTGGACCAGCCTCGTACCCGAAGTGCTTTTGCTAAAGACAAGCCTGCACAAATCAGAGTCAATACAAAGGCAAACTTGATTCTGCATTAAATGCACAGACGTAAATGCATTGTGCATATGCAGTGGTTGTGAAGTCATGTCTCTGGTTAACTGCCTATGTATAAATCCCACCCAAGCTGCTGCTAAATCCAACCAAGGCAGGTCATACTCAGGAGAAGGTGAAGCCAGCTAATCAATCCTGTATCGGAATGCTTGTATTATGTCTCTGCTCCCTCCACAACAGCAGAGAATTGTCTGAAATAGTGAGTTCCAGAGAATAGCGCACAGAAGAGGCACAGAGACAGGATAGGACACAGAATGCACTCATCATCAAAAAAGGCTTGGCAGCACTGCTGCTGTCCTGATCGTAAAGGACTCAGCTACTAGACTGGGTCTGCAGCAGCTGCTGAAGGAACTAACAAGAAGAAAAAACACACTTGGCTAGATCCTCGTCAGCATTTCCATGACAGTATCAGCAAGAGTGACCACTGCACAGTTGTTGTGGAGATGGAGTCCCATCTTCACATCGAGGATACTCTCCATTGTGTTGTGCAACACTATCACCGTGCTAGATGGACAGGCTTTGAACAGATCTAACAACTGAAAACTGGTTATCTATCAGCAGCCTTCCAGATAATTTATTTTTCTTCTGCAGGGAGCTCTGAGGTCCATGGGTGCCAGTGACTTCTGGAACCATTAGTTAATGCTGCGACGTGTATTACTGTTCGTCTTATCTGGAGTACCAGACCTGTGTAGCTTAAAGCAAATATCCAACACTACCTGCAGCCTCATAGACTGACATAACCTACACTCAACCATTACCATCAGGCCAGGGGATTAACCCTGAAGAGTGCAGTGGGCATGCCAGGAGCAGCACAAGGCATACCTGAAAAAGAAATGGTGAAAACCTGGTGAAACTACAAAACAGGACTACTCGTGTGCAAAACAGTATAAGCAGCAAGTGAAAGGCAGATTTCAGTGATTCGACAACCAACAGATCAGATCTAAACTCTGCAGTCCAGCCACATCTGGTCGTGAACAAAGACAATCAAACAACTCTCTGGAGGAGGAAGCTTCACAAATATCCTCATTCTCAATGATGGGGGAGCCCAGCATATCTTTTACATTATAAGGTGGAAGCATTTGCAACAAATTTCAGCCAGACGTGCCAAATAGATGATCCATCTTGGCCTTTTCTAGAGGTTCCCAGTATCACAGATGCGAGTCTTCAGTAAATTCTATTCAGTCCACATGATATCAAGAAATGACTGAAGGCAATGGATACTACAAAGACTATGGGCCCTGACAACAATCTGGCAATAGTACTGAAAATTTGTGCTTGAGAGCCTGCCACATCTCACACCAAGCTGTTCCAGTATAATTACAACACTGGCAGCTATATGACAAATTGGAAAATTGTGTTGGTATATCCTGTACACAAAAAGTAGGATAAATCCAACCTAGCCAATTATCGCTCTTTTAGTCTGCTCTCGATCATTAGAAACAGTGATAGAAGTGGTCACCAACAGTGTTATCAAGCAGCACCTGTTCAGCAATAACCTGCTCCGTGATGTCCAGTTTGGGTTCCGCCAGGGCCATTTGGCTCCTGAGTTTATCACAGCCTTGGTTCAAAAGTGGACAAAAGAACTGAACTCCAGAGAGGAGGTGAGAGTGACTGATCATAACATTAGGTCTGCCTTTGATCAGGTATGACATCAAGGAACCCTAGCACAACTGAAGGCAATGGGATCAAGTGAACTCTCTCTGCTTGTTGGTGTCATACCTGGCACATAGAAAGATGGCTGTGGCTATAGGAGGTCAGTCAACCCAGCTTCAGGAAATCCCTGCAGCAGTTCCTCACGGTAGTGTCCTAGGCTCAAACATCTTCAGCTGCTTCATCAATGACCTGCCCGCCATTATAAGGTCAGAAGTGAGGATTATAACCGATGATTGCACAATGTTCAGCACCATTCACAACTACTCAAATACTGAAGCAGTCTATGTCCAAACACAACAAGACCTGGACAATATCCTGACTTGGGCTACATGTGCCAAGTGACATTGGTGCCACACAAGTGCCAGGCAATCTCAAACAAGAGAGAATCTAACCACTGCCCTTTGACATTCTATGGCATTACCATCTGTGAACCCCCAACCATCAACATCCTAGGGATTACCATTAACCATAACTGAATTGGTCTATCCATATAAAGTGCATCAAATGCACAGTGGCTTCAAGATCAAGTCAGAGGCTAGGAATACAGTGATGCGTAACTCACCTCCTTACTCCCCCAAGGCAGTCCATCATCAACAAGGCACAAGTCAGGAGTATGATGGAATACTCCCCACTTGCCTCAATGAGTGCAGCTCTGACAGCACTCGAGAAGCTTGACACCATCCAAGACAAAGCAGCCCACTTGATTGGCATCACATCCACAATATACACTCCACCCACCACCGACACTCGGTAACAGTACAGTGTACTATCTACAAGATGCTCTGCAGAAATTCACCAAGGTTCATTAGACTGCATCTTCTGACTGACAAACACTACTAGCTAGAAGGGTAAAGGCAACAGGTACATATAAATACAATCACTTGCAAGCTACCTTCCCAGTAGTCTCTCCATTTCTTTTGCTGCATAGCACTGGCAAAAGAAACCAGAAATGAATGAGTCAGGACACCAATTGGTGTGCATAGAACTTCCAAGGGAACACTGCCTGCGAGTTCTCCTCCAAGTCACTTGCCATCACCATTCCTCATGTCAAAATTCCAGTCCTACCTCCCTCACAGCACCATTGGTGTAACTACATCAAACATGGCAATTCAAGAAGGCAGCCTTCTCAAGAGAAACAAGGGAAGACCAAAGCTGGAATAAAATAAATCTGCTCCCAAATTTCACTTTTTCATCTTTGTCACTCCCTTTGATACATATAGCTAACAAGATATCTCACACTTGAAAGTGCCCATTGTTCTTTTATCCTCAGTACTCTGGGGACAGAGTTCAAATATCATACTGTATTTCGGGTGAAGGAGTACTTTCTGATGTTATTCTTCAATTAGGTTCTATCTCTTTGTTCTTAAAACACAGAAAAGAGGAAACTGTTTCTCTGTACGTAGCCTATCAAATCCTGTTTTTAAAAATTACAACAGGACTACATCATCTCTTCAATAATTTACATGCAAGGGGATAGAGTCATTGGCATGGAGACAGGGCCTTTGGCCTAAACTGGTCCATTCCGACCAAAACTGGTCCATCCATGCTAACCCCATTTCCCTGCACTTGGCCCATATCCTTTGAAACCTTTCTTATCCATGTATTCGTACAAATGCTTTTTAAATGTTGTTCATGTACCCACCTCAACCACTTCCACTGGCAGTTCATTCCACAAACGTACCACCCTCTGTGTAAAAAAAGTTGCCCCTCAGGTTCCCATGTATTCTTTCCCCTCTTACATTAAACTGATGCCCGCTAGTCCTTGATTCCCCAACCCTAGGAAAAAGACTGAGTGCATTCACCCTATCCATGCCTCTCATAATCTTACACACTTCTATAAGATCCCCCCCTCAGTCTCCTACGCTCTAAAGAAAAAAGTCCTAGCTTGTCCAACCTCTCCCTATAACTCAGTCCCTTGAGTCCTGCCAACATCCTTGTAAATTTCTTCTGAACTCTTTCCAGTTTAACAACATCCTTCCTATAACAAGGTGACCAAAATGAACACAATACTCCAAGTGCGGCCTCACCAATTTCCTGTACAACTGCAACATAACTTCCCAACTTCTATACTCAATGCACTGACTGATGAAGGCCAATGTGCCAAAAGCCTTCTTCACTGCCCTGTCTACCTGTGACTCCACTTTCAGAGAATCGTGCGCCTGAACTCCAAGGTCTCTCTGATCCACTACACTCCTTAAGGTCCTATGAAACTCACCATGAAACTCCTACCTTGATTTGACTTTCCAAAATGCAATATCTCCCACATCGATATTAAACACCATTTGCCATTCCTCAGCCCCCTTCCCCAGCTGATCTAGATCCTGCTGCAATTTCTGATAACCTTCCTCACTGTCCACAATACACCTATTTTAGGGTCATCAGTAAACTTACTACTCATGCCTTGTACATTCTCATCCAAATCATTGATATAGATACCAAATAGCAATGGGCCCAGCACCGACCCCTGAGGCACACCACTATTCACAGGCCTCCAGTCCAACAAACCTCCTTCCACTATTACTGTCTGCTTCCTACCATCAAGCTGATTGTGTATTCAATTTTCCAGCTCTCCTTGGATTCCATGCAATCTAACGTTCCAGAGAAGCCTACCATGTGGAACCTTATCAAAGGCCTTACTGAAATCCATGTAGACTACGTCTACTGCCCTGCCCTCAACCACCTTCCTGGTCACTTCATCAAAGAACTCTAACAAATTTGTGAGGCATGATCTCCCATGCATGAAGCCATGCTGACTATTCCAAATCAAACTTTGTCTTTCCAAGTGCATGTGAATGTTATCCCTCAGAATCTTCTCAAGTAACTTCCCACCACAAATGTTCAGCTTACTGATCTATAATTCCCAGGTTTTTCTTCGCAGACCTTCTTGAACACAACATTTGCTACCCTCCAGTCTTCTAGGAACTCACCCGTGGCTAATGATGCAAAAATATCAGCCAGGGCTACCACAATTTCTTCTCTAGCCTCTTGCAAGGTTCTTCGATATATCTGATCAGAACCAGGAGATTTATCCACCTTCATACATTCTAATACTTCCAACACCTTCTCTACTGTCTTATGGACTGTTCCCAAAATATCCCCACTAACTTTCCCAAGTTCCCATGTCTTCTTGCCTTTCTCCACAGTAAACAGACGAGAAATACTCATTGAGGACCTCGTCCATCTCCTGCAGTTCCACACATACATGTCCACTTTGGTCCTCGAGGGGTCCTATTCTCTCTCTAGTTATTCATTTTCCTTTAACATACTCAAAGAATAGAAACCGAGTTAATACAACCTGTCCTGATAAGTTTGACCATCTAAATACCATATCTTAACGAGAGTTTCTCATCCGTTATATTACCTTCCCAAAGCTACATTGTAGACTTTTGAAGGCTTTAGTACACTTTCCCTATTAGGAACTGGAAAGCTGCTGTCAGTGTTCTACTGGTCGTCAAACTCATGTTTTTTACAAACGTATCACTTCTTTAATCTTGTACCTTAGATCAGCATGGGTGACTCTCGTTCCAAGTTGGAGAAAGAGTAACAAAACTCACATTTGATTTCTTTGCTCTTTAATTGTGATCTTTGTTCCACATTTATAATGATTGATCAAATTATATATCAACAAAGTGCTTGAGTCTCCTTTCCACATTGCAGTTCTGTTCTCGTACACATATTTTCCATGTTGTTGCAAACAAAAGGGAAAGTAGGTGTGGTACCCACTCTGAACTCAGTTGCAAGAACCACACCCTGCAGTTAACACTAACTTCCCAGTTTACATCTGTGTACAGAATTAAAGTTAAAGCCTGTCTAAAGATGTGACAAATATCTGATATGTTTGGAAGCAATGGAATTTTCAAACAGAGGTAAAATTTGAACTAAAATACCTCAGGAAATCAATACGTTCCTCACTAGAAACCCTGTAATCCTGAAGTGCTGCCAATTTATTATCATATATCAATTGCAACTTGCCAGCAAATTTCTGCAAACAGATTTGATGGAAGAGAAATTGGCCGACTACTGTTCGGTTTAAGAAACATCAGTGGCAGTAGCTTAACGGCACCATACATGCCTCTCAGAACAGAAGGTTGTGTTTTCAAACTCCATTCCAGACACATAAAAGCTGAAACTACAAACGAGCATGGGAAATAGGTGCAGGAGGAGGCTATACAGTCCCTTGAATCTGCTCCGCCATTCCATAAGATCATGGCCGATTATCGACTGCACAACTATTCTCCTGTACTATCCAAATAGTCATAGAGCCATAGAGTCTTGTTGCACAGAAACAGACACTTTGATCCAACTCATCCTTGTTGACCATATATCCCAATCTGACATCGTCCCATTTGACAGCATTTGGCCAATATCCCTCTAAACCCTTCCTGTTCATATACCCATCCAGATACCTTTTTAACGTTGTATTGTACCCAACTCCACCACTTCCTCTGTCAGCTTGTTCCAAACATGCACCACCCTCTTGTGAAAAAGTTACCTCCCAGGTCCTTTTTAAGTCTTTCCCCCTCACCTTAAACCCATGTCCTCTAGTTTTGGACTCCCCATACTAGAAAAAAGACCTTGGCTATTCACCCTATCCATGCTCCCTGTAATTTTATAAACGTCTATAAGGTGACCCCTGAGCCTCCAACGCTCCAGGGAAAAATGCTTCAGCCTATTCAGCCTCTTTCTATAACTCAAACCCTCCAGTCCCAGCAACATGCTTGTAAATCTTTTCTGCACCCTGTCAAGTTTAATAACATTCTTCCTATAGAAGGGACTCCAGAATTGTACACATTATTCTAAACGTTGCCTCACCAATATCCTGTACAGCCGCAACATGACATCCCAACTCCTCCACTCAGTGTTCTGACCAATGAAGACAAGTGTGCCAAACACCTTCTTCACCATCCTGTCTAACTGCTACTCCACTTTTAAGGTACAATGCACCTGCAACCCCAAGTCTCTTTGTTCAGCAACACTCCCCAGGGCCCTACCACTAACTGTATAAGTCGTGCCCTGGTTTCCCTTATCAAAATGCAACACCTCATATTAATTAAACTCCATCTGCCACTCCTTGGCCCATTGGCCCATCTGCTCAAGGTCCCATTGTACTCTGAGTTATTCTTCTTCACTGTCCACTACACCACCTGCTTTCTTTGACATTCGTAACATGTAGAAATCCTATCTCCTCCCTAACCCCCCTACCTACACTCACCTTTACTGGCTCCATCCCCGCCTCTTCGACTTGTCTGCCTCCTCTCCACCTATCCTCTCCTCTATCCATCCTCTATCCGCCTCCCCCTCTCTACCTATTTATTTCAGAACCCTCTTCCCCTCCCCCATTTCTGATGAAGGGTTTAGGTCCGAAACGTTAAGTTTTCCTGCTCCTATGATGCTGCTTGACCTGCTGTGTTCATCCAGCTCCACACCTTGTTATCTCGGATTCTCCAGCATACCTGCAGTACCTTTTATCTCTGATAGAAATCTGTCCATCTCAGTTGTGAATATATCCAACAACTGAATCTCCACAGCCCTCTGAAGAACAGAATTCCAAAGAAGCACCAACCACCTGAGTGAAGAAATTCTTCCTCATCTCAGTCCTAAATGGCCTTTCTCAATTTCTGAGGTTGTGTCCCCTGATTCTAGATGCCCCACAACTCAGGGAAACATCCTTCCTGCGTCTACCCTGGTGAGCCAGGTTAAGAATTTTGCATGCTTGAATGAGATCACTTCTCATTCTACTAAACTCTGGAGAAGAAAGGTTCGGTCTATTTAATCATTCCAGAGAGGACAATCCCTCCATTCCAGGAATTTGTTTGGTGAATATTTATTGTACTTCCTCAGTTAAGTATGCCCGTCCATAGGTAAGGAGACCAAAACCTAAGGTGTGGTCTTACCAAGGCTCTAAATGTGTAGTAGGAATCCTGCTCCTGCACTCAAATTCTCCGTACCATTTGCCTTCTAAATTGCCTGTTCTAGGTCCAATATTAACTTTCTGTGACTCAAATGCTCGTTAGAAGAGCAGTGCAGATATAATGGGCAAAACAGCCTCCTTCTGCACCATAATATTTCAGTGATTCTGTGAACAAAGACACGTCAGTACCTTCTTCATGTTCAATACTTCCAAGCCTCTCACCACTTAACACTCTGTTATTTCTCTTTTGCTACCAAAATGGATAATATGATCTTTCTCTACATTATGTCCCATCTGCCTAATTTTCGCCCACTCACTGAGCTTCTCCAAATCTCCTTGAAGTGTTTCTACATCCTCCTCACAACTCGCGCAGTTTGTGTCATTGCAAACTTGTAAATGTTGCATTTAATGCACTTAATCATAGGAATTTATCGTGAACAGCTGGGGCCCAAGCACTAATCCTAGCGGTACCCAACTAGTCAATGCCTGCCGACCAGATTCCCACCGTCCACTGCGTGAAAACATTTTCCTCACATCTCCACTAAACCACTTGCCCCTTACCTTAAATCCTTGCCTCGGTCATTGATCTCTCCATCAAAAGGAAAAGTTCTTTCCTAAATACCCTATCCATGCCCCTCATAATTTTATACATCTCAATCAGGTCTCCTCTCAGTCTCTTCTGCTCCAACAAAACAACCCTAGTTTATCCAATCTCTCTTCATAACTAAAACTCACCAGCACAGGCAATGTCTTGCCACATCTCCTCTCCACCCACTCTGGTACACACATGCCTCCTATACGTGGATTCCAAAACTATAAACAATACTCTAGCTGTGGCCTAGCCGGCATTTTATTCAATTCTAGCATCACCTCCCTGCTCTTAAACTCTATGCCTCATCTGATAAAAGCATGTATCCCACATCCCTTCTTAACTACTTTATCTACCTGGCCCACTAGCTTAAAGGACTGGTGTACATGCACACCAAGGTCCCTCTGACCATCAGTGCTTCCTAGGGTCCTACCATTCATCATGTATTCTTTTGTCTTGTTTGTCCTGCCCAAGTGCATCACCTCACACACATCAGGATTGAATTCCTTTTGTCACTGATTAGCCCACCTGATCAAACCATCTATTTCGTCCTAAAATTGAAGGTTATCATCCTTACTATTTACCAACCTATCAATTTTTATATGATCCGCAAAGTTACTGATCTAACGTAGTGATGACATTAAATTAGCTTTTCCAGTGACTTGCTGTACCTTCATGCTAACCTGCACAAGGATACCCAGATCACTCTACATTGCAGAGCTCTGCAATCTCTCACCACTTACATAACATACTACTCCAGTGAGATTACAATTATAACACCGCTTGCCACACTTTTCCTGAAAGGCTCCTTTCCAACGAGATGATTAATTAGCCTTTTTTCACTGCACCGTGCTACAATAGCATGTTTTCCAATTGGTTCATTAAAGCACTGTTCTAAAAAGCCATCTCACATTCTTCCAAGAATCCATCCTCCACAGCTTTTGCACTAATTAGGTTTAGTCAGTCAACACGCAGTTAGAAACTCCCCATGATTACCACATTACTCTTGTTACATCCCCTCTAATTTCTTAAGTTATATTGTGATTTCCATTACCAATGCTCTTCGGTGGCCTGTAAACAACTCCCTGCACTGTTTTCTGACTCTTGTTGTTTGTTTATCTGCCAAAACTGATTCTATGTCTTGAACATTAGAACCAGTGTTATTTCTCACTACAGTACAAACACCGTCTTCAATAAAAGAGAGACCTGACCATCTTTTTCCGGCTTCCCATCTTTCCTCAATGTATGTACTGTTGGATGTTTAGGTCCCAGATTCATATCCTTGTCACCATTTCCCTATCATAGCTATTTCTATTTGAGCTCACAGTTCACATTTAATTGTGATTGCTGATGGCACAGAAATATAGGCACAGGTGCAGTTTATTCAGCCCATCAAGCCTGCTCTGACATTCAATACCATTATAGCTAATTAGCTATTTCAATGCCTTTTTCCCACACTACTCCTATTACTCTTTATGTCACTGGTATTTAGAAATCTGTCAATCTCTACTCTCTTCTGACGGAGCTGTCAGAACCCACAAGGGTAGAGAGTTCCAGAGATGCACGATCTGTTCCTCCTCTTGGTCCTAAATGGTTTCCCCTTATTCTAAAATGGTTCTAAGCTCCTCAATCAGGGGAAACTTCTGAGCTGAAACAACCTGTATTTTCCGTTTAGCATTTTGTAGGTTTCACTGGGATCACAGTTCTTACAGAAATACCAGAAATTATAGGCACAGTTTTCCAAATCTTTCCTCATTGAGCAGACCCACCAACACAGGAACAAGTCTGGTAAAGCTTTTTTGTACTCCCTCAGTAGCAAAAATAGGCATCCTAACATAAGGGAATTAAAACTGCATACAGCGCTTCAGGTATGATCAAACTAAATTGTTATATAATTGTAGCAGGACTTCATTACTCCTGTACTCAAAACATCTTACGATAAAGACTAACATATCACCCGCCTTCCTAACTGCCTGCTGTACCTTTATGATAGTCTTCAGTGACTTATTGATGAGAACACCCAGGCTCCTTTGTACATTTACATTTTCTAACCTTTTACCATTTAAGAAATACTTTGTACGTCTGTTCTTCAGTATATCCAAAAAAATATATTTTGTCAAAGCCTTTTGTCTTGAATTCATCAAGACAATTCACAAGAAATACAAAAATGAAAGGGAAAACAATATTTACAATGTACAAGACGATGGTGCTGATTGATTCTGATTGATGGAGGATACACCAGTTAATGACGGCTTACAGTTAGCTGTCAAGCTTTGATTACATTTTAAACTCGGCAGGTTAACTCTGATTTGGGAAAGGCATTGCCCTGAGGAATTAACCTAAGGATGGCTGTCACTTATTACTTTGAGTTAGAAGAGGTACAAAGTGTGTATTTATTTTCTGCATGTGAAGGATTGGGTCCTGTGTAATATAAAATATAGTCTCCAGTACATGCAAATGCACCACATGGTGAGCTTGACTGACAATCCATTGTTAATGCAATTCTTTGCAGAGTTGAATGATTTAGTTAACATTGTCCAACCTCATAGTCACATCTAATGTTGGACACTGAGTGTGCGAGTATGGGATGGCTGGTACGGTCCCTACTTGCTTGTCCCTGTTGAGCGACAGATGAAGCTACCTGTCTCATGCTGATATAATGCAAGCAACAATATTGGTATTTGCCGCCAACAGGATAGTGCTGTCAAGCCAATTAAGATGTTCCACAAGACTGGAGGTTCGCATCAAATAGCATAATCCTTTGGCTGTTTGCTACAAGCAAGTAACTAACTGTACCCAACAAAGTCATGCTTGTAAAACTCAAAACGAAGTGTCCCAACACTGGACGTGACTCTGCAATAGGATAATATTTGCTAAATAATCCCAAGTGTGCAAAGAATGACACTGACAATGAGTCTGGTTTACACTTGTACAGGTGCATTTGTGTCAGCTAGAAGCTTCATATAAGAACATAATAACATAAGAACCAGGAGGAGTAGGCCATCTGGTCCCTCGAGCCTGCCCCGCCATTTAATAAGATCATGGCTGATCTTGTTGAGACTCAGCTCCACTTACCCGCCCACTCACCATAACGCTTAATTCCTTTACTGTTCAAAAATTTATCTAGCCTTGCCTTAAAAATATTCAGCGAGGTAGCTTCAACCACTTCACTGGGCAGGGAATTCCACAGATTCACAACCCTTTGGGTGAAGAAGTTCCTCCTGTTCAGTCCTACATCTGCTTCCTTTTATTTTGAGGTGATGCCCCCTAGTCCTAGTTTCACCTGCTAGTGGAAGCAACCTCCCTGCCTCCATCTTATCTATTCCCTTAATAATCTTATATGTTTCTATAAGATCTCCCCTATATATCAATCCACAGGGCCTTCTTCTCTGTACGTGATGTCATGTGTCCCTAAATATAACAGCGAATATAATTCAAGCTTATTTCATTGGGAATATCTGAGGATATAATTTTATTCGATTACGTTTCAATGATATTTTAAAACTATTGTTATTATTCCATGTTATGATGTTTAAATATGTTAAAGCTTTTTGAAATACCATGCATTATGTACCTCCCATTAAAAGATTACAGTTTTTGATGAGTCAGAGCAGATAACCTTTTTCAGTTTAATTCTAGGATTAGTTTAAAATGAGCGAGTATCAGTCAGCATTCTGGATGGAATTATTATGCTCATTTTGACATCACTTTGTAGTGGAGAAGGAACTGTAGTGGAGAAGTCTTACCTAAACCAATACTTTAATATAAAAATACATATTTCTGAGGGATCATTCAAAAGCATTGTTGATGATGAGTGGTAGGAAGGCACCATTGACATGCAGCATCATTCAGTAAAAAAAAACTCGTCACAGAAGAACATTTTGGGTTTTGCCAGGACCAGTCAGCGACTGGTCTCATTCCAGCCTTGATCCAAACATGGACAAAAGAGCTGAATTCTGGAGATGAGGTGAGAAAGATTGCTCTTGGCATCAAGCGGCATTTAACTGAGTGTGGCATCAAGAACCTGAGCAAAACTTTGATCAAAGAGAATCATGGAAAACTCCCTACTGGGTGGAGTCACACCCAGCACAAAGGAGCTCAAACATTGTTGGAAGTTAATCATCTCTGTTCGAGAGCACTGCTACAGGAATTCCTTGGGGTAGTTTCTCATAGAAGATGGCAAGAAAGTCGAATAAGCTGATGAAATATTATTACAAAGAGCCAGCAGATGCTTCAAACATGAAACAACCTCCTTTTGGAACTATTCTAAGTGTTTACGAAGAATTTTTCAAGTTTGTTTGTAAGATCATTATAAGGTAATTCTTGTTCATAGGCTTTCAAAGAAAACATTTGTTTCATTTCAAGCTGCATAAGTAAACACATTCATTTGCATAGTTCTTTTCATAGCCTCAAAAAATCTGATAGTTAGCAGTCAGGTCACAGAACCACAATCAACTCAGACATGACCTTATTCGTTGGTGAAGCAGACTCCAAGCATCAAATCCTGCTCCTATTTCTTACGTGAAGTAATCATTGTTGATACAGAGGGAAGTGCAGGAGCTAAATTTCAATAACAATAAGATAAATGACCAAATAATCTTGATATTGGCTGAAGAGACAACATTAGCCAGAACTCTCCAACATTTCCACAAATCATAGAACAGAATATTGTCACATCCAGCTGACCAGGCCAATGGTCTCTGCGTGAATGTTATATTTGAGAAACAGTACCTTTGATGATTACAGTGCTCCTATTTCGGGGTCGGTTAGCTCAGCTGGTTTGCAATGCACAGTGACACCGCGAGCATGGATTCAATTCCCACACCAGCTAAGGTTACCATGAAGGACTCTCCTTCTCAATCTCTCCCCTCACCTGAGGTTAAATGACCACCAGTCATCTCTCGCTCTTTAATGAGAGAGCAACCAAACGGTCTGGGCAGACTACGGTGACTTTAACTTAACTAACTCAACAATGTACTCAAGTGCCAGCCTGGATTTTGAGCTGAGTGGAGTTTGAAGCTTCAATTTTCAGATTCCAAAGCAACAGTATTACCCATGAGCCAAGCTTCCTTAAATACTTATACTCACAACTGTGTCTTGAAAATTTCACTGTAGCAGTTGCTGTCCCAAAGGGGTTGATAATAGAAAGATGAGTGAGATAGGGGCATTATTATAAGTGATGTACTGTTATTGTAAGATAGAACAATGTTGGTTTAAGGCTACATAATCTTATTAAATAAACAGACGATGGTTAGAAAGCATTCTTCAATTGAAAGCTCAGCTTAGAAGCACACGAAATATTTAGTCCTTTTCACATATTGACATTGATAAATATCACAGAAACTGTGGATTCAAATGTGCTATTGTGGCCACATTTTCCATCATATTTCAGCAATATGCCTAAAAAAATGCGTTGTTTAAAATGAAAGAAAAATGGCTGTAGGGTTAATTCACTTGCAGCTGGCTGAAGGGGAAGTTCAACTTAAAATATGAAGAGGTCACGAGAATTCCCCAAAGGGAGAGCGGCTTCAAAATATTAATATTTAAATGACGGGTCCGCTGATAACGGCAGATCAGATACACTTTGTGAACTTGGTGGGGGGTGGGGGTAGGTAGGTTACTGTGAAGAATATCGCTCGCCCTTCACTAGGGTTTTACATGTATTTGTGTATCGGGCTGAATCAAACAGTTCCCACAACGCCGTCCTGCTAAAGGGCTAAAAGTTGCTCAGATCAAAGACATGAGTAACATGTACAATAAATCAAAACTGAAATGATGCATGGTACATGACTGTCGCGAAAGAATTGTCTGTGGCCGTCAATGTAAAGTTTATGAAATAATAAAATGAAAATAAATGCATTCCGCAAGATGTTACTATCTTCAAAACCCCAAATGGTTAAGATCTGGGGTTTTTCTTTTAGTTGTTAGGCCATTATGTTGTCCCGTAGAAATCAAGAATATCGAGATGATTTGAAATCTCACAATCAGATGGTGTCTCTCTGGGCTGACTATGTGCACGGACCCATGTTTGAGGAAATTGTTCAATCCTTGATCGGTTTGACTGAATCGAGTGCAATCTCTACACCTTTACAGCGGTTTGCAATGCAAATGAAAACGAGCCGGCAGTTTAACTCACTCTGCATTTTCCAGCGATTTCCTCTCGATTGTCGCTGACATTGGTGCGGGGAGCGGGGATGGAGCAGGGTCGCCAACTCTGTCTCTCTCTCTCTCTCTCTCTGTCTGTCTCTGCAAGGCCCTGAAGCTGCTGCTGGCTTTTTTTTATATACTGCGCTGAGCCCAGATCACACGTTTCCTTTTCCTCATCACGACTCGGACAATGCGCGGAAATTCGTGTTCGAGCCGCAGCTTTGAAGCGTCGTCAAGGGACCCTTCCTACAAAACAACACTCATCACTTTTAAAGAGGCAGGAGCCTATTTGTGTTAAAGGCACAGGGCAACACCGCTCTGAGAAACAATTGCAGCATTGCAATGACCAAATACTTGATCTATTTTCCTGCACCTATCTTTTCCTTAAAATATGCGTAACATAATCGCACGCGTTACACACATATTAAGTAAAACAGTAAAACCATTATAAACACAAAGCGTTTATGATAAAGATCCATTTTAATCAATGGTGCATCATGAAGTTCATTAAATTTGACCGCAATAATTTAAAACAATAAAATAATGAATATTATTTCCCACCAGAATATTAGACGTTTATTAGAATAATTTAGAATAATTAGAAATTAGCATAAGAAGCTAATTGTTTTGGGGTTTTGATAATTAGCTCACAAAGCTTGACCATGACAATGTGATGGACTTTGAGATATTGTTTTCAGTTCTCAGTCTGGATTACTGGTCCAGTCCCATTACGATTTGGAAGATGTGCGAAGGGCGACAAAATGTACTCTGGGTGGAAAACTTCGACCCCAGTTGACAGAAGACTGCACGAATCAATGGGGGAGCCCAGCATAGCAGTGCAAACGGCAGAGGCATTTGCAACTGTCTGCAGTCAGAGGTGTTCAGTGGATGATCTATCTCAGCTTCCTCCTGAGGGCCCCATTATCACAGACACCAGTCCTCAGCCAAATCACTCCCGATGACATCAGAGAATGCTGAAGGCACTGTACGCGACAAAAGTCGTTAACTCCGCCAACATTCTCAAAAGGATTGAAGACTTATGGTCCAAAACTAGCCAAGTTGTACAGTGACAACGGTGATATCTACCCAGCAATATGGAAAGCTGTCTAGGTGTATCCTGTTTACAAAATGCTGGACAAATTCAACCTGGCCACTCAGTCTACTCTCAGGCAACAGCAAAGTGATGGAAAGTGTAATTTGCACTTACATGGCAATACTCATTCATGCTTAACAATGCTTATTCATTTGCTCAGTTTGGCTTCTGCCTGGGTCACTCAGCTCCAGGCCTTACTACAATCTTGGTCCAAACACAGAAAGATTGCTAAACTCAAGGTGAAGTGAGAGTGACTGCCATTGACATCAAGGCTGTATGTGATTGAGTCTGGTATCAAGGAGCTCAAGAAAAGTTGGCCAGTGGGAGTCAGGAGTAACATTGTTGACTGCTGGATTCAGCACAAAGGAAGATTGTTTGAGTTGCAGGGTGTCAGTCATCTCCGTGTCACTGCCGAAGTTCATCAGAGTAAAGTGTTTGGCCAAATCATCTTCAGTTGTTTCAGCAGTGACTTTGCCTCCATTGTAAAGTCAGAAATGGGGCTGCCCCGGAAGATTGCACAATGTTCTGTATCATTTATGTCTTCTTGTATACTGAAGCAGTCTGTGTCCAAATGCAGCAAGACCTGGGTAGCTTGGATTGATAAGTAGCAAATAACATTCACGTCACACAAGTGCCAAGCAATAACTATTTCCAACTGGAGAGATTTCAGAGCTCTGAGGCCTGGAGGGATCTGAGTGTCCTGGTACATGAATCAGAAAGTTTGTACACAAGCACAGCAAGTGCTTAGGAAGGCACGTGGATTGGTGCTATTGATTGCAATGTGAATAGAGAATATAAAATTAGGGATGATTTGCTACAGGACTTTGGTGAGACCACATATAGAGCGCTGAGTACAGATTTGTCCTTATTTAAGAATAGGCATAATTGCATCAAAAGCAGTTCAGAGAAAGTTCACTTGACCGATTTCTGGGAATGGAATGCCTTATGAGGACCAGTTGGACAGGCTGGGTCTGTATGTACCCTTTGGAGATTAGAAGAATGATGATCTTACTGAAACATATAAGATCCTGAGAGGACTTGATGAGGGGCGTGCTAAATTGATGTCTCCCTCCATGGGAGAGCTGGGTGACATTGTTTAAAAATAAAGCTGCCATTTAAAGTGTAAATGAGAAGGTTTTTTTCTCTCTCAGAGGGTCTGTGGAATGAACTTCTGGCCAGAGTGGTGGAGTAGAGGTAGAGGTAGATAGATTTTTGACAGACATGGGATTCAAAGGGAATGAAGGCCACGATCAAATCAACCAATGATTTGAATGAATGGGGGAGGAGGCTCAACAGGCTGAATGGCTTCTTGCTGCTCCTAAGTTGAATGTATATCCCTTCAATCAATCTGGGGAAGTTGGAGTTAACCACTGATCAGAGACCGAATCGGACTAGCCGTATGAATACCATGGCTACCAAGTCAGAGGCTGAAAGTTCTGAGAGAGTAATTCATCTTTTGGTCTCTGCACGTCTTATCCATCATATACAAGACGCAACTCAGAAGTGTGACAGACTAATCTTTAATTGCCTGGATGAGTGAAGTTCCAACAATAACACTCAGGAATCTCAACACTATCCTGGACACAGCAGCCTGGCGGGCACTCCACCCAACACCTTCAACATTAACACCACCATAAAGTCATAGAGCTGTACAGCATGGAAACAGACCCTCCAGCCCAACTCTTGCCAACCAAATATCCGAAACGGATTAGTCCCATTTGCTAGTATTTGGCCCATATCCTTCTAAACCCTTCCTAATCATGTACCCATCCAGATGCCTTTCAAATGTTGTAATTGTCCCAGCCTCTACCACCTCTTCGGGTAGCTCATTCCATACACACACCATGCTCTGTGTGAAAAAGGGCCCCTGAGGTCGCTTTTAAATCTTTCCCCTTTCACCTTAAATCTATTCCCTCTAGTTTGAGACTCCTGTATCCTGGGAAAAAGACCTTGTGTATTCACCCTGTCCATGCCCCTCATCACTGTATTCACCCTACTCATGCCCCTCATCACTGTATAAACCTCTATGAGGTTACCCCTCAGCCTCTGACGCTCAAGGGAAAAAAGGCCCAGCCCCCTCAGCCCCTCCCTATAACTCAAACCCTCCAATCCCAGCAACATCCTTGTAAATCTTTTCTGAACTCTTTCAAGTTTCACAACATCCTTCCTATAGCAGGGAGACCAGATTTGAACACAGTATTCTAAAAGTGACATCACCAATGTCTTGTACAGCCACAACATGACATTCCAATTCCATACTCAATGTTCTGACCAATGAAGGCAAACATACCAAATGCCATCTTCATCACCCTCTCTACCTCCAACTTCACTTTCAAGGCACTATGCACCTGCACCCCTAGGTCTCTTTATGTTCAGCAACACTCCCAAGGGCCTTGTCATTAAGTGTATATGTCCTGCCCCAATTTGTCTTACCAAAATGCAGCACCTTACGTTTATCTAAATTAACTCCACGTGCCACTCATTGGCCCATCTTACTGACGTCCCATTGTACACCTCCAATGCACACTGGGAGTGTGTACCATTTACAAGATGCACTGCAGTAAACCACCAATCTTCCTTTAACAGCATGTTCCAAACTAAGGATCAATATCGCTTCAAAGGACAAGGGCAATAGGTGAATGGGGACACCACCACCCTCAAGTTCCCTTGCAAGTCATGAATTAACCATTTTGTATTCCTTTTACTATTGTAGGATCAAGAACCCAGAACTCTGGTCCCAGCAATACTTGGGGGTATATTTCCATAAAGCAGACTGCAGTGGTTCAAGAAAAAAGCTCACCACCATCTTCTCAAGCACAATTAGGCATGGGCAACAAATGTAGGCTTTGCCAGGGATGCACACATGCCATGAATGAATAAAAAGTGC
The DNA here is from genome assembly GCA_024137785.1 of Ginglymostoma cirratum. Classification (NCBI taxonomy): domain Eukaryota; kingdom Metazoa; phylum Chordata; class Chondrichthyes; order Orectolobiformes; family Ginglymostomatidae; genus Ginglymostoma; species Ginglymostoma cirratum. Next base: position 19,049,396 of record JAHRHZ010000063.1, on the reverse strand, counting down.
CATTAACGACGATCTCATGTAAATAACCGATCATCTAGACACCACGTCGGACAGGAGACCTCGTTTAATCTGAACCCTGATTAAGTTAGCGGGTCTCCATTTACAATTAAACATGAAATAGAGATGGTCATGTCATGATATACATTTGCAATACACAGCAAAGAGGGGTGTCAGATGGCTCTGTTGTTACAATCAGATCAGTGATGAGGTTACCCAATTTGTAACAGTTTCGGACAAGGCACCTCAAATTGTAAAATTCCCAGATGAGGAGGAATGAACCACCTCCTCTGGGTTGGTCAGCCATTCCCTCAGTTGGTTTCAATGATGTTCATTTAAAAATAAAGATCCCTTCCCTTGTGAATGCCTTTCTCCCAGACCCAGAGAAACTTATGTTTTTCTAAAAGAATGTTTAAATTAAACAGGCTCCCTCGATGAACAAAAAGAATGGGTCTCTTAGTTACTACATGTGAAAAGAAGTAGTAACACAACACACATAGACACAGAGTGGAGGTAAGAGGTGAGACCAAAAAGATAGAACTAAAAAAAAGTATAAATCAGTCATTGAATTGTTCATGAAGAGCATGTAAGATAATGTTGCTGCTATTATTAGATGACATCCATAGTGTTGACTTTGGTAGCTTTGCAGGTTGGAAGACATTCTGTTGTTCGGATTCTTTTCCAGCATTCAGAGTTGACTGTTCTTTCCCTTTGTTATCAACAGTGCAAGGATGTTGAAAATGACTGTTCTCTAAGCTGTGGCCCTCACAGTTATTGTGACCACACATTAGGCCATCTGCCAAAAACACATACAGGTTAGTGTTGCAGTCAGATCTTTTGTATGTTCATGGAGGGTAAAACAGACATGTCGAGAGAGGTGTCTTTTTGCTGAAGGGGGATAGTAGTCAGCCCCATTTTTATCTCTTCCTGTTAAATTTCTCCCTGTTTGCAGTTTTCCTGACACTTTACAGGTGCAATATTCTCTGCGCTTCACACAAGACTTTGCTTAACAGTCACTGTATTTACAAATTGTTTTTCTTTTCCTAACAAAAGGGTTTTAAGAATCAAAAATTAAAAAGTATCTATCAATACTTTGAAGCACTGATCTATCATCGTAACAGTGTCAATCAGTTAATCAAAGAATCACAGAATTGTTGTAGTGTAGAAGGAGGCCATTCAATCTGTTTTAAATATAGCAGCTTTCTGAAGTAGCATTTCACTTCAAGTCATTTTCCTGGCTTCTCCCAATACCCAACACATTTCTTCCTTTTCAGATAACAGTCTAATTCCCTTTAGTTCAATGAATTATTTACCTGTTAAGTAATATTGGATCCATGCTGATTTTATTTTGTTTTTAACAGTAGGATTCATAAAACCTGAAAGCTTGTACATGGATCATTTTCTAAAGTTATTTGACCTCTGTAGAGATCACAACATAACCAATGTAAAAGCAACGGAACCCGATTTCCTTTCTGATATACCTTCGATTGGAATGGAAACAAGGAGAAAACTAATTAAGGAGCAGGGTGCCTCGATCAAGAATCTTTCAGCTCTGCTTTTATCATCATAAGTAATCAGTGAGACAAAGTTAGCTTCATTTGAGCTTTTTTGTAACAGGTTTAATAAGAGTACTGTTGGAGTTCTTTTACTGAGAGGATCCTTCTGGCTTTTTGGGTCAAACATTTTAAGTTTTAACAGAACCACAAGTTGACCTGCTTTATAGTTTTTTTCAGGTTGGCTACCCAACAAAAAGAGAGCCCAAATTATTTGAAGCACTTTGCTGATAGATATATGGTGCCATAGAAATCAATGTTCTTTTATTGTTTTTTGGTCTTTGGCCCAGGTGATAATCTTGAATTACAAAGTTGCATAGGACAATTTGACTGTTAACTAAACTTTTGAGATACTGAACACACTAAATGGTTTGTATTTGTATACTGCCAAATGACTGATATAGATATCTACATCATTCAATACTGGAACATAAGAGGAGGAGGTGGTGAGTTTTCTTTCCAGTTGAAGTGAAACTTGCAAAATCTAACCTTGAAATATAAATAATGCAGTTGTCACAGCTGCCAGCTGTGGCTCAGTTCTGCCTGTGAGTCAGAAAGTCATGGACCCTTGTCCCACTCCAAAAACTAACATTTCAGTCCTGGGCAGCCTGCATCAAGAGGAGGTGTTATCTTTTGGTTGAGACATTAATTTTAGAGATGGTTGTAAAGGATCTTGAGCTGGTATTTCAAGAGGAACAGAGGTATCGTACCGATATCCTGACTTACATATCTCCCTCATCCAGCATTCATAAAGCCAGAAACAATAGGAGCAAGAATACATTATTTGGCTCATTGAGTCTGATTTGCCATTCAAAAAGATCATGGCTGATCTGATTGGAGCCTTGATCTCACTTTCTTCCCTGGCCCCCATCCTGCTTGACATGCTCATCAATCAAATACCTGTCAAACTCTGCCTTGAATATATTCAATAACTGAGCCTCCACTGCTCTCTTTGGAAGGGGATTCCAAAGATGCATGAAATTTCAAGAGAAGAAATTTTTCTATCTCAAATGGAAGAATTCTTTTATAAACTGTGTTCCATTGTTCGATCTTAATTATCATTCAATTACTTGTCAAAATCTCTTTGCACCCTCTTTACATCCTCCTTACAATTCACTTTCCAACTTATCTTCATATCAGTCACAAATTTGGTGGCAAAGTTATTGACATAGATTGTAAATACTTGAGGCCCAAGATTCCTGCAGTGCTCCATTAGTTGCACTTTGCCAAAATGAAAATAACCCATTTCTCCTGACTCAGTGGGGAGGCCCTCCTGCAGCCCAAAGAGTCAGTAGCAAGAAGGGAGTTTGGCCGCAAGGTCTCAACAGTCTACATGGCAGAATTGGCCGGGCCAGGTCTACAAGTCAAGCCTAGATTCCACATCTTACAGTATTGGACTAGGCAGGTATGACTTGGAGGGAATATCTCACCACCCAGAAAGGAGGGGAGACACAGATGTGGTAGAAAGGGCATAAGGGTCTTGATGGTGAGGCCTATAGGGAGGCCTTGGCTGGGATGGGACCTGATGTGGAAAGGGGCCCTTTGAGGGAGGACCTCAGCTATGGCAATAGGAGGACTGCTCCTGGCCGAATCTGCCCATGTAAAGTTGCAGACAGATCTAGATGAGTGGATGGTCGGCAACAAGGCCATGTGGAGATTTTAAGGGCTACCCCTGCTGGTGTTTGACTGTAAAATCCTGCTTTCTATGCCCTGTACATTAGCCATTCTAACCATGCTAGTTCATCACCACTAACACCAAGAGCTCTTATCTTGTGCAGTAATGTTTTATGTGGTATCTTATTGAATGCCTTTTGGAAATCCAAATGAATAGGATTCACAGGTTCCCCTTTATCTAGCCTTTTTTGTTACATTATCGAAACTGGCTGATAAATTGGCCAAACACAGTTTTCATAATGTTTCACAAAAATACATTTTGACTCTGCTTCACTGTATTATGATTTTCAAAATGTCCTGTTACTATTTGCTTTATATATATTCAAACGTTTTGAATGACAGATGTTAGGTTAATTGGCCTATGGTTTCCTACCTTTTCTGTCCCTACATTCTGGAATTGTAATATTACATTTGCATGTTCCAAATAACAGGCACACTTCCAAAATCTGGGAAATTTTGGAAGATTACAAGCAATGCTATCTCCACAGCCATTTCATTGAAGGTGGGAGACTGCAGGCCTTCAGGTCCAGATAATTTGTCGCCTTTAATCCCGCTAATTTTCCTTGTTCTTATTTTCTGGTGATCATGATTATATTAAGTTCAATTCTCCACCTTTCTCCCCTGCTTTTCTATGATTCTTGAGACGCTTTTAGCATCTTCTACTGTGAAGACAGATGCTCATTTTAGTTTATTAAAGCTTTTAAAGTCTATTGCTCATTTCCTCTCAAACTTCAATTTCTTCCTTTATGTTTTTAATCATCTATTTCAGTCTTGGTGTGCTAATGACCAAAGGAACAGAATGGAAACCATATGGGCCAACTGCAATGTACAGTCCAGCAAGAAGCATACTAGCAGCAGGTTTCATAATGAACATCCTCATTTAATGTTGCCCAGTTTAGTCATGGAGTCATACAATTGTACAGCATGGAAACAGACCCTTCAATTCAACTCATCCATGCCGACCCAGATATCCTAAATTAATCTAGTCCCATTTGCCAGCATTTTGCCCATATCCCTCTAAATACTTCTTATTCATTGTGTAATTTTGTTTCAGTATCAGTATATTAGGGACCATGAAATGTGTGGAGCATCACAGGATTTAGTTTAACATGTTTGCTGAACTTACTGGCACCATTTTGGTGGAACCTCTCCCATTCTGCAACCTGTAGTATCTGCCCATGTTCACCATGGCCTGATGTTTGCACAGGGAGTCCTCACCCACCAAGCCTCAGGCCCCCTGTCAGGGATGCTGCCCACATCCAGCAGCACCATAGCTGCCCACCGGACAGCATCTCCTGTGGCTCCCATCCCTGCTGACTGCCATGTCCTCTGGGACTTGCCAGGGCATGACCAAGTTTGGCAGCTTTCCCTTTTCCTCCCCATCAGTGGACAGCTGGAATGTCGCTCGCACTAAAGGAACAATGCAGGGAGCTCCATTCAGCCCAGTGCATCCACCATTCTCCAGCCACCCCACCCTCCAAGATGAGGGAGTGAAACCACAACCAGCCAAGAGGAGCAGCCTACCAAGCGTTAGGCTAAGTGGTCTCTGAAGGCAATGATAGCAGCAAGATGATTGCAGACCTCTGCCCCCTCCGCAACAAGATGCCACCAGGTTTTGGCCATATGTAGCCAAGGACAAGCAATGCCCTTGGCAATGGGTCTGGAGCTGATGCACAAAGACCTCCTGACCCTGGGCCATTTCACCCCAGCTTCCGCTCTCAGACCATCCAACAACAACTTAGACTACAGCTTGCAGTTACAGATAACAATGTACAAGAATTCCTCATTTAAAATTGTAGCAATCACTAGACATCAACGGCATTTGCAAAGGATAGGGAACATGAGAAGGATGACTACCAAATTCCCTTGAATGGACTGAAAAGCCACAAACATCTAAATTCAAGCATTTCAAACAAAGGATGAATTTTTTTTTAGATTTAGCTGCTGTCCAACCAGATATGCTGGCAGTGAAAGTGAAGATAGCCTTTGGAAATAAAGGGTGGGACAAAGTCAACACTTCAGGCATGTCTGAAGTGGACCACAGACTTAAGCCATGCTGGTGAATAGCTTCAAAGTAAGCAGTAGAATTCATCATCTAGAGCCAATGTTTTACAGGCAACAGCCACAAAAGTCAATTGATCAGTTTGTCAGTCCTGAGGAGGGCAATGGTTGATTTTTCAGTGGGTGAGCTATTTGAGTGGATAATGAAGCAAAATGCAGCTTCAGCTCCATTGAAGCTTTCCAACATGACCTTTTGGAGATAAAGCAAGGTTATGACATCAACACATTACTTAAAGATGACCAAAAATATCAATTCATTGTAGTCAGTCAATGACATCTGCAAGCATGAGTTGCAGTTAATAGATTTGATGCAGTAGCCAGGATACGGAAAGCAAGCAAGCTGTGAGCAAAATGCATTCTGTTCCATTTAATATGAAGCTATCCTGCATTGCAAGATCTTTGCAAGTCATAGAACGCAAAAGGACAATGGTCTTGTCTATACAAGAAAATTGATTCCAGAGATGGAATCAGAAGCTGAATTGGGACAGAAACAAAACAAGCGCATGTTTAGCATGCTGGTCCCAACAACAGGAAATGCAGTAGAAGCCTGCAAAAGCACAAGTGTGTGCATGATGTTCATAGGAAGATTGACTAGGATGGAAGACAAACAGGCTTTTCAAATTGCAAATGTGATGCATTGTGTGGACAAAGTCAGTTAGAAGCTTTTGCCATGATTAATATAAAATGTCCAAAGAAATTTAGCAAACACGCACTCAAGACGAAAACTGACAGGACTCTAATGGATATATATCCAGATCATTCAAAGTTGACTATACAACCGACAACAGCAAAATTCATCCATCCTTTGCATTGGTATATTGATGCTAAAATGCAGCTGTGGCAGTAATCCATAAGCGTTCTATCCAGTGGACATAAGTGGGCCAGCAGTAGCAGGGTTACAGGCATACACAGATCTCAATACTGTTACCATTGCCAAGATCATCAAGATGTCAATTCCAGCAGGAGAGTTCAGTCCTTGAGTCAGTCCAGACTTAGAAAAATTGTACCCAGGAAGATTTGATGACAACAAAGGATAAATTCTGTGAATTGACTCTCCCATAAAGCGCAGTAGTCATGCACAAGAAAAGTACAAGAAGGAGCCGTATGAAATGGAATGTATCTGTCATGCAAATCAACACACCAACTGGTGCAGTTCTATTATGTGTGCGCGAACAAAAAGTGGCAGAATCCGGGTATGTTTGGACCCAGGATGATGAAGTCTTTCTCTAAAGAGATGCCTACACACACAATTACAAAATTAAAGGAACTGAATTCACAAGAACGAAACTCTTTTCCAAGATGCAAAATCAGGGAAAATGAAAATGGTGCATAATGAAACGCAAATGCAGAACTACCAATTCTGGGTGAAGGGTAGAAGGCGAGAGTCATGCATCCTATACAGAGATATCTAAAATGTGCAGTGAGCCTAAATCCTGCACTGTCACAACACTGAATAAAACAACAGTGAGAAGAAACAGAAGGCAACTCATAGAACTAAAGTATTCCAATTGTGTGTGAAACGTACACAAAAATTAAGCTTTGATAGTGATTGTGAGCAAAATCATCAGGACAACAATCGACTTGGCTAACAACAAGCAAGACTCCAAAATACCTACAAGTTGACAGCATCCAAGTGTGAAGCCCAAATCTTTGGAAGGTTACGCCATCATAAGATCTGAAAAGATTATCCAACAACCCATACTTTAGACTGAGTTGAAACTCTTAAACTCTTTTACTTTTGTATAATTGCCTTATGTACAAGTATTTTCGCACTTAGTGAATGTAGTTTATTTTGTGAAAAGATGGTATGCTATTACAGTGCTTTAAGAGTTATGCCACTTTAAGAGCTGCCTATGTGAAAGAGACAAGGATCTGTTTGCAATTACATGTACAGTCCAGCAAGGAGCCTGCTAGGAGTTGCAGACATCATTATCTGTAACTGCAAATTGTGGTTGAAACTGTTAAGAATCCATTCAACTCGATCCGTGTTATTTACAAATAATATTAATAAAACACAAAACATGTTGAGTTAGCTAATCTTAAGACCAGAAGACAATATGATCTGAGCTAAAATGGTGGTGTGATGATTCAAATTTTCCTCAATCTATCTAAATTAAAGATCACAATAACTGGCAAGGGATTCCATTGGTTCTAATGAGCAGGCATCTGACATAGATAATTTTTTTATTTGGCAAGTGCACATAAATGTTAGGGGCTTTAAGTCTATCTCTCCTTAGCCAGGTTACTAGTTTTGTTGTCATGCCGTATTTTAAAGGATATTTAGGATGCACAACTTTATGGAACAGATGTGGCTACAGTCTGAGAACTTTTCAAAGTAATCTTTTATTTACAATGTTCTGACCATATTGATTCTAGTAAAGCACAAAGGCCTAAGCTCTTACTATTTCTACAAAAACTCATGCAATCATGACAAAATCATTAACGTAGCTTCCTTTGTTACCTGTTCAAGTATTAGACTCATATTCTACACTGTCGTGTCCACATAAGTTGGGCCAAAATCAAAGAACAGCGCTGTAAGAATTTGTAAGACAACCAAGAATTCAGGCTAGACAAACAGGAGGCTGGAAGAACACAGCAAGCCAGGCAGCATCTGGAGGAAAGGAGAAGTCAACATTTCGAGTATGACCCTTCTTCGGGACTGGATGTGGGAGTAGGTGGAGCTGCAGATAAAGAGAGGGGGCGCTGGGGTAGAAGAATGGTGGTCATATGTGGAAACTGGGAGTAGATATGACCTGGTTGGTCAATGGGAGGGATGAATCTGGTTGGTAATAGGAAGAGAGGGTCAGAAAGTGGAATGGAAGGGAGGGGGTGGGGCTGGGAGTGGAGGCGGGGGATGGGTGGGAAGGTTATTTGAAATTGGGGAATTCAATGTTGAGTCCTCCAGGCTGTAGGGTGCCCAGATGGAAGATAAGGTGCTGTTTTTCAAATTTATGTTCCAAGTCACTGCGAGACTGGAGGAGGCTGAAGACGGACATGTCAGAGGGGGAGTGGGGCAGGGAGTTGAAATGGGCGGTGACCAGGAGGTGAGGTTGGCCATTACAGGCCAGGTGGAGATGCTCAGTGAGATGGTCATCTAGTCCACATTTAGTATCATCGATGTAGAGAAAACCACATCGGGAGCACAGGATGCAATAGACTAGGTTGGAGGAAATGTAGGTGAAGCTCTGTCTCACTTGGAAGGACTGTTTAGGGACCTGAATGGAGGTGAAGGGGGTGGTGCGTGAGCAGGTGTTGCATCTTGTATGGTGACAGGGGAAGGTACCAGGCGGGTTGGAGTAGTTGGTGGGGACTGTGGCGTGAACTAACGAGTGGCAAAGGGAATGGTCCTTGCGGAAGGTATAGAGGGGTGGGGAGTGCAAGATGTTCCAGGTGGTGGGGTCTGATTGAAGTTTCCGGAAGTGTCTGAGGATGATACTTTGGATGCGGAGGCTGGTGGCGTGGAAAGCGAGGACAAGGGGGACCCTGTCTTTCTTACATTTGGAGGGGGGAAATAGTTAATAGTTAAGTGGGGAATGGAGGAGACATGGTGGAGGGCTGTCTGGATGATGAATGGAAGAAAAGAGTATTGTTTGAAAAAGGCAGACATCTGGGATGCTTGCAAGTTCAGGCATTCAGAATTCAGGCAGTCAACAGAGAGAATTATGACGGGTGAAGAGTCAGACTTGTTGAAGCAAAGTGGTAGAGGAAGCTTGAGGATGTGGTGCATTTAGATTTCCAGAAGGCATTTGACATGGTGCCACATCAAAAGTTATTATACTAAATACACTGTAGGAGGTAAAACTTTAGCATTAGCCATGATTGTATTGAATCACAGACTAGGCTTGGAGGCTTTAATGCCTTACTCCTGCTCCAAGTTCATACCATTCTACGTGGGGTTGAGGAAAGTGGAGCTAGAAGAAACAGAATCAAACAATTCAAATTAGACCATCACCACTGCACCAACAGCTTCCATTTATTTTACACAACATTTACATGCTTCAGAGGACCATTATCAAACAAAGATTGGTTCTGAGCCACCTCAAAAAACTTGACAAAAACGTAGATCAAAGAGACTGATGTTAGAAGCTATCATAAAGGAGGAGAGAAAATTTGAGTGGCAAATAGGCATAGGGAAAGGGACAACTGAACAGCCAATTTATGGTCATTTTGTAGTTCACTGAAGAATTAACTGGTTTTCCTGTGTTGCTAGATAAAAACATCCCATGCCAAATCTCCTTGCTTTATTTAAAAGTAATATTCTTCCTAAGCTAGAGCTGTTGAATGATTTCTGTTTTCCTGGATTCCAATAAAAGTTATTAGCCCTTAATCCAAATGATACTTTACAATGGATGAAGGCTTAAAAGTCAGAAAGTTTCTTATTCTAGATGAAGAATGTAACTGAAATAATTCCAACCTCTTGGTTAGTCTTTGAGATAGAAACTTTGCTCTGAATTAGTTGCATAAAATCATTTCTGATGAGATAAAATAACAAAAACTTTGTTAAATTCATAACTTAAAACTTAAGTTTATGGATGTAGTGAAAAGGGAAAGTTGCTCATTTGGGTCCCAAAAGAAAAGCAATTGTTAATTGCGACTGCCAGTCAGAAAAGTTTAGAGCAGTTTATTAAACTTCTGTAATATTTAGAACACTTCCTATTTTTAAATAGATTTCTACTGCTCACTCAATTTATTGTTTTCTCTCTCTGAGAATGTTACTGGTTGACATTGATAGTTTCTAGCACAGTGACTGATGATTAATGAGTTGTTGACAGGAGAAATCCTGCCGCCAATGGAACAAATGTGTAACTAAGTATCTGACTACTCCCCACCCCCAGTTTATATGCAAGAGCATACTGAAAGTTCCTGTAAATTTAGCTTTCACATGCTCAGTTGGCTTACATTAGTAAGTTGAAATCATCTGGAAAAAATACTACTGTAGCTGTACATATTGATTTTCCAATGATGATATCATTCACTTATAAACACAGCGACTTTTGCTGTCTGAAGCACCACATAAAGAGTGAGGTACTGGGGAATGCTGATATCTTTAGAGTTGTATCCCAGCAGGAGCCATGGTTTTCATGAGTGTTGAGAATAAATAGATATGGTGTAGATGGGGGCTGGGGGGATAGATAACCTAACTGAATTGATAGTTAGTTTCTTAGTTAGTGTGTGAAACAATCTTCTTTCTTGCCCTACAATACCCCACAATAGCCTGTGAAATATTGATAAATGCATGCAGTTTGAGTTAACAAACCCTGCCAAATAAATGGCAATTTTTTCCAATGTTTTCATAAATTGTACATAAACATAAATCAAATAATACAAATGTTTTTGACAAAACTCTCCGAGATATAATTACAGCCTTCCTTCTCAGGAGAAAATGGTTTCTGTGGTGGAGGTCAATTTTATGTCAAGCATCATCTAGTGTGACTCACATGTCCCACTCTGGTATGACAGTCTTTGCCACATATGCCAAAGAGGAAGACAGTGAGTGACACAACATAAAAATGAGGAGGCCATTTAGGACTAAAATTAGGAGAATTTTTTTTTATTTCGTCAGAGGGTTGTGAATTGTTGGAATTCCTTACCTCACAGAACTGTGGAAGCTTAGTCTTTGAGTATGTTGAGGATAAAGATCAATTGATTTTGGATTATTAATGGCATAAAGGATCATGGGGACAGTGTGGATAAAAGGCACTTATTTGTTCAATCCGGCAAGATTGCATTAAATAGCAGAGCACGTTTGAAAGGCTGAATCATCTACTCCTGTTCCTATTTTCTTAACTGAATCAGTGATTATGTCTAACCCAACTGGCGTAGAGAACGGGAGCTACGGGCTGTCTCTGATGATGAAAGAAAACATTGAAGCTCACAAATCACAATACCACAAGTGAGCTGAGCTGGTACATAATTTGCTAGCCTCTATTTTCTTTTGGCCTTTCTTGTTGTGGATTTTTTTTCTGCTTGCCACTTCCACTGACCTTCCAAACAGTCAAATCCCAGAGATTACAGTCAACAGCGAGTGTCCCCCAGTTGTCAGTGTCAATATTTACCATCTTCATGTCTTATTTGCAGGGGACCTTGGAGCAGAAATACTGGCGCACAGGAGGTTACGATCAAGTGACTAGTTCACCGTACAGAAGGTCTTTTCGGTATACAGTTATCATCCATCCACTGAATGTGGAAGGGCCGGCACTGATATCATTGGCTTGGCAATGTTCCATGATATTTGAGATGGTGACATTGTCCTGCCAAGAGATGCTAAGAATATATCTCAGAGAGCATAGGTGGGAATTGCTCAGCCTTTTTTTCTGCCTAGCATGTGCTGTCCAGGTCTCACCTCGGAGGACTCAAGTTTAGTTGCCTCACTATTTGGTGTCCTCTGTCAGGTTGCTTTTGCTCTGCACTGACTTAGTCAGCTTCAATAAAACAATTGCAGTTTTGGGATTGGCATTAAGGGAGAAATTGCTACTGATTGTAAATCCTAGATATATGAATCTATCAATCACCAGTGTCATGTTATCAATGCTGAGTGATTGCAGTATGGCAACATTGGACCATGATATTCGTCTTCCTCATGCTAATGGTCAAACCAAAATCTTCACAAGCTGAAGACAATTTGTCCATCTGCTGATGCGGGTGTTCCTCAGTAAGGGATATCAATGCAGCATTATCAGTGTAATGATGAAGAATAAGTGCATCTTTGTCTGCATCTCATAAATGCCACTGAGGCATTACAAGGAGATCAAACATTTCAGGGGTACCTGACATTTCGAAAGTATAGGCAGGAAGGTAAGGGTGGTGGGGTGGCTTTGCTAGTATGAGATGGAATACATACGAAAGTAAGAAATGATCTTGGATTGGATGATGTCAAATTGATGTGGGTGGTAAAGAAATAACAAGTGGGAGAGGACATTGATAGGAGTAATTTTTTTTTATATAGAATCCCCACAGTGTGGAAACTGGCAATTTGGCCCAACAAGAGTATCCCACCCAAGATAATCCCCCTACCCTATCCCTGTAACCCTGCACTTCCCATGGCTAAAGCACCTAACCTACACATCCCTGAACACTATGGGTAATTTAGCACAGCGAATCCACCTAACCTGCACATCTTAGGACTGTGGGAGGAAACCAGAGTGCCTGGCAGAAACCCATGCAGACTTGGGGAGAATGTGCAAACTCCACACAGACAGTTGCCCGAGGCTGAAAGCAAACCCAGGTCCCTGGCGCTATGAGACAGTAGTGCTAACCACTGAGACACCATGCTGCCCCAATATTTAGGCCCTCTACTAGAAGCTGCTCAATAGGACTGAGAACAAATCAGGACATAATCAGGAGAACTTTTGCATTCCATATGTGGAGAGTATCTCAAAATATGTTCCATTTTGCATCTGTACTCTGGGTTGGAGACAAAAAAAAACCCTGCAGATGCTGGAATCCAATGTGGACAAACAGGAGGCTGGAAGAGCACAGCAGGCCCGGCAGCATCTGGAGGAAAGAAGCAGTCAACGTTTCGGGTATTACCCTTCTTCAGTCCCGTCTTCTTCCAGCCTCCTGTTTGTCTACCTTGCATCTGTACTCTGCATGGGAATGCAGAGAGCAGCTGCTCAGTTGAGTTGAGGAATTGTTGTTTTGTTCAGGTCAGTAGAAAGGCTAATTTTAACATGAGGATGGTACTTCTACTTTGAAAGCAAAAGTCTGAAGGGTTGCTTCCTTACTCTCCTGCTCATCAGACAGTGATCTGTATCACATTCAGCACTGTGTGTATCTGTGTGATGAGCAAATAAAGCAAGGATGACTTGGGTAATTAGGGTATGGAATGCACTGCATGGAAATTTGATGGAGACAGGTTCAACGGCAGCATTCAAGAGGGCATTGGATGATTATTTGCATAGAAATAGCGCTCAGGTATATGGGGAAAGGCAGGAGATTGCCACTAGGTAATGATGTCTGTTTGAAGAACCAGTGCAGGCACGATGGGCTGAATTTCTGTGAGCTGAGAATGCTGTTCAGGGAGACATCACTGATGGTGATCAGAACCATTGGTGCCATTGACCTAATCTTGGCTTCCCTGGGATCTTGTGGCATGATTTGTTCTGAAAGGAGGCATTGGTGACACAAAGCTTGTGGCATCAACAAAAAGCATATAGTTTCTATCTGTTCTCATTTTGCATTCACAGATCATGATATCAGAGTCAGGAAGGTAATTCATCACTGTTCCTGCTCACTTTTGTATTGAAAGCATCCATGAGATAAAGAGGCTCTGACAAAGGAATTCTGCTGATATCAGTGCCAAACTCTTCAAAGCATTGGTACTTTATCTTGGAGTGGAACATGGCACAACAGTACAGATGCTCATCAGGTTAATTGGTCCAGTTTGAGTTGAGACACGGATGGAGAGAATATATTCTGAAGCATTTGTGGCGTGTTCTATCATTGTGAGGAATCAGTCCCTTCCAGCAAAGTTGACATCTTGCTTACATGTTTCACTGAAACTCTTCCAGTGCCAGATGAACGTGTAATGTTTTCCTTCCAGTGATCCATTCTTGATGAACCCGGACTGTTACAGCAAAGTTATGTCAATGTTTGTTTGCCTGGTATGATGGATTCCATCCACTTGTTGAACAGGATAAGCAATGATTGAAGTAGATGGGCAATATGGATCAGCATGTTACTATTTGGGGTTGCAGTGAGTGATTTGTGATTGTGATTTGTGAGCTTCAATGTTTTCTTTCATCATCAGAGACAGCCCGTAGCTCCCATTCTCTACACCAGTTGGGTTAGACGTAATCACTGATTCAGTTAAGAAAATAGGAACAGGAGTAGATGATTCAGCCTTTCAAATGCGCTCTGCTATTTAATGCAATCTTGCCGGATTGAACAAATAAGTGCCTTTTATCCACACTGTCCCCATGATCCTTTATGCCATTAATAATCCGAAATCAATTGATCTTTATCCTCAACATACTCAAAGACTAAGCTTCCACAGTTCTGTGAGGTAAGGAATTCTAACAATTCACAACCCTCTGACGAAATAAAAAAAATTCTCCTAATTTTGGTCCTAAACGGCCTCCTCATTTTTATGTTGTGTCATTGTTATGTTATATTTATGTTGGTTTTGAGACTCCCCAATCAAGGGAAAGGTCTTACCTACATCTACCCTGGCTATCTCTCTCATTTTTTGTAGGCTTTAATTAGATCACATTGCAGTCTTCAAAACTCCAGAAAATGTCTAATCTCCCTACATTGGACAATCCCACCACCCCAGGAACAAGTCTGCTGAGCCTTTGTTGTACTCCTTCTATGGCAACAATATCCTTCCTTTGTGTTTTAAGCCAGGAGTTCAATTGTCTTGTTCAATGAAGATTTATGACAAGCTTTCATTTTTACTAATATCAATGTGACTGATCGACTAAATTATTTCCTTATGTTTGAACACAATTAACCATTATTCTTACCTTATTTGTTGAACTTTCAAGGACCTTTGTACATGTGAAAAGCAACTTAATTTAACTTTTCAAATCTAGCTGTGTACATGGTACAGCCAGTAAACACCAAGCAAGTTTTCCATATTTGCTCTCTCATGAGCCAAGAGGCGGAACAAACTGGAGGGTGTGTCAGCCGAGACAGTGATAAACACACCAAAGTAAAATGATTTCTAAGAAAAACTCTTTGCCAGTCATCCTGTCTTGGACCTGACCCAATAGATATTGGATACACTCATGGAGAGTTTACAGACATTTGAAAGAGATACTGTGAAAGTGGCATCACAAGATCCAACGTGACTGTCAGATTACCTAAAAGTCAAAAGCATGCATTTGACTGTTAGCAGTGGGATCTTCACAAGACGAAATTATTTTGACCTAAGTTGTTTCATTGCAGATGTCCAGTGGGACAAGGGGCAACAAATAATGCAGTAATTGAAAAAAGAAGACAGTAGTCAGCTTCTGAACCTGGCATCAAATTGAATGTGGTCCACTGAGCAGGGCACTAGCTAACATCATAATCATCATTTTTCATTGAGTCTACGCATTCTGTCCTGTCTCTGCACCATGTATGTTGCATCAGTTCCATCTGTACATGAGGATGGGTAGCCACGAATCAGAATGATGGGAAGTTTTACTACTTGTAATAACACATGTAGGGGTGAATTTTATATTTTTTGGCAAAGTCCAAGTTACAGTTTGGAGGGCTTGTTGCAGCAAGGCCTCTTGTGCAGCGTGATTGTCACTGGCCCACATTTGGATGTTGTCCAGGTCTTACTGCATATGAAAAAGACTGATTTAACATTTAAAAGATTGTGATTGGCATTGAATATTATGCAGCCACCTGCAACCATCTCCACTTCTGACCTCAGCATCAAGAGAAGGTGATCAATGAAACAACTGATGAGAGTTGGGCCCAGGGTTGCCCCGAAGAATTCCTGCAGTGAATTTTTCAGACTAAGATGATTGACTCCCAAAAACCACAATCTTCTTCCTCTGTGTTCAATTATTCAATTAATCGCTTTGTGCGATTCCCTGAGTGAGGAGTAGGGCATTGCAGCAGTGACAAAAATGGTGTGAAGAAAGCAAAATTACCTGCTTTAAATTCCTTGTGCTAGTGTATAACAAGGATAGACCAGCATCTGTTTGCATGAAATACTTACTTGATGGAAACTTTGATGGCTCATCTTTTGAGAGCCAAATGTGCACGTTCATGGTTATAATGAGATGTTCTGGTGTGTTATTATGCTGGAATAAGAACTGTAGCCTCAGCCCTGAAGCCATTATTAACAACAGCACTTAAGTAGCATTTTCATAACATTCTGAGTGTAGAAAAACATCACAAGATACATTACAGAAATGTGATGAGCCTCTTAAAAGATATTAGGTCAGATAACTAAAAGTTTGAGAAAAGAGGTAGGAATTAAAAAATGTCTTAAGGGAGGAAAGTGGGGTACAGAGTCAAAGACAGCTTCAAGGAGAGAATTCCAGATTTGGGGGGGGGGGTGGAATCAAGGAAGTTTAAAGAATAACTAGTAATAGTGGAGAAATCGTAATTGTAAATGAAAATTATGATTGCTGGAGCAAAAGCCATTGATCAAGTTGCTCTATTTGATTGTATAGTTGAGATTGGAATGAAGCAAGTGATGTTGCCTGATACCCCTAGGTTGAACTGCATGAGACTCAATCTTCTATCCTGTCAATCATACAGAGGTTGTGAAGTCGGGTAGAGTACTTGTGGATTGGGAGGCAGAAAGTTAGAATTTGGTGTTTGCAAATACTATGAGGGAAAGCATTGTGTGGTCCCTTAAAAAGATGATGTGCTTTTTCTATGCTTAGAGATTTAGATGGATGTGTCTGAGCATCAGCTTGAAAGTTTGTAAGTCCACAGAGACCACCTGAATTGAAACATTTGTATCCAAAGTTCGTACAGTTAGCAGGCCAAGCAGCAGTTTTTACCAAGACAAGAGGGTTTTGAATTTAGCCAATCAATTCGAACCAGGCACTTCTATACCAAAAACCAATTAAATATAAATCTGATGGTTTTGACAACATAGGACCAATCATATTGTCAGAAATTGATATGTTATCAAGGGTATGGAAGAAGGGGACAGTTGGACAAAATCAGAAGAGCTAGTTGCCATCTGCAACTCAGTTCGCAAGAGAGAATCCCTGGCTCTCACAGACTCCTATGTGTCTTATAGAAAGCACCATCTCAATAACAACTATACCCATTGCACAACTAGTGAATATTCCTGACTGAAGAATCGACTGAGAAGGCTTCCCAGACAGAATAACTGATGGAGAAGGCACCAAGCATTCTGGAAGACATGTAACCTGGCTGTAATTTCGAGAGACTAAATTCTTTTTTTTGTATAAGTGGGACTTGTCTTTATTAGAACAGTATACTATTAGAATCTTGTTTTATTTGGGAATAGTAGTTAGAAGGGGTTTATCAAGGTTGTAAATAGTTTGTTAATTTGTTCACTGTTAGAGTTAGATAAATAAACTGTTGATTGTGAAGTGAGCGTCAGGGATGTATTTTATTTAACGACTTGAAGTTGTTGAAAGGCAGGTTACACCACTTTTCACATTCCTTTTACGGGTTATTGGGTGAGGCACTCTTCCTTGAGCATTTTGGTTTTAGTTCTCAGAGGGGGGTCAACCTTCACTTTATAACAGGAGTGAAAGGTATTGGAGGAAGACTGTGTGGTTGATTTTGCTATGGCATGGTTGAAGAAGGAAAATAATGATAATGCACCACACAATAAGAGAACAAGTAATTTGTTACAGTGATTGGGAATGTTTTGAAATTGTAACCTGACTAGTGAGATTCAAGCATAGGAAAGATGGGCTTGGAGTTAGGAGATCACAACACCTGAGAGAGGTAAGGGTAATTGGAGGTGAAATGGAAGTGTATAGTAATGATTTGGTTGTAGGTGGGTTTTTTTTTTAAATAGGTTGTAACAGTTTTGAAAGCGAAGAAGACCATAACTGAGGAGTAGGACATATTTACATAGCAGGAGGCCAAGAAATCACAACAGGTAATTAGGTGATCAGAAATTTATTCCTTACAGGGTCAAGGGAACAGGAAATATGCCATATGAATGAGCTCAGAGAGGTTTTATGGGGAAATAAAAGAGAAACCAGCTTTAGGTTCAGGATCCTAGACCATGTTTGAACACTGGTGAGTGTTTTTCTTAATTCACACTTGGGACGTGAGTGTCACTCAGTGACTAGCATTTAGTACCCATCTGTAGCTGCTTTTGAGAAGGTGCCTGCTTGAACTGTTGCAGTCCATGTGCTGCAGGAAGATGCACAATGTTGTTAGGGAGGTAATTCCAGGGTTTTGACCCAGCAGCAGTGAAGGAACAGCTGTGAAAGAAAGGTTTGGGATATTGGAGAAGTAAAAGGAACAGCAGCAAAACAGAGGCAACTAAATCTTCGAGTACAATATTCTTTGACTTGTTGCATATTTAAGAATATTTACAGATTCCAATTTTAGAAATATCTTGCTGTGGCTTCATTTTACGATGAGGCACATACAGAACAAGATCATATGACATTGCATCACTTCCTGCAATGATGTTTGCAGTGTCTCACTGGCATATCAAATAATCAGACTTAATTAATTACACTACATTTCCCCTAAATCTGATTCCACCAATGATATTATAGTGAGGATATTGGTGTACGTCAATTAAAATGTGGTTAATGAGTATGCATTAACAAACGGAAGACAGACAATTTTTATTTCATTAAATCTTTCAATTGGAAGTTTTTGCCAGTTCTCTCGTAAAGCGTACTACAGTTCATTGCATTTACAGCCTGCAACTGCAAGCAGTTTTGGCTTCTTTTCCTTAGTCTCTTTGTATTCTTTATCAAGGGATGGACAATATGGGGCTCATGGATCACACACTATTTTGGATAAAAACAGAAAATGTACAAGCAATATTTGAAAGGACAGAGAGGTTTGTACATAATTATTCAAAAAAATTTAGTTAGAGTCATAGAGATGTAGAGCACGGAAACAGACCCTTCAGTAAAACTCGTCCATGCCAACCAGATATCCTAGACAAATCTAGTCCCATTTGCCAGCATTTGGCCCATATCCCTCTAAACCCTTCCTAATCATATACCCATCCAGTTGCCTTTTAAATGTTGTAATTGTACCAGCCTCCACCACTTCCTCTGGCAGCTCATTCCATATACGCACCACTCTCTGTGTGAAAAAGTTGCCCCTTAGGTCCCTTTTAAACCTTTCACGTCTCACCTTAAATCTATGTCCTCTAGTTTTTGAATCCCCCACCCTAAGGAAAAGACCTTGTCTCTTTACCCTATCCATGCCCCTTATGATTTTATAAACCTCTATAAGGTCACCCCTCAGCCTTCTACGCTCCCAGGAAAATAACCCAGCCTGTTCAGCCTCTCCCGACAGCTTAAACCCTCCAACCCTGGCAACATCCTTGTAAATCTTTTCTGAACCCTTTCAAGTTTCACAACATTTCTCCTGTAGCAGGGAGACCAGAATTGCACATAGTAT
Organism: Ginglymostoma cirratum; assembly: GCA_024137785.1. Classification (NCBI taxonomy): domain Eukaryota; kingdom Metazoa; phylum Chordata; class Chondrichthyes; order Orectolobiformes; family Ginglymostomatidae; genus Ginglymostoma; species Ginglymostoma cirratum. Next base: position 19,030,077 of record JAHRHZ010000063.1, on the reverse strand, counting down.
TCCAAAAACAGCCTAACCAAGGGCCTGTACAGCTGCAATATGACCTCTGAACACTTATACTCAATGCACTGTCCAATAAGGCAAGCATACTATCTTATCCACCTGCGACTCCACTTCCAAGGAACTATGAACCTGCACTCCAAGGTCTCTTTGTTCAGCAACACTCGCCAGGACCGTACCATTAAGTGTACAAGTCCTGCCCTGATTTGCCTTTCCAAAGTGCAGCACCTCACATTCAACTCCAATTGCCACTACTCAGCCCATTGGTCCAGCTGATCCAAGATCCTGTTGAACTCTGAGGTAACCTTCTTCACTGTACACTACACTTCCAATTTTGGTAAAGCTAGTTGACCACACCAGAGAACAATTTTTATGATAGGTTTGGCAAAGACAAATTCACAACAGAACTAAAAGAACAATGAATGGCAGAAAGAGTAAATAGTGGTCAAGAGTTTCAAAACTACTAACTACTTTTAAAATGAAGTTGTTCATTTTGTAGCCTATTTATAGATTTTGAAAAAAATTGGCTCAAACTTGCAAGTAAATATGACAATAAAATCTTCAGAACTGTTTGTGGTATCATGAAGATGTACTTTTCTGAGGAAAAGAGGATTAAATTCAAACCTTTTATCAAGATAATTAGATGCAGAATTGAGCAAGAGTCAAAAGGTTATACATTTACACTGCGCTGAATGTGAACGGTGCAAATCACCAAAACAATTCACAGTTTCCGACAGAAAAATATAATGACAGGAAATATGCTAAGTTTGGCTTCTGAGTTCAATATTAACTTTAATGTGAACACCAAGAAGTAAGCACAGAAAATGGAGATATACAATCTGCAGGAAAGGCAGCAAAATATATCCCCCTGAGCATTTTTCGACTGCCAGCTGTCTGCACATTGCCCAAAATTAGGTTTCCAGGAATTGAAAATTGGCCTGAAGTGGTCTTGAGGGCATGCTTCTGTTCACCAATCAATGCCAGGCACACTTGATGCGATTCTGAGGGGAACTTATGACTGGGGAAGCAGTTTACACTTCATAAGGAAGACTTCCACTGTTCGTCTTCAAAAAAGACTGTGGAGACCTGCTACATTACTGAGAGGGCAGACAAGGCCTTAATTTAACATTGCCGTTGTAGGGCGGTACCTCCAACAATGTAGCACTCCGTCTGAGCTACTAGACTTTCCTGTTCAAATCACACGTGAACTTAGAACATTCGAAGTGAGTCAAGTGTCTTTCACTGAACCACACAATACATCAAACTGCACCTTTAACTGTCCTTAAAGAGGTACTCCAAAATAGCTATGAAAGTTATAATTTGTGTGGGTAGGCCAAGGAAGGTGCAGTTCCAATTTTCCTAGCTGGATTCTTCAAAACATCCCGAGCCCCGTACTGGCCATGGCAATTACTTTTGCTCTCCCTTCCCAGGCTTAACTCTCTGGTTGACTCAGCATTTGCAGAAATAGCAAGGTGAAACAGGGCACTCAGCTCAGCAGCACATGGGACAGAGGCCCAGGACTGACAAGCAGAAACTGGAGCAACTCCACTGGCTTTGTAAATGTTTTTGGGTGCATCGACTTGAAAATACTTCCCTCCGGAACTGGAAACTGGAAATGAAAAGACCTTTTGTGATACTGAACAAAATTCAGGGAAAAGTGGAAAATACCAGATCCAAATTTGTGATATCAGTTTCAAGCCGCAAAGAAACAATTAATGTGCATGCAATTTGGAAAACTTACCTTATAGCCAGAAAATAATCAAAAAGTTCATTCCAATCAACCATGATAAATTTAAATGCCTCAGTTTAGGATACTCAGTGAGAGGGGAAAAAGACTGATGCTGCATCAGTTCCAAAATGTTACGAAATCCTCATTTACCATTTTCCTTCTCTCCCAACATGGATGTTATCAATTTCATTCTGAACACACTTGGATCCTATCCTGCTGTGGCTGTTAAAATGCAATCTGTTTATCTGAACTCCAACCAATTAGCTCCTGAAGGTTCCACGCACTGTAACAAAGGAGCCTAAGCTGTTCCCTCTGATAAAATATATGCAGGTTTCGATAATGTGTTATTTTAGGTGGGGACTTGTGAATGATGAAGAGAGCTTTTTACACCATCATTGAGTTAATCTTGTTTGTGGTGATTGTATTTCAGGGTAAAATTACAAGAAAATGCTGTTTATGACAAGGCCAAACTCTACACGTCTGACCGCCTTTTAGTGAGTGTTCCCATCCTGTCTTAGCCAATAACTAACCTTAAGGTACAAGAGCAGTATTGGGCCATTCAGCCCATCCAGTCTGCTCCACAATTCAGTCATGTTTCTCAACACCATTCTGCTGCCTTCTGTCCATAACCCTTGATTCCCTTACTAATCATGAACCTGTCTAACGCTGTCTTAAACGACTCAATGACTTGGCCTCCATAGCCTTATACAGCAGTGAGTTCCACAGATTCGCCACCTCTTGGCTGAAGAAATTCCTCCTCATCTCAGTTCTAAAGGGTCGTCGCTTAACTCTGAGGCTGTGGCCTCATGTCCTAGTGTCTCCTACTAATTGAAAGATCTTCTCCATGTTCATTCCATCCAGGCCTCTCAGTATTCTGAGTTTCAATCACATACCTTTACATCGTGCTAAACTCCATTCAATACAGACCCAGAGTCCTCAACTGCTCCTGTTATGATAAGCCCTTCATCCCCAGATCATTCCTGTTAACCTCCTCTGGACTCCCTCCCAGACCAGCACATCCTTCCTTACCTATGGGGCCCAAAATTGCTCACAACATTCCAAATGCTGTCTGACCAGAGCCTTTTACAGCCTCAGCACTACATCCCTGCTCTGGTATTCTGGCCCTTGAAATAAATCTAACATCACATTTGCCCTCCTGACTGCCAAATTAACCTGCAATTTAACCCCACAAGATAATCCTGAACTAGGAATACTGAGTGCCTTTGTGCTTCAGATTTCCGAACCCTTTCACTATTTAGAAAACAGTGTATGCCTCTATTCTTCCTACTAAAGTGCATAGCCTCAAACTTGCCCGCATTGTATTCTGTCTGCCACTTCTTTGCCCGCTCTCCTAGCCTGTCCAAATCCTTCTGCATCCTCCCTGCACCCTCAGCACTACCTGTCCTTCTCCTGATCTTTATGTCATCTGCAAGCTTAGCAATAACGTTCTTAGTTTATTCATCTCGATTGTTAATGTATTGCTTGAATAGTTGTAGTCCCAATACTGACTCCAGCAGAGCTGGAGGAACACAGCAGGTCAGGCAGCATCAGAGGTGCAGGAAAGTTGACATTTCGGGTCAGGATCTTTCTTCAGAAGTTGTGGAGGGAAAGGGAGCTCCAAAACAGAGAGAGGAGGGGTGTGGCTGGGAAGGTAGGTGGGATGGTGATGGGTCAGTGCATGTAGGCAGTGGTGGGGACTGGTCAGTGAGGTGGGAGGAGCGGATAGGTGGGAGAGAAGATGGACAGGTTGTGTCAGTTCAAGGAGGGGGGGAACGAAAGGCACAATTGGTCATGAGATGAGGCCAGGGGGTGGGGAGAATTTGAAACTGGTAAAGTCCACGAGTGGAACTCCACTAGTCACCGACTGCCATCCTGAAAAATACCCCTTTATCCCTGCTTTCTGCCTTCTGCCAGTCAGTCAATCCACTATCCATGCCAGTAGCTTGCTTAACAGCATGAACCTTTGTCTTATTTCGCAGGCTCCTATGCAGCACCTTGTCAAAGGCCTTCTGGAAATTCAAATAGACTAGTATTAATTGGCTGTAAAATTTTTACCAGGCAATAAGTTCTAACAGGGCTTTCTAAGGTAGATGTAGGAAGGTTGATCCCCCTGCTGGGAAGAGAAGCAAATCCAGGGGACACGACATCAGAATCTGGGCTGGGCTATTGAAGACTGAGATGAAGATGAATATCTTGGCTCAGGGTGTTGTGAATCTTTGGAAGTCTACACCCCAGAGACCCGTGGAGGCTCAGTTATTCAAGACAGAGATTGGTGGAATTCTACATACAAATGACATCAGGAGATATTATGAAAGAATGGGGAAATTGTTTTGTGATGAGATGATCACCCACTGTCTAGCTGAATGGCAGAGCAGGTTTGTGGAGTTAAATAGCCTACTCCTCCTCTTGTTTCCTGTGTTCCTACTCACTGTGCATTTTTCATGGTTGAAGCAAACTGACAGAGTCAGGAAGACAGTGAAAGGTTGTAAACCAAGATCATAAACATTGGTTGTCAGAACAATAAACTGTAAACTCTGTCCTTCAGAGATAAGGCAAGCTTGTAAAAGAAACAAAATAAGCAGTTAAAATAAATTGTGACAGAAAATCATAGGGCTTCAAATGACTAACTGATAACTAAAATCTTTGACAAAACTGTGCTCCCAAAATGAAATAGTTCCAGCGTATCAAGTGCTGCCAAGATATTAAAGGGCTTTGTGCCATAATGACAAGGTTGCAGGCCAAGCCAAAAGTGATTTCAGATAGAGGACTGAGGAATCTGTGAGGTCATTACTCTTTTAAATCAAAGGTGGTTTTTTCCGTCCATAGAAGAAGAACACCACTTACTGAGTAAAACTGCTATATGACACACATATCTAGAATGTTCCAGTCAGATAAAGGGAGTGCAGTGGAGAATTGAATTGGGCATTTTTAATCTAGGCAGCTTACATTACTTTCAAAGTCTAATGGCTGAATCAACACATTCTCACGTATGGCTTGAGCTTGCATTAATGCTAAGTATTGGAACCGACTAAATTATGATATCAATACTTGTCCCTTTGAACAGTCAGTCTGATTAACTGAAAAGTACTGGGATTGACATTAGGAGCATTTAGTATGTTGGTGTGACAATGCTTTTAGAGTCACATAAACAAAATAAGACGATGGATTCAAATAATGTACATTTAGGAAATTAAACTGTCTCAAATGTAGAGTCTTTTTAAAAATTTACTCATGGGATGTGGGCATGTCTCGCTAGGCTAGCATTTAATGCCCATCCTTAATTGCTCAGAGGGCAGTTAAGAGTCAATCACATTGCTGAGAGTCTGGAGTCACACGTAGGCCAGACCAGGTAAGGTTGGCAGTTTCCTTCCTCAAAGAACATTACTGAAGCAGATGGGTTTACGATCATTATTAGATTCATAATTCCAGATTTTTACTGAATTCAAATACCACCATTTGCTGTGGTGTGATTTGAACCCAGGTCCCCAGAACTTTAGCCAAGGTTTTAGATTAATAATCTAGTGGATAATACCACTAAGCCATTGCCTCTCAAATGTGAGTACACACCCACAAAAATACTTCACTGAAGTGAAATGGTTTGTTTGGATATGTCGAGGGAAGTAACTCATTTTCATAAAAAGGAATGAATAACATCCTAAGAAGTAGGAGCAGGAGCAGACTATTTGGCTCATTCAATAAGATCATGGCGAGATCTGATTGAGGCCTTGAATCCACTTTTCTAACTTTCTTTCATACCCCTAGACTTCCATTTAGTTCATATCTGTCAAACTCAGCTTTGAACATACGTAATGATGCAATTTCCACTACTCCTTACAGAGGAGAAATCCACAAAGACTAACACTAATCTTCTTCCTTTCTGAGTTAAATGAGAGACCCCTTATTTTGAAATTACACCCTCAGTTCTAGATTCCCTCAAAAGGGAAACCCTCACCTCATCAAGCCGCCCTAAGTATAAATTATTTAAATAAGATCGTTGATCCTGATCACCTTTCATCATAAGAAATTCTTTCACTCCAGGAATCAGCCTGATAAACCTCCTCAGAACTGCCTCTTATGTAATTATACCCACCTTTGAGACAGGAGACCAAAACCAGGTGTGATTTCACCAAGGGCTGTAGAGTTACAACAAGACTTCCCTACTTTTATTCCATCCTCCTTTCAACAAACGGCAACAGTCCATTTCCACTCCTAATTACCTGCAGTGCCTGAATGTAATGTTTCTGTCTTACTTGTACAAGGACATCTATATCCCTCTGTAATGCAGCTTTCTGCAGTCTCTCCCATTATTATTCTGATTTTTTATTTTTCCTGCCAAAGTGAATAACCTCACACTTCCCCACTCAATAATTAGCTACATTTTTTGTTCTGTCACATACTCATATACATTTGCAAACTCTTTGCATCCTTCTTATAACTTGCTTTCCAACCTATCCTTGTACCATATACAAATTTGGCTAAAACATAGTTTCTTCATTCCAGACATGAATACAGATTGTAAATAGTTCAGGTCCCAGCACTACTCCTTGTGATCTTCCACCAGTCACAGTTTGCCAACCTGACAGTCATGTATTTAATCCATCGCTTTGCTGACTGTTGCTTAGCTAATTTTCTGTCCATGGGAACTCTCTCCCCAAGGGCATTACCTACAGCACAGGCAATAAATGCTGGCCCAGCCAACGATGCCCACATCCCACAAGTCAATTTTTAAAAAGTATTGTATATTCTCATGCCATGAGCTCTTATCTTGCATGGTCACCTTTCTATGTAGCATCTCATCAGATGCCTTTTGGAAATCCAAATACACTACACATTTATTTGAAACAAAACTTTACATTTTGCAAATTGGAATGTTAACACATTCATATATAATATCAAGAGTGATCGTTATGAAGAAGAACTTCTATTAAGAATGTAGGAAATGAGCCTGCCCTGCCATTCAATTAGATCATGGTTGATCATCCACCAAGACATCACTTTCTCGCACTATCTCGATAATCATTCATGTAGTCTGTATTGACCACGCACAGTGATTGTTTCCACAATTGCCTACAATGCAGAGTTCCAAAGACTCACCACCATCTGAGTGAAAAAAAATCCTCCTCATTTCAGTCTTAAGTAGCCTAAAAGCAAAACACTGCACTTAATGTAATAGATATAGAGAATGCTGGAGAAATTTAGCAGGTCTGAAAAAGGGTCATACAGGACTTGAAATCTTAATTCTGTTTCTCTCTCCACAGATGTTACCAGACCTGTTGAGTATCTTCAGCATTCTTCGTGCTCATTTAAGTAACCTAAAATTTTACTCTGAGACCGTGACTCTAGTTTTCAATTTACCAGCCAAGGAAAACATACCATTTCCATGTACCCTATCTCACTTTGTAAGCATTTTGTAAGTTTCAATGAGATTGCATCATGTTCTTCAAATCTCAATATTACACAGGCCCAGTTTCTTCAATCTCTTATCAGAAAATAATCCCGCCATTCCAGAGATTAGGCTGGTGAACTTCTGTTGCACTATCTTATGGTAAATGTACTCTTCCTTAGATAAGTTTCATGTGAAAAATAAGACTCCAGATTTTGCTGTCCTTGGTGACTGTATAATTAACTACATTTCTTTTGTTCTGTCACATAACTATATTCATTTTCAGACTCTTTGCATCTTTCTTATCCCCGGCTTTCTAACCTACCTCTGTACCACCTCCCTGGAGATGGGCATCTAAAGGAAAAAGCAGGTGGTTGCATCTTTTCCTTGAAAGATTAACAGTGATCCTCAAATCCAGGGAGTTAGTTTTGTCTTCTGGGATAAGATCTTAGGTGCACTGCCAGAACTCCCTAATTGTATAAATGAATGGCTCATGACTGTAAACACATGTCCTTGCTGCTGTTTCAGCATTGAAGAAATTATCATTCTTTTGGTGGACTACAATGCTACAGCCGGCCATTATGTTACTTTGTGGTCTAGAAGGAACCATTGGGAGAAACAGCCTAGGAAATGCCAGTGCAAATATTCGCCTGCTGCTAACAAAGTGTATGCAGTATGGCCTCACTGTAACCAATGCTGTCTTTCACCAGAAGGGCAGATACAAAGCCACATGGAGGAATCCTGGATCAGAGCACCGGAATGGCTTGGATTATGTCAATGCCCAGTTGATGTCTGTTTCGCTTGACCCATGTGATGTAAAAAGTTTATGCTAACCAATTAATTTGTACTTTCATTTATATATAATGAACAAGTAATCAAAGTGTAGGAATCAATTAATGCAAGATTATATTCTGCTTAATTGTAATCAATGTAGAACACTAGTGCAATCATGACAGATTGTTTGTAGTTGACATGGGAGGCCCACGAATACACTTTATGGTTTAACGACAAAACAAATACTGCAAACTGGTCAAGGTTGAGCAGTCTGAGTCTGCTCACATTACACTACCCAGCAACTGAAATTTATCTGTAGTTGCTCAATACCTGTCGAGTCAGAGGGGAATTAGAAATATCTATTATATATGCAAACAGTTGTGAAAGATCACATCTTCAGCTCTAAGTCTTAAATTAGTTCAGCCTTTCAACTTTTGGTGTCTTAAGGAGAAGCAATCACTTTCTTTAAAATCCCATGACAAATCACGAACCATTTCGACTCCCCCTCCCATTCCTTAGATGACATGTCCATTCTGGGCCTCCTGCAGTGCCACAACGATGCCACCCGAAGGCTGCAGGAACAGCATCTCATATTCAGCTTGGGAACCCTGCAGCCCAATGGTATCAATGTGGACTTCACAAGCTTCAAAATCTCCCCTCCCCCAACCGCATCCCAAAACCAGCCCAGAGATAAAAGGTACTGCAGATGCTGGAGAATCCGAGATAACAAGGTGTGGAGCTGGATGAACACAGCAGGCCAAGCAGCATCATAGGAGCAGGAAAGCTTCACGTTTCGGGCCTAGACCCTTCATCAGAAATGGGGGAGGGGAAGAGGGTTCTGAAATAAATAGGGAGAGAGGGGGAGGCGGATAGAAGATGGATAGAGGAGAGGATAGGTGGAGAGGAGGCAGACAAGTCAAAGGGGCGGAACGTCAAGCTTTCCTGCTCCTATGATGCTGCTTGGCCTGCTGTGTTCATCCAGCTCCACACCTTGTTACCCCAAAACCAGCCCAGCTTGTCCCCGCCTTCCTAACCTGTCCTTCCTCCCACCTATCCCCTCCTCCCACCTCAAGCCCCACTCCCATCTCCTACCTACTAGCCTCATCCCGTCCCCTTGACCTGTCCGTCCTCCCTGGACTGACCTATCCCCTCCCTAATTTCCCACCTACGCTGATCTTTACTGGCTCCACCCCCGCCTCTTTGACCTGTCTGTCTCCTCTCCACCTGTATTCTCCTTTACCCATCTTCTATCCGCCTCCCTCTCTCTCCCTATTTATTTCAGAATCCCCTTCCCCTACCCCATTTCTGAAGAAGGGTCTAGGCCTGAAACGTCAGCTTTCCTGCTCCTCTGATGCTGCTTGGCCTGCTGTGTTCATCCAGCTCTACACCTTGCTATCACAAATCTGTGCGTCCTTTGTTTAGAATTAAGTTTAGTCATTGTTCTGTGATCAGTTTTCGCAACAGTCATTCTTTTTCATTTTTATTTCTGATGAACATCTATCAACTCATTATTGTATGTTGTATTTACAAAAATATTTATGCACATAAATATTTATTTCTGCATCATATGGATTTTAAGTATTACCTGCTTTGTGATTTATGTTTTGGTGTTAAGGTGTTGTGCAACTTTTTTTTAGCTTTTTGTCTTTTAAGAAAACCTCTTGTTTAAGTTACATGACTAAAATATCCCCTAGTGCCTGAATGGTCAAAGCCTCAGAAGAAATTTACACTCTGTGGGCACAGCTTCATAGAATTGGAATTTAAAGTGTACTGAAAAACATACAGTGGGGAACTAATGCCACACCATTGAATTGTTCAATTGATATTGAATATCCAATGAAAACCAAGGACTTGCAAAACTCAGGTCAGAGAAACAAGATCAATGCCTCAACTCTAACCAGCCCTGCTGAAGAGAGGAATACCAAGTGCAGCTCATGGCCTATCTGGAAAACCTTCACACATTCAATTCAGTTCCAAACAGTGGGATCATATAAAGTGGTCTGTATTAACTCCTGTGTCCAGACCATTACGTTCCAGCATTGATGTCACCAGACTGGTTCAATGAAAATTATGTTCAATTATTCGACATCCTGGAAATAAAACAAGTAGCTTTCACTGCCTGGCAGAACAACCCAGGCTCATAACTGAAGAAAGAAGCAATTCAGCAGCTCAAGGCTCAAAGATAAATGATAAATGGTGGAAAGAGAAAGTCCCAGGAACCCAACAATATGCTGACTACTCTGACTTGAAAAATATGTTGCAAGGCACCAGGACCATCAATAGACCATGGAGAAATGGACAAAGCCCTTTTGTTTTGAATGGTGTTACTCTTCCCATGGATGGCAATGCCATCTGTCAACACTGGAAACAATTTGTAAACAACTCCTGAACCATGAATCAACAGTATCAGGTGATACTCTCAGACAATCTCCCATTAACTTGTGGAAGAATTCATGGGTCAACAACTACGGATGGTGGAGCCGCAAAAAGCAACCAAACAGATGAAAAAGAACACCCAAGACTGTGGCTCTGATGGGATTCCAGTTGAAGCCTTCAAAACTGCTTGACCTTTGCTCACATCAAGACTCTGTGTACTTATCCTATGGAACAAGAAAGTGAAAAACAACTCCTTTCCCATTGCCCTGACTTCAAGAATGCAGCAACAGTAACTACCTTCAAGGAGGGAGATAAATTATATTGTGAAAATATTCAGGTATTTCTCACTCGCCCAGAGCAGGCAAAGTCCTGATAGACATTCTTCTGAATTACCTACTTCCTGTGGCTAAGAAAATCATCCAAGAGACATAATTTGGGTTCTTTCCATAGGAATCTTTTGCATGATCTATATTCTGTGATAATACTACAGCTTTAAGAGGTGCATTTTGTCCTGGATTTTTTTTTTTTAAAGAGAGTTGAATTATCTCTTCCAAGCCAATAAGGGAGGCGTTGGTTTTTTTTAAGTTACAACAATAGAAGCAGCATGAATGGGTGGAGTCAGGTTCCCACAGAACAAGGGTTTTAGTTTAGTTTTTGATTGTTGGGATTTTGATGTTGGGTGTGGAATGCTGTACATCTCTCTGACACAGCAAAGAACTTGAGTCCTCTCTCTCTCCAAGAGTTTTCACTTGGTATTCTTTTCTCCTGGACTGGAGAAATATTGCATGTGAGATCATCTATTTTACTAAATTTGCCTTTGCCAAGGGTGTGTTTATGGGATGTTACTATATTGGAACAGTTACTGTCTAATAGTTAAATTGTCTATTATTCTGTCATGATTTCCAGTAGAGTTAGTTATACCAATTCTTTTTTCTTTTGTTTGTGTTTTAACTCTAGTATAAGAATAATGTGTGTTTTGCTTAAAGCCTAGTAGTGTGACCAATCAAATCACATCTGGGACACAGCACCTTACACATGTTTGCAATTAAGATCAAAGTTAGTGTCTAGGCTATCTCCTTGATGTATTTTGGGGAGGTTTCGTCTGGTCCATAACAGTTTCCAGTGAAATCCAAGAAAATTGTTGAATGCACAATCAAAACTCCTCATTGCATTCATTGATCTGAGCAAAGCAGTTGACTCAGTCAACTGCAAGCTCTGAGGCGTGTGTTACAGAAATCTGGATGTCTAAGAAATGCCTTCACAATTTTGTAGTTGCTTCATTAGAATATAACTGCAACTACCTTGACTGGAAGAGCTGAAACAGATGCCTTTAAAATCTGGTCCAGGGTTAACTGTTCCAACTCAGCCTTTTACAAACTATCGCAATGGGTGTTTGACAATAAAAAGGACCTCCACAAGTCATCAGAAGTTCTAGTGTATGGAATAGTTGTCGTTACCACACCATTTTATATTGCTATGAGACCTGGATTGTGTATCAGTGCCAGATAAGAGAGCTGGAGAACGTTCACTAACAATACCTTCACCACAGCCTCCAGATTCAATGGAAGGGCGATCAAACCAAACAGCATTTTCTTGAAGCTTTACTTAAAGCATTGACATTAATGACTGGGAGGAGCTTTTTTATTCTTTCAAGGGATATAGACATTAGGGGGTCAATACAGTATGGAGCTGGAGGAACATGGCAGTCGGGCAGCATCAGAGGAGCAGGAAAGTCAACGTTTTGGGTTTATATCCTTTATCAGGGCTGGGGGCGGGGAGGGAGCTTGGAAATAAATTGGGGCAGGGCGGTGGGTCTGGGGGAAGGTGGGTAGATTGATGATAGGTGGATGTAGGTAAGGGGTAATGGAGATGGGTCAGTGGGAAGGATTGGGCGGATAGGTGGGACAGAAGATGGACAAGTTGTGTCAGGTCAAGGAGGCGGTGATGAGAGGGAGGGTTGGACATGGGATGAGGCTGGGAGTGGGGAGATTTTGAAACTGGTGAATTCTAATGTTGAAGCCTCTCCCAAGTGGACATTAACGGGCATGGCTTGACAACGCAATGGCGTACCACCTTCTTGAACCTCTGCAGTACATTTTGACCAAATAACAGTGAAGGAACAACTAAACAGCTCGAAGTCAGGACATTGTGTGGTTTTGATGGGATCTTACAGATAGTGAATATCCCATACTTCTGTTGCTCTTGTCCCTCAAGGCGACAGAGGTTTTGGGTTTGAAGAATGCTGCAGGTAGAGTCTTGGTGAGTTGCTGCAGCCAAGGAGAGGACAGCCAGAAACTATTTGCTTCAGAAGGCCCATTTAATAAGGCAACCTGAAGCTTTGTAACAGATTTTGAAATGTAGATAAAAATGAGCAAGAATTATGTGGAAGTACCAACTATTCAGATGAAATTTCAACGACCCTATTTCTGTTAATGTGATGTCTAAGCATAAATTCCTATCCAGCCTATTCAAGGATTGGACACAATTAACAACAACAAAAACAAAGTTGCTGGAAAAGCTCAGCAGGTCTGGCAGCATTTGTGTTTTCTCCTCCACAGTCTCCTTCACATTTCTGTTTTCTCCTCCACAGATGCTGCCAGACCTGCTGAGCTTTTCCAGCAACTTTGTTTTTGTTCCTGATTTACAGCATCCGCAGTTCTTTTGGTTTTTATTTGGACACAATTAAGCTGAAAATCAAGTTAACCATATAAAAGATGTTTGCTAAAACTGCTTGTGATAAATCTTTATGCAGCTGTTTTCACTTTTATTGCTGGTCTGATTTTACTCCTTTATATGTCTTTGTGGTACTGTGTCATTAAACCAGAAGTTGACTGAAAGTAATCGCTATTTGCTTGAAAAGTAAACTTTAATGTAGTACTCAAATTCTAAACATAAATTCCAATATTTTCTGGATTACTGGCTGAGCCACAACAAATTGGCATAAATAAGATCAGAGCATTGAATGTGTGACTCGTCACAAATTGGTTTTGAAATGGGGCAATGGCACCAGCACTGGGGAAAGAAGGGGCTGTATTATTGGGATGATCTTAAGCTGAACTGCACTGTTGACCAATGCACTGGTGAATCATACAAATAGGGCTATAGAGAGGGCTTTAAACTAAATAGTGGGTTGGAGAGACTGTATGGTGGGGAAGAGGCTTCCAATGAGCAGAAATTTGGAACATTAATGACAAAGTGAAAGCTAACAGCACAGTGTACTGATGTAAATAATCACAGTCAAAATCTGACTGAATGCAAATAACATCAGAAAGCACCAAAATATAAGGTGCAAGCAAGAAAAAAAATGGTAAATGGGAAACGGTGGCATTCACAGAAAAGGTAGAAAATAGGAGCAGAAATAGACTATTCAGCCCTTATGATCATGTGTGGCGGAACAGGCTCTGACTGTTTGTCCATCTTAGTAACCTGTTCCTCTTTTCTCCCCATAGCCTTTAATCCCTTTAGCCCTAAAATATGTATATTATAGCTGACTCCTTTTTGAAATTAGTTTTTACCCTATACCTATCTGCTCATGCCTCAGATAATACAGATAGACAGTACAATCAGCCCAGGCCCAACCATCTTCAGCTGCTTCATCAATGACCTAGCCCTCCACCGTAAGGTCAGAAGGGGGGCTGTTCACTGATGATTGTACAATGTTCACCACCATTCATGATTTCTCAGTACTGAAGCATTCCACCTCCAAGATCTGGGCAATATCGTGACTTGAAACGCCGGAAGTGACATTCATGCTACACAGATGACAGGAAATGAACATATCTAACAAGAGAAAATCTCACCATTATTCCTTGAAATTCAATGGCATTACCATCACTGAATCCCCCCCTATCAACATCCTGGGGTTACCATTGATCAGAAAGTGAACAAGACTAGCCATACAATGGTCACAAGAGCAGGTCAGACTTGGAATCCTGCAGCAAGTAAATCACCCCAAGCCTGTCCATCTTCTTCAAGACACAAGTCAGGAGTGTGATGGATCCATCTGCAACAACACTCAAGAAGCTTGACATGATCCAGGACAAAGCAGTCCATTTGATTAGTACCACATCCAGAAACATCCACTGCTTCTACCACCAATGGTCAGTAGCAGTAATGGGTGCCATTTTCAAGATGCACTGCAGAAATACACGATGGCTCTTTTGGCCAGCACATTCCAAAACCAACAATCACTTTCATCTAAAAGACAAGGGCAGCAGATACATGGTAACTTGCCACATGCCATTTACCATCCTTTCTTGGTAATATATCACCGTTCCTTTACTGTTGCTGGGTCAAAATTTTGGAATTCCCTCCCTAAGGGTGTTGTGGGTCTTCCTACAGCACATGGACTGCAGAGGTTCATGACGGCAGCTCATCACCACCTTCTCAAGGGCAGCTGGGAATGGGCAATAAATGCCACATCCGTGAGTGAATAAAAAATGCACTTGATGTTGCTGAATAAAGACATATTTTGTTAAAGCTTTTCACTTTGCTCTCATCAGGATATTTCACAAGAATACAAATTCAAGCACAAGCCCAACTTTTAACAGCATAAAATGAGAGTACTAATTGGTTGGCAGGTGGATTGTAATTGTTAGTGTCATTGCCATGAGAAAGTATCCGTGAATGCTAATTGACAGTTAACAGCCAGGACAACATTTGCTGGATAATCTTGATTATGCAAGGAATTGTACAGATAACTAATTTAGGACTATCAGCTTTGGTTGCACCTGTGCGACTTGAAGTTTCAGATACTAAAATACACAGGACCCTGTTCCTTTTAGAATGAAAGAATGCACACACACAGCATCCATTTTAACTCAACAAAATAGGTTCAATTCTCAATGCCATGCAATGACCAACCAGACTGAACTTACCTGATTTAAAATGTAGCAAAGCCTATTGATTAACTGTCAATAAATTAAGTGAACTGTGAACAATGAGCTGTACAATTGACAATTTTCTTTTGTGAGCAAGATAAATTTAATCATAAAGGAAATGATTGTCACTCCTTTTCTCTAATAATATGCAGCCTAACAAAATCTAGTTTGTACTGCTACAGTGGCAAAGGATTTCAAATGGATATTGTTCCTTCATTTTGGGAACACCAAAACGTACTCTCTTCATTCAGGAATTTGATTATTTAAGGGAAGCACAGAGATCTCCAGCCTCAAATGGAACTGATGCCAGCTGGAGGAACTATCAGTTGTGGGTGGAGAATGGAAAATGGAGGAAGGACTTAAATTACCTAGAAATCTACAGTTGCCTTAAAGCCTCACAGCACTGAAATAAATGGCATGTCAAACTTATTTTGGTCTTGTCTTTACTGTTTTGATGATAAACTTTCAATGGTACGGAACTTGAAGATCAATGGTCTTAATATTCACTTGATTCAGCTGTGATAGTGAGGCGAAAACATCAATTATTGCCTGACTTTTACACTGGTGATATTTTTTGCTCTTTTGCATGACAATGTTGAAGGTTTCAACTGAATGGACATACAAGGATAGTTTAGAACTGCACACACGAGTAAGTATTTTGTACCAGATGGTTGCCTAAACTGATATGGAACTGCTGCAACGCTATGAATAGAACAACTTCCTGTGAATATTTGCAGAAGTACAAATTGCTGACAGGCATCTTGCAGCATTTTAAAATCGTTTTCACAAAACTATTGAGTAAGTTTGTTCTCAACAACATTTAATGCATCATACGGGGTTTCAACACATGGTTATTCGCCAACATATTGCAGTGTGCAAACCAGGCTTGCTTAAAATTCAGCAGGGATAGAATTATTTATTCTTTTATGAATTGCGGGTAACACTGATAAGGCCAGTATTTGTTGATCGTTCCTGATTGGCCTTAAACAGTGAGACTTGTTGCATCATTTCAAAAGGCAGTTCATGGTAACCAAGTGAGTCTGGACTCACATGTTGGCCAGACCAGGCAGATATTCTTTTCTAAACAAGGTCAGTGAATCAGATCAAGTTCCAGATTTTTATTAAGTACCGAAAGAACTGTGAATGCTGTAAATCAGAAACAAAAGCAGAAATTCCTGGAAAAGCTCAGCAGGTGTGAGGAATGGTCACTGCATCCAAAACGGTGACTCTGATTTCTCTCCACAGATGCTGTCAGAAGGGTCACTGCATCCAAAACGGTGACTCTGATTTCTCTCCACAGATGCTGCCAGACCTACTGAGCTTTCCAGCAATTTCAGATTTTTATTCATTGAATTTCAATTCTATCAGCAGTCTTGGTGGTATTTGAACCCATGTCACCAGGATATTTGCTTGGACATCTGAATCATCAGTTCAGCAACATTGTCATTATACACTGCTTGTCCAGGTCCAGATAGACTGACACCACCTCAAAGGATTATGTCTCACAACCTTTAGTAAAGGCACCAGAATGATACTCACCTGCACCTGCCACCAACACAGACACCATGGTGGCCACGTACTTATTAAAAAGCTCTGGGTCACAACCTGGTGACCAAATCACAGACATGGGTCTACAGCATTGAAGGAAGAAACTGCCAAGCTCTCAGACACTCGGAGGACCAGAACTTGCTGAACCCTGTGCAAATAATGAGTCTTTGTAGATGACCATAAATGACATGTTGGAGATACAGAGATAGACATGGGAACATCTGCAGAGATGGAAAAGACCGTGTACAGCCAGAGAGAAAACTGGAGGAATGTGTCCAAGTTCTGTATGCTGTCCTGTCTTTGTGAGCACTCGGCAGCCTCATGGAAAGGGAGGTACCCACCTTGGAAGCCGAGGTCTGGCAGAATACACAGTCACTATGTGCTCAGATCTGTGCTCCATCACTCTAGTCATGGGTGTACAACAGCAATGGCAAGGCAAAAACTGTATGAAAGTTTAAAGTTTAAAAAAATCTCTGATCTGAGAACCACCTACCTTAGTTCTTGTGTTGACTTTGCTCCACTTGAAGAATCTACACAGGCACTCAATTATTCATATTGATTTGAAGCCACATCTCTAGAAGCATAAAATGACAAGTACGAGTTCTGAAGTCCTGGTGGTAGTCAAGATCACCAGGTGCATGCCTCATATATGCAGTCAGGTTTCTGAAAGTATTAATTGTTGAATGGGCCGAACTTAACAACTGGCACATCATTCCAGTGAGTTGGCTTTTCAATGAGAAGCATCTGGATATTAGCTTCCCAACTCCTGCATTTAGGAAGGTTGAACGGTCTGTTAAAGCCAGAGAACTTAATTGCTAAGGTTTATCACTCCTTTGGAATTCTGAATTTTAGACTCTTACCTTATTATGTTTTTTGGCCTGGTATTCTTCGTACTTCCTCCAGGAATGAAAGTTTCCACACAATGGGCCACATTTTATTTAATTAAATACTCTATGAGGATAGCAATGTACTACAATCATAAAGTTTTAAAGAACGTCAAGGAGAAATATTAGTGTAAACATTTTTCTGACCTGAAAAATTAAGGCCAACTCTGAATAAGAGTGTTGCACAGAATCAGAATGGTTAGAACATCGAAAAAGGCCATTTGGTCTGATTTGTCTATGCTTGCTCTTCAAAATTCCCTTGTGTACTCCCTTGCCTCCTCACTGTAGGCCTGCACATTCTGCATATTCAGATAATAATTCAAATACCTCTCGAATGTCCCATTTGACCCTGTCTTATGTCTGGCAATGCATTCCAGATGCTAAGAATTTGCTGCATTTAAAAGTTTTTCCTTACGTTGCCATTGATTCTTTTCCCAATTACCTCAAATCTGGTTACATACAAATTGGTGCAGGAATAGTCCATTTGACTCCACTGATCTTATTTCCTCTTCAGCAAGATCATATCTGAATCTCTTGATCTCTGCCTTTAAAGTACTCAATGCTCCTGTCCTCATTTTCTCTCAGGGAGAGGCTTACAAAGACTCAAGACTCTCTGAGGGAGTAAAGTTTCTCACCAGCTCTGTTGGAAAGGGGAAACTCCTGATTTCAAAACTGGGTTTTGCCTCTGCTACAAGGGTAAACATGCTTTCAGCATCCACCCCATTAGTTATGTTCAGGATCTTATATACCTCAATATGATCACCTCACATTCTTCGAAACTCTGAGATAACAAGGTGTACAGCTGGATGAACACAGCAGGCCAAGCAGCATCAGAGGAGCAGGAAAGCTGACGTTTCGGGTTGAGACCCTTCTGCAGAAATGGGGAAGGGGAAGGGGAATCTGAAATAAATAGGGAGAGGCAGATAGAAGATGGATAAAGGAGAAGATAGGTGGAGAGGAGACAGACAGGTCAAAGAGGTGGGGTTGGAGCCAGTAAAGGTGAATGTAGGTGGGGAGTTAGGGAGGGGATAGGTTGGTCCAGGGAGGACGGACGGGTCAAGGAGGCGGGATGAAGTTCGTGAGTAGGCGATGGGAGTGGGGCTTGAGGTGGGAGGAATGGTTGGGGAGGCGGGCATGAGCTGGGCTGGTTTTGGGATGCGGTTGGGGGAGGGGAGATTTTGAAGCTTGTGAAGTCCACATTGATACCCTTGGGCTGCAGGGTTCCCAAGCGAAATATGAGATACTGTTCCTGCAGCTTTCGGGTGGCATCATTGTGGCAATGCAGGATGGACATGCCGTTCAAGGAGTGGGAGGGGCAGGTGAAATGGTTCGTGACTGGGAGGTGTAGTTGTTTGTTGCGAACTGAGAGTAGGTGTTCCGC
Source organism: Ginglymostoma cirratum (assembly GCA_024137785.1). Taxonomy (NCBI): domain Eukaryota; kingdom Metazoa; phylum Chordata; class Chondrichthyes; order Orectolobiformes; family Ginglymostomatidae; genus Ginglymostoma; species Ginglymostoma cirratum. The sequence goes on along the minus strand of JAHRHZ010000063.1, from coordinate 19,011,122 downwards.
AAAGCGGTCCCCAAACCTCTGCTTGGTTTCTCATTCCTGGAGCCATTTTCATGAATCCTTTCTGCACTATTTCTAAGACCTTCACATACTTCCTGAAGTGTGGCACCCAGAAGGGATGCAATAACCTAGTACAGGCTGAATTGTGTTGTGTATCAATTTAACGTAATTGCTTTCATACTCAATAACTCGGTCAATAAAGTTTAGGATGCAATATGTTTTACTAACTGCTTTGTCAACCTGTCCTGACACCTTCAATTAATTATGCATTTTCACACCAACATCTCTCTGATGTCCTTTAAAATTATATTCTTTATCCAATATTGTCTCTCCTCATTCTTTCTAACAAAATGAGGCACTTCCCCTTCCTCTGTATTATATTGCATCTGCCTCTTGTTCACCTATTCCAGTAACATGTCTCTGTCCTTTTGAAGTTCTACATAGCCCTCCTCACAGCCTGGATTAATTTCAGATTTTGTGATGTCTACAAATTTTAAAATTGTATCCTTTACAACAAGGTTTAGTCATTGATATACCTGGAAGAGCAGGAGCTCTAACACTTCTCCCTGGAGACCTTCACAATAAGTCTTCCTCCACTCCAAACAAATTCCATTCACCATTACTCTCTGTCTTCTGTCATTTAGGCATTTTTGTACCCATGTGGATTCTGTCTCTTTTATTCCATCAGCACTAACTTTATTGACAAGTCTGTTCTGCAGGATTTTATCAAATTCTCTTTGGAGATCTATGTACACCACACAAACAGCATTATTCTAATCTACACTTAAAGTTACCCCGGTAAAAATACTCGAGAAGTTACGTGAACAAAGTCCTCCTTTAACAATCCTTGCTAGCTTCTCTTAACTGGCCCACATTTCCTAGCTCACTTTTAATTTTGTCCTTTATTATCACTTTTAGAAGTTTCCTCACCACTGGGGTTAAACTGACTTGCTGGGCTTATCTTTCTATGTTTTTTGCTCAAGGGTGTAATATTCGCAAATCTCTCATGCTTTGGCACCAGCCAAGCCTGAGCAAGATTAGAAAATTATGGCCAGTCTTTGCTGTTCCTACGGCCCTCATGATCCATGCGTGCACCTCATGTGGTACTGGTGTCTTATCAGCTATAAGTACAAACTGCATATCAAATACCTCTTTCAAATTAATTTTCAATCCTTCAAATATCTGAATTATCTCTTTTTTCATCATGACCAACTTAGCATCTTCTGCCTTCATAAAGACAGATGCAATGCATTCACTTAATAGCTCAGCCGTATCCCCTGCCTCTACCATGTGATATAATTCTGAATGTATGAGCACAAAAAAGACAAGCTTGATTTAGATGCCAATTGTAGGCCTAAAACATATATTTTGGTGCTGATAAAATTGGGTCTTCTGAAACACTGGGGCAATGTATTTGCAGTAATCTATGGTACGTCTTCTAATTTGCAAAACTGTTGTGCAAATTTAACCTAAAATACAAAATTTCTTTTTGCATGACTAACCTCATTCTACTTCAGTGTGTCCACTTGTTAATTTATTTTTCCTCTTTCTACTCTCTTTCATTTCATCAACACAGAAGCTTTCACTACCAGGGAGCTGTTTTGCGTGGATATGTCCGTGTGTTATCCCTTTCTCCTGTTCTTTTAAAGTAATAACCACAATAAAAACCAACCTAAGTGATGAGGAATGTATTTTTCTGGAAAGTGTGGAATGTTCCAGCTGGTTTCACTGGGTTTTACTGCACTTCCTTTATGTTGAGTTATTGCTGCATGTTAGGTCGTGATAGGTCGAACAGATCCAGCTGTCTTCCTGTGGTAGGTTAGATATATCATTCAGGGACACAAACCACAAACCTGCTTTGGTGTAAGGGACACGTAGCAGCTTTAGCTGTCAGTCTTATGGTACAATCAGGTATAATTTGCATATCTCTCACATTAAACAGTTCCTTTTCTGTCCCCAAGCTACATTACAATATCTAACCAATATCCTCAAGTTCACAGGCTTACCCTGTCATCAAGTTCCTTTTCATTTTGATTAACAACAACCTAATGGTATCGTATTTTTAAAAAGGATATCCATGAGGGAAGGAATGATAACCTCCCCTCATTAACAGGAGATTCTGATCTTTGTCTGGATGCTAGCAGAGTTAACAGGCATAACAACATTTATCTCTGAGGTCAATATTTACAAGTTTAACTACAAAAATCAATAGCATCGGTTTATAATAATCACTTCTTGTATATTCTTTCAATTACTGTACTGATATACTAGAAGAACCAGAAGTGTTTCTGAATGTGCCTATTTTACTGGGATTTGCATTCAGAATATACGCTGGGATAAATCTACTTTGTGAAATCCTCTCTCATGGAATAATTTGTCTGCAAACACTGCAGACACTGACGTGAGAGAGGTAATGTGAATTTTTTTCACTTTTGTTTGTCAGACAAGGTATTTTAATTTTGTTTTCCTTCGAAACAGGCTATGACAACTTAACCCCAAAATAGTATGAGAGGTCCAATTTTAAAGTAACCTTCAACAAACTCTCTTTAGGGTGAAATCAGAAGTATTTTTTATTCATGCAGTCAACTTGGGGACAACTGTTGCAACACACACATACACAAGCATCCCAGGGGAAATAAAGCGTTTACAACTAAGAATAACCTTTAAAAACAAAGTTAATGTCCAATGAGGGCCCTTTCATTGAGGAACCTGGGCTCATGCAAGTTTAGCTAGCTTAGGCAGGAGTGACAGAAGACAAAGACACAGCCATGAAGAAACTTGGTCCACTTATCAGTCAACAAGAATGCTTCTTTTGGACCTAGCTTTGGATCAAGGAGGCTTGCACTTGAGGCAGGCTTAGTTAAACCTGGAGTCTGATTGTGGTGTAACCAGTTAAATTCTCAGCAGGCTGAATATTAGTAGCAGACTAGATTCTTGCCAGACTGAAATACGAGCTCAGAAATGTATAAGCAAAACCTTTTTCCAAAGATCACAGGAATTTGATCATGCGATAAGCTCGTCAAGGATTCAGTTCCAATTTAACAATTGGTTTCCATCCTTTTGGCCAAAATTCTTCTATTCACATTAAAAGATAAATGGAACTATCAGCACCTCCACAACTATAACAAGATAAGCTTCTATGCCAATGCTTCAAACTCCGTGATCTTTGTATGAGTGGTGTGCTTTTAGTGCCATTTCAGACTTAATGAGTTTTGAAAACTCTTTGTTTGTTTTTTAAACTGTTCTTTTGCATTTGCTGACTGCAAAGTCCCAATTATGCAAGGGTTTGAGATTCCAATGGGAATGTAGAGGAATTCTAAGTATAAACTCTGTCCTAGTTTGAACTGTCCAGAATTGCAGTCAATTTGCATGAGGTATTTGGCGATGGCCATGTTTTAGTCCAGCAAAATCCATTTTAAAATTTAAACAATAAATCATAGTATTTAAACAATTTATGATCTCTTTTCATGTCTTATCAACACGACAATTTCAATGTTAATTCTTCCAAGAGGGAATGAAGTACATAAAGCAGCAAATATTCAATGTACAGTATTTACTTTCATAGAAACTTTGGAAGTAGCTATTCCAGATAACCTAAAATTGGTAGTAGGAGCTCCAATACAAGGCTGTTAGGTCCTGTAGATGAAACATAGAGTTCTTTCCTTCTGGCAGCGCTTCATTGAGGTTTAACAAAATGACTGAGTGAATCATCTCAGTTCAATTTTTTTCGCTATTCTGACAAAATCCTTGAAATATTACATGGTCCCAGTTAATCTGGTTATCATTGGAATCATTCCAATTAACAGTAATCCTCTTTTAAAAAAATTATTGACTTGATTTTTGGTGATTTTTCCGGCAAATATTCTGAGCCCAGTCCTTCCAAATGCGTCTTTTGGAGATCATCGGGGAAAAAATCCATTCAGCACTGGAGGAGCACTGCAGGTCAAAACTCAGCACTTTTTTATGACACTTGCTGTCATATTTCAGTCGTTACAGATTTCAAAGGCACTCTGACAATGATTGAAGAAATGCAAGTTTGTGAAGTAAGTTAGGAGGTAGGATGGCAAATTACTAAGTAAAGCTGTCAGTTGGGTAGGATTCCAAGTGGGTGTTGGGTTGTGTCTCACAGTCAGTTTACCTTAAAAAGACAAGCACATGATACTGAGATAACAAGCATGGGGCTGGATGAACACAGCAGGTCAAGCAGCATCATAGGAGCAGGAAAACTTGACGTTTCGGGCCTAAACC
>JAHRHZ010000063.1:18992634-19006477 GCA_024137785.1 Ginglymostoma cirratum | reverse complement strand
CGTTTCGGGCCTAAACCCTTCATCAGGTTTAGGCCCGAAACGTCAAGTTTTCCTGCTCCTATGATGCTGCTTGACCTGCTGTGTTCATCCAGCCCCATGCTTGTTATCTCGGATTCTCCAGCATCTGCAGTACCTTTTATCTCAAGCACATGATACTGTCATTTTATCATAGAATGTGACCTGAGGGTATAACAGGCTTATATTCCATTTTCTCCTGGGATCATTTAAAGCATGCAATGCAACAAGAAGCATGTTCTTTTGTGTAACCTAATAGTTAAATGAGACACTAATGTAGCTGTATGCTAATATCTGTATATAATAGCTAGCTGTAACACGTATCAGTTGAATTCTTCAATACCATGATATCCGTCCCTAGTCTCTCATGTTCGGAGAGATAACATTATCGTTGTTGCATCAGGTAAAATACCCTGCTGGAGGCAAAATTCACATCATGGTTAGCAGTAGTGGCCATCTACACAAAAGACTCTAATATCCTTTTGACAGATATTTAGAAAACTGATTGAAGACCAAATGGACAACAACACTGAACATCAAAGAATTTAGACAAGAAACAGCATTAATTTTGTGAATATAGACAGTCAAACAGATCTGTAGAGAGGGCATTGATAGTTAAGACGGCAAAGCCAATTTCTGAAAGGCTAAAATTACAGATACAAGAAAAAACTAAAGCTTATACACTTGTATTGATGCTTAGTGAGTGTTGAACGTTACTCTCTCTCTTTCAAAACAAAACCCTGAGAGCCAATTGATTCAAAATGTTTTAAAGGCAGTCAAATGGTTCAAAAAGCATTGCGCCTAAGCTCCCCTGGAATAAAGTACCATTTAAAAAAAGTCGTTTTCTACTCTACATTACCTTAACTGTTTCCAGGTTTCAGCTGATTATATACTATTCTCTTTTCAGAACCAGGGGTCATAGTTTAAGGATATGGGAGTTTAGGATGGATGTAAGGAGAAATTTCTCCACCCAAGAGTAGACTTCTCTGGCACAGAAAAAAGTTAAAGCCAAAACATTTAATTTTTCTGAGAAGGAGTTAGATATTGTTCTTTGAGCTAAAGGTATCAAAGTGTACATGGAGAAAGCAGGTGGGGGATGAGCAACCATAATCGTACTGGGTGGTGCAGCAGGCTCAAAGGACTGAATGGTCCACTCTTGTTGCAATGTTTTTATGTTTCTATGTAAACCTTCAAGGAGACATTTTTGCAAAAGTAAAAGGTCCATGTCATTGATGCATTTTCATGAGGATAAATGCAAGTATGCAGCCATAGTAGCAGGCCAACACATGCTATTAGTACAGCCAACAGTATTGCTATCATCAGCAAAGCACACCAAACCAACAAGATCTGGCAGAGATGCAGTTTAGTACTTCTGCCCCAAAGGTGTCCAACATGGTGGGCAGCATGGTGGCTCAGTGGTTAGCACTACTGTCTCACAGCACCAGAAGCCCAGGTTCATTTTCACCCCCAGCAACGATCTGTGTGGAGTTTGCACGTTCTCCCCGTGTCTGCATGGGATTCTGCTGGGTGCTCTGGTTTCCTCCCACGGTCCAAGGATGTGCAGGTTAGGTGGATTGGCCATGCTAAATTGCCCATAGTGATCAGGGATGTATAGGTTAAGTGTGTTAGTCATGGGAAACATAAGGTTATGGGAAAGGGTAGGCAGATGGGTCTAGGTTGGATGCTCTTCGGAGGGTTGGTGTGGACTTGTTGGGCTGAATGGCCTGTTTCCGTACTATAGGGATTCCGTGATCTCCTCATTTCTATGAAACAAGTGGCACCAACTGACACTGGGCATGCATATGTAGGAATACTGGTTTGAAAGGTCAAGTCAGATCCCAGAATAAAACACAAGATTGTACAATACCAGAACATGGACAGCAGGTAAGGTATCACAAAAGGTACCCAAATGCAACCACATCCAAGAGGTTTAGTGTCAACTAAGTGAATGGCAAATTTCAGAAGATGACCAAGTTTTCTATACTTTAACCTCACATAACATGTCAGTGGTACAAAGCGATCAAAAGCTTTTACCAACATTTATGTTATATGTCCTGAAAAGGCAGGACAACTCACATTAAAAGCTAAAATTCACATGGGAACTCACATCCACCTATGACCATTACGCATCCTGAAAGACTCATACTTCAAGTGGCGCTCCAAGGCATAGCCGACACACCACATAATTGATCACCAACTCCATTCATTGGCAGACTGCAGTCCCAATATATATGCTCATCATGGCTTCCCAAAACCTTCTACTTGGTGTGGAAACAAACAGTGCAGTGGATGCAGGATTACCTATTCATGCAGATCTTGATTTGGTCACAATTCTTGAGATTCAAACTGCACTCACTGTACCAGGAAAGATCATGCATGACATTATCGAAATGGCTTTGAACTGAAGTTGAAGACAGGCACCATGATCTTTATGTCTGGCATACTGAGGAGATTACCCAACCTATGTAAAGGCCAAGTTATTCCTCGTGATCTACATACTGATGCCCGAGACTATGAAGTTCTCAAAGCTGATCCATTACTTTGGCCAGAGTCAAGACGAACAGTCACAATTGGCAACTGTGAAAGATGAGCAACTACAAGAGTTCCAGAATATCATTATCCAGGATGATCTGACAGTATCAAAAGTATACATGAGAAGATTTGGATCATTTTGACCTTACAGAGACAAACTTGGTACATCAAGACAAGTCATTTTCAAGAGTAAATGAAACTTGATACCAAAGGTTTTACACCAAGCTATCATATCCCCGTTACACTAGGGACACACAAGGAGACTAGCATATCAATCTGTGTATTGGACAGGGATGAGTCAGGATATTCAACAGCACGTGAATGCATGCAAGATATGCCAAAGGTACCAACAACAGCAGCAGGGGAAGCGTTTGTATGAAGGTAGCAATAGAACTATATACAGTACATGGAGGAGACTCCATCTTTTTGATGGATTAATTCCCCAAATTTCTCACTATTCAATGACTCTGCAACGAGTGCAACCATCATTGACAACATTTTCAGTTTATGTGGTATCTCAGAATGGATAGCATCAAATAATGGACCACAGTACAGTGGCAAGCCATCTAAAGGCTTTATTCACATCAATCAACATCCCACTAGCCAAAGAAACAGTGGCCACATTACTCGAGGAAGCAATGCAGGCCAGCAGCTCCATCAGCAATGACAACATACTTAAACTACTAGACCTCTGCTTCACCACATACTTCGTCTTTAATGGTCAAGTAAAGAAACAGATCAACGGTACACCAATGGGGTCACCCATCTCAGGACTCAGTACAGAAGCAGTTATGCAAAGACTAGAACACACCACCCTCTCCTGCATTCAACCTAAACTGTGGATCCAGTATGTAGACGACACATTTGTCGTTATTAAATGCAACAGACTCCTAAGACCATTAGGAATCATAGTGGCCCACAAGCCTACAGCCACGTTACAGCAAACACTTACAAGATTAAAGACCCCATTCCCACAACTGCACAACCAGCGTGGTTTACAAATTCCCACTCAACAAGTGCGACAAACATTACATCTTTTAGACAGGAAGGAAACAGCCATCAGAATACATGAACATCAACTAGCAGCAAAAGGGCACGACAAACTCTCCTTAGTATCGGTACACTCAGACAATGAAGGCCATTAGTTTAACTTGGACAAGGTAACCATAGTAGCTCAAGCCAAACATTGACATGCATGGGAATTCCTAGAGGTGTGGTTCTCCATCCATAATACAATCAACACACATGTAGAACTGGACACCATATACAAACCCATACAGATCGAAACCGGAAATGACACTACTCACCATGACAGACCAGACATTATAAATTCCAAGTAGAGTAGAATAACACAGCTTCATCGGAGGCTCCACTGATGACGTTACCTGGCATGGCGATGAAATGTCTGAACGTGAACAAGCCAGCTCAGCGAGCAAGTCAACAACCTCACCAACAACCCAAGCTACAGATCTTTGCCAAAATTTAAAGACGATGTATTGAGTGTGAAGTGACCCATATCACATTGTCACCACATTCTATGCTTAGACAGCAGAATAATACGTACCATCAAGTCAATGATGATTAAGTTGCACAACAAAGCAAGATTTTTGCAGTACGTTTCTCCATTTCCATGCAACACCAATGCAGAAGGGATTATATCCCAAAGACAATTTATGTTCAAAAAGCAAGCACAAACAATCTTGCCCAGCAATCAATCATCCAACCATCCTGATACACAGAATGTTCTTGTGATATGTGGCATTCAAAGATGGTGAAGAATGAAAGAGATACTAGATGAATGAGCAGGTAGCGAACTCCTAAAACTGTGCACAGGACAAACAGTGTGTGTTGGAAATCCAAATTTAAAATACCTGATACCAGCAAAGGTTTCTAAAATATACAACCAGCCCAGATCATACAAAGTCATTGCAGATCATGGTGCTACACTGAAAACAAACAGAAGCCAACTCGCACCAATGTACAACACACTAATCGTGCATGAACAGAGTGAGGAAGAAAGTACTGATGATGATGATTGTACAGTCATGTTGAGTGACAACAACCAAGTCCAAGAGAGAAAAATGAATATCCCTCCAGTCGAGTATATGATGACCAGATCAGGACAAGTTGTCAGACTTCCAAAATATTAAATTGAACTTTCAAACGTTGCAAAATCCATTTTGCCAAATTGTGCAATTATAGATTTAGCAATCTGTGCCTCTGTATCTGTTTGGGGTAAGTTTTTATCTTTGGAAAAAGAGAGGTATTGTACTATGTCTCACATTCAGTATTTTAGTATACTTTTAAGAGACTTGCTCATGATGTCATAATTTGTATTATAGCATTTGACCAGAGGGCACAATGGTCTGACACTCCATCTTGATAGACACCACTTGAAGCATATTATGCTACAGATGCATGCTGTGCTGCATAACCTAATAACTTATTGTTAGTTCAGACACTGAGTATACAGGGATATGGACCAGATGCCAGCAAATAGGACTAGATTAATTTAGGATGTCTGGTCAGCATGGACGAGTTGGACCGAAGAGTCTGTTTCCAAGCTGTACATCTCTATGACCGTATAAATCAGAGTCACAAAGTCATAGAGTCTTACAGAACAGAAACAGACCTTTCAGTCCAATGTGTCCATGCTGTCCAGTTCTCTAACTTTAATGAACATTTTCAGAAGGTTCAAAAATGCAGGGATATTGCAATTGAAAAATTCAATTTCCTTTTAAATTTTAATCATTTATGCTTCAATAAATGTCCAAAAATTGTATAACCTTGCAAATATTTCAGAAGCTTAATAAGCCTTTGGAGACATTTAAATATTTTAATAAACTTTGAATTGTAACCGTAGCAATCTTGCTATGGAAGACAACATACTGACCGATAACCATAGCTTAACAAATGTCAAGGAGATTAATGTTTATACGTGGGCCGTCCTGGCCTTGGCTAACTTGGAAGATGACTAGTCACGCAAACCCTGAAGTCAGCCTGGATATAGATACAGACTTGTAAAAACTGGCACAGAGACAAATTTGATGTGAACGGATCAGTTGTTAATTATTCAGAGTTATCTGAATAGTCTTCAAATAGGTTTACTGGTAAAAATGCTTCCCCTATCAGCTTCTGCTGCAGGTCACCTTCAAGGCATGCTTAGCAGAGCACTTGAAGATTAACCATAATTGTTATGTCCTATTATGCCTTCTCCTTCATCCGTCAAATTCAACTGAAAAGGGACTGTAGATGTCTAATCCAGCCTGGCATCATTATCCATAAGCTGTTCGTCAAAATATACCTAATATCCAATATCTGTCACTTGCAGTCAATTACATTCCATTATTTGCTGAATGTTCTGAATCTTATGCAGTAATTCAAATATTTTTACGGCAGCACGATCTGGACTCTTGAATTCTCACTAGTACTTTGAATTATATTATCTTTTGAGTTTTTATTCATACTTGTTCATTCACAATGAATCATTTAACTCATGTTAAATAAAAGGAGAGTACTGCAGATGCTGGAAATCTGACATAAAAACACAAAGTACTGGAGAGCTGGTCTGGCAGCATCTGTGGAGAGATAAACAGCACTAACATTTTGAGATCAGTATGACTCTTCTTCAGAACCAAATTAGATATTGCTCCACCAGAAATCAGCAGGTTATGACTCCAAAATATAAAGTGTCCTTTTAAAAAGTTTCAACAAAAATACAAACGTTAACCCTAACGACAAACTGGAGCATCATTCTAACAAGCCGAGTGCGAGTTGTCTGCTATATGTAGGCTACATGTCAATATTTGGCTTGTGGAAACAGAATATTAAAACAGACCCTAACACCAGCGAAGTCAGCTCCAGACCTATTCATATTCAATTTGTTCCTTTCTTCAAAAATTTATTTTTGAAAGCAGTTTTGGAAAAAATTAAAACCAGCAAAGAGCAGTGGGAGAAGATCTTTAAAATGAATCAGATTCATGCTGCCTTTGTAATAGCACTCCTGAGTGGGCTGTGTCTGCTACTATCAGCTCAAAAAAACATCAATATTGACACCATTTCTGAGAAATCAGCTCACATTCCCAAATTACAGGGCAGAATTAGACCATCAACACAAACTGTAACTCCTCAGGAGCCCTTGGAAGTGCACTGTAACTTCTAGTTTCTGAGTATTGGTCAAATTGCTGTAATTTACCTTCAGTTGTGTCCCTCTATAGCAATGAAATTCCCCACCAATACTATTGAGGAAAACAAATCTATGGGCTGATATGTTAAGATCACCTTTCTTTTGGCCAGACTGACATTTTTTTTCAAACATGCACAGGATAAATGAGACACAGACCTTAAATTAAAGGACTAAGATGCAAGGGGAGGGGATATGCTTGGTGGTAGAGCTGTACAGAGACCTCATTTGACCACACCTGAATTGTTCAGCATTTCTAGACAGTGGACCTGAAGTCGCATATATTGACATTTGAGGGAGTGCAATGTAGGCCTACCAGAATGACATCTAGACTGCAAGGTTAAATTATGAATAGAGATTACAGAAACTACAAATAAATTAGCTAGAATTTAGAAAGCTAAGGGATGATATTTCAAAGCATTCTAGATATTGAACGGAACAAACAGAGTAGATAGAAAGCAATTACTTCCTATTGTTGGGGAGTGTAGGACTAGGAGAAAAATAAGTAGAGACAGACCTTTCAGGAGTGAAATTAGGAAATTCTTTCACACGTAAAAGGTGATAGCAGTTTAGAACTCACTTCTGCATTTGTTGCCAGATCAACCGTAAATTTTACAATGAGGATTCATTGACTTATTATCTGAAAGGAAAACATACACACAGAAATTAATAGCCAGCTATATATCAAAAGAGGTCAAGACATTCTTCACTCAAAACTGAGATCTTTTAAAATCACAAAAGGAGGATGTGACACCATAATACATGTAAAATGAGAACTTGTTTAACCTTAAAAAGAAATGATTGTTGTAAATAGGTAGAGTGGAAACCTGTTTCAAATCACAAAGGGGACACGACCATTGTAATGTGTGCCCAGTGGAAACTCATCTTTGTAAATAATTAATTAATGTATAAGATAGAGTGGAAAACCATTTTGAAACAAAGGTGCATGATCATGGTGCAATGTGGAGGAATTGATAGAACTTACAAAGAATGCAATCACTGTAGAATGCATTGGATAGTTTTGTAACAAATTGTTAATAGTTTCAGGTAGCTTGTAGTCATATGATAATTAGAATGCCAAAGAACTCACGCGATTCTAGAGTGTAGATGTGTAAAATGAACTGCTAATGGGAGGCAGCCTGTTCATGAGCTGGGACCCTCCATCTCATACGTGCATAATAAAACTGTTGTCTTGTTTGGACCTTCACCAATCTTTATCTCTAGCATCACTTGAACACTACAATGTAAACAAAAACATTAAGGGATATGCAGCAAAGTTGAGTATATACAGTTAGGTTTCAGAATAGTTATGATCTCGGTAATAGCCAAACAGGCTGAAGGAGCTACATGAGGAACACCTGTTTCCATGCTCAATGGAAGTAAACGCATCAACCTTCTAATACTACATTTTGTTTGGATCAACAGATATTCTCATGGAGGTGGCTACCATTTTCATACAGGGAAGGATGGCCTCCATGGTGTCTGCAAAATTGCCAAATTGGAGCTTAACTACTTCATGATCTTTGGTGTTTTGTATCATTGGACTCCTGCTCCTCTTGGCCTCTATTATTAACAGAAGAACCTTGGAACAACTCGTCCTCAAACAGCTTTGCAATCTTAGCTTCCCTGCTAAACAATGTTTACATCTAAACAGGGGGTCCTGGAACATCTGCTTTCAGACCATCTTCTTGGTCCTAATTTCAGTTCTTATCTTAAAGCTCCAATACCACAATATTTGGTACTTAAAGAGATGCCAAATTTAAGTTGGCATTACTCAAAACTCATAAATTATCTCAATAATATATACAAACTAAAACGTTTTATCACTGAGCTCATGCACAGAACAATTTTACAATTTAAACCACAGTCGATTAACATGCCAATGAGTGAAGTCTAACAGTCACCCATCTTAAGATTGAGATATAGTTTCCTCTTCCTTGCAAATGTATATTGCACATGTACATCCCTAAGTCTTCATTTTTCTGAAACTTTGGATTTTGAAGGCCTCACAAAATCTGAAAAAGACAAAAGTACAGTTTTTTTTGCAGTGTTAATTTGATTTAAGATACGTCTTGTTACTTTCTTATTTTCCTTTATTCACTATGCAAATCTTAGGAGATTTACTGCTGGCTTCAACTAATTCCTTGCTGGAAATGGTCCCTTTGATTTAATGTCAAAAGCATTTCCCTTCTTATCATAAATAAAAACAGAAAGTGCTGGAAAAACTCAGCAGGTATGGCAGCATTAGTGGAGAGAGAGAAACAGTTAACATTTTGGGTCCTTTGTTATGTCTTTTCATGGCCAGTACTACATCCTCAATTTGAGACGCAAAAGGCCTTTTAATCAAAATATCTTTAAGACTTATTGTTCAATTTCACAATATTCATTGCAACAAATTCATTACCTTTACAAAATACAGTAGTCTGGTCCAACCATTTAGAGTTACACAACTGATGTGTAAGAGAAGGTGTACCAGTTTAATGACAAATGATCTGAAACCACCATTAATGATTCTCAATGAGAGGCCTAATTAGACTTCTTGTCATATCTTACCAAATGTGCCTCATTAACCACATTCCCCACCCTTAAAGCACCCCTCATGTCTAATTCTATTGCCATCTTAGAATGTGCTGCTCTCAGAACAACTTGCCACTCACCGAATATCTGCCAAGACACCAGCATTCTTGGCACCCATGCCATATTTAAAAGGCGGCAGTGCACTTAGACGAGCTCTGGAATTCTGAAGTCGCGTGCTCAGTCAAGAACAGAATCTGAACATGTTGGAGAAGAAGGGGAAAACAGCATTGTAATTCTCTGATAGGGATTTTGCAGTCTGGTGAGGGCATGTTGCAAAGGGAAGTTGTTCTCTTCTCATGGCGGAGGAAGCCATGCCACCAAACCTTGACAGGCTGGTCTGAGATTGTCACCTGGGTCATTGAGGTCTCCGTGGTCCAGATAACGACCAGCAATGCTGTAAGGTGGTCAATGGCCTTTTCTGTTCTGCCAGGTCAAGTGTTACATTCTTTTCTCAGCCAAATCACACTCACTATATCTCTACTACCTCCCAGCAAGGCTTATGCTTTGTCACTCTCACTACTGCCTGCAGCACTTCCCTCATACATGCCTCACCATCACCCAACACAAACTTCCCACACCACTAACCCTGCATGGCCTCTAAACTGGCGAATCACTTGCCAGGGATACCTCACCACTTTTCTCTCACCTGCACCAGAACAAACAGCTGTACCACCCACTCTCACCTCACTCAATCCCTGCAATTCTCTCATTCCAGAAGATAGCCACAATTGGTCAGAAAAAGCCCAGATGGGTGCCTGACATTTGACCCCTCAACCCCTATGAACAGATTATTCTGGCCCTTGCAGGAGAAGATTGGGACTCTGCCTGCAAGGATGCCAAACATTCTGACCTACTAACCGAGTAAGAACAACTCTTCACTCCACTATAAATGTCACAGTCATCCCACTGTCAGTCTCATTCACTGTGCACCACACCTAACCACTGGCTGCAACTTCTTGTCTCTCTCTTTTGTGTTGTACATGCTGCCAGGATGTCCACCACCTCTGCAGAATAATGGCTGGCTCTGCCAAATGTCACCTTCTCGACCTCTGAGGATGAGAGTATGGAGGCCTTCGAGGAAGGATCAGCATGGTTGCCTCCTGAAACCTCCACAAGCACAGAAACTGACACCTTGGTGGCAGCATTAACCCTAGAATGCTTTGAAATACAACATGGTGAGCACCTCACTGTGACAGCTCTGCATCTGGCTTAGTAATGAACCCCACCCCCCCCAGGGCTGCTGGCACTCGGAAGACCACCATAGACCTAGCATCTAAATTCACAGGCAGGAAGAGAAGCAGTAGGCAAGTATGTGGGATGTCATGATGTTCAGTGCCCAAAAGCTGCAGCAGTGCAGCAACTCACATGGTCACCTGGCTGTTTCCATGGCCAGGTTGGTGGATGTCATTGGTGCGATGGGTCCAAGGAATGGCAGATGAAGTTTAATTCAGATAAAGGTAAGGTGTTGCATTTTGGTAAGACAAACCAGGGCAGAACTTACCCATCAATGGTAGGATCCTGGGGAGTGTTGTCAAATGGAGAGACCTCAGGCTGCAGATTCCTTGAAAGTGGTGTCACAGGTAGACAGGGTGGTGAAGAAGGGGTTTGGCACGCTTGCCTTCATCAGTTGAGTACTGAGTAAAGGAGTTGGGTCGTCATGTTACAGATGTACAAGATCTTGGTAAGGCCATATTTGGAGTACTGCATACAATTTGGTCACATTGCTACAGGATGTTATTAAACTGGAAAGGGTGCAAAAAAGATTTACACGAATTTTACCAAGACTGGAAGATTTGAATTATAAGGAGAGGCTGGATAGGCTGTAGCGTCGGACACTGAGGGGTAACCTAATGGAGATGTATAAAATCATGAGGGGCATAGATAAGGTGAACAGCCAAGGTCTTTTCCCCAGGGTAGGGGAGTCCAAAGCTAGAGGGCATAGGTTTAAGGTGAAGGGGGAAAGATTTAAAAGAGACCCGAGGGGCAACTTTTTCATACAGAGAGTTGGTGCATACACAGAATGAGCTTCCTGTGAAAGAGGTAGAGGTGAGCACAATTACAACTTTAAAACTCATTTGGGCAGGTACGTGGATAGGAAAGATTCAGAGAGACGATTCTGCGTAATCCAAGATGGAGGACGTGAAAAATTGGTGGCTGGAAGAGCTGCTCCTTTTTGGGGGTATTTACAGTGTTGGAGCTGATTTCCTTGAATTCTCTGAGCAGTAATTACTGTTTTATAAGCTGCCGCATTGTTTTGGAACTTTGGGGAAATAAAATATCAAAAGAACGGCACTTTAAAAAGGAGGAAGAGAGACAAAGGCAGTGATTCAAACAGAGAAAGAAACCTACAATGCTGTATGACACAGCAGTAAACTGTACAGCTGCTGCATTTGCTGTCTGGTTTCAAGTATCTCTGGACATTGGAGTTCATTCTAAGAAAAATAAACAAACAGCAAAATTCATAGCTGACCTTGGAGAAACCTGAATGTGGGAGCTTGCAGCAACTTTTTCATGCAGAGGGTGGTGTGTGTATGGAATGACCTACTAGAGGAAGTAGTGGAGGCTGATAACATTACTACATTTAAAAGGCATCTGCATGGATATATGAATTGGAAGGGTTTATTGGGACATTGGCCAAATGCTGGCAAATGGGACTAGATTTATTTCGGATATTTGGTCGGCATGGACAGTTGGACTGAAGGGTCTGTTTCTGTGTCTAATATCTCTATGACTCTCTATATGGTCCAAATGCAGGCAAATAGGACTAGTTCAGTTTACGAAACCTGGTCGGCATGGGTGAGTTGGGCTGAAGAGTCTGTTTCCTTGCTTTATGTGATTCTGACTCTGACCTTTCAGGGTCTGCTGGGGAGGTGAATACACCTGCACTGCAGCGATAGGCTCTCAGGAACAAAAGCATAGTCGTAGTGAGGCAGAAAACTTGCTGAGCAATCAAGGAGCCCCTTCCTCACAAGGAGAGAGGGTGGTGCCAGGAACTGAGTGGGATCCACAAACTGCCCTCTCAGAAGTCTCTTTTCAGGAGACTCCAGAGGTGGTCAGGCCCTCCACCCCGATCCGGCTGATTTGAAGCTCAGGAGGGTTCACTAGCCTCTAGCAGGAAGAACCTTAGCATGTCAGGGCCATCCAGACATAAATTCTGCTGAGCTTGGCCGAAAATAAAACTCCAGGACTAATGTACAGACATGCTTTTTCTCCATTAAAGCTGTTAATTTTAACCTGACTGTTGCAAAAATTTGCACCTTTGCCTGTCTTAGCTAGAAAATGTCCAGCTTTAAGAATTCTTAGCTTCTTTAAAACTAAATATTTCTTTAACCCTAAAATTCGCTAATTGTCCCAATAAAAAATATTAATCAAATCTTAATAATCACTAAGCTTATGTACAGTTTCAATTTAATAACTTAAGCCTGATTATTTAGACAAGTGTGCCAATGAGGTAAAGTCTAACACATGACATGTGGAGCTTGAACAGCTTGGAAGCAGAGAAAGAGAGAAAACTGCCAGAAGCAAGAAAACAGTGAAGCCTGTGTTTCTGTTGAGATGTCCACAATAATGAGGCACTCAAGGATAGTTACAGGATTGTCCAGCTGAATACTCATGAAAAGACCTTAAGAAATCTCATACCTCAGAATAACAGGAACACTGAGGAGAATCAAAGTGAATTCGTGAGAGCTGCGGCACACTTTGATCCAAGATCCTGTAAAGTTTGAAAAACTTTTGGATGGAGAATGGGAAGGGTCCTTTGAGATTTTTGGGATAAAGATATACAGTTTTATGAAATTTCATGCTAGGTTAGTCACATTGGCATTGTTTAATTCTTGTATGGCGAAAAAGAATTATTTAAAATGTTAAGTCATTTGGTGTCATTCTTTCAGTTAATAACTGGGAGCTTTAATTAATTTTTAGTAGTTATTTATCTCCCTTGAGATCATCACAGAACATAATATATTAGAGTAATACACATGTGAAACTCAGAATAAGTTTGGTTTGTTATTTGTAGTTAAAATATAAGTTCCCAGAGAAAATGATTCAATAACACTTAACAGAATCATGGGTTATTTTAATTTTACTATCAAAGCTATTTCTCCTATTCCTTGGTAACCTCACACATTGCATCATTTCAAGATCAAGAATACTACAGGAAATTAGATCTTCCAATCCAGTTCATGGGGATTCGGTAAAGTTACCATAATTAGTCAACTAAACGTCTTTGAACATGTCATGACTTTACTCAGCTTTGGATTTCCACATTCCTTTACATCTAAGATAAAACTGTACTCGGTTTCAATTTACTCCAGTCCGGAAGTGGAGAGGTGTGAGCTTGAGAGAGATAAAAGGTACTGCAGATGCTGGAGAATCCGAGATAACAAGCATGGGGCTGGATGAACACAGCAGGTCAAGCAGCATCATAGGAGCAGGAAAACTTGACGTTTCGGGCCTAAACCCTTCATCAGAAATGGGGGAGGGGAAGAGGGTTCTGAAATAAATAGGGAGAGAGGGGGAGGCGGATAGAGGATGGAT
>JAHRHZ010000063.1:18964149-18984005 GCA_024137785.1 Ginglymostoma cirratum | reverse complement strand
GGATAGGTGTGGAGGAGGGACGGAGGAGAGGATAGGTGGAGAGGAGGCAGACAAATCAAAGAGGATCCTCTCCTCTATCCCTCCTCTCCACCTATCCTCTCCTCCGTCCCTCCTCCACACCTATCCTCTCCTCTATCCATCTTCTATCCGCCTCCGCCTCTCTCTATTTATTTCAGAACCCTCTTCCCCTCCCCCATTTCTGATGAAGGGTCGAGGCCCGAAACGTCAAGCTTTCCTGCTTGGCCTGCTGTGTTCATCCAGCTCCACACCTTGTTATCTCGGATTCTCCAGCATCTGCAGTACCTATTATCTCTAAAGAAGCATTTGAACTTTTTAATGAGATGTGTTGTATGTAAACAGATTTTCAGTGAGTAAAAACTGAAATGACCACAAATGTTCACAGAAATAATGTACTTTGAATAGTTTTGTCCGATTTGTGAAAACATGCAGTGAGCGAGGAGCTTTACCTGCAGTGCACTGTAGGAAGTGATTCTGCACTTATCAAATAAACAATCAGTGGGGTGAGGCTACAGAGCAAGTTGCATTTCAGCATGTGTATTTGGTACTACAAAATTTAAAAAGTAAAAGCTGATAACTTTACATGTTTGTTCGACTGTGGAATTCACAGGTTCTCAAACATTTTTTTCCCCGCAATCCACCTAGGTGCGGCAATAGACCCTGTGGACTACTTACTGATAAAACCAAACATGCGTTCGCTTTCCACTACAGAAAAAAACATCAACGTTAGTGGGATAAATTTCGCTGTTTTTGATGAGGCACCGATGAGATGACATTGTTTCAAGAGGCTGCAGAGAACCTTGGGGACCTTACAGAACATATTTATAATTTTACAAATTTATACTGGGTCTACAAATCTTGAGTACGTTGAATAATAAATTTCTATGTTGAAAGTGTGAACTGACATAAACTACGATTAAACTATTGTAAATGCAACAGCGCCATGCTCCCCTACGCATGAAGGGAAAATAGATCAAAGGTGCAGTAGGTAAAAGCTGTTGTGTCAATTGCCTGATCTACTCTTCCTTCTATTGATTTCCTTGCATTACCTTGATTAATTACCATTATATGTATGTCAACCTGGGCCAGCAAGAGACATCATGGGCACCAATATTTTGGCTGTTTGTGGGCCCATTATTCTCTCCCGTTTAACCCTTCTATCCCTCACTTCAACTCTCCCCTTCACATCCTTTGGGCACCCAGATTTGGGAACTATAGTCACTATAGGGTTGAGTGTTTATGAAGCATTATAAAAACTTCTTAGCTTTTGTACTCTATGCCTTTATTTTAAAGCTCTTTGAAAGCTCAGGATCTATTTATTTATTGTCTCATGTATCTTGTTACAAAATACAGTGAAAAGTGTTGTACGGTGTCACTACTCTCCAGCACCATCTTAAAACATAAGAAAATAGACCAATACATAGAATATAAAGACAGAAAAATGAAGAAATAAAGAAAAAGTGTCTAACTTTATAGTCCTTCTTATTAAGTGCTCTTTCATGGGCTAGGGGTCTGGTGGCCAGACATAAGTCCCCTTCACCGTGCTGCTGGAATGGATGTCACCACTCTTTAGTGCCCTCTCGCCTCCACCGACGCCCTCACCACCGAAGTCCTCCCTGGCCCTCACCAATGCAGACACCACCGATGCTGCTGAGTACCAACCAGCTGAAACTCACCTCCTGCCACAACTTTCATGAATCTGCAGTGGAAGCAGACGCTGCTGCAGCAGCCATTCAGTACAATGCTGTACATCCACAACCTTGTCAATTACACAGAATTTGGTTGTTCATATTATGCAATTAACTCTGCTCTTTTGAGCCTAGTCTTATGCAATTTACAGACAGCAACATCCAAAACTTTGGCTTTCTGAACACAAAGCTTACAAACTGCATTGACAAATAATGATTTAATTATTTTAAACTGAGCCTGATCGACTTCGCGAATAGCCAACATGGAGCATATCATCAGAGAGCAAAATACAGTAGATGGTGGAAAAATGAAATACAACAGAGAATGCTGAAAATATTAAGCAGGCCAGGCAAATCCATGGAGACAGAAATAAGCCCTACAAGGTAAGACCAGAAGACAAAGGAGCAGAAGTAGGTCATTTGGCCCGTCAAGTCTGGTCTGTCATTTAATGAGATCATGGCTAATCCAATAATCCTCAACTGCATTTTTCTGCCTTTTCCCCATAACACTTGATTCCCTTTATGATTAAAAATCTATCTCAGTTTTTAATATATGTAGCATCGCAACCTTTACAGCCCTTTGTGATAAAGAATTCACTACTCATTGAAAGAATAAATTTCTCCTCATCTCTGTCCTAATTAGGTGTTTCCTAACCCTGAGGTTATATCCTCTGGCCCTGGACTCTTCCACAAGAGGAAACAACCTCTTAGCATCTATCTTATGAAGCTCCCATAAAATCTCATGTGTTTCAATTAGGTCACCTCTTGTTCTTCTTACTTCTAATAATATAGGTGCAGTCCACTCAACCTCCCTTTTCAAAACAATCTTTTGGAAATTCAAACATATTACATCACTGGTCCCCTTTATCTATTCTGCTGATTACCTTTTCAAAGAATTCTAAGAAATTTGTCAGGCATGGTTTCCCCTTCATAAAGCCATACTGGCTCTGCTTGATCATACACTGTTTTTCTAAATGCTCTGTTATTACCTCCTTTACAATTGACTCTAATAGTTTCCCAATAACAGACATTAAGCTAACTGGCTTTTACTTCCTTTTTTTTGTCTTTTTTCCCTTTCGAACAAGGATGTTACATTGACAGTTTGCAAATCTCCTAGGAGTCATAGAGATGTGCAGCATAGAAACCGACCCTTTGGTCCAACTCGTCTATGCTGACCAGATATCATAAATCAATTTAGTCCCATTTGCAAGCAGTTGGCCCACATCCCTCTAAACTCTTCCTGTTCATGTTCCAATCCAGATGCCTCCTAGATGTTGTAATTTTTCCAGCCTCTATCATCTCCCCTGGCAGCTCCTTCCATACATGCACCACCCTCTGTGCAAAAAAAAATTGTCCCATACATCCCTTTTACATCTTTCCCCTCTCAACTTAAACCTATGCCCCCTACTTTTGGACTTGACTACCCTGGGTAAAGGCCTTGGCTATTTACCCTATCCGCGCCCCTCATGATTTTATAAACCTCTATAAGGTCACCCCTCAGCCTCCGATGCTCCAGGGAAAGTAGCCCCAGCGTATTCAGCCTGTCCCTGTAGCTCAAACCCTCCAATCCTGGCAACATCTTGTAAATCTTTTCTGAACCCTTCCAAGTTGCACAAAATATTTCCAATAGAAAGGAGACCAGAATCGAGGGCGGTATTCCAAAATTGGCCTATCCAACATCCTGTACAGCTGCAACATGACCTCCCAACTCCTATACTCAATGCATTGACCAATGAAGGCAAGCATTCCAAACGCCTTCTTCACTACCCTGTCTACCTGCAACTGCAATTTCAAGGTACTATGAGCCTGCACCCCAAGGTCTCTTTGTTCAACATCTGAGGATTCTTGGAAGTTTACTTCCAGTGCATCAACTGGCATTGTTGCTACTCGTTTTAATATCCTCGGAAGCAATCCATCAGGTACTGCCTTTAGACACATTCGTTCCCTTAATACTTTTATTCTAGTGAAAGCTATTACATTTATTTTGTCTCCTTTTTGCCTCTTGGTTACTTGGGGTATTTTTGGAATTCTAGTAGTATCTTCTACCACGAAGTCTGACACAAAGTGTTTATTCAACTCCTCTGCCATTTCATGATTCCTCATTATTATTTCCCCAGCCTCATTCTCAAAGGGATCCATGTTCACTCTGGCCTCTCTGTTCATTTTTATATATCTAAATGAGTCATCTTGGTATGACTTGCACATTTCCCCTCAAAGTTTATTTTCTGTCTTTTTTTGGTTGTCTGTAGGTTTTTTAATTTTTCCCTATCCTTTGGCTTATCACCAACCTTTGCCACATTGCATGTCTTTTCTTTTTTCAATTCGATACCAACCTTAATTTCCTTCATTAACAATGATTGGTTTATCCCCTTCCAATAATCCTTTTTTCTCATTGGGATATATCCTTCTTGTGAGGCATAAACTATTTTCTTAAATATCTACCATTATTCCTTAACTTCCTGTTCTCACCCTGACCCTTTTCCAGATCACTCCAGCCAACTCAGCCCTCATTCCGATGTAATTAACCTTATTCAAATGCGTTTCCAACTTGAGTTTCTCACTCTCAAACTGAACATTAAAAGTACCATGTTACGGTCACTGTTTCCTCAAGGATCTCTTATTCTGAGATCATTTATTAAATCTGCCTCATTACATACTACCAAATCCAAAATAGCTTAATCCCTTGTTAGACCCACAAAATAATGTTTTTTGAACTGCCCCGAATATACTCTAAAAATTCTTGCTCCTGGCTACCTCTGCCTATTTGATTTTCCCAATCTGCATGAAAATTAATATCACTCATGATTAATGTCCTGCTTTTATGTATGTCCATGTTATCTCCTGATTGATTGTCTGTCCTCTAGTGTGGATACCGTTGTGGCTGGGCAGGGGTGGTGAGGAGCAGCTATAGAATTCTCCCACCTATAACTTGTTATTTCTCACTTCCACCCATATGGATTCTATATCATCTGATCCAAGATCACTTCTTGCTGTTGTACTTATTCCATGTCATACTAACAAAGGTTTCCCTCCATCTTTTCTATTGCCTTCTGTTCTGAAAGGTCACATGAATATTTGGTTCACAGCTTTGAGCTCCTTGATAGCATGTCTGCATTAATATGATGATAAAATCACACTCATGAATCCTTATTTGTGTTGGTAGTTCAATAATTTTATTCAGAATACTTAGTGAATTTTGGACTAGGTAATGGCCTAGTGATATTATTGCTGGACTGTTAACCGAGAGACACATAACTATCTTGGGACCCAGGTTCACATCCCACTATGGTAGATGATAGAATTTGAATTCAATAAAGTATCTAGAATTAAGAATCTAATGAAGACCATGAGCCACTGCCAATCGTCAGGAAAAGTCCATCTGGTTCACTAATGTCCTTTAGGAGAGGAAACTGCCATCCTTACCTGGTCTGGCCTACACGTGACTCCAGACCCACAGCAATGTGGTTGACTCTTAACTGCCCTCTGGGCAATTAGGGATGGGCAATAAATGCTGCCTAGCCAGGGACACCCTCATCCCGCAAATGAATTTAAAAAGCTACTAATTTTGCCTTTTTACAACTGCCCCACTCCCCACCCTATTTACTACTGTTTTTTCAATTCATGCACGGCCTGTGGGTGTCTCTGGCTGGCCAGCATTTATTACCTGAGTCACTCGAGAAGGTGGTGGTGAGCCGACATCTTGAACTGCTGGAGTCCATGTCCTTTCAGTTGACCCACTCTGCTGTTCGGGTGAGAATTCCAGGACTTTGACCCAACAACAGTGCAGGAACGGTGATATCCTTCCAAGTCAGGATGGTGAGTCACTTGAAGGAGAACTCACAGGTGGTGGCATTGCCTTGTATCTGCTGCTCTTGTCCTTCTAGATGGAAGTGGCTGTGGGTTTTGAAACTGCTGTTTCAGGATCTTTGATGAGTTTACACGGTGTTCATCCTGCAGATCATACAAACTGTCGCCACTAAGAATCAGTGGTGGAGGGAGTGGATATGGTGCTAATGAAGTGGGCTGCTTTGTCCTGGATGGTGTCAAGTTTCTTCAGTGTTATTGGAGCTGCACCCATTTGGGCAAGTGGGGAGTATGTCATCACACTCCTGACTTGAGCCTTGTAGGTGGTGGTCAGGCTTTGCAGAGTCAGGAGGTGAATTACTCACTGCAATATTCCCAGCTTCTGAGCTGCTCTTGTAGATACTGTTTTTACGTGGTGAGTCCAGTTGTGTTTCTCATAAGTGGTAACCCACAGAATGTTGATAGTGGGGGAATATAGTGATGGTCATTCAACAGTGTTACAAGGAGCGGTGGTTATATCATCTTTTATTGGAGATCGTCATTGCCCAGCATTTATGTCATGCAAATGTGACTTGCCACTTGCCAGCCCAAGCCAGGATGTTATCCAAATCTTGTTGCATGACTTTGAACATGGACTGCTTTAGTATCTGAGGAGTCATGAATGGTGCTGAACATTGTGCAATCATCAGCGAATATCCCCACTTCTGACTTTCTGATGTAGGGATGTTCATTGATGAAGCATATGAAGATGGTTGGACTCAGGACACTACCCTGAGGAACTCCTGCAGCAACATCCTGGAGTTGAGATGATTGACCTCTAACAGCCACAACCATCTTCCTATGTGCCAGGTATGACTACAACCAGTGGAGAACTTGCCCCAATACACATTGATTCTAGTTTTACGAGGGTTCCTCGATGCCATACTCAAGTTACTTATGGCCTTGATATTAAGGGCTATTTCTCTCACTTCATCTCTGGAAATCAGGTCTTTTGTCCTGTTTAAACAAAGGCTGTAATGAGGTCAGGAGCTGAGTGGCTCTGGCGGAACCTAAACTGGGCATCACTGAGCGGGTTCTGCTTGATGGCACCGTTGATGACACCCTCCATCACTTCAGTGATGATCAAGAGTAAACTGATGTGGCAATAATTGCCAGGCTGGATTTGTTCTGCTTTTTGTGCACAGGACAAACCTGGCAATTTTCCACACTATTGGGTAGATGGCCAGTATTGTAACTGTACTGGTTCTGCTGCTAGCAGAGCAGCAAGTTCTGGAGCACAAATCTTCAGTACTGTTGCCAGAATGTTGTCAGGACCCATACCCTTTGCATTCATTATCTGCTGCAGAACCTGTCGAGCAGCTATTTCCTTGAGGACCTGACCAGCTGGATCAGTAGAGCTGTTGCCAAGCCACTATTGGTGGTGGACATTGAAATCCCCCACTGACTATATTTTACACCCTTGACACCCGTCAGTGCTTCCCTCCAGGTATCGTTCAACATGGATTCATCAGCCAAGGGATGACGGTACATGGCAATCTGCAGGAGGTTTCTGGGCCCATGTTTAACCTGAAGCCATGAGACTTCATGGAGTCCAGAGCTTGCACTGAAGTCCTAGTCTCCATCTGGTGGCAGAAGCTGGTCAATGCAAGTAGTCTGAGTTGAAAGCTGTATCAATCAACACCTGGCAATTTTGTCAATCTAAAAGGGTCTAGGCCCTAAACGTCAAGCTTTCCTGCTCCTGTGATGCTGCTTGGCCTGCTGTGTTCATCCAGCCCCGCACCTTGTTATCTCGGATTCTCCAGCATCTGCAGTGTCTTTTATCTCCAACCTAAAAGTACTGTTTGGTGAGAACATTGTTTTGTCGAACATTGTATTTAATGTCTTTTCCATTTAGTGATATATTTTAATTTGCATATTAAGTGAGGTGGGGGTGGTCACAGTGCTAAAGATGTACAATATAGATTTCAACTTGTTTATTTTAAGGGCCTCAGTAGTGTCCACATTTTCCTCGACTGAGGATTTCTCACGATAGGCCTTTAGCCATGTTCAACCCATCTCCCTCACCCCTTCTGTTCCCTCCCAAAACAATGATAAGGTCTCCTTGTCCACACTTAGCAAACCACCTGCCTCTGTGTCTAAAGGATCATAAGCAGCCAATATTGTCACTTCCAACGGATGCCATGACCAGACACACATTCCCCTCCACTCCCTTGCCAGCATTCCGCAGGGACCATTCCCTGGTCCACTCCTCCTCCATTCTCAACATTCCCTCACATCTTCCCACGCAATTAAATAGAGTTTTACATCTACCCATTTACCTCGTCCTTCCTCACCATCCAAGGCCCCAGACACACTTTCCAGGTGAAGCAGCAATTTAGCTGTACTTCATTCAATCTAGGTTGCTGTATTCACAGTTCAGTATGGTCTCCTCTAGTGGATAGCCAAAACATAGACTGGGTGACCACTGTGCAGAACATTAGCGATCTGTCCGTAAAAATGAACCAAGCTTCCAGTTGACTGCCACTTCAACACACTATCACGTTCTACAGCAACATTTCTGTTGCAGGCCTGCTGTAGTGTACCAGCGAGCCACAGCACAATCACAAAGAACAACATCTCATGTCCTGTTTGGGGAACCTGCAGCTTTGTGGACTCGACATCGAGTTCAATAACTTTACAGCCTGATTCCATCTTTCCATGTCTTTTAACCACTCCACACCGGGTTGCTTTCAGCACATCCTCATCTACTCCTTGGCCTATTATCACATTATATGGGTTGCTTTCAGGAGAGTTCACTCATTCTCTCCTTCTCTTGGCTCTTATTATCACTCGTTCAGCTTCTGTTCTGTCCTGGCCTGCTGTTCATAACCTCCTTGTTTACCAACACCTTTTATGTCTTTTTCTCTTGGGGCTCTCACATTTTCCTTGCTGTGAACAGTTCTGATGAAGAGTCACTGGAACTGAAACATTAACTCTGCTTTCCTCCAACAGATGCTGCCAGACCTGCTGAGTTTTGGCAGCAATTTCTGTTTCTGTTCAAAGCCATGTCTGAGGCAGATGAGACTTGAACTCAGAGTTTCTGGCCTACTGGCGGAGAAATGGCCACTGCACCACAAGAGCATCATAAACTGCAAAATGTAATCTGAAAAACCCACCGGACTGGCTCTGATGATGGCACATTAGTGGAGTCACTGGACCAGGAATCCAAAGGCCTAGGCTAATGTTCTAGACTTGTGTTTAAATTTAATCACAGCAGCTAGTGAAATTTGAATTCACTTGATAACTCTGGGATTAAAAACAAACATCAGTAATGGTGACCAATCTGGTTCTCTAAAGTTAAATAAAGAAGGACATCAGCCATCCTCCAATGGTCTAAATGGCGGTACAGCAGACTCAGTTCCACAGTAATGTGGTTGACTCTGAACTATCCTGACATAGCCTAGCAAGCCACAGTTTAAGGGCAATTAGAGATGAGCAACAAATGTTGGCCTTGCTGGTGATGACCACATCCCATGAAAGAATAACTGAAAATTAAATTAATTCTGAAGTAATTTAGTCTTCAGTACTTCACTAGAAAATTGTGTGTGACTGAATGGGCTGGGCAGAGAAACTTACCGCAGCCAGAATCTGATCTTCAAAGAGAATTAATCAGTAAACCCACCCCTGTTTCTGCAAAACCAAGATGCTGAACTCCATCCGTCAATTGGGGTGTAGTGGCAGGGTTGCACTTACTGAATTGACTGACTGCAGGGCAACTGGGGATGATGTAGCTGCCAATTTGAAACCACAAGGCCAATCATGTAATTATTATCTTTGAGAATATTATACCTTCCTTACTCTTGAAGTATGCATCCTTCAGCTCATTATAGCAAACAATTATAGAATATAATTTGTGGCCGGAAAAGAGTAGTCTCCACCTAGCTTATTAAAGTGAGCAACACTATCCAGTTTCAAATTTGGTGCCAGGTACCACCCTTGGTTAAAACTGCAAGAAATGTTAGGGCCCGCTACAAACAAACTTTTCAGGGTTTTAACCAAACACTTCTGGTCTGGAACTTTAATTAAATGATTTACACCAAAGTAACCCCTTTTAAAGAAAACAAAACTCTCCAGAGCAACTGTTTTACACATTTGATTACAGCCAAGAACCTTACAAAACCAGCCAAGCTGAAACTAAACAGAACCCTTTGTTTCAAGGGTATGGGTGTTTCCCCTTATTTCCAACGAACAAATCCCTCATGTTCTAATCTTACGTGTTAGCACAACTGTTCACTTTATTTGCTGGTCAAATTTTAATAGGAAATAAAAATTCATTATTCTCGGAAAGTCGTTCTTTGATATTGCGTTTTAAAACGAATATAAGTCGTTTTAACCCACCTTCAGACACAGAAAAACCCGTACGTCTCCAGTTCAAATTCAAAAATCCAAACTAACAAATAAATTATTTTTATAAATAAAAATTACACCCCTGACATCACAACATTCAAACTCCAAGTTATGAATAATGAAAAAATAAGTTACACACTGTACTCTAATTGGACATTGTAAGATGCTAACTTGCACAAGTTCGATTCCTTTGGGGTCGCCCCTTTCGCATCTCTGCGCATCAACCCGACTACGCGTACGTGCCAGGGCCGGTGCTGTCTTTCAATATGCCTAGAAAGATTTACTGTTTCGAATCGTCGATGCCTCGTTCCCGTCCGGTATTACGCGGGTAAGGAAGTCTCTGCGACCGCTGCGGAAGTCGCGCGGTGTCGACAGGTGGCCGGGCGAACAGGCGCGGCGCGGTCAGCCGCCGGGGTCCTGTTTTGGGGGCGCAAAGCACGCTCTCGCGGCGCGCCCCCGCCCTCAGTCTCGGCGGTGCTGCTGGTGTCGCGCGGACAGGGAAGCGGCCGCGTCTCTTCGCCTTTTCCTTTTCAATCAAACTCTCAACTTTAATTCCCCCCTCCCGCTCTGTATCTTGCTTCTAGTCGCTGGGTATCTCCCCCTTCCCCCACCCAACCACATCTTTAAACGAAACTCAGCCGCTCCCCAGGAGAAGGAGAGAAAATGCCCGCAGCCACCGCCACAAAAGCGGCCGAATCGCGATCGTCTTCTGCCGTCGGAGCCGAGGCCGCCGCCGCCGCCGCCGCCGCCGCTACTGCAGCGATGAGTGTCCAGGCCGGCCAGGGACAGGCGACACAGCCGCAGAATGAAGCACTCAGACAGGTCCTCAATGTCATCGACAAGAAAGTGCGGAACATGGAGAAGAAGAAGGTAGGAGTCAACAGAGGCCTAAGGGAGTGGGCGGCAGTGGGGACCGCGAGTCCGAGGCAGGGCCTGGTTGTGGGGGAGGTGCTGGCTCACTGCCAGACTCCTAAAGATGGGCATGTGCGGAAGGCCTTGCTGCATGGTGAAGCCTCGGGTTCTGGGGTGGGGTAGGGTTGCGGAGGGGGTGGGTGGACCATGCACTCTGAGGCTGACGGATGAGGACTCTCATCACTGTGGGCTCTTTCCAAAGAGCTCGACTGCACTTCGGTAACTTCAAAATGTGACCCGAGTTTGGTGTATATCTGGGGTCAGTGTTGTATGTAAGCTGTATGATGATTTATTTTCCCTCAAGTTGTTGTTTTGCCTATTTTGTTCGTCTAATTATTTTAGAACGGTGATTGGGTTGTTTCTTTCAAATGGTGGTATTACTTTGTCTGTAAACGTCTTGCTTATTCTTTTTAAACAATTTTAACTCGTCAATTGGCTCGTTTGTTTATTGATCTCAAAATGCTATTCGTTACCACACCTCCCTTTGCTCAATGGCATTCAAATTTTACGGTACGGATCCGGTGTTCAGTGTCATGGCTGGTTCACTGGGAGTTAGATGGTGATGGGTGGACTCATGCTCGACTCTCAGATTGAGCACGTACCAGTGGAAAACCGAGGAATGCAGCCTGTCAAAGCGTCCGTTTCTGATTATACATTAACCAAAACTTCAGGTGGGTGTAAAGGATGCTTTGGCGTTTTTCCAAGAGGAGCAGCAAAGTTCTTCACTGCCCTGAACTGATCACCAGCATTAATTGTGATCATTTATCTTCCCGCAGTTTGCAGAACATTGTGCACAAATTACCTGCTGCAATTGCTTATACTAAAATGTAGGTACAGTTCACAAATATGTTATGACTGTAAAGCCCTCTCATGTGATAGCACTGCCGTTTAAATTTAAGTTTGTTCTCTTTTTGCCAATTGACCAAACCAAAGGTACAAAGTGCATTCGCTGGAGAAACATACAGCAACAGGTTTATCCTGCAATAAGTTAGTAATTGTAAAAATTTGATTCCTGGAATTACCATGTGGGACGCTGGAATTGGGGAATTCTATGACAGAACATAGTCCTTGACAGAAAGGTGAAATGGATATTCCCAGCAGTTTGTATTTCCTTTTTCTTTTAACTTATAGATTTTGGAGTTCTGATCCTTAACTTTTCTTCATGTAAAACAATTGTACGAAAAATAGCTTGACCAAACCAAATACAACCAGACAACACGAACATATCCGGATTTCCAGGCTGAGACTTGTAAAAGCAGGTCAAAGGTTGGATAATCCTCTGGAAAAATTGCTAAATCAATGCCTGTGACTCCATATGTTAACTTAATGGATATTCGTTGTCTGTGAGGCTGTAGCTGAAAGAAAATTTTGTTCACTTTCCAGTACTAGTGGGTTGGGCAGGAGAGGACATTGATTTTGTATTTGGCAGTTTTGCTCTTTGATCTGGTATCAGTGATTCTGCCTCTAACCAGATGTTGGGCATTTGATTCAGTACAGTTAGTTGATGGTTCCTTCTCTGTGCCATTCTGTTTATCTGTAAAATCAACAAACAGCTGCAACAAAAAGCTGTTGTATAATTTCATTAAACACATGAAAATGGCTAGGAGTTTGCATTGTCCTGATATGGCAAGACCTTCAGGGGTGGGCGGTAAACATACCAGGTTTTCAAGGGAAGTTATTGAAAAATAGTAGCAGAGGAGAAATCTCTTTAGTCTTTAATAATGCAGTTGTTTCATTGAGTGGAAAAATTGAGACATAAGCTGGCCAGCAGAAAGGCAGGAATTGCTGCCCAGTGTTCTTGGTTACAAGGTTTGTAGATGGGAACAGACATGTGATTTTGAAAAAAAATTGCAATTTTGCTTAGAGGCAATTAATTTTGAGGAACACTTGTGGCGCAAGGATCATCAGAATAGCCCATAGAGGCTAAACTGAAGGGCAAAAACGGCAAAACTAGCCCGAGGAGTATATTAAAAACATCCAAAATAGTTGGTTGGACAGAAGAGCAAATATATAGGTCATTTGCTGAGAAATGCAAAAGCAAAAACAACAAGGATGGTAATGACAGGGAATTTCAGTATCCTTTATATTAACTGGGGTAAGATCGGTGGAAAAGCTATAAATGGTGCTGAATTTTTTTCTTTCTTTATTCATTCATGGGGTGATGGGCATCACTGGCTAGGCAGCATTTACTACCCATCCCGAATTGATCAGAAGGCACTTAAGAGTCAACCACATTGCTGTGGGTCTGGAGTCACATGTATGTCAGACCAGGTAAGGATGGCAGTTTCCTTCCCTTAAGGACAGTAGTGAGGTAGATAGGTTTTTTTGACAATTGATAATGGATTCACGGTTATCGTTAGATTCTTAATTCCAGATATTGATTGAATTCAGGTTCCACCATCTGCCATGGCACAATTCGAACCCAAATCCCCAGAACATTATCTCGGTCTCTGAACTAACAGTCCAGTGATAGTACCACTAGGCCATCGCCTCCCCAATGCTTAATATGTTCACGTATTCATTGCCGGTAGCAAGCCCACCAAGAGACATGGCAGTTCTGAGCTTCGAATAAATCTGGTGGAATATAATAGACATCAGTACAATACCCCATCGGCAGTAATGATTGTAACTCCATTTTCAAGTGGTTATGTGAAAAGGTGAAGATGGACCCAAGGCAAAAGCTTTAAATTAGGGAAACATCAATTTTGATAAGCTGTAGTTTCATTGGCAGGGGAGGGAGGTGGAGAGGAGAGAAGAAAAGTAGACTGGGAACAAATATTTGTAAATTGGGGTAAGAGCATTTAAAGGAGCAATGTGAGGTTTCAGAATATTTTTCCTTCATTGCTCTGAGCTTGATTTTTAAATGCTTTCCCATAAAGGAACGGCGTAGGTAAGACTCAAATTTAGACTCCTCAATTTCAGCATATGGGATGGAAAAAGGCATAAACACGGAAACGTAGCTACAACGTTGAGAGCTAAATACTGCACAAAAAGTTGAGAGGAACATAAATTCTGAACTGTCTTTTATAGAAAGCCACAGAGGTGATTAAAATATTGTTTCTGCCCTTTTGAGGCTCTGTATTATCCTCGCAGTTTGCAATGCTTCCAAGTTTGGTGTTAATTGCAGATGTTGAAATTGCCTGCTGTCAAGGTTGAGATCATGAATACCTATCAGGAAAAGACAGGATCTCAATGTTGCCTACCTGGAGTCAAAAACTTTGCTCCGACATGAAGAATACATTCGTCAGCCATTACTGATTCCTATCCCTTGGCCAATTTTCTTTATTGCTCTTGGAGACAGAGTGATCCAGCACAGAAGCAGGCTCTTTGGTCTAACTCGCCCATGCTTACCAAGTTTCCCAAACTAAAGTAGTCCTATTTGCCTGTATTTGGCCCATATCCCTCGATCTTTCATACCTTTGCTATTCAATAACCTGTCCAAAAGTCTTTGAAATGTTGTAACTGTACCTACATCTACCACTTCTTCTGGCAGCTGATTCCACACATGAACTACCCTCTGGAAGAAGTTGCCCCTCAGGGTCCTTTTAAATTTTTCTCCATTCATCTTAAAAATATGTGCCTTAGTTTTGAACTCCCGCATCTTCGGGAAAATATCTTTGCTGTTCACCTTGTGTATGTCCCTCATGATTTAATAAACCTCTGTAGGGTCACCCCATAACCACCTATGCTCCAGTGAAAAAAGTCCAAGCCCCTCAAACTCTTCAGTCCCAGTGACATCCTCAACTTTTTCTGTACCCCCTCCAATTTAACAATATCCTTCCTATTGCGGGGCAACCAGAACTGTACACAGCCTCACCAACATCCTGTACAACTACAATATGAGATCCCAACTCCTATACTTAATGGTCTGAGCAATGAAGGCAAGTGCCAGATGCCACCTTTACCACCCTATCTAACTCTGATGCAACTTTCAAAGAGCTGTATTCTTGAAACCATAGGTCTTTCTGTTCAACAATACTCCCAGGACCCTACCATTAACTGTATTAAGTCCTGCCCTTGTTTGTCTTACCAAAATGTAATACTTCACATTTATCCAAATTAAAGTCCATCTGTTTCACACCTCTGCAATTGTTGGTATTTGAACCCAAACCACCTGGCTCAGGAATGAACAATAGTATTGTGCCACAAAAACCCTTTTAATCTTTTTATTGGAAGGATATGTCATTGATGAAGCAACTGAATACTTGTGCTGAGGACACTACGCAGAGGTTCACATGGCTCCTGTTGCAGAGTGTTAGTGTCCCTACTTTCAGCCAGAGGCCTGGTTTCAAGTCTCACCTGCTCCAGAAATGTGTTTATAGGATTTCTGAAAATATCTGGCCTGAGGTTCTGGCGTTGAGATGATTGGCCTCTAAAGAAGCACAAACATCTTCCTTTGTGCTAGGTATATCGAAGTTTTTCATATGAAGATAAACCTTACTCTGTGTTGTCTCTAACCATGCAATCACTATTGCAACTTCAAACTAGCCTGACTTGACTTGCCAAGAGCTTTAAAAACAACAGTCATTGAGTCTGGGAGCAAGTTCTCCACACGCCAAATGCTTACCCTCTGAGAGCTGAAGATGTCAGCGTGAAATAAATCTCCAGCCCACTGTGCTATCAAACATTTGGCTTCAGTCTATCAAGAGCTCGGACCCAGTCATGAAAAACTCAAATCAAAATTCTTGCTGATCTTTTGAAATGTGAGCTGAAATAAATATGATGCAGCCATTTTGGAAGTCCTTAAAAGTACTTTTTTTGAATGAAACAGTCCACTTAATTGCATTCAGAGATTGTGAATGAACCAATTCCAATGATTGATATTCTTAAAGTTCCTAAATAAGCCAGGAAGAGCACGTTGGTATATCGATGCTGTGACTGACTTATTTTTCACAGAGAAATAGCCTTTGGTAAGACTGATTCTAGTTATATGGGTGAGCCAGTAATGAGTGGCTGAGGTGAGCTCCTGCTGAAACAATGTGACTTTTGCAGAATTTCTTCCCTCCAAACCAAAATGAAGACATAATTATGCAATTTTCCTAAAGAAAACTTTTATCCAGGCAGGAAAACAAATCCTGGAAGGCTCGTACGCACGTCCAATTGAAGTTGTAATCAAACATCCATCTATTGTAATTGCGTTTTCCAGTATTTGTCCTGTAGCCTTGTATGCTATAGCATTTCAAGTGCTCGTCTAAAAAATTTAGTTTTATGAGGGTTCCTGTCTCTACCACCCTTTCAGGCAGCGTTCCAGATGCCCACAAGCCTCTGGGTGCAAAAGCTTTTCCTTAAATCTCCTTTAAACCTCCTGCTGTTTATCTTAAAACTCTGCCCCATGATTTTGACCACTCTACTAAGGGGAATTCTTTGTTATTATCCGCCCTGTCAATGCCCATCAGAACCTTGTTTATCTCAATCAAATCTCTTTCTGCTGCCACCAACCCTCCCCAGACTTCTCTGCTTTCAGGAAAATAATTTCAGCCTGTCTAGTCTTCCCCTCGTAGCTGAAACACTCCAGTCCAGCCAACAACCTGATGAATCACTTCTGCACCCTCTTGAATGCAGTCATATCGTCCATATAGTGTGGCAGCCAGAAATGCATGCGGTACTCCAACTGGGGCCTAACTTAGGTTATATATAAAGTTATATTCAGCATATCCTCCTTGCTCTTGTATTCACTGCCTTGATTAATAGTAGTAAGTATCCCATATGGCTCCTTAATTGCCTTACCTACCTGTCTTGCTGCCTTCAAGGATTTATTGACATGCACACAAAGGTCTCCCGATCCTCTTCAGGCTTGTAATAGTAGGACCCTAGGAAGTAGTCCCTTGTCTTGTTAGTCCTCCTAAAATGCACCTCCTTAGACTTTTCAGGATTAATTCTATTTGCCACTGTTCAGCACATGTATATCATAGTGTAGCATAAGGCTTTCCTTCTCAGTATTGATTACACCCCTAATTTTAATGTCATATGCACACTTAGTGATCAGACCTCCTCCATTCATCCCTCAATCATTAAGCATACAAGAAAAAGCAAAGGACCTGGTGTTATGGACCAGACCAAATCCCCTCAAAATATGTTAAGATAGCCTAGATCCGAACTTTCTCTGATTTTTAATGGTAAATGTAAGGTGTTGTTACAGATGCAATTTGTTTGGTCAAGCACTTGACTTTATGCAAAACACTTCACTTTTACGTCACAGACAAAATAAAAGAATTCTCTTAATGGTAACTATCGAAATGCTTTACAAGTTAATAGATTTATTGACTGCTAGTAATCAACTATTCCAATATAGTAACATCGCTTAAGTACACTCTTGGCAAAGGCAAATTCACGAAAATAAATTGTCTCATGCAATTATGGCAGCAGGAAGAGAACCCCAGCTTTTAATTATGACAGACAGGAATGAGAGCTTCACTTGCAGCTTCAAGACCCTAGCAGCTACAGAAAGCTAAAACTTAAAAAAAAAAAATTGGTTCTGTGGGAGCTTAACCATTCAGATGGCATTTATTTTTCCAACTATTTTAAACAAAAAACCCAAGGCCTCATAAGCTGTTGACTTTATTGGCTTTGAGCAGACTGATCGGTACGCCTGTCTTAATCCTTCTTCGTTTTAAGAAAACAGGACAAGATATTATGACTTATTAAAGAGGTGTATTGTCACACCCAGCACAGATTCCTATCATATGCCATTGGACACGTGTTTCCAATCTCACAAATGCCGTCCAACCATCACCCTCTTTATTGCCCTTCTTGGAGTCAATTTGCCAAATTCTTGTGCATCCCATGGGCTCCTAGTTTGAGTGAGTCTGCCACATGAGACCTTGTCAGAAGCCTTATTGAAATCCATGTAGACTGCATCAACTGGACTGACTACATCTACACACTTGGTGTCCTTCTCATAATTCAATCAAATTTGTTACCCATGATCTTCATCTTACAAAGTCTTACTGCTTAATCCTTGCCTTTCTAAGTGGAGATGAATTCTGTCCCTTGTATATTGGCTACTTTGAAACTTTGCAGATTAGATTTTGTAGGGGGGAGTGGACAGTTGATGGATGGCCTCAAACTTTGACATTCATTTCAAAGTCAGATACTGCAAAGTTGGATGTGAGAAATACTGTGGCATTTGAGATGAGACTGTAACCTCCTTTCTGCAGACTGAATTGGCTTCTGGGTGTTGACTTTTGGGGTGGTTTTTTTGTTTCTTGAGCACAACGAGTGCTACATAATTTTGGGTGCAGGTTATGTTTTAACTGAGAGACTATTTGTTTATGCAAATCTTCAGAAGCAGCATGATCAAATTGTAGTACCTGGTTGGTACTAAGAAAGGTGATGTGGCTATATTACCTGGATGCTGCTTGGCCTGCTGTGTTCGTCCAGCTCCATACCTTGTTATCTCTTGATCAAATTGTAGTCCTACTCTTGAACTGGTTGTGGAAAATTAATTTATTTCAATACGGAGGGGATTTGCTGTAGTGAATCAATTTCCTGTGTCTGTAATCAAACATCACTTGGTTTATCCTTAAGTTTGTTTGTGTTCCTTATCTTGGCATGGAATGCCAATGAAGAAGGATTAAGACAGGCATACCGATCAGTCTGCTCAAAGCCAATAAAGTCAACAGCTTATGAGGCCTTGGGTTTTTTGTTTAAAATAGTTGGAAAAATAAATGCCATCTGAATGGTTAAGCTCCCACAGAACCAATTCAGTTTTTTGCCCCCACATTTCATCCTTAGGTGTGTGCCACCACAGAATCTGTTGATGGTGGTGCTAATTTTGGTTGTCAGGCTTAAAACACTCAATTGTGAAGTTTATAATCGAAAATAAAGCAACACTGGATGTCCAAACCATTGCTGCTAAATAAATAGATTTGTTCTGCGCACAATTGGCAATTTAATTTTCTTCAAAAGTAAAGTTGCCAGTAGTCGTCTTTTTGGCTGATTTCAAGTTAATTGTTATTTGTTGCCAATTGATCATTATATGGAACTGGCTGTTTTCTGATTGGAATCTGTTGTTGGAAGAGGGGTGTTTAATGCATGCAAGGCTGATGTTTATTTAAACAGTGTAAATTATAAGTGATTCGGATTCATAATTCCACTATGGAAACAATATAAAACATAGACAGTTACCTATTTCCTTGACATGAAACCAAAAATGGCAGCTTGAACAAAAGTTTTTTGCTTTTGTTGACCATTGAGCTAATATTCAACTCGAGTTATCTTTAGAAAATGGGAGAGAGTTTACACAAGGGCTCCTGACTGATGTATCAGAGGTTGAAACTTATATGGGACACTTGGCAATGAATGGATCATTATCTGAGAACCATGAAAGGTGGCAAAGATTTGGGGAAGCCAGAGGTTTGGGAAAGTGTTATAAATGAACAATGATGGCCAAAAAGTGGAAGAGGATGAAGGTGTAGACGTTGAGGACTTACTTGCAGGTAATAGGATGGACAAGAGAATGATGTGAGAAAAGAGCTTCTTTAAATATTTGAAAGGGAAGTAAGAGGCCAAAATTAATGCAAGCCCCTTAGAAGAGGAGGAGGAGGAGAGATAAGGGGGAACCAGGAAATGGCAGAGGAGTTAAATAAATGCATTGCATCAGTCCTCTCAGTGGAAGACAGTAATAGCCTCTCAGAATTACACTATGGCTCACTTGGGCAGTGTGCTGGAAATTGAGCCCTGCTATTTATCACAGTCAACGTGAAAGTTAAATTTTTAAAAATAGACCAAATTCCCCAATTCACCTGACAATCAAACCTAAGTTGATAGAAAGCACAGAGCAGGTTTCACTACTGAATAAGAATGACTATTTGTTACGAGTAATTAGATTCTTTCTCTAGCTACAAGTAAAGAGTTTTAAGTCATTAGCATGATGCTAATTCTACTAATTAAAATCCTAATCCATTTATAAACTGCCATTACACACCCTGAAACAGACAGAATAAATCGGTTGTGGAGCTGGATGAACACAGCAGGTCAGACAGCATCAGAGGAGCAGGAAAGCTGACGCCTCAGGTCTGGACCCCTTTTTCCTGAAGAAGGGTCCAG
>JAHRHZ010000063.1:18947317-18963749 GCA_024137785.1 Ginglymostoma cirratum | reverse complement strand
AACGTCAGCTTTCCTGCTCCTCTGATGCTGCCTGGCCTGCTGTGTTCATCCAGCTCCACACCTTGTTATCTCAGACTCCAGCATCAGCAGTTCCTACTGTCTCAGAATAAATAGGTTATTGGGCAGTGGGGTAACGCTGTTCAGTAACCTTTAATAGTGATCCAAATGACAGTGACTCACCGGGGTAGTGTGCTGGAAATCAAGCCCCACTTTCTTCATAGCTGCCATACAAGTTACAGGTTTTCAAAGCATGCAAAGTTCCCAAATTTTTCGGACCGAGGTTGACGCAGAGCACAGATCAGGTTTATGTACAGAAGAAAAATTACGATTTTTCACAAATGATTAGACTCTAGCCACAAGTGAGCAGTTATAAACTGTTGGCATTAACCACATTCAAAAATCTAATCCATTTCTAAATTCCCCGACATTGGGACAGAGAAACGGACAGCGTAAATAGATTATTGGGCCGAGGGGATAACTGGAAAGAGAGTTCAGTAGTCGTTGTTGCCAGGTTCTTTTATGGAAATGATTTCTTCTGCTGGCCAGCAATATTGCTTCAGATGTCTTTCTCTGGATGCTTTCACTGGTTGGCAAACTTCAAAAGGTGGCTGGCTCACTTAAGAGAAGTCTGTGTCTTAGCTGATAAAAATGACATCTTGCAACAACTGTAAAGGGAAAATAAATTGATTTTCTTCAGGTTTTCATTGAATTTTCACTACGGAGAATGGAAACCCTGCTCCTGAGATGGGGGTGAACTGAACATTTCTTGTGCTTTCTCGTGCTGTTGACTCCAAGCTGTTCAGCTACGAGAACCAATCTCTTGGTTGTTGGCAGGCAAAGGTCTCCGGTCATCAGCTGTTCACAAATTGACATCTTGTTGCCAATACGAGCTGTATCCAAACATCCCTATATCTCTAAATCGTCTGCAGCTCACAATTCAATTGGTGTCGGTTAAAACAGTAGTTTGCCAGTACGGGGGAATATGAAGAAATAAATACAACAGGTATCATGAAAGAAAAATTAGTATGGAATCTACTGGGGTTGAAGGCAGGTTCCCTAGATATGATGGGATGCATCCTAGGATGTTAAAAGTGTTAGCTATAGAGTGTGATTCCAGAGAATACAACCTTCCTTTGGTACTGGACAAGTCCCAGAGATTGGAAAGTTGCTGATGTAACATTCTTTGAGACCGGAAAAGAGATAAACATGCCAATAGCTTAATGTCTGTTATTGGGAACATGTTAGAGTCTATCATCAAGCAAGTAGAAATATGTAATTTGATCAAGCAGTGTGCATGGTTTCAGAGAGGGGATGTTATGGATAAAGAATATATTACAATTCTTTAAGGAGCTAATGGAGGTTGGATAAATGAAAAGCAGAGGAAAGTGTTTGACGAAGTGCAAATGTTAGGCTACTTCATAAGATAAGAGCCCAAAGTGTTGAGGTAATATATTAAGATGGATATTGGATAACTAATACAAAATAGTGTTTGGATAAGGGGGTCATTTGCAGGATGAAATAACTCATGAAATACCACAATGATCTGTGCAGGACCCACAATTGTTTATAAAATATTTTAATGGTGTGGATGATGAAAGTGAATGTACAATAGCCAAGTTTGCAGATGACACAAAAATAGGTGGGAAGGCAAATGGCGTGGAAGAGTCTGCAGAGAGAGAAAGACCAGTTACACAAGTGGGCCAAGTCTTGACAGTTGGAATTTAATGTGGGGAAATAAGATTATGCATTTTGACAGGAAGAATAATGGACCTGAATG
Organism: Ginglymostoma cirratum; assembly: GCA_024137785.1. Classification (NCBI taxonomy): domain Eukaryota; kingdom Metazoa; phylum Chordata; class Chondrichthyes; order Orectolobiformes; family Ginglymostomatidae; genus Ginglymostoma; species Ginglymostoma cirratum. Next base: position 18,961,972 of record JAHRHZ010000063.1, on the reverse strand, counting down.
TTATGTCGGGCAGGGTTTTGCTGATACCAGCAACTGCAGGCAAGTATGCATGTGCATTTGTTGTGTACACATGGTTCCAAGCACTGTTGGTACACAGACTTTACATGTGATGTCAGGCACAGGGAAGTGCACAATGATTTTGAACTGGGGTTCGGTTATGGGGAGAGGAATACCAGATGGAGGAACCCCTGGAGTGAGAAGGGAATAGGGCTTAGAAGCCAGGGGGCTGGTAGGGTGGAGGGGGAGCAACAAGGAGGGCTCAGGACCCAAAAGGGAGAGAGGGTTTGGCGGGTGGGGGTGGAAATGTTACAAGGTGGGCCCATGGCTGTGAGGCCCTCTTCTCCCTCTGTCTGCATTCTGCCCCCACTCCCCCAAATTTGTGAAATATTATAGGCAGTTTTGGAAAGATACACTGGTATTGGAGGCAATTGGAACAGGTACTCTAGGCCGATGGTGGGTACGGGGACACTGTCATGTGAGGTCAGATTGTACAGTTGGGGCCTACTCATTGGAGTTGAGATTCATGAGGCACTGCCATCTTAACACAGAAGATTCTTTGGGGACTTGACAGGATAGATGCAGAAAAGTTGTTTCCTCTTGTCGGAGAGCCTAGCACCAGAGGATAAAATCTCAGATTGAAGAGTCACCCAATTAAGACAGAGATAAGGAGGAGATAAAAGGTACTGCAGATGGTGGAGAATCCGAGATAACAAGCATGGGGCTGGATGAACACAGCAGGTCAAGAATTTCTGATGAAGGGTTTAGGCCCGAAACGTCAAGTTTTCCTGCTCCTAAGATGCTGCTTGACCTGCTGTGTTCATCCAGCCCCATGCTTGTTATCAGAGATAAGGAGGAATTTCTTTTGAGGGTAGTGAACCCGTGGAATTCTTTCCCATAAAAGGGCTGCAGGCGCTATGTTAAGTGCAATCAAGGTTAAGTTAGACAGATTTTTAATCGGTGTGGGCATCAAGGGTTATAGGAAAGTGGAGCTGAGGATTATCAGATCAGCCAAGATCTCATTGAATGACGGAGCAGACTTATGAATTGAATGGCCGACATCTGCTTCTATGTCTTTTGGTCTTTAGCCAAATCTTTGTCAAGATGACTTTTATTTTCTGATGGTTTCACTAACTTTTTAAACGAATAATCACATGTAAATAGTGCATCCAATTCCATCCGAAATTTGTATGAGCTGGTTGCATGTTTTAAAGTAGATGGTATAACTTTGCTCAGATTTGTAAGCAATAAAATGTGAAGACTTCCCTGAAGTCAAATCACTGCCCAGAACTGACTGACAGAATTGTGTATACAAACTTAGAATTATACGTATTCCTTGCACCTGAGTGTGGTAATGTCGGAGGGCTTGGGTGCACATTTTCTCAGATTATTCCTCATCTAAAATTATTTATAACTGAATCATTAGTATATTTTAATCTTTAAAATGAAAAATACTAGTTTGTCTGTGGTAAACTGGTTAACCGGATCTTTAATTCCAAGAGATCACCTCTTTTACTTATTTCACGCAGACATTTAAACTTTCACCATCTCACAACTCCTGTCAGTGTGATCTGCAGTTCCTTCCTTGTTGCTGCTGTTTCTTTTGGGCTGGACCCTTGTGCTTTTGATTGAATTGTTGTAATTGCCCATCAAGATTTCCACTTTCAGGGAGGAAATCGGCTTGATATTTCAAATGACAGAAACAACTAGGTGAAGGAGGGGAGGGTAGAGCCAAAATAACATTGCCATGCCTGATCCCTTATCAAGTGATAAGAGAAAACCTAAATCCTGAACTCAAATTACTTTTGTTGCTCCCCTTCTGAAGAAGGGTCATCCCATCGAAACCATTAACTTTGCTTTCTCTCGACAGATGCTGCCAGACCTGCTGAGTTTTTCCATCATTTTGTGTTTCATTTCTGCTTTCCAGTACCTGCAGTTCTTTGGTTTTCTTATCAAGTGATCACTGTGCAAAAGTAAACATGGATGTCCAATTGATCTAAGCAAGTGATTTGACAATGCCTCTCTTTGTATAAGTGAACTGCCATTTGATTGACAAAAGATGATTTGTAAAGGCAAGTTGCTGGTAAGTCTAACTGGTGGAATTTGTAACCACAATAAAGATCACGTGTATTGCATTTTGTTTGACTTCCCCCTATGTTGTGAACTATGTTGTGAGTCATAGAGATATACAGCACAGAAACAGACCCTTTGGTCCAACTCATCCATGCAGACCAGATATCCCATACAAATCTAGTCCTATATGCCAGCATTTGGCCCATATTGCTGTAAATCTTTCCTATTCATATACTCATCCAGATGTCTTTTAAATGTTGCAATCATGCCAGTCTCCTCCACTTCCAAGATAGCACTTTATTCATTGGAATGTAGGAGAAAGAGGGGTGACCTTCTTGAGGTGTACAAAATCATGAGGGGCATAAATAGGATGAAGGGATATAGTCTTTTTCCTCAGGATGGGGAATTGTAAACTAGAGGGTTAAAGGTGAGAGGGGAAAGATTTGAGAAGGACCTGAGGGACAACTTCATGCAGAGAGTGGTACATATGTGGAATGGGCTGCCAGAGAAAGTAGTTGAGGCATTTACAATAGCAACAATTTAAAAACGTTTGGATACATGGATGGGAAGGGTTTAGAGGGATATGGATCAAATGCAGGCAGTTGGACCTAGTTGAGTGGGCACCAGAGTCAGCATGGACCAGTTTGGGCTGAAGGGCCTGTTTCCATGCTGTATTACTCTGACTTCTTCTGGCAGCTCATTCCATAAACACACCTCTCTCTGTGTGAAAAAATTGCCCTGTAGGTCCCTTTTATATCTTTCCCCTCTCACCATAAACCTATGCTGCCTTGTTTTGGACTTCCCTGTCCTGGGGAAAAGACCTTTCCTAATTCCCCTTTCCATGCCCCTCATGATTTTACAAACCTCTGTATGGTCACCTCTCAGCCTCTGACACTCTAGGGAAAATAGCCAGCCCCAGCCTATTCAGCCTGTTTCTGTAGCTCAAACTCTCCACCCCTCGCAACATCTTCGTAAATCTTTTCTGAACCCTTTCTGGTTTCACAACATCTGTCCTGTGGCAGGGAGACCAGAATTGCATGTAATACTCCAAAAGTGGCCTAACGAATGTACTGTACAGCCGCAACATGACCTCCCAACCCCCATACTCAAGGCACTGACCAATAAAGGCAAGCATACCAAACGCCTCCTTTACTGTCCTAGCTACCTGCGACTGCACTTTCAATGAACTATGAACCAGCACTCTAAGGTCTCTTTGTTCAGCGTACCTCGCCAGGACCTTACCATTAAGTGTATAAGTCCTACCCTGACTTGTCTTTCTAAAATGCAGCATTTCACACTTGTCTAAATTAAACTCCATCTGCCAGTCTTCGGCCCATTGGCCCATCCGATCAAGATCCTGTTGGACTCTGAAGTAAACTTCTTCGCTATCCACTACATCTCCAATTTTAGTGTCATCCGCAAACTTACTAACCATACCTTCTATGTTCACATCCAAATCATTTACGTAAATGATGAAAAGCAGTGGACCCATTACTGCTGCTAATGGCAACTGCTGGTGACAGGCCTCCAGTCTGAAAAGCACCCCTCCATCACCTATGTCTTCTACCTTTTGAGCCAGTTCTGTATCCAAATAGCTAGTTCTCTCTGTATTCTGTGTGATGTGACCGTGCTAACATGTCTGCTATGAGGAACCTTGTTGAAAGCCTCACTGAAGTTCATATAGATCGCATCCACCGCTCTGCCCTCATCGATGCTTTTTATTACTCCTTCAAAAAACTCAATCAAGTTATTGAGACACCATTTTGCATGCACAAAGCCGTGTTGACTATCCCTAATCAGTGGTTGCCGTTCCAAATGCATGTAAATCCTGCCCTTGATTGACCTTGGGCTAGAAACCTTGTAAAGTCAGGATTTGGAGCTTTTATTCCTAACACAATTTTCAAAAGGGAAAATGAATTTTCGACTTAGGCACTGCTAATTGGGACTTGAAAACAAATGGCCTCAGTTTGATATAGTGGACTCGAAGTAAAAATGAAGAAGTGAGAGAGATTGGTTTGAGTTGCTGGATTTTCAAAATATTTGTAGCCAACACAATTATCATCAAATAGCCCAAAATATTCACTTTATGAATCAAAATGCTCTTGTATTTTTTATGGGCTTGGCTCTTAACTGAGGGTTTCAGAAGCTCTTCTGTGCTGAGAATAAAATCCGAACTTAACAGAACCTGCAATGTAAAGTGCAAGTCATTAGGGATTTAAGATTGTGTGGTGGAACTATGCCTGATTTCTGACGTCGGCCCAAATTAATTTGGTTGTGACAGCAACTGGGATTTTCTGTTAATAGAAAATTTAACTGCAAAAGCTATTTGAATGTGACAGAGGAGTTAAGAACATATAATCAAGTACCATTGAAGATCGTGGTACATTTGGTTAGAGCTGATCAAATCCGTGGAAGATGGAATCCCACTGCTAGTTAGTTAGTCAAGACCCATTCCCAGAATTGAATAAGTTACATCCACTGTGTCATAGCCAGATGGCATGAAGAGAAATCCCAAAGAAGCTTGTATGTTTTCATGTTTAACTTCATTTTGGAAACAAAAGTGGACAAACTTTCTGGATTCTAAAATTGCCATGACTAGATTATTGTATTTCCAGAAGCATCTGGTCTGCTGTGTTTGGACATTCTCGCTGAAGATGAATTGGAGATTGGAAATCTGCCTTGCAACACCTCTGGACAAAAGAGAACCATCAAAATCCATTGTGCTAAAATGAGCATGAGCGCTCTAACAGTTATCTCATCATGTTCCAACAAAAATTTCACTGGGGCTGGTAAAATTTTTTTTAATTTAGTGCCATACCAATTAGTCCAGTGGGATTGATCATCAGCACTTGATATGCCTTGCTTAGTCACCTGATGAAGTCTGAATTGGTTATTGTATACTGTTCTGGGATTCTGATTTGGACTAGAGGGAAAGCAGGACTTCAGGCTTCAGTTGGCAGCCTGTTGGGATGCTCCATCTCTGGCTCCACGTTGCTGAATTGAAAGACGCATACAGTTGCCTGCAAGAATGAAATTACTAGGCATGACTCAGCTTTGAAAATATTATCGGATCTGAGTGCTGTTTGTGGAAGCTTTTTGTCTTGCATTCAAAAACAACAATTCACAAGAATACCAAAATTGAGTGGAGAGCCAGTAATTATGTTGGGAGAGTGGAGAGTGCCAATTGGCTGGTAAGTTTATTCTGGTGGAGGTATTGGAAAGGAGAATGCACCCATTGATGTTGAGTGAGAATTAACTGCCAAACTTAGTTTAAACTTTAAATCTGGAAGGTTGACTGGTCAAGGCATTGATCTGTGCATGAATAATGCCAATTACAACCAATTTAAGATGCGTTGAGCTCGCAGTGTGGTACACTTGAATGCACTGGAAGCAACGTATTAAAACAGGGCTCTTATTTCCTGATGGAAAGAGCATAAATATTGTCACAATTTTGTCGAGTTTTAACAGGTACAGTCATTTTGTGGCTTTTTCAAAAATGGAATCTGAACACAGATTTGGGGAATTTCCTTTGGTCAACTGCTGTAAGTGAAAGGAGAAAATCAATCAATACCTGCTGTTTTTGGTTCAGGAGCGAATAAGTAGTTAAGGGCCAGACGTTTGGGACTATAATCTGAGAAAGAAGTTGGACTGCTATTTTGCTGAAATACCTGAAGAGTCTGCAACTTGGAAAAATCAACTGGTATGCAATTCTAACTGTACAAGACAATATTCTTTTGCAGATTGTCACAGAGTTCAACAGTTCGATACAGCATGATGACAGACCTCTGGTCGAGCTTTCATTTGTGACTGCAGGGGCAAGGAAAACTGGACAAATCCATTGCCTGTGAATTGAAAGCATCTCTCTCTGAGTCAAGAACACTTAAAAGAAGGTGTTCTGAGAGAGGCCAAGGTCCGTTCTGTCGATATTCAAAGATGACTGTCACTTTACAGATAATTGTACATCATCATTGTTGAAATCAGAAGGAATTGAGAGATTATTTGACTGCTCCTTGAGATCTGGACTTTTATCTTCTGAATTTTCTTTGCCTATCTTTTTGTTTTTTCACACATCATGTTAAGCCTTTTTTGTGTCTATCTTGATTTGAGATTGAATGTGTGTATATTTGTGGATTTTAAATAGATCTAGTTTAACTGCATGGTTGTACATTATGAATCCTTTTCTCTGCCATTTCCTAAAAGCTAATTGTGTTACAATAAATATTTAATTTCTCTTGTGATTCCCACCAGGTTGAACAAATACGGAGATTTGACCATTTTCTGCAGCTGTTATGGGCCAGGCCAGACCCCCTCAAAATATTTTAAGGAGGTAGTTTAGACTCTAACATTTTCTTAGTTTAAAGGTAGACGTGAAGTGGGTGTGCCAGGTGTGATGCAACTGGTCAAACTACTTGGCTTTCAGCAAAATGTAATGTATTTAAGTACCACAATTAAAGCACGAACAAAACTTAACTGAATACTTGATACAGTAATTCAACTAAACAACTGTTCCAACATAGTGACATTCCATAAACAGATCCCTTGGGAAAAAGGTAAATTCAGGTGAGGGAAGGAACACCATCCAGAGAGGTTTCAGAGAAAGTCAATTAAGAATCATTTATTGAAGCTTGCAACCCTCTGGTACTCAAAACATCTTGTGACTGCTACAGCTTAAAAAGAAGTTTTTTAATAAAAACCTGACTTGGGACAAGTGGCAACTGTCCTTCTATTGTTAAAACTGTTACTCCGTAGAGTCTTTGCCGCTGCTTTTACAACCTCTCCAAAAAAAAAACCAAGGATATAATCTTTTTAAAGTGACTGCATCATCACACCCCACCCCCCCCCCTTAAGAAATGCGGAATGGTCATTATACAATGGTGGCTTCATTTTAAATCCTCTTAGTCTTAATTTATTAGAAGACTTCAATACAGTTAGTTTACATTAACTATAAGCATGCAAGCATCCACTATCACATTGTATTTTAGTCCGTCTGCCCCCAGCGCCAAACGCTTCCATCTGTCTTCCAAGTTGCGATGATGCATCTGGAACTATGTTTTCTTGTCCTGCCACATGAATAATTTTCAAATCGAATGCCTGCAGTAATAAGCTCCATCTAAACAGTCTGAAATTTTTGTCCTTAAATGTTTCCAAAAATTCTAATGGTTAATGATCATAATAAACAATTCTGAGACACATTGGCAATATAAATGTTGTAACGCCAACACCAAGCTCAAGGTCTCCTCAATCGTGGAATATTTCTGTTGATGAATATTCACCTTCCCAGAGAAATGTCCGATAGGTCTTTCTATCTTGTCGTGGTTTTGTAAGAGTACAGCACTGACACATGCACCATTCGTATTGATAGACACCTTGAACGGCTTTGCGTAATTAGGTGTGGGTAATGCTGGGGCAGTGGTTAACACAGCTTTCAGGCTGTCAAATACCTTCTGACAGCCTATCCGCTGAAATTTTCTGCACTTCTTCAATAAGTTAGTGGAGCAGCCACACTGGTAAAATTCGATATGAATTTCTGATTGATCCCACTCAATCTCAGGAATTGTAGTACTGCTGTCATAGTTGATGGTATGGGAAACTCCCTAATAACCTTTTTTTCACATTCCATGGGGCCATCTCTCCATGTTTGATAACATGGCCCAGGAATGTGACTTGGGCTTTGATGAAATCGCTCTTAGCCAGGTTTATCACCAAGCTTGCCTCCCAAAGTCAATTGACTAATTCTGATAACTGCAAATGTTTCTTCCATGTGTGACTAAAAATCACCAGACTGTTGATGTATACCCCACAATTGGGCAATCCAGAAGTGACTATTGGTTAGTCTTTGAAATGTGGCTGGCACACTTTTCATACCAAATGGCATGACTTTAAATTGCTGTAGTCCACTTGGTGTTAAGAAAGCCGAAATTGTCTTCGCCCTTTTGGATAAAGGTACCTGCCAGTATCCTAAGTAAGTCCAACTTAAAAATGTAAGTTGCTTGTCGTACCTTCTCAACAGTCTTCCAAACATGAAATTGGATATAAATCACACTTTGTAGCTGAGTTTACTTGGTGATAGTCTGCACATAATTGTTGGGTACCATCTGGTTTTAGCACCATTACTGTGGGTGAGCTCCAGTCATTGCAGCTCACTTTGATTATGTTGTTTTGGAATATGTGTACAATCTCTTTGAAATTGTACCAACTTTAGAGAGCTAAGTCTATAAGAATGTTGCTTAATTGGAACAGCATTTCCAAATCTACATAATTAAATTAGTACTTCCCTGTTTATTCACCCATATCTCCCCATGTGATAGCAATAACTCTTTCAGGTCATTTTGATTTTCCTCTGGAAGGTAACTCATAACTTATCCCAATTTTTTGAGAACTTCCGAATTGTCAAATTTACTTTGAGGGAGGTCCAATTCAGTGTCCTATGAACTTGGTTCTTCACCCTGTAATCAGTAACATATTCTCCATTTGCTTTCCTTGCTTACAAAATATCTCTTGAGCACATTTATATGACACACAGGTTTATTTCCATCTATAGTCCTTATCACATAATTCACTTCACTCAGTCTCCTTTCAATTTGATATGGTCCATTAAACCTTGCTTGAAAGGTTCACTTGTCACTGGAAGTAATACTAAAGCTTTATTTCCACTAGCAAAATTGTGAAATTTTAATTTTTTTTTGTCTGCTTCCTGTTTCTTCTTATGCTGTGCTACTTTTAAATGTTGTTTAGCTAACTCCCCCACTCAATTTAATCGTTCCCTAAAATTTGACACAGTCAAATATGTGGTCTGTGAGTTCTGACTCTACAATTTCTCCTTAACTGTTTTCAGTAGTCCTCTCACCCTATGCCCAAAAACTAATTCAAATGGACTGAATTTGGTCGATTTCATTTGGTGCATCCTGAATTGCAAAATGTACAAATGGAATTCCTTTATTCCAATCATCTGGATAGTCTTGACGATAAGCCCTTAACACTGTCTTTAAAGTTTCATGCCACCTTCCTAGCACTCCCTGTGATTCTGGATGGTGTGCAGTGGTTTTGAATTGTTTTATTCCTAAGCTATCTGTAACTTGCCTGAATAATTTTGATGTCAAGTTTGACCCTAATCTGATTGTATCTTTGTGGGTCGTCCGTATCCAGAAAAATTTGAGTAACTCTTCAACAACATTTTAGTTGTGATATTGTGTAAAGGAATGGCCTCTGGAAATCTAGTGAACATGTCCATTATTGTTGACAAATACTGAATCCCACTTTTTGTTTCAGGTAGGGGTCCTGCATAATCAATCCAAGACCCTTGTAAAGGGTTCCTCATGCAGAAATCGGTACTAAAGGTGCTGGTTTTACTACTGTTTGAGGTTTGCTAATTACCTGACATGTATGACATGTCAGGCAAAAGTCAACTACATTGTTTATGCAGTTCAGCCCAGTAGAAGTGTTTTTGTATTTTGGCTTGAGTTTTTCTTGCCTCTAAATGACCTACTGGTAATTCATGTGCTATCTGCAACAACACCTTTCTATAACCCACTGATAACAACTTGATCAACTTCTGCCCCTTTCTTATCTGCCTGAATGTGTGATGATCTCATCAAGAGATAGTAGCATTTGGGAATACATTCAGATTCTTTGTACAGTGTTTGATACAATTGCTTCAGTTTTTCATTTTTCTTTGTAACTTAGTTAATTTCTCTGAGCTAAAAGTATTCACTTTGTCCTCCACCTGTTTTTGTTTCGTCTCAACCGTTTGATCAAACATGGTCTCTGATGAATTCTACTTCAATTTTGTTATCTGTATTCTTTGATTTCTCATCCTGTTTCAACTAGTGGCTTTGCGACTTTGTTATCATACACAGTCAGAAAAAAAATCTCACCATGTACTTCCTGTAATACCTCCAGTTGCCTGATTTTTTTCCACTGGCTTTTTAACCATAATAGGCAGCACTCCTATCTGTGATCCAACTATATTGTTACCAAAGACAAATTTGTATTCCTGGAGCCAAAAGTTTCTCCAGTACTCTTACCACCACTTCTCCACTTTTCAATGGACGCTCCATCCTCTGTATACATGACAAAGCACTTCTTGTCTTACCACAAATTCCACGTACTAGCACTTTTTCTGGCAATAGTCCTTCTGAATTAGATATTTCCTCACCTCTGAACATCAAAGATTGACATGATCCCGTATCTTTTAATACTAACTTCTTTACCGACTGCTCCTAGCCAGTACGAGTAAACCGTACCTTTGTAAGTAAAAGGTTGAAGAAGATCCGGCACTTTATTCTCAACCAACCTCTGATCGGGTTGTACATTCTAGTGCAGCCATTTAGCTCCACTGTGCTTTCTGTTACCACTTAAACAACATTTACTGGTTATCCTGTTTTCCTACATCCATCTTCTCAGTGTTGTTCCTAAACCACAGAAGCTGTGATTTCATGTGACCTACTTTATTGCAGTGAAAACACCTGAGCTTTTTAAATTCCTCTTTCCCCTTCATGGGTTTTCATTTTACCCTGTTGTAAGCTATCTTTATCTTAACTGAGATTTGTTTTTCCCTTGTCACCTGAGAATTTCTCTTTTCCCCAGTTTCTATCCCTCCTGAATTGAAACTGATGTTAGAAGCTAAACTTTGATTTATGAACCAACTCATAATCATCAGACATTTTAGCTGCTAATCTTGCTAGTTTAACACTCTGCTGTTCCACTTCGAGTTCTCACTACCTCAGGAAGTGAATTTTTGAACTCCTCCAAAATAATTGTCTCTCTAAAAGCGTCACATGTTTGATCTATTTTTAATGCCCTTATTGAACCATTGAAATTACTTGGTTTGATCTTTTCAATGTAGGTTTGACCTGGGTCCCTCCTTAGATTCCTGAAATGTCTGTAGGCTTCTGGCACAAGCACATTATGCACTTAAGATGGCTTTTTTAAAAAATCTCATACTCACTAGATATCTCCTCTGACAGTGATGCAAATACCTCACCAGCTCTACCTTCCAACTTTGTTTGGATCAACAAAACCCACATGGTCACCAGCCACTTCATTTGTTGAGACGTCTACATCCTTCTCATTAAATTTAGGTAATGCTTGGATATATTTAAACAGATGCCCACCAAGCCTTTCGCTATGATGAGTTTGCTTATCCTCATAATCCTTCTAACTGTCCTACTCACTAAGCCTACCTTCTGCCTTCACCTCCATCGTTCTAAGTTGACTTCCTTGTCTAATTGCCAACTTCTGAAGTTCAGATTCTGTCTTTCTGCTTTTTTTTTTTGGTTGTTCAGCTCAGAGTTTCCTTTCCCTTTCGTTTTGTTCTGCCAGGAGTAGTGTGTCCTTTTTTCCTTTTTATTCTGCTAGGGCTAGTCTTTCCTTTTCTGTTCTGCCAGCATGATTCTTTTCTTTTCTCTTCCTCTGCTTTTAACTGTAATTTAAACTGTCACTTCCTTCTCATGTTCAAGCTGCTTCATCTGCAGTTGTATTCTAGCCACTCCAAAGATTCCGATGGCATTTCCAGCAAAATTAAATGTTGAGACATTACTGCAACTACTACCTCCTCTTCTCAGACAAAGACACCTCCAACTCTAGCTTGTCTGCCAATTTCAACAGCTTTGCCTTGCTCACTTTTTTAAATAAAACCCCCAAAGTCACTTCTTCCACCCCCAGAAAACTCTTAAAAACCAAAGGAATCGTGGGTGCTGTAAATCAGGAACAAAAACAAAGTTGCTGGAAAAGCTCAGCAGGCCTGGCAGCATCTGTGTTGGAAAAAAAGAGTTAACGTTTTGGGTTCTGAGGAAGGGTTACCGGACCCGGAACATTAACTGTTTTTTCCTTCACAGATGCTGCCAGACCTGAAGTTTTCCAGCAACTTTGTTTTTGCCCCAGAAAACTCTTGATGACTGAAAGAGCCATTACTACACCAAGCACTATTTAAACTAACTGAATCCAACAGCCGAAACAAAAGACATTATCACCTACCAATTAAGAGATAGTAAGAACCCCTACCAATCGCCGCCTTTGAGTCCAACAACTCTAAACCCAAGATAACAAGGTGTGGAGCTGGATGAACACAGCAGGCCGAGCAGGAAAGCTTGACGTTTCGGGCCTAGACCCTTCTTCAGAAGTGGAGGAGGGGAAGAGGGTTCCGAAATAAATAGGGAGGGGGGGGGAGGCGGATAGAAGATGGATAGAGGAGAGGATAGGTGGAGAGGAGGCAGACAAGTCGAAGAGGCGGGGATGGAGCCAGTAAAGGTGAGTGTAGGTGGTGGAGTAGGGAGGAGATAGGTCAGTCCAGGGAGGACGGACAGGTCAAGGGGGTGGAATGAGGTTAGTTGGTAGGAGATGGGGGTGGGGGATAGGTGAGAGGAAGGACAGGTTAGGGAGGCGGGGACGAGCTGGGCTGGTTTTGGGATGCGATTGGGGGAGGGGAGATTTTGAAGCAAAACACAATTTATTTAAACAGTGCAGTTAAAACACAAACGAGAGAGCAGAATTTAGAATAATGTGACAATGAGAAAACTTAATTGAATACTTAATATAGTAACTCAACAAATAACTGTTCCAATAAAGTAACATCCATAAACACACCCCTCGGCAAAAAGGTAACTTCAAGCAGATTCCTATAGGCAGGAGGGAATAACGTCCAGAGAGGTTTCAGAGAAAGTCAATTAGGAATCATTTATTGAAACTTGCAACCCTCTGGTGCTCAAAACATCTTCTGTAGCAGTCAGCTTTTTAAAAAAAAACTGAAGAAAAACCTAACTGGGAGAACTGATAACTCCTCTTCTGTTGTCAAGCTGCTACTCCCTAGACTCTTCAGTACGTCTGCCTTTACAACCTTTCTTCCAAAGACAAAACCAAGGACAAAATAACCTTTTTCAAGTGACAGCTTTGTGACACAGCCAAGAGTGAGTCCAGAGGGCTTTGGAGTGTGCTCTGTGCTAGTTTTCGGAGATCTGCTCAGAGTGGGAGAGGAAGAATCCAGTCGTTGTGGTTCATGTCACTGCCAGTGACATCGGCCGGACTGAAAAGAGGCTATACTTGTGTCTCCACAAATACCCTGCGGTGGTCACTTTTGCTGGTATTATGACAGACTGATGTATCTGTCAGGCAAATTGCAGGGGCTGAGGTCAAGTAGGTTTTTCCATCTTGTGGCAATGCAAGCAACCTGCCACAGACAGAGTCTAGCAGCTGTGTCCCCTTAGGACTCTGCCGACTGGGTTATCAGTGGAGCTGCTGAGCTCTCCACCCAGAGTGCATTGTGCTTTTGCCACCATCTGTGCTTCTTCCAAGTACTGATGCACGAATTGAGGGTGGGTGCAGTTGGTAATCATGAAATTTCCTTCCCTGTGTTTGTCCTGAAGCCAGGAACTGTTGTGTGACTTGGAGTCATTGTTCTCAGGGCAACTCTCTACTGATTGTCAACTACTGCGCTGCCACATCTGGAGGAGCTGCCTTACTGATGGGACAGGTGATATGAAGAAATAATGTTTGGGATGTTGTAGATATGATTTGATGAGTTAGACTTTCAAGATTTTCCTTACTCTCTGGGACAGCTCCTAACATTTTGTCACAAGAACAACCATATATTTATCACGAGGACTTTGTGTGCTGGTTTTTGTTTCTAGTGCTAAAGTCAGTGTTGGGTGGTCTGTACAGTTTTATTGCTTTCAGATTTCATAGCTGTTTGATACAGCTGAAAGGCTTCCTCAGTCATTAGAGGTTAATCATGAGTTAACCACATTGCTGTGAGTGTGGAGTCACATTTTGGCCTGACTAGGTAAGGGCAGTAGATCTTCTTCGATCAAAGGCATTAGTTAATCAACAGTGGACAAAGGTCTTGGTCACTTTCAGTTGTGTATTTTGTTTAAAAAGTGCCAGCTTCATTAATTTAACTTAAAACACTTGCAAGTGTTGTGGTGGCATTGGAACTCGTGACTGCAGAGTATCAGCTTGAACTTTTACTGCTGATCTTATTGGTGGTCAACGGGATCTTTTCCTTTCCCAAGTGGTCGATGGATAAAAATATCTGAATTGCTGTAATCTCCTTCAGAACCCTGAACAGGTCTGTCAGGGGTCTTTTCAGGCAGGGGAAGAAACCTGAATAGATAAGATACAACCAAGACCCTTTAAATTCATTTAGGGCAAAATAAGATCTTTGTGTTAATTGTATTTGTAGTCTTCTCAGCGTTCAGCCTTCATGACCTTGCCCCTCTCTTGAGTTATGATGGTTCCCAGGTTAAACTCACTACCAGTTGCCTCTCTGATGAGAGAGCAGCCTTATGGTCTGCTGGTACTATGGCTACTTTACCCTTTTCTGGTAGTCCATGCTGAAGTGCAAGTACAATTTTACATTTTGTAATTTGGGGTGCGTTTGGCTTTGGAACTTTGTTGGAGGTAGCCTACAACATAAAAAAACTTAGATACGTTTATTCAGACAAAAAAAATGTGTGAAGCCTTGAAACAGAATTTGAGATTATCAACTTGGTAAAGCAGCAGATTCTATAGAAAACTAAAGCATAAAGGAACTGGTTTTTGGGCCTGAGATAAAAGGTACTGCAGATGCTGGAGAATCTGAGATAACAAGCA